>CM046955.1:38140477-39390477 GCA_025698515.1 Gossypium sturtianum
ACTGAAATTTGGGCTGTTACATCTGATGTGAAATCTGATAAGTAAATATGATCCGTTTTACCTGAGCATGATTTGAATCTGCATCATTGAATATGCATATATGATTCTGCATCTGCATTGGGGTGGGAATTGTGATAAATGAGGAAATGTGTGCAGTTTAATTATCTGTCGATTCTAGTGGCTAAGCCACATGCGTATTTGATTCTGGCGATATATTGCACTTTGATCTAGCAGCTTGTCTGCAACATTCTAAAATGTGACATACAGTCACTATGCGGTGTGTAGGGATGGATGGGTACTTAATACCCTATTTGGTGTGTAGGGATGGTCGGAGATAGTATGTAGCGGATGGGGGTAGGATTCTGCATCTGTTTTTGATATGTTCTGTAATTGTATCTGTCTTTGTATTTGATATGTTCTATATCCGTTTCTAATTCAAATATCTCTGCGACGTCATCAGATGCATCTCTTTCCTCACAACCTCTAATGGGATAAACAAGGGCGGGTTGTCTAGCCTTGGTTCGGTTTGCATTGGCTACTATAGTATTCGTGGTCCTATTTTGACCTCGGTTGTAATACCCCTAACCCGGTTTAGTTGCCAGACCTGGGTTACAGAATGCTACATCAACCAACGGATGTTAATCACATGCATATACGGTTCGGATAAGAGCAACGACTACTAAAATTAATATTTAAACAAAAAGTTCTTGGCTAATTTGAACATTAAAACAAAAATAGGAATAGTTTTAACCATAATTAAGGTTCATTTTTAATAGATCTCGAAAAAAGCACATAGGTATCGATATTGAAAGAGGAGGTATCTGTATTTTTATCACGAGTATCTATACTCATATATGGGTATTAAGGTATCGGTATTCATATCTCGAGTATCGATAAATTTATCCAAAATACCAAAAATTCAAAAGTTAAAATGTTATCCATGCTCAAAACAATGTTCTACTCAACACACAATTATAGTCTAATTTAACTGAACTTATTAACATCCTTTAAACATTTATCATGCCACATCCATACATTTAAATAAGAATATCTAACATGCATTATCAACCTTAATCTCAAAATTCAATTTAATCATAAACAAAGTCCAAAAAAACATCCAGATTCCGTCAATCCAATACCAAGATAGAATTAATAAGATAATGTTAATAATCAAAAAAAAAACTCTAACCCACATTGCCTTTATTCAGTAAGTTCAAAAGAATCGCGAAAACCATTAACTCAAAAATATTGTCTTACTTAGATCACTTCCTTCGCTGCTCTACTCACACCGAAAAACTACTTATTTGCAAGATGTTAATGTGGAGTGTGAACTTAAACAAGCTCGGTGAATGTTGGAATAACCACAAAGCATACACAACATCAAAGGCTAAGCAAGAGCATATTACAACACATTCACAACCATATTCTAATCGAGTCAAAATTACATGTTCATGCTTCATTAATTCATAAAAATAACATATACTCTCATGTACAATTATACACAATATATCTCATATATAAGTCATTTAATGATAATTTGTCACATTGAGTGTAACATCCATATCCCATCTTTTTTGCCGGATTAAGGATCGGAGTGTTATAGAACCAAACAGAACAATTTATCTTAAGTCAAAACAAAAATTTAATTAATTTATAAACATATATCAATTCACAGAATAAATATTCACATAGGCCTTAATTCAAGTTTACAGGGCCTTAAAATTATTTTGAAAGTAATCAAAGATCAAAATGAATCAAAACATAAATTTTAGGAAAAACTTGAAAATTTGGAAAGTAGGGGTCACACGACCGTGTGGCCAGGCCGTGTGACACAGCTCAGACAGTGTGAGCATTCAAAGTAGGAACACACGACTGTGTCCCAGCCTATGCCATAAACCGTGTAACTCACTGACTTGAGACACACGACCATGTATTAGCTCGTGACTTAGACCGTGTGAAACCTACACCAAAACTAACAGAGCACATACAGTTATGTGGGATGATCGTGTGTGGCATACGACCATTTGATAGCCTATGTCCCAAGCCGTGTGTTTCCAAACTAACCCCTTAAACAAGCTAAAATCAAGCCAAAACTTACACATCAATACACACCATTTCCACAAACATTCATAAGACCAAAACTCATTCCAAACTTGCTCTTAATATACCAAATCAATCGCCCTATATGTTCTAACCAATGTACCAACAATAGGTACGACAATTACAATCAATATTGAACCTATTCAACAATATAATTTCCATCACTTAGCATACTTTATGCGTACCAAATGATCGTATCACAAACATATCAAACAACCTTCTTCTTTCTACCTACATGAGAGTATGCATAGCTAATATTATCTTAGATGAATACACATCATTTTCAAGTCTTAATCAAAAGACATAAACCAAAATGAACTTGGCATCATTCAAAAACAAACCAATCACCAAAACAACACTTAAAACCTTATTACATTCAAATCATACCAAAATAACACACAACTATATACATGCCACTTATAACCATTTCAATATATTCAAAAGCTACCAAAGTGGATCAATGGATAGTGTGATCATACTCCGACAAAGATTCCAACTGTTCGAGCTTTTTGATAATCTAAAAAACAAAGAAAACAACTATATAAGCAACTAATGCGTAGTAATCTCATATAAAAAAATTAAACTTACCAATTGCATCGAATTAATCAACCATGAGAAAACTCATTTAATCATAGACCAAATTTTCTTTTCCTATACATCATACTTCACAAGGTTAATAGGTGAAGCAATACACATATAAATCTAGCCCAAACAAGGCATATATTATATCAAACATTTCAATTTCACCATTCATTTATTATATGACTACCATGTACCTTCGTCTTCTTATAACCAAGCTTATCATAAATTCCATATTATTACGTTAAATCATAGATCGTTTTATATAGTCATATATTATGTAAAGCTTTAATTACATGTTCATACCATGAAAAGAATTTCACTATATAAATCATTCGTCCACATAACTCAAATGTTACCTCTCCAATCCAAATACATCAAAACAACCTTCATTTCAAAGGACTTTTTCATGCCTTAAATCACATATTCTCAAAGTAACAATCCATACATGTAACTAATAAACTCATTATAATATCTTTCACTTACCAATATTATAAATTATGCCATAATATATAAGCACATAAATAAATTTCAATTCAATTATTTCTTAGCTCGATGAACTAGTAATTTAACTAGAATACTCGAGTAACTATACCAATTCCTTGTAACAATCCATATCATTTAGTCCAAATCATTAGTACACGATCATTACTCCATTTTCAAAGGCATCATAGATGCAGAACAGGGGCACATACATGTGGTCAAGGGAACCAAAGTGCAAAAAAGGACACAGACTAAAGTGTGAACAGGAGCACAGTCGTGCAAATAGAGACACCGAAAAGTATACAGGGGCACCGAAGTGCGAATAGGGGCACCTTTTCATTTCCGTATACGATAGAACTCGTTACATTCACAAATAATTTATTTCAAATCTAAGAATTACTACTAGCAATCTCTTCTTAATTTCATATATATATGTATAATACTTGCAATTTTCATTATTATATAAATAATATTTATACAATTCCATTAACTAGAAAACAACTTTAGTATTAGCTCTCATATCATTTAATTTGACTAATTCCTCTATCTGAACCATAATAGTAATAATTTATCACATCTTTATCAATTAATTTTAACATAACATAAATAACTATATACATTCATCCAAAATGGAAAAGATAATAATTTCCATCCTTAAACGAACTTACCTCAACAAATACAATTATAACAACGAAGTCGACGATTAATCCAACACATAGATTTTCCTAGATTTTAATCCGTTTGGTTCGTTTTGTGATCATGCAAAAGAAATCAGCCTTGGCCGAAGCTTAAAGCCAAGAAAAATGGTGGTTTTCCCTCTTCAAATTCGACGGAGAAGAAGCATTTTAGAAGATGATACATTTTGTCATCTTTTACATTAAATACTATTTACCTATTTACTATTTTAACCTGTAAAATTCATGAAATTTACCATGCAACCTATCCATGAATATCCACTAACTTTAAATATGGTATAATTACCATTCAAGTCCATTAGTTTATCTTTTTAAAGCTTTTTGATCCATTCAACTAATGGAAACCAACTTTTGCACCTTTTATGATTTAGTCCTTTTTAATTAATTAACTATCTAAACATTAAAATTTCTTATCCAAAATTTAATATGACCGTAATAACACTCTGTAAATATTTAATAAAATATTTAAGGCTTCATTTTATAGAAACGATGTCCTGATACATCATTTTCTAAACCCACTTGACTTTAAGGATCTACCACTTGAACCTAATTATTCGATCAAATAACATAAATTATCAAATCAAAATTTATTATAACACTATATTTGACTCGTAAATATTAAATAATAATGTTTACAGATTTGTTCGTCGAATTTGTGGTCCCAAAACCACTGTTTCTGACACCATTGAAAAACAGGCTGTTACATTGAGATTATGAAACATAAAAGTGGGATCTATCACCACACATTAGATAAACGGATCTCCATCACACCAATGACTCAAAGAGCCTAACATATCCCATAAGTGTAGCATAAAGCTAAAAACTCTCCAACACACCAACATATCCCAATGAATGGAGCTTAGCTCGACATTCCCTTATCTCTCCGATCTGTCCCTAGGCCTCTTTACCCAAATCACAAAACACAAAAGTGAGTACTCACAATTCTATGGCATGTCAACTATATCCAACAATTTCAAGAGATCACAAGGCCAAAATATCCGCAAATTCACACATTTAATTAATGTTTTAATGTATATAATCTCTATTAATAATCATCAATTCACATCACAAACTTGTACACAATGCATGCTTATCGAATTCACATTTAATTGCATTTTAAGTGCTACAACTATACTCATTGAGCCATCACATATTTGACCACATATGTGTGCATTAAAATCAAATTATCTCATACCACATACACGTATTCACTTACATAACTTGTCATATTAGCATCATATTCCACAACTTGACATTCATTAAGTGTAATTTCACAAGGAAAAAAGTATAAGAAATACATACACTCAGAACTTAAGATAGGGGTTTAGGCTATTCCTAAGCTCTCGATTAACGCTATGAATTACACATACCAGCAGCGAATCCGGATGTAACAGCCTGTTTTTAGGTCAAATCGGAACAGTAGTTTCAGGACCACAAATCCAAGGCAAAAATATTTATTTTATTATTTTATTAAATTTTACGCTTGATAGAATTATTGTGTGAAAGTTTCGTAAAGAAATTTTACTGTTTGAATGCTTAATTCGGTAAAAATGACTAAATCGCGTAAAGCGTAAAACTTGTGTTCTATTAGCTAAAAGTGTTTAATAGATATATAACCTTAATGTTAAGGTCCTTACGTTGAAATTAGACCATTAACATGATAGTGGATGATAGTGGCTTGGTAAATTTGAAATTATTAAAGTTCATTAAGGTTAATTTAGTAATTTGGTAAATAAAGGTTAATATTAATAAAACAAAACAAAAATTCTTTCTCCATTCATCTTCACCAACCAAATTTAGGGCTTAGAAAATCCATGGAAACACCTTGAAGTTTCGGTCACTTTGATGTGAAATAGTAAGTTCTTTTTTACCCGATTTTTAATGATTTCTACGTTTTTGTGATCGTTGCTTCGTATTCTAGCTAGCTCGTACCTTAGATTTTGAAATTGTTAAGGATTTAATATGAATCCATTGTTGAATACTTTATTAATTTGATTATTGATGATAGATTATGAAGGTTTATTGATAGATTTACTAGTTTTGTAAAGTGATTTTAATAAAAATGTCAAAAAGGGATTAAATTGAGAAAATGTAAAATTATGTGGGTAAAAGTGTGAATAACTTGAAAATATGGGCTGCTAGTAACATGTAGTATATTCGGCTAGCATGAAATTGTACTTAATTTCATGAATTTGCATTTTTACGAGCAAATGACTAAATTGTAAAAATGTTAAAATAGTAGGAGCAAAAGTGTAATTTTTCCATAAGGTGAATTTTGGGGTAAATTGAATAGATTAAATACTTAATGTACTGATTTTTATAATATAAAGATCAAGATAAGCTGAGATCAGAATTAGATAGGGGAAAAAGAAAAGTGGACGAATAGCCGATAATTGCTAACCGAGCGATATGAGGTAAGTTCGTATAATTAGAATCAAACTTTAAATACTGGTATTTATTTGAGATGTATGTTTATAATTGAGTATTTGATATACTTGGAATACAAATGCTTAATTGATATAGACTGATTATTACTGAGCCCCGTTTGAACTGTATGAATTCGTAGGATACAAGTGACATGTCACTAGGGTTACCATTTTGGTCGAGCTCTTGCATTTGTTGTGGACTCACCACAGCTCGTATGAGCTTACCGATATATCAGCTCGTAAGAGCTTACTGTTTTCAGCTTGTTAGAGCTTACCGTTTCAGCTCAATAGAGCTTACTGTCCATCAGCTCAGGAGGAGCTTACTGATCATAGCTCGAAAGAGAAAAAATGATAATGAATTGACGAATTACTGATGTATATCACCCGAGTATCCTTTGAAGTTTTAATGGGTTCAACGGGCATAAATACTGTTTACATAGATGAGTACTGTTATTGAATGAATTATTGATTATATGATTGGGAGTGAAATGTTGAATATGATATATATATGATATATGAAAATGGTATGGTACAATACACTGATTATTGAGATTGAGATAATGGATGATTACATGTATTTATGTGACTAATTTGTTGATGAATGCTTTTGTTAGGCATTTGGAAATTTAATTGAGTTTACATTACTTGTTGTCTTGATTATGTAAGAATGGTAAGTTTAATTCTGAATTATACGGGCTTACTAAGCTATAAAGCTTACTCTGTTTCTTTTCCATGTATTATAGAGGTTCGATAGCTCACTCGATTCGGATAAAGTCAGAGTTACGCATCACACTATCCAGTTGTCGATTGGTACTTATGAATTTGTGGGTATATGTATATATGGCATGTATAGGCTTGTTATAAGATGATAGTTATGGTTACTTGAACTAGTAATTTTGGTACATGTTATGGTATAAGTTTGAGCCATGTGATTTGGCTTAATTTGGTATAATGTTTTGGTTGTGTTTAAGTATTCAAATATGGTATGTTTTGGCTAGTAATAGATGGAATGGAAATATGAAAATGTTATCTTGATATATGGTTAGTATATGAATGGAAAATGTATGTGATTTATTAGGCATTTGAATTCTATATTGAAATGGGAGTAATATGTGTATGAGATGTTATGTATTGGTTGTGAAATGTTGCAATTTATGCTTGTGTATGCATGTAAAAATAGGGTGGCAAAATGGCCAAACAAATGGCCTATTTTTGTCCACACGGGCAGAGACACAGGCGTATGTCTCAGCCGTGTGCTACACACAGTTATGTTGCACGGCCGTGTGTCCCCTGGTGTTGGAATTAAATACAAGCCAGTATGCTCCACACGGTCTCACACACGGGCGTGTGACTGGCCATGTGGCACAAGTCTGTATACCCCCTAAATGGGACACGGCCTAGCGCACGGGCGTGCGACTTGGCTGTGTTGCATAAGTCAGTATACCCTAAAGGTTTGGCATGGCCTAGTACACGACCTGGCACACGGGCATGTGTGGCCATTTCGAAGGGCACACGGGCTAGACACACGGGCGCGTGGCCAGCCGTGTGACCCAAGTCAGTATGTATGCCCTGTTTCCACACGACCTGAGACACGGGCGTGTCTGGAGCCGTGTGAGGCACACGGCCTGTTCACACAGGCGTGTGACCCCTGTATAGATGAAAAATTTCTAAGTTTTCCAAAAATTTTGTATGTTATCAGTTTAGTCCCAAACCACTTCTAAAGTATGTTTAAGGCCTCGTAGGCTCTTATATCGGAAAATATGATTGTGTTGAATGGTATTTGAGTATGAATGCATATATGTATGAGCATTGTATGTTAAATGATGTGTAATGATCGGTAATACCTCGTAACCTTACTCCGACGTTGGGTACGGGTTAGGGGTGTTACATTTATTGGTATCAGAGCTACGGTTTAGTCGATTCTAGGACTAACATAGCGTATGTGAGTCTAGCTATACATGCTATATATATAAACTGTGATAGAGTGGTGACTCTTGACGTTTTTAAATGTGTTTTTATATAGTAAATGGATCATGATCGAGCCGTAGTTGATGAGGTTGAGAGTAACGCGCCTGCTCCCGCGCAAGGGACAGTGCCATCTGACTCTAGACTCGTAACGGGTAGCCAAGGAGGAGTGGCTAAAGAAGCCTTCTTCCAAATGATGAACGAATTATTCACACAATACATTCGTACGAACCCGGCTGCTCAACAACCTCCACCCCTACCTATTCCCTAACCGATCCCTGTAGGTCCTCAAGGTATGGATCCTTTGCGATTGAATAAGCCACCTATTGATAAGATACGGAAACACAGGGCTGAAGACTTTAGAGCTACTATTAGTGATGATCCTAAGAGAGTCGATTTTTGGCTTGAGAACACGATTCGGGTATTTGACGAACTGTCTTGCACACCTGAGGAATGTTTAAAATGTGATGTATCATTGTTGAGAGACACCACGTATCAGTGGTGGAATACTTTGATATCCGTAGTTCCTCGAGAAAGAGTTACTTGGGATTTCTTTCAAGTTGAATTCAGAAAGAAATACATCAGCCAAAGATTCATTGATCAAAAAAGAAAGGAATTTCTTTAATTGAAATAGGGTCGTATGTCGGTAACGGAATACGAAAGAGAGTTTGTATGACTCAGCAAATATGCTCATGAATATGTTTCCTCTGAGGCTATAATGTGTAAAAGGTTCGAAGATGAGTTAAATGAAGAAATCAGACTATTAGTAGGGGTTCTTGAGTTGAAGGAGTTCGTTGTTCTATTTGACAGAGCCTGCAATGCCGAAGAGCTTAGCAAAGAAAAAAATAAAGCCGATTTTGAGGCTAGAGACTTTAGAAAAAGATTTACTGAAAAATCACATCAGTCAGCATCAAAGAAATCTAAAGAATATCATCATCGTTCTACTGCTTCTGCGGGGATTTCTATCAGAGAAAGAGATGCAAGAAATTTTAGCTCTAAACCTCAGACGACATCTGTTGCCTGTGCGGGTAGTGTTAGAAATGTTGTACCTGAATGTAAGCATTGTAACAAGGGACATTACGGTGAATGCAGAATAGTGAGCAGAGCTTGTAACATCCTAAAATTTAGAATTTTATGTGTTGCATGATATCTTGTGTGAGGCTAGCTAAAATATTAATTGTGTATGTTTAGGGGTTCTATGAAGGCTCGGGGTTGAATTGGGCCCTAGTAAAAATTTTGTGTTTAAGCCTTTTAAGGAGAGATAGTAAGTGGCATCAAGGCTTATGGAATAGGTGAGTAATTTGCTAGCATAATTGAGCATATGGCAAAGAGGTTGTGGCGTCACATGAAGGACTTTAAGGGAAGAGGTTCGAATCCCATTTGGTGCAAATTTTGGCTATTATTTTTTTGTGTTCCTTCCTAAGTGTCGGCCAAAGTGGTATTTAAGGCGGGAAGACTTTTAATTATGGTATGGTGGCTAAGGAAATAAGGCAAGGGTGAGGGTAAGGAAAGAAATCAAAAGAAAAGGCAAGATAAGGGAACATGTTGGCCTTTTTCATGGGTGATGTTTTGGAAAGTGTTTTTGGTCAACACTTATCCCTTTTGGCAAAGCAAAACACGGTTTGGGAAGGGGTATTGGGGTAGCCGAATTCCTCATTTGTCATTTGGCAAACTTTGGTGCTTGTTAGGCCAAATTCCTTTTAGCATTATTTTGTGTCATTTTCTCCAAACTTCTTCTTCTCTTTGCCGAAACTTCAAGCCATTAGTGAGCATTTTCTTCATTTCTTTCTTGTTTGCCGAAAGTACCTAAGCCATTGAGACCAAATTATTTCCCTCATTTTCCTTTGGAAAAACCGAATCTAGTTAAGCACTCCTTTTCCATCTTTCTTTTCCTTTTTACAAAATTCTCTAACCCTTCTTTTTTCTTCTCTAATCCATACCCCCATAGCCGAATATTCTTGCTCATTTTTCCTCTATAGCCGAACCCTTCATCTCTTCTTTATCATTTTTCCTCATTCGTGTTGACACTCACTCCTTTGATCAATTGGTAAGTGGTTCTATTCTATCTTTTTACTTTTCTTTTTCCTAACCGAATGTGTGCTATCAACATTCGGATATTCACTTTGTTCCAACCGAAATATCTTCCTTTCATAACTCTTTACAATGTGATCACTTCTAATGTAGAGTTATAGTGGAAGGCCGAAACTTTGACTCATCCGTAACCATTGTACAATCATTGGGAATCGGTTTTATAATCTTTAAGGTAAGGGATTCATCATGGTTCTTTTTAGATCTTTTTCGTTGACCGGTTAGTTTGCTAAATGGAATAGTGGTTGTGACTAATCAATTATATTTTTAGGGACTAAATCACTCGATCTATCCACTTATTGATCATACGATTCTAGTGGTAAGCCGAATCTTTTCCGTAGTCAATCATCTCATATCAATGTAATATCGTTCTGACTAAGATTTTATCCGATGGAGGCTAGGGGTACCGACTTGAAAGGGAAAGCGAGTGGAGATCACAAAAGGAGCGGATCTGCGATCCCTATTCCTAAATTCAAACAAAGGGCAGTATCGGCGGTTCGGGATTTTCCACCGGGTTGTGGACCATCATCCGGTGAGAATCGACAAATCGTGGTCGTTCACGATTTAGAGAGTAAGTATTTTAGATCGATGATTTAGATTTAGATTAATAAAAATCTCGTTCATTAGATTAATCGAGTGTTATGTTGTCATAGGTGCCGACGATCAAGAGAGTTTAATACTTACCGTAATCAGGTGTGTAATCTCACCGAAGTCCCGTAAATCTGTGTTTTAGCATCATATTAGAAATATCGATCATTGTTGCTTAAAAACTCAAAATCGGTAAAATGGTATGAATCGAGTGATTTGCCTAAACATCGTAAATACTGAGTTTTGTCAAAATAGGGATTATTTGTAAAATTACGAAAATGCCCCTAAGTTCCGAATTACGAAAATGCCCCTATGAGCCGAATCACCGAAATGCCCCTAAAGGGCCGATTTGCTAGAATGCCTTAATGGGCTGTATTGCTTATAAATCCTTAAAAGTGCCGAATTACGAAAATACCCTTATGGGCTGAATTACGAAAATGCCCTTATAGGCCGATTTGATAGATTGCCCTAATGGGCCGAACTACAAAGTGTGATAATGAGCCGATTTATCGTAACAAATCTCCGGATTGATGATTTTTGTTTATATTGGAAATTATTATGTTTTATAATATATGTGGCATTGCATAATTTTTCGCAAGGGATGGGAAAAATGTTGAAGAGAAGTGTAGCCCGGTGGCTTTGCCACAAAAATGTGTGTTAATATGTTTCATTATGATTCCGGTGGCTTCGCCATAATCAAATTATTATATAAATGGCAACTTGCCTGCGATTAGTGTGTTTGGCGGGGTGGGTTGACTTGATCCCCACAGGTGTGATGGGATGGTACGGGTGGTGTGTAGCGGATGGATATCTAGGATGGGTTGGGTTGCATACATTCATACATTTGCTTCATTTTAAGATTGTTATGTAAAAGGGCTTAGGCCCATGATATTGCTATATGGGTTCAGGCCCAGTGGATGACGGTAAGGGATTTCACACTGAATTCTTGTAACTCACTCCCCCTTTTTCTTAACCCTTGTAGGTAATGCTCAGTGATGTGGATTTGGGCCATGGATGACTCGATGGAGGCCATACTTCAGTAATGGTGTTATTGAACTTTAGATTTCTATTTCTGCTTATTTTACTACTCTTATTATTTTGGGTTTTTATGTTGTAATAAGGCCTCTGGAATATTTTATTTTTGCTTTATGTTTGTCGTACTTACTATTTTGCTTGAATGATTTTAAATGGGTATTTTTCTAAAAACTTAAATAAAGGTTTTCCAAAATAGATTAACAAATGGATTTCATAACAAACTTTTACAAATATTTTAACTCGGAAAGTTTTTCTCGAACTATCAACGATATTTTCAAAAGTCACGATTTATAAAGATTTCTAGTTCAAATTATTGATTTATCAAACAACCTTCGAGGTTAGTAGTACTTTATCAAATATTTCAAATCAACTCATTTTCTCAAAATGATTTAACATGTTTTTCTCATGTGACATGTCAGATCTGGTCTTAACGCATGGGCCGGGTTTGGGGTGTTACATTTTATGGTATCAGAGCCCGGTTGCAAAACTCGACTGTGGTTTGGGTTCAAACACGTTTTCAAAGCAGTTTAAATTTTAAATTATACATGTATTTTCTAAAGGAAGTATGGCACCATGAGTGTCCAACACCAAGTCAAGTAAGTAAATGTTATCATTTTATGATTATGATTATTGTGATATGACCGTAGAAATACTCTATAACTTTTAGTTTTAGGAGCTGAAACTATAGAGATTGAGACTATAGGATGCGTTTTGCGAAAATGACTTTACTTCCTATACTTCATAAAATATTATTTAATAAACACTGAAATAGTATAACTGATTCATAAGACTCTTAATCAGATTAAATCGAACTAGCAAATATGAGCGCTAGAGGACGTGGACGCGGTAGACATGGCCGTGGTAGAGGCCGAGGTGCTAGAGTTGTGTCTGAGGCATCGGGGCATATATCGGAATAGACGACTTTGCGTCACCATGTGAATCAAGCCGGGTCACACGATCGTATGAGAGAGGACGACGCTCTGTCCCAAGCAATGTTGCGAGTTCTGGAAAGGGTTGCTGGGGCAAGAACTGGGTCGGCATCTCGTGGGTCAATATCGGAGCGACTCAGATCGAATGGAGCTGAGGTTTTAGGGGTATCTCGGGAGTAGCCCCAAATGTAGCGGAGTACTGGCTTGAGGCGGTGGAGCGAATCATGGATGATTCGGATTACACCACCGAGCAGAAACTGAAAGGAGTAATGTCTTTGCTGAGAGACGAGGCGTACCAGTGGTGGCTCACTGTGCGGGAAGGTATTCAAGCCGATCGCATTATCTGAGAATTCTTTAAAATTGCATTTCAAGGAAAATATGTCGGGGCTAGCTATGTGGATGCCCGAAGGAAGGAATTCCTGAATCTGGTCCAAGGAGGTAAATCTGTGGCAGCATATGAGGCGAAATTTCTGCGTTTGAGTCGGTATGCCCGGGGAATAGTGTCGACTGACTACGAACGCTGTGTGCATTTTGAGGACGGGTTGCGTGATGAGTTACGGGTACTGATAGCCCCACAGAAGGAGAGGAATTTTGCCAAACTAGTGGAGAAAGCAAAGATAGCTGAAGAAGCTAAACACTCGGAGCGGCAGAACTGAGACAAGGATAGGGGCAAGAGTAAGAGAGGCTCTAGGTACTCAGGTCCTGCTAGAGGTTTTCAGAAGAGGCCCAGGAATGAGGAGCCAGCTCGAACGAGAATACAAGTTGCTACCAATCAGCTACAGCCCTGTGCGGATTGTGGGAAACTCCACTTGGGTGAATGCTGGAAGAGAACCGGTGGTTGCTTCAAATGTGGTTCCAAGGACCATCAACTTAGAGATTGCCCTCGACAACCTGCTCAGACTCAGGTTATTCGTAACAATGATGCGCAGCCAGCTAGAGGAGCTCAACAGCCGCCGAGAGGCCGTGGGCCAGGTCGAGGTGGTAATGGCGTAGGACGAGGTCAGGGTGCACCGGGTAGAGGTACTGGTAATAGGGGTAACGCGGAGGCAAGACAGCCAGGGTTGGTCTATGCGGTCAGACATCGGGAGGATGGCGATACACCGGATGTCATAACCAGTACGTTTTTCATAGCTGATGTACATGTTACTGCTTTGATTGATATTGGATCCACTCATTCGTATGTTGCTTGTGATGTGTCTAGAACCTTAAACATTAGATCTGAGATTACTGCTAGAGAAACAACTGTAATTAGCCCTTTAAGACAGTCGGTGATAGTAAATAAGTTGTTTAGGGATGTGCCCTTAGAGATTCAGGGGGAAATATTTCTAGCGAATTTGATGGAACTGCCATTCGGTGAGTTCGACCTTATTTTGGGCACGGACTGGTTGGTGAAACACCGTGCGAACTTAGATTGTGCTGCAAAGCAGATGGTGCTAAGAACTTCGGAGGATAAGGAAGTGATGATGATAGGTGAAAGAAGAAACTATCTGTCTAATGTGGTATCTGCTTTAAAGGCAGAAAAGTTGGTGCGAAAAGGGTGTGGAGCGTTCTTAGCCTTTATCAGTGATTTGGATGCCAAAGAGTTGATGATAGAAAGTGTCAGAACGGTGAAAGAGTTTTCGGACGTCTTTCCTGAGGAGCTTCCAGGATTGCCTCCGGATCGGGAGGTAGAGTTTGGCATTGAGCTATTGCCGAGAACGGCTCTGGTGTCCATTGCTCCTTATAGAATGGCGCCGAAGGAGTTAGCAGAGCTTAAAGCTCAGATTCAGGAGTTGTTGGATCGTGGATTCATTCGACCGAGTGTGTCACTGTGGGGAGCACCGGTCTTGTTCGTAAAGAAGAAGGATGGGTCGATGCGTATGTGCATCGATTATAGGCAATTGAATAAATTGACGATCAAGAACAAGTATCCGTTACCGAGAATCGACGATCTGTTTGATCAACTGCGAGGAGCTTCGGTTTTCTCAAAGATAGATTTGAGATCGGGTTATCACCAGCTTAAAGTCAAAGAGGCTGATATTCATAAGACTGCGTTTCGAACTCGTTATGGGCATTACGAGTTCTTGGTGATGCCGTTCGGGTTGACTAATGCACCAGCTGCATTTATGGACATGATGAACCGGGTCTTTCAACCCTATTTAGAATGAAGAAGAACATCTTGGTGTTCATAGATGACATCTTGGTGTACTCGAAGAATGAAGAAGAACATGATTCGCATCTGAGGGTAGTATTGCAGATATTAGGGGAGAAGCAATTGTTTGCCAAATTCAGTAAGTGTGAATTTTGGCTGAGGGATGACCTTTTTGGGGCATGTTGTGTCTGCCGAAGGAATTAGAGTTGATCCCCGGAAGGTCGAGGCTGTGTTGGACTGGAAACCACCGAAGGCAGTGGCCGAAATTCGGAGTTTCTTAGGGTTGGTTGGTTATTACAGGCGGTTCGTTGAGGGGTTTTCATTGATTGCTGCACCCCCAACTAAGCTATTACGTAAGGGAGTACCGTTTGTGTGGTCAGATAAGCAGCAAGAGAGCTTTGAGAAATTGAAGAAGATTCTGACAGAAGCACCAGTATTGATTCAACTTGAGGCTAGTAAGGAGTTCATTATTTATTGCGATGCGTCACACACGGGCTTGGGATGTGTATTGATGCAAGGGGGAAAGGTAGTGGCTTATGCATCTCGTCAATTAAGGTCGCATGAGGTGAACTATCCCACTCATGATTTGGAATTAGCTGCAGTGGTGTTCGCCCCAAAGATATGGAGACACTACCTGTATGGAGAAAAGTCGATTATCTATACGGATCATAAGAGTCTGAAGTACCTCATTACCCAGAAGGAGCTGAATTTAAGACAACAGAGATGGATAGAGTTGCTGAAAGACTATGATTGCTTGATCGAGTATCACCCGGGTAAAGCCAATGTGGTGGCAGATGCACTAAGTCGTAAGGTGGTATCGGAGTTGAGAGCAATGTTTGCTCATCTCAGCCTTTACGAAGATGGCAGCTTGTTAGTGGAACTTCAAGTGAAACCAACATGGGTAAGTCAGATTAAAGAAAAGAAATTGTTGGATGAATCATTGAGTGCTCGGCTTCAGCAGGTGGAAAGGGGAGAGATTGTGGATTTTGAGCTGAACAGTGAAGGGGTATTATGTTTTCGTGGAAGAATTTGTATGCCGAAGGACTCTGAGTTGAGGCAGATGATTCTGCGGGAAGCACATAGTAGCCCATACGCTATGCATCTCGATGGAAGCAAGTTGTACCGGGACCTACGTGAATGGTATTGGTGGCCTGGTCTAAAACGGGAAGTTACTGACTTTGTGAGTAAGTGTTTGACATGCCAGCAAGTGAAGACGGAACATCAGTTACCTTCGGGGTTGCTGCAATCGGTGAAGATTCCACTTTGGAAGTGGGAGAGGATAACGATGGATTTTGTTAGTGGGCTACCCCTAACGCCTACTAAGAAAGATTCAGTGTGGGTAATCGTTGATCAGTTGACTAATTCCGCACACTTCATACCGGTTCGTACCGACTATTCGTTACAGAAGTTGGCCAAGCTGTATGTGGCGAAAATTATGAGGCTGCATGGGGTACCAGTGTCTATCATATCAGACAGGGACCCTAGATTTACAACACGGTTCTGGAAGGCGTTACATGAAGCTTTGGGTACAAGGCTAGATTTCAGCACGGCTTTCCACCCACAGACTGATGGTCAGTCGGAAAGGGTAATTCAGATTCTGGAAGACATGTTAAGGGGCTGTGTGATTGACTTCAGGGGTAGTTGGGAAGACTATCTGTCGTTAGCAGAATTTACGTACAACAATAGCTATCAATCCAGCATTCAGATGGCGCCCTACAAGGCGTTATATGGTCGTAGGTGTCGTACCCCTACTTGTTGGACAGAATTGGGTGAACAACGATTATTGGGTCCGGAATTGATTTCAGAGACTGAAGGAAAGGTTGAGTTGATTCGGGGTCAGTTGAAAGAAGCTTCGGATAAACAGAAGTCGTATGCGGATCTAAAGCACAAGGAGGTAGAATTCTCAGTGGGGGATTATGTCTTCTTGAAGGTTTCACCCTGGAAGAAGATTTTGAGATTCGGACGGAAAGGAAAGTTGAGCCCCAGATTCATCGGGCCTTATCGGATAGTTAAACGTATGGGATCGGTCGCCTATCAGCTTGAGTTACCCCCGAAGTTGAATCGGATACATGATGTATTTCATGTTTCAATGCTGAGGCGTTACCGTTCTGACCCATCTTATATAGTGCCGGTAGAGGAAATCGAGGTTAGACCCGATCTGTCTTTTGAGGAGGAACCCGTGCAGATTTTGGACCGAGAGGTTAAGGTGTTAAGGAGGAAGTCCGTTTCGCTGGTCAAGGTGTTATGGCATAGTCACGGTTCAGAAGAGGCCACGTGGGAACCGGAAGATACAATTCGACAGCAGTACCCTCATCTCTTCTAACTAGGTAAATTTCGAGGCCGAAATTTCTTTAAGGGGGTAGAACTGTAACATCTTAAAAATAGGGGTTTGGCATTTTGCATTATTCTATGTGTTTGGTTAGCTAAGCTTGTTATTTAGGTGTGTTTGGGGGTCCTGGTAAGGCTCGGGGTTGAGCCTAGGCCCTGCTGAAATTTTGGTTTTAGGGCACTTTGGTAGGGTGAGCTAGTGGAGGCAGGACTTAAGGTTAATAGTTAGTGTTATGATAACAAAAGAAAGCAAGGTGGCCTAGTGGAGTTGGCGTCACTTGTGAAGCAAGGGAAGTGGGGTTCGAATCCCACATGCTGCTTTTTGGAGTATTAATTTTGTGCTCAAGGTAAGAAGAGGTGGAGTTGGTGTGGGACTCTACCAGGTGAAGATTTGAATTGGTCAACTAGTTCAAACGAATGGGGGAGAGTGGATTGAGGAGCAAGTTGAGGAGAAAAACAAGGGATATGGATGGTGTTGAGAGTGTTTGGCCGAATGTGGGGTTGTGGGAGGTGAATTTCTACTAGAGGTGGGTATAGTGAAGCAAATTCGGCATTTGGGTAAGTAGCAGGAAAGCTATCCGAAACTCTTTTTGGTGTTGTGCCGAATTTCTCTTGTAGCCTTAGCATTTTCGACATTTCTTTTTGTCATTTTAGGTACTATTCTTTTCATCTGTTCTCTCCAATATTCAGTTCCCCTTCCCTCTTTTCATTTTCAACATAGCCGAACCTTTGCTTCTCCTTCACTGCCTTCCTATTACTTTTCTCCTTCAGCCGAAACCTCTTCTCTTCTTCATTGTCTTTCTACCCTTCCCTCCATCGACCGAACCTTCTCATGTTCTTTTTGAATCGGGTTCTTCTTCTTTTTCCAATAGCCGAATCAAGAGTTCTGGGGTCTTGCTGATAGGGCCGAATCTTTCTATTCCATTCGGCTCACTCTTAATACTAAGGTAAGGGTTTTTCTCTGCCGTTCATATTTCTTTTTGGTTCTTTCTTCTCTTGGCTTGGCTAGGCCGAACCTTAACCACTTGTTGTAATCTAAAACTCCTTTGTTCTCTTTTGGGAAGGGCCAAATCTCTCTTCAGTCAACTTCTCTTCGATCTAAGGTTCATTTAGGTCCATTTCCATAGCCAAAGCTGTTGTTGTACGGTTCCTTATTAATCAAGGTAAGGAGTTTTCTCTCTGGTTTCCTAACGACTATTCTCTTTTCGATTTACTCTGCCATAACCAAACCTTCTTGTTAGACAACCACCATTCTTTCACTGTGATACTTTACTGATCAAGACTTTCTTCATGGAGGCGAGTGCTAGCCGATCTAAGGGGGTTACGTTAAGGGAGCCTAAGGGGAGTGGACTCGTAGTCTCTGCTCCCAAGTTCAAACGATGTAGGGTGTCAGCGATTTGGGATTTTCCCCCGGGTTGTGGAAGGGAGACGACATTAGATTTGGATAGTCAGATCATAGTGGTTGGCGCTAGTGAGGGTGACGGCGATCGGAGTGTCTAGTTCTCCACGTAATCGGTGTGTAACCTCACACCTTATTTCGTTTGTTAAGTAATAATCTCGTATGTCGGCTAAAAGCCGAATTACCCATAATGGGTAAGCTTTTGTGATACCCTAGCGGTGAGTAGGAATAACCTGTAAGTTAATTACGACTATATCCGTTGGGTAGATTTAGTATGATTGTATGTGATCCGATTATTTGCTATACCGATGCGTTCATGCATACACTATATTATTATGACATGATATGTTGCATGGGATTGGAATATTGATGATCGAGGAAGTGTATTTGGTGGCTCTCGCCACATATTTCGATGACTCTGTCACATTTTTTCCGATGGCTATGCCACGTATATTTCGATAATCCGGTGGCTCGCCACAATTTCGCAATGAGCAGGCGTGGATCGCCATCGAGGTGTGTAGCGGATGAAGGGTTGATTGTAGAAATCCCTCACAGTGTGTGTTAATTTGGATACGGGTGGTGTGTAGCGGATGGAATATTAGGTTGGGTTGCATTGCATACATTTTTCTGTTTTACCATGCTATTAGGGCTAAGGCCCGCTTTGATTCTCGTAAGGGCCTCAGTCGATTGTTTCAGATTAAAGCTAAGGCCCGATTGATGTTCGATTTGGGGATTACGCATCGAGTTCTCGTAACTCACCTCTCTCGCTTAATTTTGCAGGTGATCCCCAGCACTGAGGATTTTGGGGCCGAGACGGACTCTGTGGTGGCCATACATCGTTACTTTAGTAAATTCCATTTTACTTTACTTTAAATTTTATTTTAAATTGGGTTTGATATTATGTAATAAGGCCTTTGGGATTTATTTTGGTTTTAGTTTTTAATTCGGTATTTAATCATTATTAAAAGTGCAACACGGGATTTTCTAAAATATTAATAATTGTTTGCCAAAATGTTAACGAACAATTTACAACCTATAAACTTTGGTTTCTCTTTAACTTCGGAAACAGTTTTCAAAATATCACCTTTCCAAAAATTCAACGAATCTAAATTCTATTTTGAACAAGTTTTTGGAAATCATAATAGCAATAATAATCTCACTAGTAACAATAGCAACGTTGTTCTTATCTTTGAGAGTCATAAAAGCAAATGCTAACTTTTACAAACAACAAAACTCAAAGTTTTTAACGAATGCGAAAACTCTTTAACAACCATTCCATGTGACATGCCAGATCTGGTCGTAACGTATAGGCCGGGTTTGGGGTGTTACAGGTATTCTAGTTTATGACTAGAAGAAACCCGTTAGGACCTCTACTTTACGATAGTGATATAGAAGGAACCGTTTGCAGAAACCGAAGAGAAATTAGGCGAAGCCTACAATACACACAAGAAGAGCAAGAGGACGATATTAATAACACGGAAGAGATGGCTGATCCCCAGAATAATCCACTTCCTCCTGTGGTTGCCGAAAATCCTCCTCCTCGAACTATGTATGATTATGCTAAACCTAATTTAACAAGAACTGAATCAAGTATTGTTAGACCTGCTGTCGCTGCAAATAATTTTAAACTGAAACCTAACACTATACAGATGATTCAACAATTTGTTCAGTTTGATGGTTTGCAGGATGAGGATCATAACACACACTTAGCAAATTTTTTGGAGTTATACGATACATTTAAGATTAATGGCATTTCTGATGATGCCATTCGCCTTCGGTTATTTCCCTTTTCTTTAAGGAATAAAGCCAAACAGTGGTTGAATTCTCTTCCACGAGGATCAATCACTACATGGGAACAAATGACCGAAATTTTTTTGTTAAAATACTTTCCGCCAGCTAAAACGGTTAAGTTGAGGAATGAAATCTCTTCTTTTGTGCAGATGGATTTAGAGACACTTTACGATGCATGGGAGAGATACAAGGATTTATTGAGAAGGTGCCCTCATCATGGGTTACCATTATGGCTATAGGTTCAAACCTTCTATAACGGTGTGAACCCCTCAACTAGGCAGCTTATTGATGCAGCCGTCGGTGGAACCCTAAACAACAAAACCCCTGAAGCGGCTTACGAATTCATTGAAGAGATGTCACTGAATAACTATCAGTGGCAAGTTATGAGGACAAAGCCGACAAAAGCTATCAGTGTTTTCAACCTCGACGCAGTAACCATGCTATCAAATCAGGTAGAACTCTTAAGTAAGAAAATTGATGGTTTGTGTGGTTCCTCGCAGGTACATCCAGTGATGCAGTGTGATACAAATGGAGAAGGGTCGAACAATACGGAATACCCACCCTACAACCCTGGCATAGAAAATGAACAGATGAACTATATGGGTAATAATTCTAGACCTCAAAATAACCCTTATAGTAACACTTATAATCTAGGGTGGAGGAACCATCCAAATTTCTCATGGGGAGGTCAAGGAAATCAAAGACAACAACCCCCTCCAGGATTTCAACAGCAACACTACCAACAAGAGAAGAAGCCGTACCTTGAGGAGATGCTAACAAAATTTATCGCGGTGTCAGAAACTCGTTTTCAAAATAATGAGACAATGCTCAAAAATCAGCAGGCATCGATTCAAGGGATCGAGAACCAGTTAGGTCAGGTAGCTAAGCTAATCTCAGAACGACCACAAGGTTGCTTGCAAAGCAACATTGAAACTAACCCAAAGGAGAAAATTCATGCATTACTGATCACGATAGTGAAGGGTCAGTAGAATCTGAATCTGAGCCAAGGCAAGAACCCATGGTAAATACAGGTAAGGTTGAGGTGAGCCGTGATACACAAAAACCTGTCATTAAAGAGTATACACCTCGAGTGCCATATCCCAATGCGATGAAGAAAGACCACACAGAGGAACAATTTGGTAAATTTCTTAAACTTTTAAAGAAATTACATATTAACTTACCGTTTCTTGAAGCTCTCTCGCAGATGCCAGATTCAAGGAGATTTTTAAAAGAGCTTCTGACAAACAAACGGAGGTTAGACGAGGCGTCCATGTGGAGCTAAATGCAGTGTGCTCAGCAATTCTACAAAACAAACTACCACGAAAATTAAAAGATCCAGGGATTTTTACGATTCCTTGTTTAATTGGTAGTTTATCTATTGATAATGCTTTAGCATATCTAGGGGAAAGCATCAACGTTATGCCTTACAAAATGTTTAAACAACTAGGTCTAGGGAAACCCAAACAAACTAGGATGAGTATTCAATTAGCTGATAAAACCATTAGAGTTCCTAGGGGTATAATCGAAGATGTGCTAGTAAAAGTTGATAGATTTATATTCCCAGTAGACTTTGTCGTTTTAGACATGGATGAGGACAATAATATTCCTTTAATCCTAGGAAGACCCTTTTTAGCAACTGCCAGAACTAAAATTGATGTTGGTACAAGAGAACTCACATTTTGTGTAGGTGACGAAACGATCACTTTTCAGGCTCTTGACTCGGCTAGGACGTCAAGTGAAAAAGGTAAGGACATAAATTCTATTGATAACCAATTGGTTCAACCTTCTTTTCAGGAAGCACCCCAGAAGTACACATCTGAGCTAGATCCTAGATCTCATACAAACAAGGAAGTGATTCATGAGGAACGAAGGCTTCAGGTCGAGAAACTAGACGAGTGGAAGACACATTTCAGGGAGAAACTAGGAACACATGAAGCAAAACCGAGGGAACCCCCAAACGAGCTTATAGGAACAGTAAATCACTTCAAAATATGGGATCAGGTATTGTTGAAAAAGACAGACCCTCGAATCACCATTCCAGACCTTAACGAAGAGATCCCTTTTACGGTACTGAATATCTTCCCATACGGAACAGTCGAGGTAACTAATCCTAAGTTCGGCACTTTTAAAGTAAACACTACTCGACTCAAACCATATATTGTTAGAATTGATAGCAAGAAATAGGAGTTTCAACTCCTCAAACCACCATGATCGTGCAAATGAAAGGTAAGTCTAGCTTAAGACTTTAAACAAGCGCTTTTCGGGAGGCAACCCGAGCACTAACCCCTTTAATTTTAATATCTTTGATTTTTAGCACCTAACTAAAGACTAACCAAGTTAAATAAAGCATAGGTTTCCGTACCACACGGCCTTGCACGTGGGCATGGCCGTGGCCGTGTGGACATCACGGATTTGCACACTGGCATGGCAGAGGTCGTACGAACCAAGTACGGAAAGTCCCCACATCACGAACAGCTATAAAATGCCACGGCCATACGACACGGCCGTGGTAGACACTGAGAAAGTCACACGGGTATAAGCCACGCCCGTGCTTTGAGGCCGTGGCCGACACTGAGAAAGAGACATGGGCGTGGAGACCTCTACACAAGCGTGGGAGAAACGAACGAGCCACCACACGGCCATGTGATACGGCCGTGTGACCGAACACGCCCACAGTACACGGGCGTGGGTAGCAATCAGGTTTTTGATTCTTATTTAAGACCCCCATTCTTCTCACTTTCTCCCCAAATTCTTCTTCTCCCAACCCCCAGCCACCACACCCCTTCTCTTCTCACTATCATCTCCTTTCATTTTCCGTTCCCCTTCCCCTCATTCCTTTTCTTTCACCATCCTCACCACCATCCCTATGTCGAAGAAGCGAAAGGACCCTAGCACAGTCTCTCCATACGAAACTGATCTACATAAGTTCATGCCGGCCGCTTCATCGACCCGACAAGCCAAGGACATTTGAGTCCATTTATTTTTTCTTCTTCTTTTCTCTTCTCCTTTATTTTCCTTCTCTTTATTTTTCTTATATTTAAATACATGTTTAGTATATTTTGAATTTTCTTATTATTTCTTGGCTATTTATTCACAAGTTCCCCAATTTCTTCATCTAGCGCGGTGATTATTGGCGGCCACCATACCATCACCAGAAACGCCTCCTCCAACTTATCTTTCACCTCCGAATCAAGTTTCCACACTCCCAACACAAGAAATCCATCCGAAATCCAGGAAGTTTCACCTCTCCCCCTCTCTTATGATCTATTACTACATGGTTATTATCTTTCTTGGTACATTGAGGACAATGTACATCTTAAGTGTGGGGGGTGAATTTTATCGTGAAAAGTGCCTAACTTTTTGCATTATTCTCAAATCCCTGAATTATATCTTGTTCTTAAATAATCTTCTCATATTACTGTTAGAATGAAATTTCCTTTGATTTATGATTTTTATTGATATGTTTTGGATTAAGTCATAGCTAATTGTGTAGTGATGATTTAAACTTTAGGAGACTAGAGAATCAAGCATGATGAGTTTATTTTCAGAATTAAAAATTTGTTAGGTTGTCTACCTGAATCTAATTATTACCTTGAAGTTTGAAATTTACAAGGTTGACATCAAAAGCCCATAATTTTTGTGAGATCTTGATCCTTTTAGAGCATACATTCCTTTTCGTGCTCACTTTATTGATTATGAGTATGTCAACATTGACTTGTTATTCTAGAACTTGCTTCGATTATACATGTCGAGACCACACCTTTGATTTGATATACTAAGATGATAAAGGCACCTAAGTTTTAACACACTTACTCCATAAAAAGCCTACCTTCATAATTAACCCCTAGTGAACCCCTTTGAATCCTAACAAACCGCTTCTTGACTCACCCATTAATATTAACCAAAAACCACTTTGTATTTGTTATCACCATTTCTCTTGACTACCCTTATATCGAGATTTGATTTGATCGGTTACTTAACTATTTTCTTTATTTCAGTTATTAAATTTTATATTATTATTGTACTGGATTTGTTCTTAATTAAAAAAAAAATTTAGGAATCTATTCATTATTACTTCTTTGTTATTGGAGCTTAAGCAGTTAATTTTATATTTTGAGAAGAAACTCATGTTATTAGTATTAAGTTTTCAATTGATGTAATTATTTAAGCTTTAGTTACTCTTCTAGTTAGGTAATTTATCAATTCAGTCTCGATACTAACCCTCTAATTCAGCCTTTATCCACACCTTTAACCCAAGCCCCATTACAACCCTTTTTAAAGACCTTTTGGTGTATCATATCATTTTACAGTGGTGGAGATTTGATTTTCATGCAAGCCTATGGGATTAACTTTTCATGTTCGACTTCTGAGTGGTTATTTTTGAACCTTAAACACTTTGAGTGATTTGAGTGAACCTTTAGTGAGGATGTCAATTTTTGTCGATTTGGAATTAAAGGTAATTATTTAGGTAAGGGGAAACACCTATTTTTCTTACTATAAAGACTATGACTTTGATTGTTTGAATCTTTAGGAACCTTCTGGTTAAATTATCAATGTATGAATTACCTATGAATTATGATGAAACATTATTGATGAAAATTATGAATTAAGGGGAGTTAATTTTAATTGTGAACTGAGAATTTTGCTTGAGGACAAGCAAATGCTTAAGTGTGGGGGTATTTGATAAACCGTAATATATACATATTTTAATCCCACATTTAGCATACTTTTTGGATGATTTATCCTTTGAATTGTGGAATTTGATGCTCCCAATCCTTTAATTTCATGTTTTATACTTAGGAAAGCATTGGAGGATGAAAAGAACGAGAAATGGGCCAAAAACGGAGCAAATGGGCTTACCTTAGAGACTCACACGGCCTGGACTATCACCCACGGCCGTGCGTTTCGAGTAACAACCGAGACACGGTCTAGAACATCGTACACAGCCAGATCACACGGCCGTGTGTGGCAAACAGGATTGACCACGGCCAAGAGAGTCGACCACAGGCGTGTCCCTGCTATAGCCAAGATGAGTTTCATTCGGAATAGGATACTTGTGGGCCAAGAAAGACATTCCGAAGCCTATATAAACACCCTAAGTATAACCTAAAAGGTGTTTTTGGTCGGGGGCGAAGCCAGAGAGGGCTGAACACAGGGGATTACTCCAAGAAAGCCAGTTGATCCATCTCAGAAGCCGGAATCATGCTCAAGACGGAAGATCTTCCCTTCAATTTCCTTCAGGGGGTTTTAGGGTCTTTCTTATGTTTTGTTATTTACTTTCTTCTGAGATGTATTATTTATTATTCATGAACTAAACCCCTCAAATACCTGAGGGGGATGAAACCTAAGACGGATCTTTTTATTGTTTTCTGAACTATATGATAAATACTTGATTTGTTCTTAATTATGTGTTCTCAATTCTTGTTTTAATATTTCAGGATATTGATTCAAGTATTGATGTGCTTAGACAGTGGAGCAAAAGTCCCTGTTTAAGAGTAGATCTAGCATAGTTAAGCGGAGTTGATCGCAACCCTAGTGATAGGATGACGAAAATCTGCCGGATTAGTGTCAAACCTAATATGGGAGTCCATAGATCGAGTTAATGCAACACTATGGGTTTTAATTAGAAAGAGATTTCAATTAATCAACCTAGAGTTAGACGTTAGTAGCCTCGAAAGAGGTATTAATATAAATTAGGGAATCCTACGGATCAAGTCATGTGAATAAATCATCTGGTTTAGAGTTAAATAACAAGTGAAGTCTAGGTGGATTCTTCCTCGGGTATTGTCTTAATCAATTGGTTTTCCCAAAAGTATTTTCCCAATTCACTCTCTTTGTCTTAGCATCCTTAGTTTAGTAATTAGTTAGATAAACATCAATTCCCTTAATACTTAGGCTAGATAATAAAAAGATAGTAACTACTAGTACTCTTGGTCCTTGAGGATACGATATTTCCGGTCTTGCCATAGCTATACTACCGAACGATAGGTGCGCTTGCCTTATTCGTGGTCATAGTTAGTTTGGACTCGATTAATAAATGTAGCATTTCTCACCATACAAGTAATGTCTCCAGATCTTTAGTGCAAAAATCATACCAGCTAATTCCAAATCATGTGTCGGATAGTTACGTTCATGCGGTTTCAATTGCCGAGATGCATAAGCGATTACATTTTCATCTTGCATCAATACACACCCGAGACCATTCAAAGAAGCACCACTATACACAACAAAATCTTTTCCCGACTCTGGCAAAGTCAAAACTGGTGCTTCAGTCAGCATTTGCTTCAACTTCTCAAAACTTTCTTGGCACTGATCATCCCATACAAATGGAACATTCTTTTGCAATAGCTTTGTAATCGGTAAAGCTATCTTTGAAAATCCATTTACAAATCTTCAGTACTAACCAGCCAATCCAAGAAAACTACTGATAAACCGAAATAGTAACATATTTTAATCCCACATTTAGCATACTTTTGGATGAATTTTCCCTTATTTTATGTAAAAAGGTGCTCTTAATCCTTTCTTTTCATGTCTTATACTCAGGAAAGCACCAGGGGATGAAAAGAACGCAAAACGGGCATAAAACGGGGCAAATGGGCCAAAGCATGAAATCGACACGGCCTGGACCAAAGATTACATGGCCGTGCCTCCTTAAAGATCTCGAACACGGCTTGGACCACGATTTACACGGTCGTGCCTCATCAACGAAGTCCACACGGTCTGGCCACGATTTACACGGGCGTGTGACATGGGCGTGTCCCTACCGCAGCCAAGAGGAGTTTTACTCAGATTTGGATGCTTGGAGGCAAAGAAACACACTCCAAAGTCTAATTAAACCCCCAAATAGGAATTGCACTCAAATTAGGATACTTGGAGGCCAAGTAACACATCTCAAAGCCTATATAAACACCCTAGGGGGCAACTTAATCGGGAGTTCGGCAGAAGCCTTCTGCCAGGGCTTTTGTCGGGGCGGTCTTGCTAGGCCAGAGAAGGCAAATTTGTGGGGATTCACTCAGGGATAGCCAGTTGATCCATCTCTAGAAGCCGGAATTCTACTCAAGACGGAGGATCTCCTCTTCAATTCCTTCAGGGGGTTTTAGGGATTTCTTATGTTTTGTGTTATCTTTTCTTCTGAGATGTTTTTCTTTATTATTATGAACTAAACCCCTCAGATACCTGAGGGGGATGAAACCTAGATGAATCTTGTTATTGTTTTCTGAACTATATGATAAATACTTGATTTGTTCTTAATTATGTGTGCTTAATTCTTGGGTTGATATTTCGCGGATATTAATTCAAGTATGATGTGCTTAGGTGGTGGAGCAAAAGTCCCTGCTTAAGAGTTGATCTAGCATAGTTAAGCGGAGTTGATCGCACGCCTAGAGATAGGGTGACGAGATTTTGCCGAATTAGGGTGAAACCTAATATGGGATGTCCATAGATCGATTTACTGCTATTCTAGGGGGTTATTATTCGAGAAAGAGATTTCCGTTAATTAACCTAGGGTTAGACGTTATTCGCCTCAAAAGAGGGTTTAATATACGTTAGGAGTCCTACGGATCAAGTCAAGTGAATAAATCGTGTTCAGTTCGGTGTTAGATAACAAGTGAAGTCTAGGTGGATTCTTCCTTGGGTGTCGCCTTAATCAACCGAGTTTTTCCCAAGTTATTCTCCCAATTTCATTCTTCTTTGTCTTAGAATTTTTAGTTTAATAGTTAGTTAATTTAGATTAATAAACAACTTCACTTATTTTAGGCTAAATAATAGAAAGAAAGTTAGTATTAGTACTTTTAGTTCCTTTGGGTTCGACAATCCAAGTGTTGCCTAAGCTATACTATCGTTCGATAGGTGCACTTGCCTCAATCGTTGTCGAGTTAGTTTCGTGTTCGATCATTCTCTTTATAAATTTTAAAACTCGACTTCACAAATGATCAAGTTTTTGGCGTCGTTGCCGGGGAACTAAAATATTAAGAAAACTCTATTTTTATTACTTTAGCCATTTTTTTATTACAATTTATTTTCATTATTATTATTATTATTATTTTATTTTTATTTGTACTTTGCTAATTTTTCCTCCATTTGCTTTTGGCAGATAATTTTAGTTTTTAGAGAAGATGGCACTGAATAATTATCAATGGCAAGCGATGAGGACAATTCCTACTAAAGCAGCCAGTGCCTTCAACCTCGACGTGGTCACCAGGTTATCTAATCAGTTAGAGATAATGAATAAAAAAATTGATGGTTTGAATAGTCTCTCGCAGGTACACCCAGAAATACAATATGATTCGAATTTAGGAGGCGTGGTGATCGCTGTAAATCAGAGTTTTAAAATTTATAAAAGAATGATCGAACCTGGAAACTAACTCTGACAACGATTAAAGGCAAGTGCACCTATCGAACAGTAGTATAGTTTAGGCAAGACTGGATTGTCGAACCCAAAGGAACTAAAAGTACTAATACTCTTTGTCTTTTTATTATTTAGCCTTAATATAAAGTGATGATTGTTTAAACTAAAAATAATCTACTAACTAAGCTAAGACGCAAAGACAAAAAGAATGAATTCGGGAAATAACTTTTGGAAAAACTCGGTTGACTCAAACGATACCCTTAGGAAAAATCCACCTAGACTTCACTTGTTATTTAACCTTGAACCATATGATTTATTTACTTAGTTTGATCCGTGAGACTCCCTAACGTATATTAAAACCTCTCTCGAGGCTTAATAACGTCTAACCCTAGGTTAATTAGTGGAACTCTCATTCACTTATAATAACCCCTAGAATAGCAAGAAATCGATCCGTGGACTCCCATATTAGGTTTCACCCTAATCCGCAAAATCTCGTCACCCTATCTCTAGGCTTGCGATCAACTCCGCTTAATTATGTTGGATCTACTCTTAGGCGGTGGTCTATTCCTCCTCCACCTAAGCACATTAGATTTGGATTAAGTTCACACAATTAAGAACAAACTAAGTTATTATCATATAATTCAAATAATCAAATAACAAGATTCATCATAGGTTTCATCTCTTCTGTATCAGAAGGTTTAGTTCATAACAATAAAGGAAAACATCTCAAGAGAAAAGATAAAACAAAACATAAGAAATCCCTAAAACCCCCTGAAGGAATTGAAGAGGAGATCCTCCGTCTTGAGTAGAATTCTGGCTTCTTGAGATGGATCAACTGGCTATCTTCGAGTGATTCCCACAAATCTGACCTTCTCGGCTTGGCTTCTTGGCCTAGCTCACCGCCCCCCTTTCAGCTGGTACCTAGGGTGTATTTATAGGCTTTTGAAACACGTTTCTTTCTCCCTAAGTATCCTTTCCCGAATGGAATTGCTCTTCTCCACGGCAGAGGCACGGCCATGGCACACACCCGTGTAAATCGCGGCCAGGCCGTGTTCGACACTTTTGAATGAGGCACGGCCGTGTAAGTCGTGGTAAGGCCGTGTTCTAGTAGGAAAGGTGGCACGGTCGTGTGGCTTGAAGTCCAGGCCGTGCTAATTTTGTGGCTTGGCCCAATTTGGTCTGTTTTAAGCCCATTTCTCGTTCTTTTCGTCATCGGGTGCTTTCCTGAGTATAAGACATGAAAAGAAAGGATTAAGAGCACCTTTTTACATAAATTGGGGCTTAAATCATCCAAAAGCATACTAAATGTGGGCTTAGAATATGTTACTTTTACGGTTTATCAAATACCCCCACACTTAAGCTTTTGCTTGACCTCAAGCAAAATTCTCAACTTACAATTAAAACGAACTTTCCTCAATTCATAATAGTCATTGATAGTGTCTCATCATAATTCATAGATAATTTATACATGGATAATTCAATTCAAAGTGTCCTAAAAATTCAAACAGTATAAGTGATGGATTTTGTAGCTCGAAAACATAGGCGTCTCCCCTTATCTAGATAATTACCTTTAATTTGAAATTGACAAGGATTGATATCCTTACAAAAGATTCACTCAAATCACTCAAAGTGTTTAAGGTTCACGATTAGGCACTCAAAAGTCAAACATGAAGAGTTAATCCCATAGGCTTGCATGAAAGTCAAATCTCCACCACTAAAATATGAGATGAAACACAAATCAAAAGGTCTTTGTTAGGGTTGTAACGGGGCTAGGGTTAAGGTGTGGAATAAGGCTAAATTAGAGGGTTAGAATCGAGATTGAATTGACAAATCACCTAACTAAGAACTAATGAACTAATAATAATAATTACATCAATTGAAAAATAATAATACTAATAATACGAGCTTCTTTTTCCGATATTTGGATTTTAAATGTATAAGCTCGTTTAATCACATAACTAATAATGAATATACTTCTTTTTTTTTAAAGAACAAACTAAATACATAATAAGGGATAAATTACTAAAGTTCATAATTAGGCAACTAATCAAATCAAATCTCGATATAAGGGTAGTCAAAAGGAATGGTGATAACAAAAACAAGGGGTTTCTGGGTTAATATTAGCGGTTATGTCAGTAAAAATGGTTGTTAGGATTAAAAGGGGTTCACTAGGGGTTAATTATGAAGGTAGGCTTTTTATGGAGTAAGTGGGTTAAATCCTAGGTGCCTTTATCATCTCTGTATATCAAATCAAAAAGATGTGGTCTCGACATGTATAATCAATGCAAGTTCTAGAATAACAGATCAATGTTGACATACTCATAATCAATAAAGTGAGCAAGAAAAAGAATTTATGCTCTATAAGGCTCAAAAACTCACAAAAATTATGGGTATTTTGATGTCAACCTCGTAAAATTCAAACTTCAAAGTAATATTTAAACTTAGTTCGACAACCTAGAAAATTTTTAATTTCTGAAAAATAGACTTATCATGCTTGATTCTCTAGTATTCTTCAAATTTAATTATCAATGCACAATTATCAATGACTTAATCTAAAACATATCAATAAAAATCATAAATCATCAGAAATTTCATCCTAATTAGTAATATGAGTAATTTACTTTCAAACAAGACTAAATTCAGGGATTTTGAGAACAATGCAAAAAGTTTGGAATATCTAAGATTCACCCCCCACACTTAAGATGTACATTGCCCTCAATGTACAAAGATATATAATGATAATTAATATGTAAAATCAAAAGAGAGGGGAGAGAGTGACACTCCCTGAATTAATGGATGACTCCTTGAGAGGAGATTGTGTCTTTAGTGGTGGTGATGGGCCGTCTGGATGACGAACCTGCGCTAGATGAAGAAATTGTGAGGCTCATGCAGGATTAGCCAAGAAATCTAAAGAAACCTTAATAATATACTAATAATATAATTAAAGACAAGAAAGATAAAGAGAAGAAGACTAAGAAGAAAAATAAACTAAATTTAAAAGATAAAGGGGCTTGAGAATCCTTATGGTAGATGGTTCGAGAGGTGGGTGTGACTTTGAAGGTGACGGAGTTGTTGGTGATAGTGGAAGTGGCGTGATTCCCAAGCAGCCTTAAGAACCTAAAAACAAGAAACTAAAACAAAATAAACTAAATTAAGTAGAAGAGAAGTAAGGATAAAGAAAATAAAGGAGAAGATAAAAATAAAAGAACAGATAATTGGTCTCAAAGACCCTTGGCTTGTTGTTTGGATGAAGCTACCGGCATGAACTCAGGTGAATCGGTCTCCTTTGAGGAGATTGGCCTTTTACGCTTCTTTGCCATGGATATGATTTTGTTGTAGCTCAAGAGTCTGAGGATTTATTAGGAAAAAGGAAAAACAAAAGAGAGAAAAGAAAGAAAGGAAGAAGAAAAAGAGTAGGTAAGGAGAGAAAGAAGAGGGGCATGGTATTTGAATAGAATCTCAAGTCTGGCAATTTACCACGCCCGTGGGTTGAGGGTGTGTCGATTCACACAGCCGCATCGCACGGCCGTGTCGCAAGGTGTGTTGATTCTCTACGTTTGTTTTCGAGTCGACCACGGTTGGAAGACACGGGCATGTTCTGCCCGTGGTGGCAAGTCAGTAACTTCGCACGGTTATGGGGCACGGGCGTGTTCTTCCTGTGGTTGGAAAGTCAGTAGCTTCACACGGTTATGGGGCACGGGCGTGCCCCTTTGTCGGTGCCTATAGTGTAGTGGTTGGAGCCGTGACATCGAAAAGTGGTTGGAATTGATTTGCACGGCCTCTGCTATGTCAGTCCGGGGATTCTTATGGTCCACACGGCCACGGCCACGGCCGTGTGTAAGGCCGTGTGTCCTGGAATTTTGCACCCCTTGTTAGTTTATAACTAAGCGTTCAGAAAGAAAAGAAGAAAAGAAAAATAAATTTAAAGCAAAATGTGAGAATAAATTATGTTAGTGCTCGGGTTGCCTCCCGAGAAGCGCTAGTTTATAGTCTTAAGCTAGACTCTCTTCTCATTTGCATTGTCCGGGTGGTTTGAGGAGTTGGAAGTCCTTCCTCATGCTATCATTTGCGTCTTCGTGAAAAAATTTAAGTCGAGATGTGTTTCTAGTAAAAGTACCAAAAATAGGATTACTTACCTCGACTGTTCCGTGTGGGAAAACACTGGTTACCCTAAAAGATATTTCTTTGTTTGTGCTAGGTTTTGGAGGAGATATTCGAGGATCTGCCTGATCTAACATTACCTGGTCCCCTATTTTGAAGTGGTTTGTTGTTCCTATTAGCTCTTTTGGGGGCTCCTTCGGTTTTATCTTGTGTGGTTAGGTTCTTCATCGTGTATCCTTAATTTCTCCTTGAAGTGTGTCTTCCACTGCGTCTAGATCATCGAACTGAATCCTCGATCTTCATGAGTTATTTCTTTGTTGGCATGGGGTTTAGGATCGGGTTCAGTTGTATTCTTTGGTGGTGCTTCACGAAAATAAGGGTTAACCGAATGGTTATCGAGAATTTACGTTCTCACCTTGATTACTCGATGTTCTAGTCGAGTCGAGAGCCTTGATGGTGACTGTCTCATTACCTACACAAAGTATGAGTTCTCCTGCATCAACATCAATTTTAGTCTGGTGATCGCTAAAAAGGGTCTTCCTAAGATTAGGGGATCGAATTATCCTCATCCATGTCTAAGACAACAAAGTCTCATCGGGAAAACGAATGCATCGATTTTCACAAGAACATCTTCGATAATACCCCCTAGGAATTCTAACAGTTTTATCACTAATTGAATGCTTATCCTAGTTTGTTTGGGTTTCCCTAGACCTAATTGTTTAAACAATTTATAAGGCATGGCATTTATGCTTGCCCCTAAATCACTAACGCATTATCAACAGTTAGTCTACCAATTAAACATGGAATTCTAAAACTCCCTGGATCTTTTAGCTTTTGTGGTAGCCTATTTTGGAGAATTGCTGAGCACTTTGCGTTAAGTTCCACATGTGACGACTCGCCTAACTTCCGCTTGTTTGTCGAAGCTCTTTTAAAAATTTCCTAGAATCGACATCCGTGATGAGCTTCAAGTAATGGTAAGTTAATATGTAATTTCTTTAAGAGTTTAAGAAACTTACCGAACTGTTCTTTTATGTCGTCTCTTCTTAATGCCTCAGGGTAAGGTACGCGAGGTTGGTACTCATTGATTACCGGTTTTGGCTTGTCTTGTGTTACCTCAACTTTACCTTTTTCTACCTCGTTTCCTTGTGTTGGACTGGGTTCGTCTACTTCTTCGCTTTCTTGAGCTGTTATGGCTTGGATTTACTCCTTTGGATTAATTTCAAGACTTTAAGAACCCTTGCGGTCGTTCGGATAATAGCTTTGCAATTTCTCCGATCGATCGGGTAATTTCCCCGATTGCCTTTGTAAGTCCTCCAACTTGGTTCTCGATCTTTTTGATTGATGTTTGTTGGGTGTCGAGTGTTACCTCATTTTTTTGGAGACGGGCTTCTGTGGATGCTATGAATTTGATCAACGTCTCTTCAAGACTCGGCTTCTTTTCTTGTGGATAGGGCTGATTTTGGAAATTTTGAGGAGGTTGTTGTCTTTGATTTCCTTGTCCTCCCCACGAAAAATTTGGGTGGTTCCTCCAACCTGGATTATAATTATTACTATATGGGTTATTATTAGATCTGAAATTGTTACCTATATAGTTCATCTGTTCGCTCTCTGTGCCTAGTTGGTAGGGTAGGGTGGGTACTCAGAATTCGCCACAGTTCCACTTGCGTCACACTGCATGACTGGATGTACCTACGAAGAACACAAACTATCAATCTTCTTATTCATCAATTCTACCTGATTTGATAGCATGGTTCTTTGCGTCGAGGTTGTAAACTCCTACTGTTTTTGTTGGCCTTGATCTTGTAACTTGCCATCGATAGTTATTGGTGACATCTCTTCAATAAACTCGTAGGGTGCCTCGGGAGTTCTATTATTCGGGGTTCCACCGTGGTGAATCAATTAATTGCCTCGTTGAAGGATTCACACCGTTATAAAAGTTTGGACTTGGAGCCACAAAGGTAAACCATGGTGCGGACACCTTCTCAAGAGATCCTTATATCTCTCCCATGCATCGTATAATGTCTCTAAACCCATCCGCACAAAAGAAGAGATATCATTACGTAATTTGGCCGTTTTGGGCGGTGGGAAATATTTTAATAAAAAAATTTCGGTCATTTGTTCCCATGTAGTGATTGACCCTCGTGGTAACGAGTTTAACCACTACTTAGCTTTATTCTTCAATGAAAAGGGAAATAACCGAAGACGTATGGCATCATCAGAAACGCCATTTATTTTGAAGGTATCACAGAACTCTAAAAAATTAGCTATATGAGCGTTTGGATCTTCGATCCCGTAAACCATCAAATTGAACAAATCGTTGAATCATTTGTATAGTGTTAGGCTTTAATTCGAATTTATTAGCAGCTATAGCAGGCCTAACAATACTAGATTCGGCTCCTGTTAAATGAGGTTTAGCATAATCAAACATAGTACGAGGAGCATTATTTTCTGCCACATCTTGTGGTGGAAGATTATTTTCGTCCATCTCTTCTGTAGGATTGGATCTGTCTTCTCGCTCTCCTTGGTAATTTAGGGCTCACCTAATTTCTCTGTGATTTCTTCGAGCGGTAGCTTCAATATCACTGTCGTATTCTAAAGGTCCTCTCGGGTTCCTTCTAGTCATAAACTAGAGGTACCGGCTAGGAAAAGAAAGAAAGTTTAGCAAATTTAAAAATAAAAATAAATTACGAAAAATAAAAATAATGGCTAAAGTAATAAAAATAGAGTTTTCTTAATATTTTAGTTCCCCGGCAATGGCGCCAAAAACTTGATCGCTGTAAATCAGAGTTTTAAAATTTATAAAAGAATGATCGAACCTAGAAACTAACTCTGACAACGATTAAAGGCAAGTGCACCTATCGAACAGTAGTATAGTTTAGGCAAGACCGGATTGTCGAACCCAAAGGAACTAAAAGTACTAATACTCACCGTCTTTTTATTATTTAGCCTTAATATAAAGTGATGATTGTTTAAACTAAAAATAATCTACTAACTAAGCTAAGACGCAAAGACAAAAAGAATGAATTCGGGAAATAACTTTTGGAAAAACTCAGCTGACTCAAACGATACCCTTAGGAAAAATCCACCTAGACTTCACTTGTTATTTAACCTTGAACCATATGATTTATTTACTTAGTTTGATCCGTGAGACTCCCTAACGTATATTAAACCCTCTCTCGAGGCGAATAACGTCTAACCCTAGGTTAATTAGTGGAACTCTCATTCACTTATAATAACCCCCTAGAATAGCAGTAAATCGATCTGTGGACTCCCATATTAGGTTTCACCCTAATCCGGTAAAATCTCGTCACCCTATCTCTAGGCGTGCGATCAACTCCTCTTAATTATGTTGGATCTACTCTTAGGCAGGGTCTATTCCTCCTCCACCTAAGCACATTAGATTTGGATTAAGTTCACACAATTAAGAACAAACTAAGTTATTATCATATAATTCAAATAATCAAATAACAAGATTCATCATAGGTTTCATCTCCTTCTGTATCAGAAGGTTTAGTTCATAACAATAAAGGAAAACATCTCAAGAGAAAAGATAAAACAAAACATAAGAAATCCCTAAAACCCCTAAAGGAATTGAAGAGGAGATCCTCCGTCTTGAGTAGAATTCCGCTTCTTGAGATGGATCAAGCGGCTATCTTCGAGTGATTCCCACAAATCGACCTTCTCGGCTTGGCTTCTTGGCCTAGCTCTCCGCCCCTTTTTCATTTGGTACCTAGGGTGTATTTATAGGCTTTTGAAACACGTTTCTTTCTCCCTAAGTATCCTTTCCCGAATGGAATTGCTCTTCTCCACGGCAGAGGCACGGTCATGGCACATGCCGAGTGTAAATCGCGCACCAGCCGTGTTCGACATCGTTGAATGAGGCACGGCCGTGTAAGTCGTGGTAAGGCGTGTTCTAGTAGGAATGGTGGCACGCTACAGTGTGGCTTGAAGTCCGTGCGTCTTGATTTCGTGGCTTGGCCCAATTTGGTCTGTTTTAAGCCCGTTTCTCGTTCTTTTCGTCATCGGGTGCTTTCCTGAGTATAAGACATGAAAAGAAAGGATTAAGAGCACCTTTTTACATAAATTGGGGCTTAAATCATCCAAAAGCATACTAAATGTGGGCTTAGAATATGTTATTTTAATTGTTTATCACGTGGCGAATCCTGAGTACCCACTCTACGGATATGGCATGGAAAACGAGCAAGCTCAATATACGGGTAACTATTCTAAACCTCAAAATAATTTTTATAATGACACTTATAATGCAGGTTGGAGGTACAATCCAAATTTCTCGTGGGATGATCAAAGTAGCCAAGGACCGGAACTTCCTCCAAATTTTCAACAACCACCTTACCAACAGGAAGAGGAGTCGAACCTCAAGGAGATACTGATAAAATTCATGGCAACCACAGATAACCGTCTCCAAGACACTGAAACCACCCTTAAGACCCAACAAGCATCGATCAAAGGGATCGAGAGCCAAGTTAGGGAAGTTTCTAAGTCAGTTGAGGAAGTTTCTAAGTCAATTATACAACTTGCTAAGATGATCTCAGAACTACCATAAGGAAGCTTGCCAAGCAATACTGAAACTAACCCGAGAGAGCAAAATCAAGCCATTTACGATAGTGAAGGGTTAGACGAACCAAACCCAAGGGAAGAACCTGTGGTAAGTGAAGGTAAGGTTGAAGTGTGCCATGATATACCAAAACCGGCAATTACAGAGTACCAACCTCGTGTGTCATATCCCGATGCAATAAAGAAAGACCACACAGAGGAAGAATTCAGTGAATTCACACTTCGTGTAGACGATGAAACAATCACTCTTTAAGCTCTTGACTCAGCTAGGACATCGAGTAATAAAGGTACGAACGTTAATTCTATTGATAACCATTTGGTTCAACCTTCTTTACAGGAAGCATCATGAAATCACCTAACTGAGCTAGATCTTAGACCTCGTACCCATAAAGAAATAATTCATGAAGAACTAAGGCTTCAGGTCGATGAACTAGACGAGTGGAAAACACACTTTAAAGAGAAACTAGGAATACACGAAGTGAAACCAAAGGAAACCCTGCATTTGAAGTGATAGGAACAACAAATCACTTCAAAATAGGGGATCGTGTATTGTTGAATAAGGAAGACCCCTAATCACCAATTCAGACCTCAAGACAAACGAAGAAATCACTTTTGAGGTACTTAATGTCTTCCTATATGGCACAATGATCGGTAAGTAATCCTAAATTCAACACTTTTGAGGTAAACATTACTCGACTTAAACTATTTATCAAAAACCGAATTGATCGCATGAGAAAGGATTTTCACCTCCTCAAACCACCATGACCATACGAATTAGAGGTAAAGTCTAGCTTAAGACTATAAACGAGCGCTTCTCGGGAGGCAACCCGAGCACTAACCCCATTAATTTTTACATTTTTTTAATTCTTCTTTTACTTTTATTTTTCCTTTTTATCACCTAACTATAAACTAACCAAAGTGCAGATTTCCAGACCACACGGCCTTACACACGGCCGTGGCCGTGGCCGTGTGGCCACCACATGAAGGTACAAGGGCGGGGGCAACCACCAGATCCATAATTTTTATTTAACCCCCTTCTTCCTTTTTCTTTTCCAGTTGTTTTTCTTTTTTCATTTTCCATTATTTACTTTTATTTTCCATTATTTACTTTTATTTTTATTTTTATTTTTATTTTTATTTTTATTTTTATTTTTATTTTTATTAATTTTCTTTTATTTTCTTTATTATTTTCTTCTTATCATTCATTCCATTTAGATTTAGCTTAGGATACAATAAAATTAGGATGGCTGCTTCGAGGACTCAAATAGTTCGAGATGCTTCCCCACGTTCACCTCCAATCCTATCCGGTTTCCTTTCATTGGCTTCATCCAAAATTCAGGAAGTTTCACTTCTCTCCCCATCTTACGATTTTATGATTATTTTGATATTATTTATCTTTGTACATTGAGGGCAATGTACATCTTAAGTGTGGGGGGTGAATCTTAGACGTGCCTAATTTTTTTCATTATTCTCAAAATCTTGAATTTAGTCTTGTTTTTAAGTAAATTCCTCATATTACTGATTAGAATGAAATTTCCATGATTTATGATCTTTATTGATATGTTTTAGATTAAGTCATTGATAATTGTGCATTGATAATTAAATTCTAAGAATACTAGAGAATAAAGCATGATAAGTCTATTTTTCAGAAATTAAAAATTTTCTAGGTTGTCGAACTGAGTTTAAAAATTACTTTAAAGTTTGAAATTTACGAGGTTGATATCAAAATACCCATAATTTTTGTGAGATTTTGAGCCTTATAAGAGCATATATCCTTTTTTTCATGCTCACTTTTTGATTATGAGTGTGTCAACATTAAACTATTATTATAGAACTTGCCTCGATTATACATGTTGAGACCACATGTTTGACTTGATATACTGAAATGATAAAGGCACCTAGGATTTAACCCACTTACTCCATAAAAAGCCTACCTTCATAATTAACCTCTAGTGAACCCCTTTGATCCTAACAGCCCTTTTTATTGACTCACCCACTAATATTAACCCAAAACCCTTTGTATTTGTTATCACCATTCTTCTTGACTACCCTTTTTGTCGAGATTTGATTTTGAGCGGTTACCTAACTATGTTCTATATTTCAGTTGTTAAAGTACTTTCTTATTATTGTAAATATTTAATGATTTGTTCTTAAAAAAATGACGAAGTATATTCATTATTAGTCTTATAATTAAGTGAGCTTACATATTTAAATTCCACATCTTGAAGAAAAACCTCGTATTATTAGTATTACAAGTTTATGTGATTATTAAGGATTAGTTTATTTTTCTAGTTAGGTAATTTGTCAAGTCAATCTCGATTCTAACCCTCTAATTCAGCCTTTATCCACACCTTTAACCTAAGCCCCGTTACAACCCTGTTAAAGACCTTTTGATTTGTGTATCATCTCATATTATAGTGGTGGAGATTTGATTTTCATGCAAGCCTATGGGATTAACTTTTCATGTTCGACTTTTGAGTACCTAATTTTGAACCTTAAACACTTTGAGTGGTTTGAGTGAATCTTTAGTGAGGATGTCAATCCTTGTCGATTTTGAATCAGAGGTAATTATTTAGATAAGGGGAAACACCTATGTTCTGTGCTACAAATGTATGACTTATATTGTTTGAATCTTTAGGACTCTTTGAGTTGAACTATCCATGTATAAATTATCTCTGAATTATGATGAAACACTATCAATGACTATTATGAATTGGAGGAAGTTCGTTTTAATTGTAAGTTGAGAATTTTTCTTGAGGACAAGCAAAAGCTTAAGTGTGGGGGTATTTGATAAACCGAAATAGTAACATATTTTAATCCCACATTTTTAACATACTTTTGGATGAATTATCCCTTATTTTATGTAAAAAGGTGCTCTTAATCCTTTCTTTTCATGTCTTATACTCAGGAAAGCACCAGGGGATGAAAAGAACGCAAAACGGGCTTAAAACGGGACAAATGGGCCAAAGCATGAAATCGACGCAGCCTGGACCAAAGATCACACGGTCGTGCCTCCTTAAAGATCTCGAACACGGCTTGGACCACGATTTACATGGCCGTGCCTCATCAACGAAGTCCACATGGTCTGGCCACGATTTACACGGGCGTGTGACATGGGCGTGTCCCTGCCGCGGCCAAGAGGAGTTTTACTCAGATTTGGATGCTTGGAGGCAAAGAAACACACTCCAAAGTCTAATTAAACCCCCAAATAGGAATTGCACTCAAATTAGGATACTTGGAGGCCAAGTAACACATCTCAAAGCCTATATAAACACCCTAGGGGGCAACCTAATCGGGAGTTCGGCAGAAGCCTTCTTCCAGGGCTTTTGTCGGGGCGGTCTTGCTAGGCCAGAAAAGGCAGATTTGTGGGGATTCACTCAGGGATAGCCAGTTGATCCATCTCTAGAAGCCGGAATTCTACTCAAGACGGAGGATCTCCTCTTCAATTCCTTCAGGGGGTTTTAGGGATTTCTTATGTTTTGTGTTATCTTTTCTTCTGAGATGTTTTTCTTTATTATTATGAACTAAACCCCTCAGATACCTGAGGGGGATTAAACCTAGATGAATCTTGTTATTGTTTTCTGAACTATATGATAAATACTTGATTTGTTCTTAATTATGTGTGCTTAATTCTTGTGTTGATATTTCGTGGATATTAATTCAAGTATGATGTGCTTAGGTGGCGGAGCAAAAGTCCCTGCTTAAGAGTAGATCTAGCATAATTAAGTAGAGTTGATCGCACGCCTAGAGATAGGGTGACGAGATTTTGTCGGATTAGGGTGAAACCTAATATGGGATGTCCATAGATCGATTTACTGCTATTCTAGGGGTTATTATTCGAGAAAGAGATTTAGTTAATTAACCTAGGTTAGACGTTATTCGCCTCGAGAGAAGGTTTAATATACGTTAGGGAGTCCTACGGATCAAGTCAAGTGAATAAATCGTCTGGTTCAGTGTTAGATAATAAGTGAAGTCTAGGTGGATTCTTCCTTGGAAGTCATCTTAATCAACTGAGTTTTTCCCAAGTTATTCTCCCAATTTCATTCTTCTTTGTCTTAGAATTTTCAGTTTAATAGTTAGTTAATTTAGATTAATAAACAACTTCACTTATTTTAGGCTAAATAATAGAAAGAAAGTTAGTATTAGTACTTTTAGTTCCTTTGGGTTCGACAATCCGGTGTTGCCTAAGCTATACTACTGTTCGATAGGTGCACTTGCCTCAATCGTTGTCATAGTTAGTTTCCAGGTTCGATCATTCTCTTTATAAATTTTAAAACTCTGACTTCACAGCGATCAACTACGTACCTCTGACATATTTCTTGGTGCTTTCCATTGAACAATTGCTTAAATCTTCTTCGGATCAACTCTAATTCCATCTACTGATACCACATGTCCAAAAAACACAACTTTTGATAACCAAAATTCACATTTGCTAAGTTTCCCATATAACTGTTTCTCCCGTAATATTTGCAAAACAATTCTGAGATGCTGTTCATGTTCAGATTCAGACTTCGAATAAACCAGAATATCATCAATGAAAACCACTACAAACTGGTCCAGGTATGATTGAAAAATACGGTTCATAAGATCCATAAAAGTAGTTGGAGCATTTGTCAATCCGAAAGGTATTACTAAGAATTCATAATGGCCATACCTTGTATGAAATGTTTTCTTCGGTACATCACTTTCTTTCACCTTCAACTGGTAATACCCGATCTTAAATCCATCTTTAAAAATATAGAAGCTCCTTTTAACTGATCAAATAAATCATCAATACGAGGTAACGGGTATTGATTCTTGATAGTCACCATATTTAATTGTCGATAATCAATACACAACCGTATTGAACCGTCTTTCTTTTTAACAATCAACACTGGAGCTCCCCAAGGTAAAATACCAGGACATATAAATCCTCGATCCAGTAAATCCTACAACTGTACTTTCAATTCTTTTAGCTCCGTAGGTGACATACAGTATGGGGGTATTGATATTGGAGCTGTACCAGGATAAACTTGGATTGCAAATTCATCTTCTCAATTAGGTGGTAATCCCGACAATTCTTCAGGAAATACATCAAAAAATTCACAAACAGTCTTAATTTTACTGCGTTGACTTTCAACAGAATCTGAATTAATAATATAAGCCAGAAAAGCTGCACAACCCTGATGAAGAAGTTTATTAGCCTGAATCACTGAAATAATACGAGTTGACCCACTAGTTCGAATACCATTCACCTCAATTGTGTCACCACTTTCACTCTGAATATTGAACTTCTTTTTACAGTAGTATAAGATTACCCCATGCTTAGTAAGTCAATCCATTCCCAGAATTACATCAAAATCGCTGAATGGCATTATCAACAAATCAACAGGAAAAAATTATGTTTTGTATTATTAACAGACACCTTCTACACACTTGATCCACTAATATAGTTTGCCTCAATGGACTAGACACCGCTATTAATACTCTAGACATTTCAGATTTTAAATTTCCTGACTCAAACAATTTTGTATTAACATATGAGTGTGAAGATCCAGGGTCTATTAAAGTATAAACAGGTTCTGAATGCAATAAAAATATACTTGTCACCATATCATGTGCATCACCCTCTTCACGGGTCCGTACAACATATGCTCGAGCTGGTACTCTGGCTTCTGATTGTTGAGTAGCAATATCACTTCCTCTTCTAGCACCACCTTTGGAAAATGAACCACTTCTGCCTGATCCTCGACCTCTAGAAGTAGGCACAGATCTCTGTAATGTAACTGGTGTAGCATTCTCATTCTTCGGACAGTTTCTAACAAAATGCTCTGTAGATCCACAACGGAAACAACCTCGAGTTAATTTTCAGCATCCACCTCTATGCTTTTTCCCACAGTGTTCACAATCTAGAATTTCAGTATCCTGAGACGGACCCCGTACACTACCAGTGGAAACTGTCATCTGTCTTTCACGGTTTCTATCACCACTGTCTGATCTAAAACTCAATTTCCAGCTATCACGAGATACTTTAGATCTTTTAGGTTGCGGATTTGAACTAGTAGTTCCAGTACATTTCCCAACCAAACGAGTATTTTTAGGGTTTTTTGTCAAGACGTAATACTTGTTTAACTGTCTTTGCCCTCTCAATCAAATCCACAAATTCTGTAATTCTATGTGATACCAATTGTACCCTTAATTCATCACGTAAACTGTAACACCCCTCACCCGTATTCAACGCTGAAATAGGGTTTCAGAGTATTACCGGACTTATAGCACAATTACACATACATTTTCTCATACATTTCCAAATTTCATTCAAATATCAATCAACACATTCATATCGTCCCTAATACGATCCTACGAGGCCCTAAACATGCATTAGGAGTGGTTCAGGACTAAACCAATAACTTTGAAAACTTTTTGAACATTTATAAAATTTTCTCAAAAACAAGGGACACACGCTCGTGTGGCCCGCTCGTGTGTCTCACATGGCCAAAGACACGCCCGTGTCACAGGCCGTGTGGACATTCGAAATGGGAGTACATGGCTGTGTCCCAGCCCGTGTTCGGCCCCGTGTAACTCTCTAACTTGGGTCACACTGCCAACACACACGCCTGTGTGGCTAGCCCGTGTGCCCTACAAATGGCCATACTTGCCCGTGTGCCAGGCCGTGTGCTAGGCCGTGTCAAACCTGTAGGGTATACTGACTTGTGCCACACGGCCAGGTCACACGCCCGTGTGTGAGGCCGTGTGGAGCATACTAGCTTGGTTTTAATTTCAACACCAGGGGACACACGGCCGTGTATATAACTATGTGTCACACACGGCTGAGACGCACGCCTGTGTGGACAAAAATAGGCTATTTACCAAGCCAATTTGCCACCCAAACTTGTGCATACCTACATCAAATTCAAAGGCACCAATACATAGCATATATGATCATTTAAACCAGCCACTTCAAACATAACTCATGAACATTCTATATTCCCATTATCCATACACACAATCACAAAACATGCCATACCATTTATACCAAATTCACATACACAATTTAACTTGCTAGACACTTCCAAACATACATCATTAAGCATCAAACTCACAAGCATATAACTACTACAATATCAACCAATTGGCCTCCCCAATCTTTATAACTCACAAGCATCATATACCTATCCATGAACTCACAACACAAGCCATATACTTACATATATATATACATAATTCAAACATACCAAAAAAGGCCAACTTATATGGCAATATACAAAACTAAAATTAGAACATTTACAAACCAACTCAATTGACTACATTCATTACCAACACATAACCAAAGTGACCAAAATTCCTATACATGCCATATACCAAAATACCAAACTTCTAAAGTACCAAGACATAGTTGGATAGTGTGACGTAGTGATAAACCGTAATATATACATATTTTAATCCCACATTTGGCATACTTTTGGATGATTTATCCCTTAAATTGTAGAATTTGATACTCCTAATCCTTTAATTTCATGTTTTATACTTAGGAGAGCATAGGAGGGTGAAAAGAATGAGAAACGGGCCAAAAATGGAGAAAATGGGCCAAAGTAAGGAATCAACACGGCCTGGAGTTCACCACACGACCGTGCAACTTTAGCAGACTCAAACACGGCCCTGGGCTCGATTCACACGGACGTTTCACAAGGGCGTGTCCCTACCGTGACCCGTTTTAATTTCACTCGGAATAGGATACTTGTGGGCCAAGTTCACCCGAAAGCCTATATAAACACCCTAGAGGGCAACCTAAAAAGGGAGTTCGACAGAAGGCTTCTGTCAGGGCTTTTGACAATGAGCGAAGCCAAAGAAGGCTGAATATAGGGAATTACTCGAAGAAAGCCAGTTGATCCATCTCAGAAGCCAGAATCACGTCAAGATCGAGGATTTTCCTTCAATTTCCTTCAGGGGGTTTTAGGGTTTTTCTTTATGTTTTATTATTTAATTTCTTCCGAGATGTATTCTTTTATAAACATGAACTAAACCCCTCAAATACCTGAGGGGGATGAAACCTAAGACAGATCTTGTTATTATTTTTCAGGAATCTGTATGATAAATACTTGATTTGTTCTTAATTATGTGTTCTTAATTCTTACTTTAATATTTCAGGATATTGATTCAAGTATTGATGTGCTTATTCGGAGGATCAAAAGTCCCTGTTTAAGAGTAGATCTAGCATAATTAAGCGGAGTTGATCGCACTCCTAGAGATAGGATGACGAAAATCACGGATTAGGGTCAAACCTAATATGGGAGTCCATAAATCGAGTTAATGCAACACTAGGGGTTTTAATTAGAAAGAGATTTCAATTAATCAACCTAGGGTTAGGCGTTAGTAGCCTCGAAAGAGGTATTAATATAAATTAGGGAATCCTACGGATCAAGTCAAGTGAATAAATAAATCAGTTTGAGTTAAATAACAAGTGAAGTCTAGGTGGATTCTTCCTCGTGTATTGTCTTAATAAATTGATTTTCCCAAAAGTATTTTCCCAATTCATTCTCTGTGTCTTGGCATCTTTAGCTTAGTAATTAGTTAGATAAATATCAATCCCCTTTATTTTAGGCTAGATAATAAAAAGAAAGTCAGTACTAGAAATTTTGGTTCTTTCGGGTTCGACATTCCGGTCTTGCCACTAAGCTATACTATTGTTCGATAGGTGCGCTTGCCTCAATCGTGGTGATAGTTAGTTTCTAGGCTCGATCATTCATTATATAAATATTAAAACTCTCAGACACGATCAAGTTTTTGGCGAATTATAGGGAATGAAATATTAGGAACGCTCAATTTTTATTACTTTAGCCATTTTTCTTTTATTTATTTACTTATTTCTAATTTTTATTTTTCTAATCTCTCTATTATTTGTTCTGATAGGTTTTTCTAGTTTATGACTAGGAGGAACCCGTCAGGACCATTGCTTTTTGACAGTGAGATCGAGGCAACCGTTCACAGAAACCGAAGAGAAATTAGGCGAAGTTTACAATACATAGAGGAAGAGCAAGAAAACATCACCAACCTTCCTGAAGAGATGGCTGAAAATCAGAATAATCCATTACCTCCGGTGGCTATGGAAAATCCAGTGAATCAAAATCCTGTTCCTCGTACTATGTATGATTATGCTAAACCTAATTTAATAGGAACTGAATCAAGTATTGTTAGACCTGTTATTGCTGCAAATAATTTTGAACTGAAACCTAACACTATACAGATGATTCAACAATTTGTTCAGTTTGATGGTTTGCAGGATGAGGATCCAAACAATCACTTGGCAAATTTTCTAGAGTTTTTCAACACTTTCAAAATAAATGGCATTTCTGATGATGCCATTCGTCTTCGGTTGTTTCCCTTTTCGTTGAGAAACAAAGCTAAACAGTGGTTGAACTCGTTACCACGAGGATCAATCACTACATGGGATCAAATGACCGAAAAATTTTTGTTAAAATATTTTTCGCCGGCTAAAACGGCTAAGTTGAGGAATGATATCTCTTCTTTTGTGCAGATGGATTTAGAGAAACTTTACGATGCATGGGAGAGATATAAGGATTTATTGAGAAGATGCCCTCACCATGGATTACCTTTGTGGCTACAGGTTTAAACCTTTTACAACGGTGTGAACCACTCAACTAGGCAATTGATTGATTCAGCTGCCGGTGGAACCCTAAATAACAAAACCCCTGAAGAGGCTTATAAGTTTATAGAGGAGATGTCACTGAATAACTATCAGTGGCAAGTTACAAGAATAATGCCAACAAAAGCTGCCAGTGTTTTCAACCTCGACGCAGTAACCATGCTATCAAATTAGGTAGAACTTTTAAGTAAGAAAATTGATGGTTTGTGTGGTTCTTCGCAGGAACATCCAGTGATGCAGTGCGATACAAATGGAGGAGGGTCGAACAATACAGAATACCCACCCTACAACCCTGGCATAGAAAACGAACAGATGAACTATATAGGTAACAATTCTAGACCTTAAAATAACCCTTATAGTAACACTTACAATCCAGGTTGGAGGAACCACCCAAACTTCTCATGGGGTAGCCAAGGAAATCAGAGACCACAACCCCCTCTAGGCTTTCAACAGCAACCCTACCCACAAGAGAAGAAGCCGAACCTTAAGGAGATGCTAACAAAATTTATCGCGGTGTCAAAAAACCCATTTCCAAAACACTGAAACAGCACTTAAAAATCAGCAAGCGTCAATTCAAGGGCTCGAGAACCAAATAGGTCGACTTGCTAAGGTGATCTCGGAAACGACCACAAGGGAACTTGCCAAGCAACACTGAAACTAACCCAAAGAAGCAACTTCAGGCCATTACTGCTCACGATAGTGAAGGGTTAGATGAGCCAAAACCGAGGCAAGAGAATGTGGTAGAAGAAGGTAAGGTTGAGGTAAGCCATGATAAACCAAAACCGATAATTACAGCGTACCAACCTCGTGTGCCATACCCCAATGTGATGAAGAAAGACCGCACAGATTGTAACACCCCAAACCCGGCCTAGACGTTACGACCAGATCTGGTATGTTACAGGGTAAAAGTTGTTCAAAAAGGGTTTCAAAACTTTGAAGAAATACTGTAAGTTTAAAAAATTTTCGTTTGATTGATGTTTCGGAAACAGTAGTTTGAGGTTTAAGGAAAAAAATGTTGGATTAAGCCAATCACGTACCGCTTGTCATTGTTGGCACATGAGAGAAAACAAATGCTTTATGTTGCTTAAGTTTTGAAAACTCCATTTTAATTGTCAGGTTTTATACGTATAATGATGTCATATTGTAATTAAATAATAAATAAGGAAAACCAAATATTAAATTAAGAAGGCCTTATTACATAACAAAGTCCCCAATTAAAAATAATTGTAGAAGGAAATGAATTTACGAAAAGAAACGTTTTATGGCCTCCACGAGTATGCCTCGGCTCCCAGATCCACGATCTACTGATTACCTGCAGAAATAAGCAGAGGGGGTGAGTCACCGAGACTCAGTGTGTAAATCCCCATGGAACAAAATCTGGGCCTTAAGCCCACAGATCCACATTGGGCCTAAGCCCACTCAATATAGCATATATCACATGTATGCAATGCAGCCCAGCCCAACCTAGTTTTCCATCCTCTACACACCACCCGTACCAGCCCAACACACCGTAGGGATTTCTACAATCAATCCTCCATCCACTACACACCTCATATGTGGCACTAAGCCACTCGTGTTTCCAGACCACTGTGATACTAGATCACCGTGACAAAGTCACTATTATCATGCGTGGGGCCAACCCACCGTGGTATCAAACCACCGTGACAATCCCTGAAGAATATATGTGGGGCCAACCCACTGTGGTACCAAACCCACCGGGACGAGTCACTAAATCATCATATATATCGTGGTATTAAACCACCGTGGCACCAAGCCACCGAGACATGGTCACTGAATCAGTTATATGTGGGGCCAACCCACTCGTGGTACCAAACCACCGTGACAGTCTCAAATACTTCCCCTTTCGCATCATATCCCAAACCCATGCAGATCATACAATCATATGAATGCACATACTCTCATCATAGTGATGACACAAACATATATTTCATACCCATTAATAAAATGTTATAGACACTTACAGTATCCCCGACTTTGCTCACAAGGGTATTACGACTGTCTTTCAGTCACTTCGGCTTTTCAGCCCAAAATAGCTAATAACACAGATTAATAACAGAGTGTGAAGTTTTACACACTTGATAACACGCAACACTATGCTTTCTATGTCGACACTATCGCTAGCAGAGACGACTGATATCTGCCTAATCTGCTCTGAAGCCGGTCCACAACCGGTGGCGATCCTCGCATCATCGATACTGGTCGTTTCTTGAACTTAGGGGTGAAACTACGGGTCCAACCCCTTCCTTCCTTTGACTGGCATTCGAATCCATGACAGATCTTGATCAGAGAACCAGGTTAAAGTAATGAAAAGAACGAAGGATAGATACTCATATCAAAGAAGTCGCTTACCTAGATCAACAGAAGCCGAACGTCAACTATTTGGCCTAAGAAATCGCTTGAGTCCCTACAACATCATTATGTTAAAACCGATTTTCCATAAACCTTAAAAGAGTGACCTTTCGGCCAAGGGAGTTGACAAGAATCTCCTACCACCAAACGGTCCATAGCTACTTACCAAAATCCCCCTTGAAGGCTGGTCACACGAAAAAGAGACGATGAAACACCCCCATCTACAATCGGCCTTTGCCCAAAGAAGTGAGTCAAAGCTTTAGTTAAATCGAACCAAAAGAAGAAGAAAGATAAACAAGAAGAGAAAGAAGGAATAGCTCCTTACCCAACCAAAAGATTAACGACGATAGGAAGGATGTCCACTCTTGATGTAACACAATATTCGGCTAGCCAGAGTATGGTAAAGGGAGAGAAAAGTTTCGGCTTGGCAAGAGAAAAGATGATGGAAGAGAGGTGTGGTTATGGTGTTTAAGAGAAGAGAATTGAATGAGAAGAGAAAAAAAGAAAAGAAGAAAGGAGAAAAGAGTGCCAAAGGTTTCGGTTTTTACCAAATAAAAGATGCACCAAACTGCTCTTGGAGGTTGCGGCAACCAGAGGAAAAAGATGAAAAGAGAATCACAAATGTGTTTCGATTTTGGTTAGCAGAGAAATGAAGAAGAAGAAAAAATGCAAAACAAAGGAGTAGACCCAAACGGCACACACCCTACTCGACCCCAACCGAAACCTTTCCCCCTTCTCAAGCTTCCCACAACCGGCCATTTCCTCCATCCACTTGAAAAATCCCTTACTTTTCTCCTAAAGTCACTCTTGCTCACCCATTTGAAATAGTTTGAATAGGTCAACCTCCACCTTTCACTCATGGTCACCCTTTCAAATATTTTACCCATTCAACACTCCCCCCTTGAAGTGTCCTAGCCGAACTCCACCACCCAAGCTCCCTTGATGCAAAAACAAAACTCCACAATGCTGACAATGCGACTTGAACCCCTTCCCTCTGTAGCTTCTCCCTTGTGACGCCAATTTAAGCACTCATAGTGGCGCATCCTTGCCACTTTACCAACTCTCTACTTGTGTTATCCACACACAATGAAATACCCTTAAGACCTACCTCAACTAGCTCTCCCCTACAGTTCCTAAAAGTAAAGTTTCCACCAAGGCTCAGGCTTAACCCCAAGCCTTCCCGAGACCCCCAAACACACCAAATTAACACACAGAGCATAGCATACACACACAACACGCATTAAATGCAGAACCCCAAAATCTAGGATGTTACACAGATGAACAATTCGGTAAATTTCTTAAACTTCTAAAGAATTACACATTAACTTACCGTTTCTTGAAGCTCTTTCGTAGATGCCAGATTCAAGGAAATTTTTAAAAGAGCTTTTGACAAACAAACGGAGGTTAGATGATACGTCGCATGTGGAGCTAAATGCAATATGCTCAGCAATTCTACAAAATAAACTACCACGAAAATTAAAAGATCCAGGGAGGTTTACAATTCCATGCTTAATTGGTAGTTTATCTGTTAATAATGCTTTAGCTGATTTAGGGGCAAGCATAAATGTTATGCCTTATAAAATGTTTAAACAGCTAGGTCTAGGGAAACCCAAACAAACTAGGATGAGCATTCAATTGGCTGATAAAACTATTAGAGTTCCTAGAGGTATAATCGAGGATGTACTAGTGAAAATTGACAAATTCATATTCCCAGTAGACTTCGTTGTTTTAGACATGGATGAGGACAACAATGTTCCTTTAATTCTAGGAAGACCCTTTTTAGCAACTGACAAAACTAAAATTGATGTTGGTACAGGTGAACTCACACTTCGTGTAGGTGACGAAACGATCACTCTTCAGGCTCTTGACTCGACTAAGACATCGAGTAATAAAGGTGAAGACATAAACTCTATCAATAACCATTCGGTTCAGCCTTCTTTTCAGGAAGCACCACGAAATTACACATCTGAGCCACATCCTAAACCTAGTACCAACAAGAAAATAACTCATGAGGAACGAAGGCTTCAGATCGATGAACTAGACGAGTGGAAGACACATTTCAAGGAGAAACTAAAAACACACGAAGCAAAAATGAGGCAACTCTTTGACAAACTTAAAGATGGGACATACCAATTTCAGATCGAGGATCAGGTATTGTTGGACAAGACAGACCCTCGAATCACCACTTCAGACCTTGATACAAACAAAGAAATCCCTTTCACGGTACACAATGTCTTCCCATACGGAACAGTCGAGGTAACCAATCCTACATTCGGCACTTTTAAGGTAAACGCCACTCGAATCAAACTATATAATGATCATAAAACTGATAGCAGAGGGGAGGAGTTTTAACTCCTCAAACCACCATGAATACGCGAATGAGAGGAAAGTCTAGCTTAAGACTTTAAACGAGCGCTTCTCGGGAGGCAACCCAAGCACTAACCCCATTAATTTTCATATTTTTGAATTCTAACATCTAACTGAAAACTAACCAGACTTTTAGGCGCATGTTCCATACCCACACGGCCTTGCACATGGTCGTGGTCATGGCCGTGTGGACACCACGATTAAGCACACCAGCGTGGCACGATCGTACGAACCAAGGATGAAAAAATTCCCCAACCACAGGCAGCGATAAAATCCCACGATCGTGCGATACGGTCGTGGTCGACACTGAGAAAGCAACACGGGTGTAAGACATGCCCGTGTCCCTAGACCGTGGCCGACACTGATTAAAGCAACATGGGCGTGGAAACCTCTACATAGGCGTGGGAGAAACGAACGAAGCACAACATGGCCGTGCGATATGGCCGTGTGACCTAACACGCCCAAGGCACACGGGCGTTGTCACCAACCAGGTTCCTGATTCCTATTTAAAACCCCCCTTCTTCTCATTTTCTCCCCAAATTCTTCTCCTCCAAAACCCCAGCCACCACATCCCTCTCTTTTTCTCACTATCTTCTCCCTTCATTTCCTTTTCCCCTTCCCTTCATTCTTCTTCTTCCACCATCCTCACCACCACCTCCATGTCGAAGAAGCGAAAGAACCCTAGCACAGTCTCCCCATGTGAGACCGATCTACATAAGTTCATGCCGGCCGCTTCATTAACTCGACGGGACAAGGACCTTTGAGTCCATTTAGTTTTCTTTTCTTTTCTCTTCTCCTTTATTTTCCTTCTCTTTATCTTTCTTGTGCTAAATCTATATTATTATATTTGATTTCTTTAATTTAGGTTCTAAAGGCTGTTAGGGAATCACCACAACATGAACCTAGTATCCACCACCACCGGTGTATCCTCTTCTAACTCGGCCCGAATTTCCCTCGTTTCTTTTCTTTAACTCCATCCAAACTTCAGGAAGTTTCACTTCTCTCCCTACCTTATGATTTTCTTACTATATTGAGGATATCTATTTTTGTACATTGAGGAAAATGTACATCTTAAGTGTGGGGGGTGAATTTTATTCAAAAAAAAATTCCTAACTTTTTGCATTATTCTCAAATCCCTGAATTTTGTCTTTTTCTCAAGTCACTTTCTCATATCACTATTAGAACAAATTCTTATTGATTTATGATTTTTATTGATATGTCTTGAATTAAAACATAGGCAGTTGTGCATTGATTGTTTAAACTTGAAGGATTTAGAGAATCAAGCATGATAAGTTGATTTTTTTTTGAAAATTAAAAATTTACTAGGTTGTTTTTCCCAAGTTTAGGTATTATCTTGAAGTTTGAAGTTCACAGGGTTGACATCAAAAACCATAATTTCTGTGAGATCTTGAGCCTTTGAGAGCATTTTCTTTTCTTGCTCACTTTTATTGTTGCTTTGAGTGAGTCAATATTGATTTGTTATTCTAGAACTTGCTTAGATTATGCATGTCAAGACCACACTTTTGATTTGATATACTGAGATGATAAAGGCACCTAGGTTTTAACCCACTTACTCTATTGAAAGCCTACATTCATAATTAACCCTTAGTAAACCCCTTTGAATCCTAACAAACCATTTCTTGACTCACCCGTTAATATTAACCCAAAACCCATTTTTTATTTTTTATCACCATTTCTATTGACTACCCTTATATCGAGATTTGATTTGATCAAGTTGCTTAACTAATTTCTTTACTTCAGTTGTTAAATTCTATCTTATTATTGTATGTACTTATTCTTAAAAAAAAAGTGAACGTATATTCATTATTAGTTCTATGTTATTTAAGCTTAAGCAATTAATTTCACATCTTGAGAAGAAGCTCGTGTTTAAGGTAATCATTCATTATTAGTCTACTTTTATAGTTAGGTAATTTGTCAATCCGATCTCGATTCTAACCTCCTCTTTCAGCCTGTGACATGCCCCCTAACCAAGCCACGTTACAACCCTTTTTAAAGACCTTTTGATCGATGTATTATTTCAATTTATAGTGGTGGAGATTTGATTTTTATGCAAGCCTATGGTAATAACTTTTCATGTTGACTATTGAGTGCTTAATTTATCGTCCCTTAAACACTTCGAGTGATTTGAGTGAATCCTTAGTGAGGATGTTAACTCTGTGACATTTTGAATCAAAGGTGATTACTTAGATAAGAGAGAATACCTATGTTTTCATAAATAAAATGCTCAACTTGGATTGTTTGAAACTTTAATGTTCTTTTAGTTGATTTCTCAATGTATGATTACCTATGGATTATTTCAAAACATTATTGATAGGAGTTATAAGTTGAGAAGAATGAATTTTAATTGTGAGTTGAGGATTTTGCTTGAGGACAAGCAAATGCTTAAGTGTGGGGGTATTTGATAAACCGTAATATATACATATTTTAATCCCAGATTTGGCATACTTTTGGATGATTTATCCCTTAAATTGTGGAATTTGATACTCCTAATCCTTTAATTTCATGTTTTATACTTAGGAGAGCATAGGAGGGTGAAAAGAATGAGAAACGGGCCAAAACCGGAGAAAATGGGCCAAAGTAAGGAATCAACACGGCCTGGAGTTCACCACACGGTCGTGCCACTTTAGCAGACTCGAACACGGCCCTAGGCTCGATTCACACTGGCGTTTCACGCGGGCATGTCCCTGCCGTGACCTGTTTTAATTTCACTCGGAATAAGATACTTGTGGGCTAAGTAAAGCATCCCAAAAGCCTATATAAACACCCTAGAGGGCAACCTAAAAAGGAAGTTTGACAGAAGGCTTCTGTCAGGGCTTTTGACGAGGAACGAAGCCAGAGAAGGCTGAATATAGGGAATTACTCGAAGAAAGCCAGTTGATCCATCTCAGAAGCCGGAATCACGCTGAAGACTGAAGATTTTCCCTTCAATTTCCTTCAGGGGTTTTTAGGGTTTTTCTTTATGTTTTATTATTTAATTTCTTCTGAGATGTATTCTTTTATAAAAATGAACTAAACCCTTCAAATACCTGAGGGGGATGAAACCTAAGATGGATCTTGTTATTATTTTCTGAACTGTATGATAAATACTTGATTTATTCTTAATTATGTGTTCTTAATTCTTGCTTTAATATTTCAGGATATTAATTCAAGTATTGATGTGCTTATTCGGAGGAGCAAAAGTCCCTGTTTAAGAGTAGATCTAGCATAATTAAGCGGATTTGATCGCACTCCTAGAGATAGGATGACAAAAATCTGCCGGATTAGGGTCAAACCTAATATGGGAGTCCATAAATCGAGTTAATGCAACACTGGGGGTTTTAATTAGAAAGATATTTCAATTAATCAACCTAGGGTTAGACGTTAGTAGCCTCGAAAGAGGTATTAATATAAATTAGGGAATCCTACGGATCAAGTCAAGTGAATAAATCGTTTGGTTCAGAGTTAAATAACAAGTGAAGTCTAGGTGGATTCTTCCTCGGGTATTGTCTTAATCAATTGATTTTCCCAAAATTATTTTCCCAATTCATTCTCTGTGTCTTGGCATCTTTAGCTTAGTAACTAGTTAGATAAATATCAATCCCCTTTATTTTAGGCTAGATAATAATAAAAAAGTCAGTACTAGAAATTTTGGTTTCTTCGGGTTCGACATTCCGGTCTTGCCACTAAGCTATACTACTGTTCGATAGGTGCGCTTGCCTCAATCGTGGTGATAGTTAGTTTCTAGGCTCGATTATTCATTATATAAATAGTAAAACTCTCAGACACGATCACGTAGTCTCCGATGATCCCCGAATCGGAGCTAGCTTTGAAATCACTATAAAACATGGAAAAATAAACAAAGTAAGCTTTATAGCTTAGTTAGCTCGTATGAAATAAACTCAACTAATCATAAATACACAAATCATCAATTTGAACATATTAACATGTAATTCAAGATAACAAACAAACCTTTCACATGCTTAATCATATGCTTATATGTGCACTTCACACTTTTTTCGATTTAAAGTTTATACGGTTCATGTACATACCTGTACCATCTCGTATCAGTCTCATACTCAACCACGTCTTTCATTTACCCGTTGAACCATTCGGAATATTATCAGATACTCAAAAAACTCACACTGAAATGCCAAATATATAGCCGAAGCTATCTCAATCACATATCACATATATGCTCACTCTCGAGCTATCAACGGGCCTGCTCACACAAGATGTGGGTCAAGACGTAGCTACACGGTGCTGCTCACACAAGCTGTCAAGTAACCGCAACACATGCCGGTATACTCAGCCACCGGTAGGACGTACAGGACCAGCACCCGGATCACATAATCACATAAATCCCCTAATGACATGTCACTAGTATACAAGTCTATTCCTAAGGTTCAATTGGGAATTTCAATGCCGAATCATCGTCGAATCATTTTTGAATATGTCCGTAATCTCGTATTCATAGTTTATGCAATAAGACAACATTAAAAACATAATTATAACAAAGCTTATTACATACGAACTTACCTCGGACGCAGAAACGACGAAACGAGTCGATTAGTCGAGAACTTTGTTTTTCCCTCGATCTAGATCTGAGTTTCACTTTTCTTGATCTATATGTAATCAATATTAACTTATTTAATCATATTTCTATTCAATTTAGTCCAAAATTCACTTTAAGGCATTTTTACACAATTATCCCTAATGCTTCACATCTTTTACAATTTAGTCTTTATTTCATAAAATCACAAATTCATGAAATCCAATACTAACCCATACTAGCTAAATTACCATTATTCCCCTAGCAGCCCATATTTTCCATTTATTTCACATTTTGACCCCAAATTTTCAACATTTCTCAATTTAATCCCTAATTTGCATTTTCACTAAAAACCATTTTATAAAACTTTTATAATTCACAACAGACATTCATAATCTATCATCAAACATCAAAACGCACATCTATTCATCAATGGCATCATTCAAAATCTTTAGTAGTTTTGCAAATAGTCCCTGGGCTAGCTAGACCTAGTCGCAACGATCACAAAAACGTAGAAATCACTAAAAACGGAGTCAAAATTACTTACCAATTGAGCAATGCATTGGCTGAATGTTTAAATCCCTAGCTATGGCTTCTTTTCTTCAATTTTCGGTCAAAGATTAAAGGTTGAAGATGATACAACCATTTTACATATTTTAATTTATGTATTATATAATTAATTACTTATTTAACCTTGATTAGTAAACATTATATTCACTTAATGCATGCTCATAATAGTCCACCCACAGTTAAAATGGTCTAATTACCACTTAAGAACTCTTACTTTAATGTCCCATAGCTATTTAATACCTTTAGCTAATAGAACTCAACTTTTACACATTATGCGATTTAGTCCTTCTTATCAAATTAAGCATTCAAATGATAAAATTTCTTGACGAAATTTTCACACAATCACTCAATCATGCTGTAGACATTAAAATAATAATAAAATAAAAATTTTGACTTCGTATTTGTGGTCCTGAAACCACTGTTTCGATTTGACTAAAAACAGGCTGTTACATAAACCCCATAGAAATCTCTTACAACTGTCAGCTTCAGTTTGTGCAAATTCAGCTGCATATCTATTGAGTCATGAAAATTCTCGTTCGTAGTCAATCACTGACATCTCACCTTGTTTTGGCATAAAGAATTCTTGTTTTCTATCTTCAATGTATAATTCACCTATATACTTCTTCTGAAATTCTCTTTGAAAGAAATCTTAGTTTACCTGTTCTACTGGTACATGTCGAGTTACATATTCCCACCATAAATAAGCCTCTCCTTGTAATAAAGATACAGCACACAATAAACTTTCTCGAGGAGTACATTCAAGCTGATGCAAAATTCTTTGTAGATTCCATCCAATTTTCAGCTGTAGGCAGATCAACCCCTTTCAAACCCAGAAACTCAGTCACACCATACTTACGTAATTCTTTTATCGGGGCTCGTCAGGTAGTAGGAGCAGATGTCGTAGCAGATGCAGTTCCTGCTACTCGTTGAAGGGCATCAGCTATAACCCTAAGTAACTGCGAATCATCTCTCTCTCTAACAATACCTCTTTCGACATTAGGTGGTTGATTTCTTACTGGATTTACACTCGATGTTACTAACTCAGTTTCATCCCTTTCATATGATTCATTATCTCCATTTCTTGATCAGTATTAGCAATATATTCATTCGACATCTTTAACTATAAAACAGAAATAAACAAATATATCAGCAACCAATCCTGACTCAATTATGGCATGTACCTCTAAACTCAGTTTCGAGCTCAATTTAGTTTGAGAATCGGCTAAACCTGAATAGCTCTGATACCACTAAATGTAACACCCCTTAACCCTTACCCATCGTCGAAACTGGGTTACGAGGCATTACCGGACTTAACAGAACAAATATGAACAATCACATAATAATTTATCATACACATCATAATTTAATCATAATGTCCCATTATTGAATCCTCGAGGCCTAAATTACGTGTTAGAAACAAATCGGGACTTAATCGGAAGTTCAGGAAATTTTTAGTGAAATTTCAAAAAAAAATTCCGAGGTACAGGGCTCACACACCCGTGTGATCTAGGGACACGCCCATGTGACCCTAAACACGCCCGTGCTTCAGGCCGTGCTCAACCCCGTGTAACTCTGTGACTAAAATAAAAATTAAATGTAGTTTTCACATGGCTAGAACACATGCCCGTGTGCTAGGCCGTGTGTCTCACACGGCTGAGACACACGCCCGTGTGGAGATTCCTGGGCATTCTGTTTTGAAAATTTTAAAATGCAGGGGACACACGGCCTATCCATATGCCCATGTGTAAGCCGTGTGTCTCGCACGGTCTGGTCACACGCCCGTATGCCAGGCCATGTGGACTCAAAATGAGCCTTAAACATCAAGTTTACCAGCCCTACAAATCTTGAACCTCAAGCAACACAATAACCAATCATTCAACCAATCCAAAATACAATTTTATACATCTAAAACATGTCAAAATAATCAATCTAATGAATTAACCAATATACCTTATAAACACTTCAAATATATATTACAAAACAATCCATTATTTACCATAAGAAACCAATTTTAAAATCATGCCAAATTTAACCAAAATTTGCCTATGTTATATTCATTCATTCATTAATCCAAACATTCCATTTTATAATCTTAACATAACACATATGTTCATAAATATATATATATATATATATATATCCAACCAAAATCAATTTATAATATTATTTACAATCATTTTCCCAAAATGACCAACATAAAACATCCTAGGTATATGCCATTACCAAAAAGAAATTTACTTCGCAATGTTTTTGAGTTCGAGATCAACTTTGGATGCTGAATCGACAATTTGACTTCAACCTAACCTGCGCACGAAAAACAAACCGTACTCTGAGTATAAACTCAGTAGTATTTCTATAATCCGAATACTTTAAATAAATAACATTATATAAAATATACACTTAAACCATATATAAACATTAACTAATCAATAATTCAATTCATCCATTTTTACCTTCATTTCTCATCAATAGCTTTCTCACTTTGATTCACATAACATTTAGCAATAGTAATACTCTTCCCTTGGTTCATTGGAAACACAAAAATATACATAATTTTTCATGCCCTTTTTAACTCAAATTCATGCAATTTCGGTAAAATTATTGTCGAAAAATATTTTTTTATAAAATAATTAAATTGCACTTAAATTATGAACATGTTGAATTTTAATTAATTTTATAATTAATTTTGATTAATTTTGATCATTTTTTGACAAATTTGCACAAAGGGCAAATAACGACTCGGTAGACACTGCTAGAAGTTCAAAACCGAGAAGAAATTTGAAGTATCGAGGCAAATTGATTTTCAGCCTAAGTCGGTCCAATTATGTGTATTAATTCATGATATAATTAATTTTAATTTATATCCAATTTAATTTGGATTAAATAAATTATTATTAATTAATTATAAAAAAGTGGTCCAGTTGAGCCGAACCGAGTGAACCGAACCGACCAAGAAGTGGACAACCCAAAACCGTCCATATGCTGACCCAAATCAGCTTATTGGCTGATTATTTAGCTTGCAAAGAGGCCCTTGAAGACTTTTTCAAGTTGCAAACAAACCCCTCCACAATTGGTGGCTTTATAGATTTGCCCCAAGCCTAAATTAGCAAAGTTAAAACTATCAACCTTGCCACATGTGTGGCCGGCCAAGGGAGGGCTCTTTGGCTGATAATTTTAGCTATTTTTAGCAGCCCTCTTCAGCTACAAAAACCCCCTTAGGCTGGTCATTTAAAACACATCTCAAGCATTCACATCTTTTCTCTCTTCTCTCCACTTTCTCTCTTCTTTCCCATTCCAAATTCCCTTGCTCTCTTGCCGATTTCTCCTCTTGGAAAAGGGGCATTAATCAGCCATTTGGAGCAGCAATTAAGTGTTCATAGCAGCCTTGATTAACGAGGACAACGGAGAAGGAAGAACGGAGCAAACTAGTCAAGCCACGGAAAAACACCAGATTTGATTCTTGTTCCCTATCTCTTTAATTTTTGTTGTTGTTATGATGAACATATCTATGAATATTTATGTTGTTGGAATGGTTAATTTAATCAATTTAGCTTGAATTGAATTCGTGTTAGGTTGATTGCATTTCGTTTGCTAAAATTGTTAAAATTATGTTTATGTTGTTATAGGCCTCGGTAAGATGCTTGATTAAGTAAAATCATGACTAAGTTATTATTGCATTACAATTATGAGGTAGCTAATGAATTAATTATTTAAATGGATTGAAATTGTAATTAATGGACACAGTACTTAATCAGTGCATGTTTAATCATCTAAGGTAGCTGAGGGTTAAATTAGCAACGGTATCTGACGATACAATTGCCTTGCATAACTTGCAAGATTATTGTGATTAAATTGTTTCAAGGTAGGGATACTTTGTTACCTCACGTAGTCTTTTATGTGCTATTAAGATTTAATTAATCGGTTGAATTGACATAGGGATATAGTCAAGAGATGAATGGATTTTTGTAGGTGAGTATGTTCATAAGTTAGCAAATTACCGAGTTGTCGTGAATTTATTCGTAACAATATAAACATGAGTTTAATAATTCTAAGTTAAGAAATGTAATTAATCTAACACAATTATGTCATCTTGATTAAAATCATATTTTGAAATTGGGCATTTGAGATTTATTTATTTAGTTTACTTAGTTTAAAATCTTAGTTTTTAATCACCCTCTTCAAACAAAATATTTTTCTTCACCAAAGTGTTTTAAATAGCATTCATAAATAATTCTTTTCATAGTCCTGTGGGTACGATAACTCGACATTTACTTGTCACTTTATTACTTGTTGCGATTGTGTACACTTGCAAATTTCTGTCGTTCCAAGTTTTTGACGCCGTTGCCGGGGACTGTTTTAAAAAGTCATTATTTGTGAATTTGTTATTTTTGCATTTTGGTTTAATTTTCTGTTTAAATTTTAACTTAATTAATTTTTCTATGATTATTTTAGGTGTTTATGAGTATTGACCGAATTATCGATTTACTCCCTGTAGACCCTGAGATTGAACGAACTTTTCGACAGTGAAGAAGACAAGCAAGTCAGAGAAGGACCGAAGATATGAACTTCGAAAATCTGAATCAAGGAAACGGGGTAGACCCTGCTCAAAATCCTATCCTTATTGCTGATGATAGGGATAGAGCTTTAAGACAGTATGCAGTGCCAGTGTTTAATGATCTTAATTCGGGTGTTAGAAGACCCGAAATCGAGGCACAACAGTTTGAGCTGAAGCTAGTCATGTTCCAGATGCTTCAGACAGTGGGCCAATTCAGTGGAATGCCTACCGAAGATCCTCACCTACACTTTAGACTATTTATGGAGGTGCGCGATTCTTTCAAGTTAGCCGAAGTACCCGAAGATGCATTATGATTGAAGCTATTTCCGTATTTGCTAAGGGACAGAGCTTGAGCCTGGTTGAACTCATTGCCACCAAATTCAATTTCCACATGGCAAGAGTTAGCAGAAAGATTTCTCATGAAGTATTTCCCGCCTAGCAAGAATGCTAAGTTGAGGAATGAGATCACTACCTTCCAACAAATGGATGATGAGTCCTTGTATGAGGCATGGGAAAGGTACAAAGACCTTATCATGGAATCTCACATTGTATCCAACTTAAGACATTTTATAATGGTCTCAATGCTCACACGAGGATTGTAGTGGACGCTTCTGCTAATGGTGCTCTCCTTTCAAAGTCTTATAATGAGGCTTATGAAATCATTGAGAGGATTTCCAGCAACAATTATCAATGGCCAACCAATCGAGCAGCCCCAGGAAGACGAGTTGCTAGAATACATGAAGTAGACGCTCTTACTTCACTCGCATCTCAGGTATCATCAATATCCTCAATGTTAAAAAATCTTACTGCTAATGGGTCTAATAGTTTTGCAGCACAGCCACCAAATCAATTTGAAAATATAGCCTGTGTTTATTGTGGGGAAGGACATTTGTTTGAAGAATGTCCATCGAACCCAGAATCCGTATATTACATGGGTAACCAGAACAAAAATCGAGGAAGGAAAGGACTGTAATCCAATTTCTATAACCCATCATGGTGAAACCACCTTAATTTTTCCTGGAGTAACCAAGGGGCTGGAACCAGTAACACTTACGCCCAACCTAGATCGACCCAACCACCTAGTTTTCCCCAACAAGTTCAGAAACCAACCCAAGCTGAACCATCCAATGCCTTATAAAATTTGTTAAAGGCATACATGGCGAAGAATGATGCCTTAATTCAAAGCCAAGCAGCTACATTGAAAAATCTGGAAAACCAAATGGGCCAGCTTGCTACTGAACTCAAGAACCGACCACAAGGTGCTTTACCTAGTGATACGGAGAATTTGAGGAATCCAGGGAAGGAGCATTGTAAAGTGTTGACATTGAGGAGCGGAAAGACTTTAGAGCCCAATTCTGTTGAAGTTGAGAAGGAGCCAGCTGACGCTCAAGACTCAGAGGAAGTTTAATCGAGTGTTGAAATTCCAATTTCACAAGAACTAGAATCTACAAAATCTGACAAGGTAACTTCAGAACCAGCTAATTCTGATCAACTAACAACTCCGTTAGATACAGAACTACCACAGAAGATGAATCAACTAGTTCTAGTAAAGAAACCTCCACCATCATACCCTCAAAGACTTCAGAAGCAGAAGCAGGAAATTCAATTCAAGAAGTTCCTAGACGTACTCAAGCAACTTCATATCAACATCCCGTTGGTTGAAGCACTTGAACAAATGCCAAACTACATCAAATTCATGAAGGATATCCTGTCTAAAAAAAGAAGACTTGGAGAATTTGAGACGGCAGCCTTGACAAAGGAATGCAGTGCATATCTTCAAAACAAAATACCCCAAAGTTGAAGGATCCTGGATGTTTTACCATACCTTGCAACATTAAAGCAACATATTGTGGTAAGGCACTATGTGACTTGGGTGCGAGTATCAACTTGATGCCTATGTCAATATTTAGGAAGTTAGGGATAGGTGAAGTTAGACCGACTACGGTTACACTTCAATTAGCAGATCGATCCTTAGCACATCCAAAAGGAAAAAATGAGGATGTATTGGTACGTGTAGACAAATTTATCTTTCCTGCTGACTTTGTGATTCTAGACTTTGAAGCAGACAAAGAGGTGCCAATTATCCTAGGAAGACCGTTCTTAGCAACCGGAAGGACCCTTATTGATGTGCAGAAGGGCAAGCTTACTATGCATGTTTAGGATGATCAGGTAACATTTAACGTTTTTAAGTCTATGCAATTTCTTGACACAATTGATGATTGTTCTGCAGTGTCCGATTTAGAGGATTTAATCGTGGAGAAGGAACTCAACTATGTTGAGGATCCATTAGAAAAAATTTTGACATCAGACCCTCAAAATGATGAAGAGGAGGATGAATACTTAGCTTTGCTAGAAGCTAATCAAAGGAGATTTAATCCGCAATCCCGTTTTGAATCTTTAGAGTTAGAGAATAGGGATTATGCCCAACCAAAAGCGTCAATCGAGGAGCCACCTAAATTAGAACTCAAGGTACTTCCTTCACATTTAAAATATGATTATTTAGGTAACGCTTCTACTTTGCCTGTGATTGTTTCAGTAGAATTAACCAATGAGCAAGAAGAGAAACTCATCCTTGTATTGAAACAATTCAAGAAGGCTATCGAATAGACCATAGCTGATATTCGCGGTATTAGTCCATCTGTATGCATGCACAAGATTATACTAGAAGATGGCGAGAAAGGGACGATTGATGGACAACGAAGATTGAATCCCATCATGAAGGACGTAGTCAAGAAAGAAACCATCAAGTGGTTAGATGCGGGTATAATTTACCCCATCTCGGGCGATTAAATGGGTAAGTCAGGTCGGTGCGTGCCAAAGAAAGAAAGGAGTTATTATGGTCATTAAAAACGAGAATAATGAGTTGATACCGACTAGAACGGTTACGGGATGGAGAATTTACGTCGATTACCGGAAGCTAAACAAGGCGACTAGGAAAGATCACTTTCCTTTGACGTTCTTGGACCAGATGCTGGATAGACTCGCGGGGCAAGACTATTACTATTTTTTTGATGGATACTCGGGGTATAATCAGATTACAGTAGCACCAGAAGATCAACACAAGACAACATTCACCTGCCCGTACGGTACATTTGCATTTAGGCACATGCCATTTGGTTTATGTAATGCACCTGCTACATTTCAAATATGTATGATGTCTATTTTTACTGACATGGTTGAGAAATATTTGGAAGTTTTTATGGGTGATTTTTCAGTATTCGGGGATACATATGATGATTGCCTAGCCAATCTAACCAAGGTACGCGAAGAAATAAACCTTGTACTTAACTGGGAAAAGTGCCATTTCATGGTAGGAGAAGGTATTGTTCTAGGGCATCGGATAACGAGACATGGAATCGGGTAGATAAAGCAAAGGTAGACGTTATTGAGAAAATCCTACCTCCAACATCTGTAAAGGGTGTTAGGAGCTTTGTGGGCCACATTGGTTTCTATCAAAGATTTATTAAAGACTTCTCCAAGATTGCTAAACCTTTATGCAAATTATTGGAGAAGGACACGATATTCAAATTTGATGAAGAGTGCTTAAGAGCATTCAACGATTTGAAGAGTAGGTTAGTTTCGGCACCCATAATCGTCACACCAGACTAGGATTTGCCATTTGAATTGATGTGTGCTGCAAGTGACTACACGATAGGAGCTGTCATGGGCCAGCGAAGGAACAAGTTTTTCATCCCATCTACTACGCAAGTCAGACTCTGACAGGAGCTTAACTAAATTATACGGTAACAGAGAAAGAGTTACTTGCTATTGTGTTTGCTTTTGACAAGTTTCGATCCTATCTTGTAGGTACCAAGGTGACTGTCTATACGGACCATTCGGCAATTAAGTATTTACTTGCCAAGAAAGACGCTAAGTCGAGACTGATCTGGTGGGTACTTCTACTTCAAGAGTTCGATCTAGAAATTCAAGATTGAAAGGGAGTAGAAAATCAAGTAGCAGATCACTTATCCAGATTGGAGCCGCAAGAAGGGAATTCTCCACTTATACCAATTCAGGAGACATTTCGGATGAACACATCTTGAAGGTAAATCATGTCCATAATACCCATTGGTTTGCTGATATTGCTAACTATTTAGCTTGTGGTTTGATGCCGATTGATAAGACATATCATCAAAAGAAAAAGTTTCTTCACGATGTGAAGTACTATTTCTGGGAAGAACCATATTTGTTTAAAAAGTGTGCAGATCAAATGATCAGGATATGCGCGGCGAAAGATGAAGTACATAAGATTTTATACCACTGTCACTCAGCTCCGAGTAGGGGACACTTCGGAGGAACACGTACTGCGGCCAAAGTATTGCAAGCCAGATTCTTTTGGCTAACACTATTTAAAGATGCATATGCTTACGTAAAGAGTTGTGATCGATGTCAAAGGGTCGAAAATGTCACCAACAGAAACGAGATGCCTCGAACAAATATCATTGAGGTAGAATTGTTCGATGTTTGGGGTATTGACTTTCTTGGTCCTTTCCCTCCATCTTTTGGTCACAAGTACATCTTGGTAGCTGTAGACTACGTGTCTAAGTGGATTGAGGCTGAAGCATATCCGACAAACGATGCTAAGGTTGTGATGAAGTTTTTGCAGAAGCATGTGTTCACAAGGTTTGGAACCCCACGAGCCATCATTAGTGATGAAGGGTCCAATTTTGTGAACAAGTGGTTGAAATGGTTACTTGACAAACATAGAGTGAAGCACAAGGTTGCCACAGCTTACCATCCACCGACGAATGGGCAAGTTAAACTGGCAAACAAAGAGATCAAAGGCATACTTGAGAAGGTGGTTTGCCCGAACCAATGAGATTGGTCCAAAAGACTGGATGATGCTTTATGAGCCTACAGGACAGCATATAAGACACCTTTAGGGATGTCACCCTATAGGTTGGTCTTTGGGAAAGCCTGTCATCTACCCTTGGAGTTAGAGCACAAAGCTTACTGGGCTGTCCAACGACTCAACTTGGATCTTAAAATTGCTAAAAAGAAACGGATGCTTCAACTTAACTAGTTAGAAGAATTCTGAATGTCTTCATACGAGAATGCCAAATTACTTAAGGAGAGACTCAAGAAATGGCATGACAAGCACATTCGAGTTCGAGAATTTGAAGCAGGTCAGCAAGTCTTGTTTTTCAATTCTAGATTAAGGTTCTTTCCAGGTAAGTTAAAATCACGTTGGTCCGGTCCATTTATGATTCATCGAGTCTATCCATACGGAGTTGTTGAACTTCAAGGTAAGGGAGGTAATTTTCGAGTTAATGCTCAATGCTTGAAACATTACTGGGGAGATAAAATTGAATGGGATCAAATCTCATTCATTTTATCAAATGATTAAATTTTCTTGTTTTCTTTTTAAATAAATGATTTAAGATGTATTTTCGGAATGAGTATGTTTAAATAAATTCTGTCTAGGAGATTGGAACTTAAGCGGGACCGTTTGTGACCCCTTCAATCTTTCTTGGGAATTGATTTTAACATAATTGGAAACACAAAAATTTATATACTTTTTCATGCCCTTTTTGACCCAAATTCATGTGGTTTCGAGTAAATTCTTGTCGAAAAATAATTAAATATTATAAAATAACTAAATTGTGCTAAAAATATGAACATGATGAATTTTAATTAATTTTATAGTTAATTTTGATTTATTTTGACTATTTTAGACAGATTCGCATAAAGGGCGAAAATTGGCTCGGCAGACACTGCTCGAAGAATAAACCTGAGAAGCAATTTGAAGTATTGAGGCGAATTTATTTCCAGCCCAAAACGGTCCAATTATGAATATTTAATCATAACATAATTAATTTTAATTTATTCCCAATTTAATTTGGGTTAAATAAATTAATCTTAATTAATTATGAAAAAGGCCCAGTTGAACCGCATTAGTGAACCAAACCAGTTGAACCGATCCAGCCACTAATTGGGCAGCCCAAACCGTCCACATTGCTGGCCCAAATCAGCTTATCAGCTGATTAACTAAGCTTGCAAATAAGCCCTTGAAGACCTTTCAAAATTGCATTCAAACCCCTCCAAAAATTATGGCTTTGTAGATTTGCCCCATGCTATTTTTAGCAAAGTTGAATCCATCAACTTTGCCACATAGGTGGACGGCCAAGGGAGGACTCTTTTGCTACTGCTATTTGCTATTTTTAGCAGCCTTTATCAGCTATAAATACACCCCCTTGCTGCTCATTCAAAACACATCTCAAGCATCCAACATTCTCTTCTCTCACTTTCTCTCAATTTCCATTTTTTCCATTTTCCCTTTGTGTGTTCTTGTGCCGATTTCTCCTCTTGAAAAAGAGGTATTTTGCCAGCCATTTGGAGCAGCAATTGGAGTGTTCATAAGCCACCTTGATAGCCGAGGCCAACGAAGAACGAAGAACGGAGCAATCAGTCAAGCCACGGAGAAACACCGGATTTGCTTCTTGTTCCCTATCTCTTTTAATTTTCGTTGTTGTTTTGACAAACATGTTTATGAATATTTATGCTTTTGGAATGATTAATCTAATCAATTTAGCTTGAATTTAATTTGTGTTGGGTTGATTGCATTTCGTCCTATTAAATTATTAAAATTGTGTTTATACTGTTAAAAGGCCTCGGTAAAATGCTTGATTAAGTAAAATCATGTTTGTAAAATCATGTTTAAGTTATCTAGCATTCTAATTGTTTAGATAGCTAATGAATTAATTATTTAAACGCATTGGAATTGTAATTAATGGATGCAATACTTAATCTGTGCATGTTTAATTCTTCTAAGGTAGCTGAAGATTAAATTAGCATTGTATTTGGAGATACATATGCCTTGCATAACTTGCAGGATTTTTGTGATTAAGTGTTTCAAGGTAAAAATACTTCGTTAACTCGCATGATCTTTTATATGCTTATTAGGTTGAATTAATCAGTTGAATCACATAGGAATATGTGAGAGATTGTTTAATTTAATAAGCATGTATGTGCAATAACATGTTTACTTTTAGAAGTCTGTTTAATCGATCGAATTTGCATAGAAATATGTACAAGAGATGAATGGATTTTTATTTGTAAGTATGTTCATAAGTTAGCAAATTACCGAGTTGCCATGTTTTAACAAGTATAAACATGAGTTTAATAATTCTAAGGTAAGAAATGTGATTAATCCAACACAATTATATCATCTTGATTAAAACCAGCTTTTGAAATCGTGCACTAGAACTTTGTTTTGATTTATTTTACTTTGTTTCTTTTTAGTTTTTAAATTTTTATCAAATCCAAATATTTTCCCTTCACCAAAGTGTTTCAAATCATTTACATAAATAATTCTTTTACAGTCCCTGTGGGTACGATAACTCGACATTTACTTGTCACTTTATTACTTGTTACGATTGTGTACACTTGCACATTTCCATCGTTCCAAGTTTTTGGCGCCGTTGCCGGGGGACTGTTTTTCAAAAGCCATTATTTGTGGATCTATTTTACATTTTGGTTTATTTATTTTCATATTAAAATTTTTACTTACTCAATTTTTCTGTGATTATTTCAGGTGTTTATGAGTATTGACCAGATTATTGATTTACTCCCCGTGGACCCTGAAATAGAACGAACTTTTCGACAACGAAGAAGACAAGCAAACCAGAGAAGGACCAAAGAAATGAACTTCGAGAATATGAACCAAGGAAACGGAGAAAACCCTGCTCAGAATCCTATCCTTATTGCTGATGATAGGGATAGAGCTTTACGACAGTACGCTGTGCCAGTATTTAATGATCTTAATCCGGGTATTAGGAGACCCGAAATTGAGGCACAAAGCAATTGAAGTGAAGCTTGATCATGTTCCGGATGCTTGAGACGTGGGCCAATTCGGTGGAATGCCTCACGAAGATCCTCATCTTCACTTAAGACTATTTATGGAAGTGAGCGATTCTTTCAAGTTAGTCGGAGTTTCCGAAGATGCCTTACGATTGAAGTTGTTCCCATATTCGTTAAGGGACAGAGCTCGTGCCTAGTTGAATTCATTGCCACCGAACTCCATTTCTACATGGCAAGAGTTAGCCGAGAGATTTCTCATGAAGTATTTTCCGCCAAGCAAGAATGCTAAGCTGAGGAACGAGATCACTGCTCTCCACCAAATGGATGACGAGTCCTTGTATGAGGCATGGGAAAGATTTAAAGAGTTATTACGAAAATGCCCTCATTATGGAATCCCTCATTGCTTTCAACTTGAGACATTCTATAATGGTCTCAACGCCCACACAAGGATGGTAGTGGACGCCTCTGCTAATGGTGCTCTCCTTTCTAAGTCTTATAACGAGGCTTATGAAATTATTAAGAGGATTGCCAACAATAATTATCAATGGCCAACCAGTCGGGCAGCGTCAGAAAGATGAGTCACTGGAATTAATGAAGTAGACGCTCTTACTTCACTCACATCTCAGGTATCATCGATATCCTCAATGCTTAAAAATCTTACTACTAATGGGTCTAATAGTTTTGCAGCACAACCGCCTAATCAATTTGAAAATATAGCTGTGTTTCTGTGTGGGAGGGACATTTGTTCGAAAAATGTCAAAGTCGAACCAGAATCTGTATACTACATGGGTAATCGTAACCAAAACCGAGGAAGGCAAGGGCTGCAATCAAATTTTTATAACCCATCATAGAGGAACCACCCAAATTTCTCCTGGAGTAACCAAGGGACTGGAACCAGTACCACTTACACTCAACCCAGACCAACCCAGCCGCCTAATTTTCCGCAACAAGTTGAAACCAGTTCAATTTGAGGCATCCAATAGCACGGAGAGTTTGCTAAAGACATACATTGCAAAGAATGATGCCTTGATCCGAGCCAAGCGGCTACATTGAAGAATTTGGAGAATCAAGTGGGCCAGCTTGCAACTAAACTTAGAAACCGACCACAGGGTACCTTACTCAGTGATATGGAAAATCCGAGAAATCCGGGAAAGGAGCATTGCAAATTGTTGACATTGAGGAGCGGAAAGATAGTAGAGCCCAACACTGTCGAAGTTGAAAAGAAGCAAGCTGATGCTCAAGAAGAAGTTTAACCAAGTGTTAAAACCCGGTTTCACGAGCAGAAATCGCAAAACCATGCAAAGTAACCTCGGGACGATCAATTCGATCAACCAACAACTTCATTAGATGCGAATTACACGCCAAAGGCGAATCAACCAGAATCGGCTCCAGTAATGAAACCACCACTACCCTACCCTCAAAGACTTGAAGCGAAGGCGGGGAGATTCAATTCAAGAAGTTCCTTGACGTACTCAAGCAACTTCACATCAACATTCTGTTGGTCAAAGCACTTGAGCAAATTTCAAACTACGTCAAGTTCATGAAAGATATCTTGTCTAAGAAACGAAGGCTTGGAGAATTTGAGACGGTAGCTCTGACGAAGGAATGTAGTGCATACCTTCAGAACAAACTACCCCCAAAATTGAAGGATCCTGGATGTTTCACCATACCATGCAATATTGGATCAACATATTGTGGTAAAGCATTAAGTGACTTAGGCGCAAGTATCAACTTGATGCCTATGTCAATATTTAGGAAGTTGGGGATAGGAGAAGTTAGACCAACTACGGTTACACTTCAACTAGCAGATCGATCCTTAGCGCATCCAGAAGGAAAAATCGAGGACGTATTGGTACGTGTAGATAAATTTATCTTCCCTACTGACTTTGTAATTCTAGACTTTGAAGCAGACAAAGAAGTGTCAATTATCCTAGGAAGACCATTCTTAGCAACTGGAAGGACCCTTATTGATATGCAAAATGGCGAGCTGACTATGCGTGTTCAGGATAATCAGGTAACTTTTAATGTTTTTAAGTCAATGCGATTTCCTGACACAATGGATGATTGTTCTGCAGTAGCCGATTTAGAGGAATTAATAGTAGAGAAGGAACTTAACTGTGTTGAGGACCCACTGGAAAGAATTTTGACATCAGATCCCCCAAATGATGAAGAGGAGGATGAATACTTAGCTTTGCTAGAAGCTAATCAAAAGGGATTTAATCCGCAATCCCATTTTGAATCTTTGGAATTAGAGAAAAGAGATTACAGCCAGCCAAAAGCATCAATCGAGGAGCCACCTACGTTAGAACTCAAGGTATTACCTTCACACTTAAAATACGTTTATTTAGGTAACACTTCTGCTCTGCCTGTGATTATTTCAGCAGAATTAACTACTGAACAAGAAGAGAAACTTATCATAGTTTTGAAACAATTCAAGAAGGCTATCGAATGGACCATAGCCGATATTCGCGGTATTAGCCTATCTGTATGCATGCACAAGATCATATTAGAAGATGGCGAGAGAGGAACGATTGATGGACAACGGAGACTGAACCCCATCATGAAAGATGTAGTGAAAAAGGAAATTATCAAGTGGTTAGATGCGGGTATAATTTGCCCCATCTAAGACAGTTCATGGGTGAGTCCAGTCAAGTGCGTGCCGAAGAAAGGAGGTATCACGGTCGTGGAGAATGAAAACAACGAGTTGATACCAACGAGGGCGATTCTGGGATGGAGAATCATCGACGACGGAAGGTTGAACAAGGCGAGTAGGAAAGATCACTTTCCTCTACCGTTCTTGGACCAGATGCTAGATAGACTCGCAGGACGAGATTACTACTATTTTCTCGACGGATACTCGTGGTATAATCAGGGACATAGAGCAGGAAGATCAACACAAAATGACATTCACTGCAAATGCACGGTACATTTGCATTTAGACGCATGCCATTTGGTTTATGTAATGCACTGCTACATTTCAAAGATGTATGATGTCTATTTTCTCGACATAGTTGAGAAGTATTTGGAAGTTTTCATGGACGATTTCTCGGTATTCGGAGATACTTACGATGATTGCTTAGCCAATCTAGCTAAGGTCTTGAGGCGATGTGAAGAAGCGAATCTCGTACTCAAGCGGGAAAAGTGCCATTTTATGGTAGTGCGAGAAGGAATTGTTCTAGGCCATCGGATTACGAGACATGGGATTGAGGTGGACAAAGAAAAAGTAGACGTTATCGAGAAACTCCCACCTCCAACATCTGTAAAAGGTGTTAGGAGCTTTTTCGGCCACGCCGGTTTCTATCGAAGATTTATCAAGGACTTCTCCAAAGTGGCTAAACCCTTATGCAAGCTATTGGAGAAAGACTCGGTATTTAAGTTTGATGAGGAATGTTTAAAAGCCTTCAACGATCTGAAGAGTCGTTTAGTCACAGCACCCATCATCGTCACACCAGACTGGGATTCGCCATTCATATTGATGTGTGATGCAAGTGACTTCGCCATTGGAGCTGTCATGGGCCAGCGAAGGAACAAAGTTTTTCATCCCATCTACTACGCAAGTAGAACTCTAATCGGAGCTCAACTAAACTATACGGCAACAGAAAAAGAGTTACTTGCTATTGTGTTTGCCTTCGACAAGTTTCGATCTTATCTTGTAGGTACCAAAGTCATTGTTTATACGGACCAATCAGCAATTAAGTACTTATTAGCCAAGAAAGATGCTAAACCGAGATTGATCCAGTGGGTGCTTCTACTTCAAGAGTTTGATCTAAAATTCAAGATCGAAGGGGAGTAGAAAACCAAGTAGCAGATCACTTATCCAGATTAGAGCCACAAGAGGGAAATTCTCCACTTTTACCGATCTAAGAAACATTTCCAGATGAATACATACTGAAGGTAAATCATGTCCATAATATTCCGTGGTTTGCTGATTTTGCTAACTATTTAGCTTGTGGTTTGATGCCGATTGATAAAAAGTATCAGCAAAGGAAAAATTTTCTTCACGATGTGAAGTACTATTTCTGGGAAGAGCCATATTTGTTTAAAAAGTGTGCAGATCAGATGATTAGGAGATGTGTGACAGAAGATGAAATACCGAAGATTTTATACCACTGTCATTCAGCTCCAAGTGGGGGACACTTCGGAGGTACTCATACAGCAGCCAAAGTATTGCAAGCCGGATTCTTTTGGCCAACACTATTCAAGGATGCATACGCTTACGTAAAGAGCTGTGATCGATGTCAGAGGGTTGGAAATGTCACCAATAGAAATGAGATGCCTCGAACAAATATCATTGAGGTAGAATTGTTCGATGTTTGGGGTATTGACTTTCTTGGTCCTTTCCCTCCGTCTTTTGGTCACAAATACATATTGGTAGCAGTAGATTATGTGTCCAAGTGGGTCGAGGCTGAAGCTTATCCAACGAACGATGCCAAGGTTGTGATGAAATTCTTGCAGAAACATGTGTTCACAAGGTTCGGAACCCCAAGAGCTATTATCAGCGATGAAAGGACCCACTTTGTGAACAAGTGTTTAAAATGGTTGCTAGATAAACATGGAGTGAAACACAAGGTTGCTCTGACTTACCATCATGCAGACAAATGGGCAAAAGTGAGCTAGCAAATAAGGAGATCAAAGGCATACTTGAGAAGGTAGTTTGCCCGAACCGACTAGATTGGTCCAAGAGACTAGATGATGCTTTATGGACTTACAGAACAGCATACAAGACACCCTTAGGAATGTCACCCTACAGGTTGGTCTTTGGGAAAGCATGTCATCTACCTGCGGAGTTAGAGCACGAGCTTCATTGGGCTCTTCGACAACTCAATTTGGATCTCGGGCTTGCTAAAGAGAAAGCGAATGCTCCAACTCAACGAGCTAGAGGAATTTCAAATGTTCTCATATGAAAATGCCAAATTACTCAAAGAAAGACTCAAGAAATGGCATGACAAGCATATCCGAGTTCGAGAGTTTGAAGCAGGTTAGCAAGTCTTGTTATTTAATTCCAGATTGAAGTTCTTTCCAGGTAAGTTAAAATCATGTTGGTCCGATCCATTTACGATTCATCGCGTCTATCCATACGAAGTTGTTGAACTCCAAGGTAAGGGAGGTAATTTTCGAGTCAATGCTCAGCGTTTGAAACACTACTAAGGAGAAAAACCTGAACGGGATAAAATCTCGTTCAGTTTATCTGATCCTTAGATTTTCTTGCTTTCAATAAATTATTTAGGGTATATTTTCGAGTTTATTATGTTCAAATCAATTCTGTCTAGGAGATTGGAACTTAAGCGGGACCGCTTGTGACCCCTCCAATCTTTCCTGGGAATTGATTTTTACATAATTTTCCAAGAAATTAGCCCCTAAATGACAAAATAAATTTTTGGTTATTCAAATAAAAAGGTCAATTTTGACCCAAGTCTTAAATTGCAACTCAATTTCAAATTTTCATTAAGTCTAGGGACTTAATTGAATTATTTTCAAATTTTGGTTGCTATTTTCGTAAATAATAAAAACTAGGTGCCTCTCTTTGTAAATATTTTTAAAAGGGCATCTAGAATAAATATTTTTATTTAATATCATACTTATAAATTATTGATAAACTTTAATATATAATTATATTCATTATAATTTATATATTAACTTTTATCAACTTAGCTTAAGATTAGAATTAATTTTATTTTATATTTATCTTGGCAATTTAATAGCAATTGATAATTTTATACATGTATATTTAATTATTAATTGTTGTTAATCTTGAGTAAATTTAGAATTGGACTCTTATTTTTAATTCTTTAATTGTTCTAAGAGTTCTACTCTAATTCATACTTCTCCCTCTATAAATTGCACCTTGTTCTCCCCATTTACTCATCATTCAAATCCCTATCACCAAAACGCCAAAGTGCGCGCAAGTCCCTAGCCACGGCAACCATTCGGCCAAAGACATTTGCCAAAGACACGCCTGACGCGCGCCGCCAATGTTGCCAGTCGTGGCCTTCACGTCTCACGCCTTCGGCCCCGTGTGCTTGCTGCGCACCATCGCCCACACACTGCAGACACCGCCCGTGGCCTACCCGCCACAAGGCCTTGCGCGCACACCGCTCGCGACCCCTCGCACCTGCGCCTTGGGCGCCTATGCGCACACTTCTCCTTCACCCAACCTAAGCCAAAAGCCTTCTTTAATTTCCCATCTTTTGTTCATTAGTTATTTTATTTTAAGAGTTCTTAAATTTTACGAGGAAGGTGGTAAGAAAATTTTTTCCTTAAAGTTTAATTTTTTTATTTAATTTTTCAATTTATTTAAATATTAATAATTTGTATTAATTAAATTTTTAAGAAACTATTTTTTTTCTTTCCATCTTATGTTCAGGTTAATCATGACTCGCAAAAGAACTCGTGCCTCCGCTCAAATTGACAAAGCACAAAGCAAATTTCACTGTGAAGAAGCCAAAGTAAGATACGAAAGTATTTTCAAAAATCAACAGATGCATCCAGAGAAAGGCTTCACATTGAAGGAAAGCAACTACAGAGACTTTATGGCACGAATTCGTCAAGTTGCTGAAGCCCTCAATTGGGAATTGTTTTGTGAAAAGAGAGCAAGTGTGGATGAGGAATTAGTTCGTGAATTCTACGCGAACTTAACTTCAAGCGAATTGACTGAAGTTCCAGTCCGCGGAATCAAGGTACCAATAAATTCTAATGCTATTAATGAGTTCTTTGAATTACCTGATTTCGACAACGACGAATATTCCTCTCTGTTGAGCAACATTAAGCCTGAAAATCTGCAAGAAATCCTCAAAGAACTCACAGTCCCGGGTTCTAAGTGGACTGTGTCAAAGCAAGAAATCCACACATGTCGAAGAGAGTATTTGACACCACTTGCGAAGGTATGGTTCTATTTCATTCGTTTCAGCCTTATGTCTAGTTCGCATGGGACTACAATCTCATTAGAGCGAATGGTCTTATTATATTCGATTCTAACTGGAAAGACCATTGATGTGGGCAAAATCATTCTGAGAGAAATGCGAAATTGTGCCGTTAGACGATCTGGCCCAGCCTATACTTTTACAATAACAATTTTATGCTTAAAAGCAAAACTCCTTGCGGACGTAAAGAAAACAGAGTATAGTCAAGGCACAATCACCGATTGGGACCTTTACCGAGTAGCCGGAGATTCTGTTCTTCAGCAACCAATTGAAGAGAGCGAGGATCCCGAAGAGGCAGAAGATGATCCCACAAAAATCCAGCCAGAGCAATCAACTGAAGTCCCTAATGAGGCAGAAGCAATGAAACCAGAAGCTGAACCTGATATCGAACCCTCAATGTTTGGAGCTCAACCGCCTAGCCCAAATCTTCGTGATGAGCTGTTAAAGCTGATGGACTTAATGCAACACATGCAATGGCAGCAACAAGCCTACTGGAGATATGCAAAAATAAGAGATGACTAGATGAGGAGCGCCCTAAAGAAAATTTATAATGACCCATTTATTTTTGTGCCTGAGTTTCCAGATTTCATATTTGAACCATGGGTGTCATCATTAAAGAAGGAGCAAGGCGATTCATGCAAAGATAATACTAATGGAGCAAAAGATGAGTCAAATTCGGAAGGATTGGCGAACAAATAAAAAAGGGGAGGACTTCAACTTTCTTTTATTTCTTTCTTAAGTATTTTAGGATTAGGTTAATTAGGAATTTTTATTTTTGCACAATAAAATAAGATATAGGAATCATGAATAAAATCTGAACAAGTCACAAAGGCTAAAGTGTGGCAATAGATATATACATGTTTAGGATTGGATTTTAGAAAGAGCCTGGTACTTAAGCAGTCAATTTGACTCACCTCCTCTTTTCTAAATATCCTACCTGGTGTATAGTATCTATTCACTTTAAACAATGAGGACATTGTTCACTTTAAGTAGGGGGGACCGAAAATTTGAATTACTTTCACTCAGAATAAAATTTTCTTTTAATTATGATTAGGATATATTTTGTTCAATAATTTGAAATCTTGTTAAGTATGCTGAACTTCAGTATTAATAAACTTCTATTATTTCAGTAAGTTATTATATTAGCTTAATAACGATATGAATGTGTTTTTAATAAAGCATGCAAATTCGTACCATAAATTTTTTAGTTCCCTACGACAAAATTAGGCATGCATGAAAGTTTAAGTCTTTAGAATTGACTTAGTAATTTCTTGAGGCGAAATCCTAGGAAGCATGGAATGTTGAAAATGATTTAGGCAACTGTTGTTTGGACCGTTTGAGCCTTTCAAGCCGGCCCTGATAAAATTATCATTTGGAACCCAACTTTGAGACTATATGGCCTAATTTTATTTGGACCTATGCAATATTTAGCCATCAATTTTCTCTTCATTACTTCAAAAATTGTCCCAAACACTAGACTCAATACTATTCAGAAGATCGTTTGAAAAAAAGTTTGGGGGAGTTGAAAAGGAGTATCAATTGCTCGAAAAAATTGTAGTACATGAAGCAAGTGCTCGAATGTGAGCTTGAAAAATCGAATTTAAAAAAAAAAACATGTACTCGAAATAAATGGTCGAAAGAGCAAAAGTTGGTGTATCAAGGGTGAGAATTCTAAAGGTTCGATTTTAAGCTGAGTCTAGGGTTTTTAAGCCAAAAATTTGTCTATCTTGTACCTACCCTTAAGCCCAGCCACGTTACAACCTTATTAAAGACCTATTGATTCAAAATTCCAATGTTACCTACATTAGTGGAGAGAAATTGCTCTGTTCAACATATGAAGACATTAGTTAAGCTTAATGATTGCAGTTTACTTTTTGAATAAGGAATTAAAATCAAATTGGTAGTGAGGAACATATCTTCATTAAAGAAACATTTAAGTCTAATTTTGCTAGTATAATAATTGTTGGAGGTAATTTGAACGATATAAATGCTTAAGTAGCATAACTATCAAATTTCTTATTTTCGAGCATAAGTATATCAAATTCATAATTTTGAAAAAAAAGTTGTTCTGAAGGATTTTTTCAAAGGTGTTTCCGAGAAAATTCTTTTCAAATTTGTGCATTACTCGGGACGAGCAATGAATTAAGTTTGGGGGTGTGGAAACACAGAAATTTATATACTTTTTCATGCCCTTTTTGACCCAAATTCATGCGGTTTCGAGTAAATTCTTGTCGGAAAATAATTAAATATTATAAAATAATTAAATTGTGCTAAAAATATGAACATGATGAATTTTAATTAATTTTATATTTAATTTTGATTTATTTTGACTATTTTAGACAGATTCGCATAAAGGGCGAAAATTGGCTCGGCAGACACTGCTCGAAGAATAAACCCGAGAAGCAATTTGAAGTATCGAGGCGAATTTATTTCCAGCCCAAAACGGTCCAATTATGAATATTTAATCATAACATAATTAATTTTAATTTATTCCCAATTTAATTTGGGTTAAATAAATTAATCTTAATTAATTATGAAAAAGGCCCAGTTGAACCGCATTAGTGAACCAAACCAGTTGAACCGAACCAGCCACTAATTGGGCAGCCCAAACCGTCCACATTGCTGGCCCAAATCAGCTTATCAGCTAATTAACTAAGCTTGCAAAGAAGCCCTTGAAGACCTTTCAAAATTGCATTCAAACCCCTCCAAAAATTATGGCTTTGTAGATTTGCCCCATGCTATTTTTAGCAAAGTTGAATCCATCAACTTTGCCACATAGGTGGCCGGCCAAGGGAGGCCTCTTTTGCTGCTGCTATTTGCTATTTTTAGCAGCCTTTATCAGCTATAAATACACCCCCTTGCTGCTCATTCAAAACACATCTCAAGCATCCAACATTCTCTTCTCTCTTTCTCTCAATTTCCATTTTTTCCATTTTCCCTTTGTGTGTTCTTGTGCCGATTTCTCCTCTTGAAAAAGAGGTATTTTGCCAGACATTTGGAGCAGCAATTGGAGTGTTCATAAGCCACCTTGATAGCCGAGGCCAACGAAGAACGAAGAATGGAGCAATCAGTCAAGCTACGGAGAAACACCGGATTTGCTTCTTGTTCCCTATCTCTTTTAATTTTTGTTGTTGTTTTGACAAACATGTTTATGAATATTTATGCTTTTGGAATGATTAATTTAACCAATTTAGCTTGAATTTAATTCGTGTTGGGTTGATTGCATTTCGTCCGATTAAATTATTAAATTGTGTTTATATTGTTAAAAGGCCTCGGTAAAATGCTTGATTAAGTAAAATCATGTTTAAGTTATCTAGCATTCTAATTGTTTAGATAGCTAATGAATTAATTATTTAAACGCATTGGAATTGTAATTAATGGACACAATACTTAATCTGTGCATGTTTAATTCTTCTAAGGTAGCTGAAGATTAAATTAGCATTGTATTTGGAGATACATATGCCTTGCATAACTTGCAGGATTTTTGTGATTAAGTGTTTCAAGGTAAAAATACTTTGTTAACTCGCATGATCTTTTATATGCTTATTAGGTTGAATTAATCAGTTGAATCACATAGGAATATGTGAGAGATTGTTTAATTTAATAAGCATGTATGTGCAATAACATGTTTACTTTTAGAAGTCTGTTTAATCGATCGAATTTGCATAGAAATATGTACAAGAGATGAATGGATTTTTATTTGTAAGTATGTTCATAAGTTAGAAAATTACCGAGTTGCCATATTTTAACAAGTATAAACACGAGTTTAATAATTCTAAAGTAAGAAATGTGATTAATCCAACACAATTATATCATCTTGATTAAAACCAGCTTTTGAAATCGTGCACTAGAACTTTGTTTTGTTTTATTTTACTTTGTTTCTTTTTAGTTTTTAAATTTTTTATTAAATCCAAATATTTTCCCTTCACCAAAGTGTTTAAAATCATTTTCATAAATAATTCTTTTACAGTCCATGTAGGTACGATAACTCGACATTTACTTGTCACTTTATTACTTGTTACAATTGTGTACACTTGTACATTTCCACCGTTCCAATAATCTTCCGAGAAATTATCCCCTAAATGGCAAAACAAATTTTTAGTTTCAAATAAAATGGTCAAATTTTGATCCAAGTTTTAAATTGCAACTCAATTTCAGATTTTCTCTAAGTCTAGGTTCTTAATTAAATAATTTTCAAATGTGGTTGTTTTTCTTGTAAATATTAAAAATTAGATGCCTTTTTTTTTGTAAATATCTTCAAAAGGCTTCTAGAATAAATGTTTTTAGTTTAATAAAAAAAATGATAATTATTAATATATAATTATATCTATTATAAAATATATTAATTATTATCAACTTTACATAGAGTTAGGATTAGTTTTAATTTAATCATATTTTATTTTGATAAGTTTTTATCTTTTAATAGCAAATAATAATTTAATATACATTATATTAATTATTATTTTTTATTTACTTTGAGTAGAATTAGAACTTAGAATTTTTAATTATTAAATTTCTCCAAGAATTCTACTTTAACTCATATTTCCCTCACTATAAATACCACCAACCTTCTCCATCTTTCTTCATTCAAACTTCCATCCCACCAAACCACCTAGTGCCGCAGCCTTCAACTCCCTAGCCGTCGTGACTACCGACTCGATCGATGGCCGGCACATGCCCAAAGAGCACCCTTGCACACGACGCACGCGCAGGCTCGCTCGCCTTCTCCTTGGCACTGCACCTGCTTCTCGCCCCAACCCATGCGCGCCCCATTATCGCCAATTTCTTGAGCACTGCTCCTCACCAAAGTTGTACCGCTCCTTGAACTCGCGACGCTGGCGTCGCTTGCTACCCAAAGACCCCGTGCGGCACATCAGCCCTATTACTCACACCAACATCACATCCTTAGCTGACAACCCTCCAACCTACCGTAAATCGACCTCTTTTGTTTTCTAATTATTTTTTTTAGGAGTTCTTAATTTTTATAAAAAGGTGGTAAGACAAATTTTCCTCTTAAATTTTAAATTTTATTTAATCATTTAATTTTCCAATTTATTGAATTATTAATATGTTATATTAATTAAATTTTTGAGAAATTATTTTCCATCTTATGTTCAGGTTAATCATGCCTCGCAAAAGAACTCGTGCCTCTGCTCAAATTGACGAATCACAAAGCAAATTCCTCTGTGAAGAAGCCAAAGCAAGATACGAAAGTGTTTTCAAGAATCAACAGATGCATCCAGAGAAAGGCTTCACATTGAAAGAAAGCAACTATATTGATTTTATGGCGCGTATTCGTCAGGTTGCTGAAACTCTCAATTGGGAGTTGTTTTGTGAGAAGAGACCTAGTGTGGATGAAGAGTTAGTGCGTGAATTCTATGTGAATTTAACCTCAAGTGAGTTGACGGAAGTTCCAGTTCACGGAATCAAGGTACCAATAACTTCAAATGCTATTAATGAGTTCTTTGAATTACCTGAATTTAAAAACGATGAATATTCTTCCTTAATGAGCAATATCGAGCCTGAAAATTTGCAAGAAATACTCGAGGAACTTACAGTTCCAGGTTCTAAGTGGACTGTGTCAAAGCAAGGAATCCACACTTTTAGAAGAGAATATTTGACACCACTCGCAAAGGTATGGTTCTATTTTATCCGTTTCAGCCTTATGCCTAGTTCGCATGGGACTACAATCTCATTAGAGTGAATGGTCTTATTATACTCGATTTTAACTGGAAAGACCATTGATGTGGGAAAAATCATCCTGAGAGAAATACAGAATTGTGCCATTAGACGTTCTGTCCCAGCTTACTTTCCGTTTACAATAACAATTTTGTGCTTGAAAGTTAAAATTCTTGCAAACGTAAAAAAGACAGGATATAGCTAAGGCACAATCACAAATTGGGACCTCTATCGAATAGCTGGAGACTCTGTTCTACAGCAACGAGTTGAAGAAAGTGAGGATCTCGAAGAAGAAGAAGATCCCACAGAGATCGAGCCAGTGCAATCGGCTGAAGTCCCTGATAAGGTGGAACTAATGGAACCAGAAGCTGAACCTGATGTCGAGACTTTAATGATCAGAGCTTAACCGCCTCGCCCAGATCTTCGAGATGAGCTGTCAAAGTTGATGGACATAATGCAACATATGCAGTGGCAGCAACAAGCTTACTGGAGATACTCAAAAATAAAGGATGACTCTGTAACACCCCAAACCCGGTCAATACGCCACGACCGAATTTGGTATGTCACAGGGGAAAACGTTTTGAGGAAAAACAAGTTAACGATAAAATTTTAGTGAAAAACTTTTTATTATTCTAAATTCGTAGAAAATTAAGTTGAAAACTGATATTTTACTTTGCAATTCCGTAAATAGATTTTTAAAACTTAATCGCAGCTTAGATTTGTAAACCTTTTATAAATTGAAAAGAAACTAAAGCGATTAGGTTGAAAACCGTATCTAATAGAAATTTGGAAACTGGAGTTTTGGAAAATAGTATGAGTTATCAAAAATACTTAAGTTGTTAAATACTATCAATTGATTTATGTTACCCGATGGTAACGTTTTAAAAACCATCGCGCTTTGTATTTTAGAAAACTTTGTTCACATATCATTAAATCAATCATGTAATTTGCAAGTTATTCCTAAAACAAATCCAAAGCATATAAATAATCCAAAAAAACATAATTAAAGAGGCCTTATTACAAACCCATAAAATGAAAACCAAATTAAAATCAAGTACCCAAATGGAAGTTCATGTAAAACCAAATTTCATTGCATGGCCTCCTCGAGTTCATCCAGGCTCCTCATCCGCGAATTTACTGAATTACGAAAAAGTAAGGAGAAGGTGAGTCACCTAGACTCAGTGCATATTCCCTCTCCCGGGTAAATACCACATACTTACACAAATTATAACCAAGCAGTATATATATTATGCACCCAACCTAGCCATCCGTAACTCCTTTTTCTACCCCGTGTGGTACCAAACCACTGGTGACCAAAGTCACAAATAATCAAGTTGTGGGGCCAACCCACTTGTGATACCAAATCACTGGCGACAATCCCATATCTCAAAAGTAGGGCCAACCCACGGTGGTGTTAATCCACAGGGACGAGTCGCTATGAGGTGCCAAACCTCTGGTGTCCCAAAGACACAAATGTGATACCAAATCACTGGTGACCAAAGTCACGAATAATCAAGTTGTGGGGCCAACCCACGTGTGATACCAAATCACTGGCGACAATCCCATATCTCAAAAGTGGGGCCAACCCACGGTGGTGTTAATCCATAGGGACGAGTCGCTATGAGGTGCCAAACCTCTGGTGTCCCAAAGACACAAATGTGATACCAAATCACCGGAGGTGCCAAACCACGGTGTCCAAGACACGAATATCAATCTTCCCTCCTCTCATATTGCCCATACCAATGCAATAGATAAACAAATCATGTCAATATACTTTGATATGAACATATAACCAATACATATCGTAGATCGTGATATTAAACAACATATAGCAACATCATATCGAAATGGACTTACCCGTATCCTTGCTCATACCCATCAAGGTATCATATCAATATCTCATAGTTTCGGCTTTAACAACTTGAATAGTTATTTAACACATATATATATATATAAACCAAGTTATAAAGTGTGTAAGATACACACCTTTCACTAACGCAAATACTAACTTCCGTAGACCCGATCTACCTCACTAGATCACCTTGTCCTACATTCGGCCAATATTTAAATTATAAACAAAGGCCATTCAGCCATACTACTAAATCCCAATGAGTTATCACTTGAAATACCAAGTCTTACCTAAAGCTTACCCAAAACGATTTGACAAAGAAACGAGGCTTAGATTGATTGCTTCCAACGTCCCGAGGAGCCTAAAAGAAATCAATTTCTAAGAATGATTAGAACCTTGCAACAATTGCCCAAAATTCGGCCTTTGTCCACAAGAGGAACAACATAGAAACAATAAAAAGACTAAGGAAAAACGGCCATAACACTTACCTATCTTCCAAAACCGATTGAAGAAAACCAAATGAAGTCCTACCCTTGAAGAAATTCGGCCAAGACAAATCAAATAGGATATGAGAGTTTCGGCTATGATTTTGAAAGAAAACAATTGATATTCGGCTCAAAAGAGATGAAGAATTAGTATGGCAAAGAAGAAAAGAAAAAGAAGAAAAAATGAAAAGGGAAGAAGGATGATTCGGCTTTAGCAACTAATGAAAGAAAAATCAAGGGAAAGGGGAAGAAAGAGATTCGGCCAAGAAGAAAGTAAAAGAAATGTTGTGATTTTGAACAATATTCAAAAGAAAGAAAAGAGAGAAAATGGGATTAAGAGATTCGGCCAACACCTATTTTACCAAAGAAGAAAAGTGCACAAAAATGCACAAAGTTCAAATGTAGTTTCGGTTTCAAAAGGAAAAATGAGAGAAAGAGAATGGTATTTGGTTCAACACAAAAATGAGAGCTAAAATCCAAAGCAAATTTGCACAAAAATGCCTAGGTACATTCGGCCAAAGAATGAGTTTTGGAGAGAAAAGAAACAAATGCCAAAAGGTGCACAAATGCTAAAGTTGGCCAACTATCCTTCCCCAAACCTCCTATCAATATTCGGCCACCCCCCTAGCCATACATGCCGTCCACATACATGCACTAAAGGCCTTGGAATAGTTTCCAAAACATCTTCCTTAAGCCAAGCCTTGAAATCCTCTACATTCCCAAAGTTGAAGGAATTTTATCCCTAAAATCTAGCAATTCTATCCCTTATTTCATGCTTACCATAACCTTAAGTCTTCTTGCCAAAAGAGAAAATTGTCCATCTTATCCATATGTATAGTTGACCGACACTTAATGCTAGGATGTACAAAAATAAAATCCTCAATATGCTTTCCATGCTACTCGAACCACTTCCCTCAAGCAACCTTTCAAGCTCCTTATCCACTATGCCACTAACTCCTCATGTGCTTTAATTTAACACTTAAATTATCTTAAGTGTCAAACTCACTTAATCCACTTCACTAAATTTTCCACACTAAAAATTATTCTAGCTTAGCTAATATTTCCAAGCCTTCACACAAATATACTAAGCACACAATAACAATCATATCCGAGCTAACACAAATAACAAGATGATACTCTAATATTTTTAGGATGTTACAGACTCGATAAGAAGTGCTCTTACAAAAATTTACAATGACCCGTTTATTTTTGTGCCTAAGTTTCCAGATTACATATTTGAACCATGGATCCCATTATCGAAGAAGGAACAAAGCAATTTATGCAAAGACAATAATGATGGAGCAAAAGATGAGTCGAATTCAGAAGGATCTGCAAATAAATAGAGGGGGGATCTCGACTTTATTTTATTTATGTTCTTAGGTTATTTTAGGATTAAGTTAATTAGGAATTTTTATTCTCACATAACAAAACAAGAGATGGAAATCATTAATTGAACAAGTCGCGAAGTATAAAGTGTGGTAATAGATATATACATGTCTAGGATCGGATTTAGAAAGAGCTTGGTACTTAAGCAGTCAAATTGACTCACGTCCTCTTTTTTAGAATCCTACCTGGTGTATTGTATCTATTCACTTTAAACAATGAGGACATTGTTCATTTTAAGTAGGGGGACCGAAAAATTGAAATTATTTCCACTCAGAATAAATAGTTCTTTTAATTATGATTAGGATATATTTTGTTCAATAATTTGAAATTTTGTTAAGTATGCTAAACTTTAGTATAAATAAAGTTCTATTATTTCAATAAACTGTTATGTTAGCTTAATAATGATATAAATGTATTTCTAATAAAGCATGCAAATCGTACCATAAAATTTTTAGTTCCTTAAGAAAGTTAGGCATGCATGAAAGTTTAAGTCTCTAGAATTGACTTAGTAGTTTCTTGAGGCGAAATCCTAGGAAGCATGGAATGTTGAAAATGATTTAGGCAACTCTTGTTTGGACCGTTTGAGCCTTTCAAGTCAACCTTGATGAAAATTTATCCTTTGAAACCCAACTTTGAGACTATATGGCCTAATTTTATTTGAACCCTTGAAATATTTAGCCATCACTTCTCTCTTAATTATCTTTAAATTGCCCCAAACACTAGACTCGGTACTATTCAGAATATTCTTTGAAAATAAGTTTGGGGGAGCTGAAAAGAAGTATCAAATGCTCAAAAATTTTGTAGTACATAAGCAAAATGTTCGAAAAAAAAAGAGCATACGTACTTGAAAGAAAAAAAAAAGAGCATGTGAAAGAAAAATAAGTTGGCGTATTGAAGGTAATTATTCCGAAGGTCCGACTGAAGCTGAGTCTAGGGGTTTTTAGCCTAAATTTATCTATCTTTTACCTACCCCTAGCCTAGCCACGTTACAACTTTTTTAAAGACCTATTGATTCAAGTTTTTTATGCTACCTACATTAGTGGAGAGAAATTGCTATGTTCAACATATGAAGGCATAAGTTAAACTTAATGATTGCAGCTTAATCTTGAATAAGGAAATAAAATCAAATTGGTAAGGGTTAACATTTCTTTGTTAAGGAAGCATTTAGTCTAATTTTGCTATCATAATAGTTGTTGAGATTAATTTGAACGATATGTATACTTAAGTAGCATAAATATCAAATTTCTTATTTTTGAGCATAAGTATACCAAATTCATAATTTTGGGAAGAATGTTGTTCTGAAGGAATTTTTCAAAGGTGTTTCCGAGAAATTCTTTTCAATTTGTGCATTACTCGGGACGAGCAATGAATTAAGTTTGGGGGTGTGGAAACACAAAAATATACACACTTTTTCATGCCCTTTTTAACTAAAATTAATGCAGTTTCGGCAAAATTATTGTTGAAAAATAATTAGTTTTATAAAATAATTAAATTGAACTTAAATTATGAACATGTTGAATTTTAATTAATTTTATAATTAATTTTGATTAATTTTGATCATTTTTCGATAGATTTGCACAAAGGGCAAATAACGACTCGGCAGACACTGCTAGAAGTTCAAAACCCAGAAGCAATTTGAAGTATCGAGGCGAATTAATTTTCAGCCTAAGTCGGTCCAATTATGTGTATTAATTCATGATATAATTAATTTTAATTTATATCCAATTTAATTTGGATTAAATAAATTATTATTAATTAATTATGAAAAAGTGGTCCAGTTGAGCCGAACCAAGTGAACCGAACCGACCAAGAAGTGGACAGCCCAAAACCGTCCATATGCTGACCCAAATCAGCTTACTGGCTGATTATTTAACTTGCAAAGAGGCCCTTTAAGACTTGTTCAAGTTGCAAACAAACCCCTCCACAATTGATGGCTTTATAGATTTGCCCCAAGCCTAAATTAGCAAAGTTGAAACTATCAACCTTGCCACATGTGTGGCTGGCCAAGGGAGGGCTTTTTGGCTGATAATTTTAGCTATTTTTAGCAGCCCTCTTCAGCTATAAAACCCCCCCTTAGGCTGGTCATTTAAAACACATCTCAAGCATTCACATCTTTTCTCTATTCTCTCCACTTTCTCTCTTCTTTTCCATTCCAAATTCCCTTGCTCTCTTGCCGATTTCTCCTCTTGGAAAAAGGGCATTCATCAGCCATTTGGGGCAGCAATTAAGTGTTCATAGTAGCCTTGGTCGACGAGGACAACGGAGAAGGAAGAACGAAGCAAACTAGTCAAGCCACGGAAAAACACCGGATTTGATTCTTGTTCCCTATCTCTTTAATTTTTGTTGTTATGATGAACATATCTATGAATATTTATGTTGTTGGAATGGTTAATTTAATCAATTTAGCTTGAATTGAATTCGTGTTAGGTTGATTACATTTCGTTTGCTAAAATTGTTAAAATTGTGTTCATGTTGTTATAGGCCTCGGTAATATGCTTGATTAAGTAAAATCATGACTAAGTTATTCTTGTATTACAATTGTGAGGTAGCTAATGAATTAATTATTCAAACGAATTGAAATTGTAATTAATGGACACAGTACTTAATCAGTGCATGTTTAATCATCTAAGGTAGCTGAGGGTTAAATTAGCAGCAGATCTCGACGATACAATTGCCTTGCATAACTTGCAAGATTATTGTGATTAAATTGTTTCAAGGTAGGGATACTTTGTTACCTCACGTAGTCTTTTATGTGCTATTAAGATTTAATTAATCGATTGAATTGATATAGGGATATAGTCAAGAGATGAATGGATTTCGGTAGGTGAGTATGTTCATAAGTTAGCAAATTACCGAGTTGCTGTGAATTTATTCGTAACAATATAAACATGATTTTAATAATTCTAAGTTAAGAAATGTAATTAATCTAACACAATTATGTCATCTTAATTAAAATCATATTTTGAAATCGTGCATTTCAGATTTATTTATTTAGTTTACTTAGTTTAAAATCTTAGTTTTTAATCACCCTCTTCAAACAAAATATTTTTCTTCACCTAAGTGTTTTAAATAGCATTCATAAATAATTCTTTTCACAGTCCCTGTGGGTACGATAACTCGACATTTACTTGTCACTTTATTACTTGTTGCGATTGTGTACACTTGCACATTTCCGTCGTTCCATTCATGCATTTTATTTGCACAATTCAATTCAATGTCAAATTTCAAATTCACATTCAATATCAATCTTATTGCCAATTTATTTATTTACCCCTATTAACACGACTCGGACTTTGGCGGATACACGGATCCAACCAAAACACACCAGTATGGCACTCAGTGCCTCATCGGATAATTCGAAGTATTAGATTGACACCTAGTGTCTCATCGGCCTTACCGAAGTACCTCATCAAATTTATCCGAAGTAATAATGTGACACCCAGTGTCTCATTGACTCGAAGTCGAAGTATCCCTGAACTCTTCCAATCCTATAGCATGCCAACTATATCCGACTCAGCCCGATATAGTTAATAGGGTTTCAATTCACTTTTCAATTTCAAACAACATTCATTTCAATTCAAATAATCACATATACTCACATAATCAATTCAATTTAATTCAATATCATAATATCAATACTCACCTTATTTCACTTACCATACATATTAATCAAAATACAACAATTAATATTACTAGATTCGGATTATAGAAATACAAATCATAATTTCCGAGCTAATCCTCGTTGACTTTGTCTTTTCCTTTCCTAGCCGAGGTCTCCGGCTCAACGTTAGCTATAGAAATCGAAACAATTTAAAATCATCAATACACACAATTTCACATTGAATATTTCAATTTATACTCAACTTTTACTTAAATTCCAATTTAGTCCCTAACCAAGACTAACTTTATTTTCTTCACAATTTATTCTATATTTTCATTCAATTACCACTTAAAACTAAATTTAACTCTCTAATTTTACCATAAATCCCTAATTTCAAAATTCTCTCAATTTAGTCCCTATTACTTACAATTTATGATTTATATTACAATCCAATCCCTTTTCCACTTTTAACTTGAAATTCTATCAATTTAACCCCTAACACTTCAATTTATTCAACATGAACAACTTCTAAAAATCCACTGACTTATAAAATTTCAACATAAATCAAGTAGTATTTTATTCTAGGATTCTAAAAATATCAAAATTACAAGAAAAATGGCTAAATTAACTTACCAATCACTCTTTAAACCTTAAAACCCTAAATTTTCCTTTCTTTCTTTCTTTCCTTTCTTTTTTCCTTGTTTCGTTTTCTGTTTATGCTTTTCTATTGGTTTATTTCTTTTATTATTAAACTAATATAATATAATAATATATAGTAATATTATTTTATATATACTTAAATATTAAGTATGTATTTAATATAAATAAAGATATGTATATTATACATACACATGGAATTATATTTTCCATACATTTGTCACTTATGGTTTATTTGCTAATTTAGTCCCTTCACTTTTCTTTTAATCTATAATTAAATTTTCACCCTTTATTCAATTTATTCTTTTTACCTAATTAACTTTAATTCAAACTAATTCACCTAACCAAAACCTAATTAACCACACAACTAACTTCGTAAATATTTTTAATAAATATTTACGAATCCGTTTCACGAAAACGGAGACCCGAAAATACACTTTCCGATAACCGTAAATTTCAGGTCATTATATATTTTCACCACATTTAATATTTATTATAATGTAATTTTTATCCTTGGTTGCTGAAGTTAAAAAAAAAAAAGAAATGAGAGAGATGGGGTTTAAACCTAAATCTCTTAAGAGTATACTAAAAATTAACCATCAAAACCCAATTATTTCTTAATTGTTTATTTCATCTAACCTCCTATATTTTGAAGTGTTACAATTAATATACTTGCTATTTGACCAAAACTATCCCGATGAAAATGCTTACAGTAGGGGTGTTCATCGAGTAGAGTATAGGGGTGAGCGTTCTATCGAATCGAATCGAATCGAATAAAAAAATTTCGAGTTAATCGAGATGACGAATCATATTTTATCATCCTAATTTGATTTGAAATTTTCTCGAATCGAGTCGAGTGAGATGGAATTCGAATCGAATCGAATCGAATCGAATATATTTGTTCGAGTTAAATTTTAAAAAATACTTTTAGGTCATTGTAACCATTGTCACCCATCGTAATAAAATTTGTCCACCTTAACCAAATTTTTTATTAACTTTCATCACCAAATAATTTATTTATTAATCTTTTATATACGAGTCAGCTTCTTCTTTGCTTGCTTAGTTGTTTCAATTATCTTCTTGATTCTTGTCACTATGTATTTTGGAATTAAAAATATATTAAATGTAAAAATGTGATTTTTTAATAAAAGTTATTTTAAAGATAAAATGTGAAATTGATACCAATATAAAATTTTAACACGAATATTTTATGGCATAATTAATAATTTAATTTTAATATAAATATTCAATATGACTAAACAATTTAATAATATAAATAATATAAAATGTGAAATTTAATTTAATAATATAAATAATAGATATAAATAAAATTATTACTATTTATATTTAGTGATTTTTTTTTTGGATAATTTTGATTTTTTATTTGAGAGTAAAGGGTGTGAAGTAAAAGTTTAGGGGGGAAAATAAGAAGTTTTGGAGAATAAAAGTTTGAGGGAAAGTAAATAGGGGGGAGTAAAATTTTGAAGGGAAAATATTAAAAAAAAAATTGGAGGGAGATGGGTTTGGGGTAGATGGGAGGTGAGATGGGAAGGGAGTAAAAGTTTTAGGGGAAAAGTGGGAGGGAGTAAAAATTTTGGGGGAAAATAAAAAGTTTTGAGGGTTTTGGGGAGTAAAATTTTGAGAAAAAGTAAATGGGAGAGTAAAATTTTGGTGGGAAATGGATTTTGGGTAGATTGGGGGGTTGGGATGGGAGGGGAGTAAAAGTTTTGGGGGAAAAGTGGGAAGGAGTAAAAATTTTGAGGAAAAAGTAAAAAGGTTTGGGAGTTTGGGGTAAAAATGTAAAATATTATAGTTCGATATTCGAATTATTCGAGTTATTCGAATTCGAAAACTCAACTCGATTCGAACTCGAAATTCGAAAAAAATCGAGTTGACTCGAATAACTCGATTCGTTTAACTCGAAATTCAAATTTTTTCGATTTTTTCGAGTCGAATCGAATTTTGCTCACCCCTAATAAAATAGATGTAGCTTTACACGCGTCCTCTTCATGAATTCGAATATCCAACCTAAACATTAAAACTGAGCGCTGACCTTTCTTCTAAGTTTAATGTTTGAGCCATTGCAAATTTTTCATTTATAACTTTATTACTCCATTATCCATCATTTAAAGTAATGATGTTTTTATTGATTAATTTTAGGGTAAAGCATGGAAATGATAAATAAAGTATTGTTAGCGTTGTATTTTGGTCACTAAATTTTTTATTTTTTTATTTTGATCATTAAATTATTCAAAATAAAATTTTTATCACCGACAATTAACAATTGTTTGAAATTTGACGGAAGTGCTGACATGAGATTTTTTTTATTGGTTTAAAAGCAAATTTAACCATATAATATTTTCATATTCTATTAATTTGATCCTAAAATTTTATATAATTTTTTTTTAAAATAAAAACAATGTTTCACTAAAATTATAAAGTATTTGCATAAGTAAATATTTCACTAAAACTTTTTGGAACATACTTTTTTAATTTAATTTCTCAAATATATTTTTTGAAGTTTTAATATTTTTTTTAACTACTAATATCATTTTCTTTGATTTTTTTTATCATACCCATCATCTCCAAAAAGCTTCATTGACGAATAAAAACAAAAAAAACAAAAATGAAGCCTCAAATTGATGAATGAAAAAAACAAAAAAAAACAAAAATGAAGCCTCAAATTGATAAATGAAAATTGAAACTTAAAATCAACAAAAAAAAAATTGTTTGAAAATTTTATTTAAACCACTTTATTCAACAAATCATCAGAAATTTCAAACACATAATAGTCTTCTTCAACAAATTGATTTAGCATTGGCATCATGTGGATTGTCATGTCAGCAAATTTATCAGATGTGAATGTTTTCATTTATTTTTAGATGCTTTGACAAACAACGTAGTTAATGTTCTAAAAGAGACAAAAGAATTTGTCATTTTGTAAATGTTGATGACTAAATTTATTGAATTTTTAGAATTTTAACTAAAATGAAAAAAAAATTGTAAACATTGAGGGCTAAATTTGTTGAATATTTTATATTTATGATCAAATTGATAGAATGTGTAAACATTAGGGGACTAAATTTGTTATTAGACCAATAAAAAAAGATCACGTCAGCACTTATATTAATATTTAAACGGCTTTTAACATTCTGTTATGAAAATATTTGATTTCATAGAGTTTGGTGACCAAAATAGAACACCGACAATCTTTTAGTGACCATTTCTGTACTTTACTCTTAAAATATTAATATAAAATATTATAATATTCAATATTACTAAACATAAATATTTAATTATTTATATATAATATAATATAATATTAATATAATTCATTATTTTAATAAATTATTTAATATTAAATTTTATTTTAATTTAATGATAAATTTTAAAAATACTAATTTAAATTTTAAACAATATTCTTAATAAATTATTGAATTTATATTAATATTTTAATAATAAATATATATTACAATTTATTAATATTAAATAATAAATATTTTAATTATATAAATATAAGTATACGACGTTGTTAGGGAGGAGAACGAAAGGGCTGGGGGAGTACAGATTCGCAACTCAGTGTGCTTTCCATGGGGAAGTGGTTTTGATGATTCTTGCTTGGTGTCTTTGAGATGATATTGGAAATGATGAAGAAATATTTATTATCAGATGAAAATTTTATCTACGGAATGGTTTCCAAGATGGGGATTGAGGATGGAATACAGCTGGGAGGCATTCCCAAAAGCACCCTGTTGTTTCTGCTACTGGGTTGGTTGCTTGGGCCAATTTCTATTTTGTTGCTGCTTCTATTTTATGTGTTTTTGTTCTTTATTTGCTGGACTTTTGGTTTTTGTTCTGTGTTATTTGGATATTGTTTTGGGCCTAAGTTTAATGAAAATTCAGTTTTTATTTCAAAAAAAAAAATCATGATTAACTTAATTTATCTCTTCTAACTCAAATATGTCACCGTCCATTCTTATATATATGTAATTTGTATAATTTAAATTATGTGTCATTATCCATTGTCATTATTATATGGTCAAAACTCAAAAGGTAATATTATAATATTTTGTAATATATATTTATTTTAGGTTTATTTCACTAAGAGCAACTTTTAAAAAATATTTTTAAGAAATTTATAAAAAAAAACATCTAAACTATTGAAAATATCAATTTCCCTAAAAGTGAATCCATTTTCCAAAATTAATTTGGCATAATTACTTTTTTAGCCTTTAAACTTTTAAAAAAGTTATTTTAACTTTCTATTTAAAAGTTTTTTAATCTCTTTTAGCAATTGAACTTGCTTTGATTGTCAAATCACCTCAAATGAATGGAAAAGTTAATATTTGTTAACTTTGTTGATGTGTACGTTAGCAAGTAATTAAAAATTTTAAAAAATATATTTTATAATTTTTAAATAATTTTTATAATTTTTAAATTTTTTAAATTAAAAAATTAATTAATTACTCACGTAATAATTTATATGTATATCACATTAACAAAATTAATGTTAACTTTATTATCTATTTTAGGATAATTTAATAATCAATCCAATTAAAAAACAAAAAGTTAAATGAATGCGAAAATGGTTATTTATTTATTTATTTATTATAAAACTGGATACCGAAATAAGTGATTATGCAAATTAATTTTCCAAAAGCTGTTTTTGCAGGCCCAATCTTGCTCAGCCATTAATTGGCTCTTACACAATTACGAAGCAAATGGAACTTGATCCCAGATTGAACCCAACTCAAAACGAACCGGAAGGATCGAATATGCAAACAACCCGACCCGAACCGGCTTCCCCTTGAAATCCCAAATCCAAATAGAGTAAAACCAACACATTGTCCATATCAGTGTCCACAGTTCACCCCTTGTTGAAGCAGACGACAAAATATATAATCTCTCTCAACAGCCTCAAGCCCCCCTCTTTTTTATGTTTTGTGCGTAAATGGCATCATCCCTTCTCTCTAGAACTCTTTTGGGTCACCGCTTAATTCGATTCTCCTCGTCTCTCCCTCACAACCCCTTGATTTTCTCTAATCTTTTCAATGTAAGTGACAACCTCTCTCTTTCTTTTCAAAATTATTATTTTGGGTTTTTTCTGATTGTCCTAATGGGTTTTGCTTTCTGGAAATCTGAAAAGTGAGTCCTTTTCTTTTGTCTTGCATGTGATTATTCTATCACTTGTATAATAGGTTTGAGTTCTGATTTTTTTTTTCAATTTTATATCTTCACCCCAAGTTTTGTATAGGGCTTTGACTATTGCTTTGGAGAATTTCATCTTTTCTTTAGTAAAAATGTATTTTTATTTTCCTGTTCTTACTTAAGGAATGCATATGCAGAAGATTAAGATTGTTTTCTATTCTGGGTGTTTGTCTTTTATTTTTATTTTTAATTTCTAGTTATGTTTATGTTTTCTGTAATCGAAATAGTGCATTAAAAGTATCTAATGCTCTGATGGGTACTTTTCTTTTTGACTTGAAATTTGGCTACTCTGAATAATTCACTAACATGGGCATGTTGCTCCGTGGTATTTTGATACTACTCAGTCATTGAGTACCTCTGGCTCTGGTGAAGACATTAACTTCGAACACACTGATTCATCTCGTAATAGTTTTTATGGTCACGTGGCTCAGTTCTTACGCTGTACTTTTATGTTACTTGCAGAAGGGAGAGTTCCGTGTACAGGCTGAGTCTTACCATACCACATATAAGGCCTCTGGTCAGCCTTCTCGTTTAATGGCTTCTGCAGGAATTGAGACAAGAAGTAATTTTTCGACACAATCTCTTTCCATCAATGATCCGGTTGTTTCTGTTGATTGGCTTCATGCTAATTTAAGGGAGCCTGATTTGAAGGTACTTATATTTATATGTGGACCAGTGACCCTTTTAAAATTTAAGCATTGTTTTTTTATGAAATTGTTTTGAACTTATTTAGTTTGGAAGTGTGGTTGTCATGAATGACAATATGACGACATATGCATTCGCCACTTTTGGTATTCTCTGCTTTATTCTCTGAGAATAGAAAGGCATACATGCAATATTATTAATTTTATAGTTAAGGTTTTGCATGGAACTAACTTAGCATGTTCATGGGCATCACCTCTCAATTTCTATGAGGTTATGAGATTATTATCAAATTAAAATTTATTTAGTATGGCTCTTGCAATTTTGTGTCTCCTAGGGTTATCTCCTTATTATCCTTCTCCTGCCGCTGTTTCAGTGTTACAATCAGCTATAAATCAGTGTCTTAAACTTAATAAGAATAATCTATCAAACTGTAACTAAGTTCAGGTTAAAATAACTGCCAAATTTCAAGCCCTACCTTCAGTTACCAATCACAGTAATTATTTAAGACTACAACAACTCCTAAAAGCTAACAATCCATCATCCAGGTTTCCATGCATGGACATCTTTTGGTTTCGTTATTTGTCCTCAAATATGTATCTTCTCGCGCAGGAAAAAAGAGTAATAGGTAAATTTTGGTTTTAACAAAAACATAGGTCCCCTCTGAGATGGGGAATCATTTTACGACTGTTTCTTGTAGAAACTCCCCCCTCCCCCCTCCCACCCTCCAAGAAAAAAGAACTTTTGGAATCTAACTAATTTTCTGAGAATAAGTTATCATTGTGAAAACATTCTTTATTTTTTGTTATGCATTTTTACTTTGCATAGAACCTATGAATAGTTTATTAGCGTACACTGTCTTTGGAAATAATTATGAAAACTGGAAAATACTTTATGCTTCTTTGTTTATTGTCGGTCATATTTTTATTATTCCTCAGGTATTGGATGCATCATGGTACATGCCAGATGAGCAGAGGAATCCAATTCAAGAGTATCAGGTGCTGATTATTGTCTTTTCTACAATCTATTTTGGTGTTAACTGCCAATATAGTTAAATGGTTGTGAATATTGAAATTCTAGTTCTTATCCAATCTAAACTGAGATCTGCTACTCAGCTTCCTCTCTTTCTTTTAATTCCCATATTTTCAATTTCAAATGCATTTCTGTTTGATTTCTTTCACCATAGCAGGTTGCTCACATTCCTGGTGCTCTTTTCTTCGATGTTGATGGAATATCTGATCGAACTACAAAGGTGAGGTTCTTTTATTAATTGATTAGTCTCTCTTTTTGATCTCTTGGATTCTCTGGCTGCTAGACCATTGAGGTATAGGAAAATGATGCTCCATTCCATAACAACCTTTGCCTCACCGTTTCTTTTCCTCTTGATATCTCACTACTATCCTCTCTGGGATTTACTAGCAGCAATGATGTTCTTTTCTTTTGACTGCTAATTTTTAATCCGTCTATATTGTTCTTTGAGATAGGTAGTAGAAATGGAGGCTTTGTTTCTTTTATGGTACCATGATTTTTCAGTCAAGTTGTAGCTTGTTGGAGGAAGATTTGAATAAAATTTCTTTTTCTAGGTGTTTGGCCAGCATTAGGCAAATTAGTTACACCATTAAAAAGGTCTGATGTAGGGAAAATAAGGAGAATGGACAATCTGAAGTTTAAGGTAAATTAAATAGTAAGAACAATTCTGGCGGAACAGAGAAAATGGGAAAGAAATAAAAGAACTTAGGACGAAAAAAAGACGGAACCAATTGAGGGAAAATATCAAGATCACGGAGACTCAATATTCAATATCAAAAACCCTAATTGCTGTTAAATTATCCTAGTGTTAAGAAAAAAACCCCAAAACCCTTATAAAATGAAACATTCCAATAAAAAACTTGATTCCTAACAATCCTAATAAATTAAAAGTCCTAAACAGAGTTCTCCATCAAGTTGCTTTGGCAATTCCAGAATCAACTTTATAACTTTGTATATATTTCTTGAGTATTCTTCGTAATGCGATTCAATAAAATTTTAATGTTAGTTTGTTACATGATGTATTAATATTGGAGATGTACTAGATAAGTGAGCCTTTCAATAACATATACACTAGTTTGCTTATCCTATTTGACATCTCTGGTTGAAATCTCTTATATCAGTTGCCGCATATGCTGCCATCCGAGGAAGGTTTTGCGGTTGCTGTGTCTGCTCTTGGCATCCATAATAAAGATGGGTTGGTTGTTTATGATGGGAAGGGAATTTTTAGTGCAGCACGAGTCTGGTGGTGAGTAGCATGTTTAATAATAAGATCTCTTCTCAACCTTTACTGAAATATTTTATCGTAAGTATCCTGATTCTAAATCTAACAGATATTATTCCTTTGATAATTGAAAGGATGTTCCGAGTCTTTGGGCATGACAGAGTCTGGGTGTTAGATGGAGGCCTCCCAAGGTGGCGTGCATCAGGTTATGATGTTGAATCTAGTGCTTCTAGTGATGCTATTTTGAAAGCCAGTGCTGCTAGTGAGGCAATAGAGAAAGTCTATCAGGGACAAACTGTAAGCATTCTTTAGAATTAGATGTTTGATTCTCTATATCTCCTTATTGTCAATTCTTGGAATTATTGATTGGATGGGGGGAGATTTCCTGTGCCATAATATGTATTGTCTGAGAGTTGTGAAATATTGTTATTGAGTTCAAATGATGCCTCCTGAAAGAAGCATGCATGGAAATACTATGAAAGGCTTCAGTTGCTGGGTTGGACATTGTTATCTAAATAAGATTACACAACATTCTACTCTCCCATGTTTACAATATTATACTCAAAATAGTTTTTGGTGCATGCATCTTTGTTTTGCAGGCTGGACCACTCACATTTCAGACAAAATTTCAGCCGCATCTTGTCTGGACACTTGATCAGGTTGAACTGCTAAACTAATATAATTCATATAAAATTATGGTTTTGCTATCTTAGTTTTGTTCAACTACTGAAATGATGTCTGGTAATGATTGGAATTTTAGTTGATGAACCTTCAACCCTGATTTATACCATTACTCTTCTGACCTTTGATCCATGATGCATGATTATTATGATATGATCCATGATTGAAATTTTAGTTAGATGAACCTTCATAACTGATTTATATTGTTGTTACATTGCTAGATCCATGAAGCATGATTATTATGATATGATCCACTGATCTGAACATTTATTCACATTCACGGACATCACACCATAATTTATTATGGTATGGAAACAAAAAGCCTGGAGAAAGCTTCAACCTGAATTTTATGAATGAAGAATTGTAAAAAAAAATTATTTTATGGGTGGCATAGAGGAACAGTGTGTTTTATGTCTTATTAGATTCAAAACTTATAGTTTACATATAAAGCAGTAAATCCTTTATACGCATTGATCTGTATTAATTAGATGTCTAGTGTATTGCTTATATCTACTTGGGCTTGATATCTTTGTGTCATTTTGAAATATACTGAAGAAAAAAAATCCTTGGAATGCAATGTATAACAACCTACAATATTTTCTTTACATGTAACAGGTGGCATATGTCGTGTGTCTATTTTTGGTGATCTTGTATGCTGCCCTCTTTGTTTTACCCAACATATCTGCATGAGCAATATTGTGAAAACATTAGAGCATACCTGGTTAAAATTAACAGTCCACATACGAGACAATTCACGCAAACACTTGAAAGTACTCTGTTGGGACTAATGCCTTGTCCATTATTGAAATCGGAAAAATAGGTTCTCTTTATGGACATTGCTGTTAGTCTGTTCATCAGTTAATTTGAACTCCCTATTGTTTGATACATTACTGGAACATGTTAGGTAATACTTTCTTGTGTTTCATTTTCAGGTTAGAAGAAACATTGAGGAAAAGACTCACCAACATATAGATGCCCGTTCCAAGCCCAGGTAGTGTGGTGAACTTGGTTGATTGTATTTGACTATGATTACTTAATCTTCATGTGAATATTAGAATTTAATATGATAAACTTTAGCAGTTCTAGGCATCAATCATTTTTGCTTCCCTTAGTCTTCAGCTCTTGTACCTCAATTCTTGTCCTTGTGTTGTTGATAATGGACATAAACCAGCATGTCTTAACATGTTAGTGCCATGGAAATGCAATAAATATATTTTTAAATAAAACAGAATTTTGGACCTAAATGAATGCTATTTTCACAATAATTAATGTAAGGTGCATGTGACATAACGAATGGGTTTGTTCTTGTACTTTTTTTAGTCCATGAAGTATATTATGCTTAAATTGTAAAGGCTAATGTTGATTATTTGTAATGTATACCACAGTAAACCCAAATCTGTTTTGCCACTAGTAAGACGCATGAACAGCTTTAATGGTATAGGAATCTGTCTAACTCAGCAAGAACTATGATTAAACTAGATCCTAGTGAAATGGATATTATTGGTTTGCCTATCTTGGTGGTAGTAGTTGCCAGCATGATCCATTTCACGACCCCATCAATCTTAACATTTTCGTTTCAGCTACACCCATCTTTCAGACAGGTTATCTTTAGCCTGCTCAATTGCTTCAATAATGTTATCTTTGATTTTCTTCGGTTCATGTTGCTGTAGTTTAACATTATTTTCTTCTACCCTTGAGCATTTTTATTTGTTCTGTTATTATTCTGTTTCTTTTGGTTAATTTGGATGGTTGAAGCTTGAACCTTTAACTTATCCTGTTCTTGTGCTCCTGGAGGACTTTCATACATTTTTTTCCTTAAATAGATTGGGCTCTATGCTTAGAAATAAAAAAGCCTGCCTTTTCATCATATAATTGGCATCTTTGCTTTATTTGGTTTCTCTTATGATCTTCTGTTTTGCAATCAAATTTATGTTTGGGCTTGTTTCTCTCATCACTGTGACTTATCTTAAGTAGATTTGTATGTCCCATAATCTTTGATGTTGATTTGGAATCACGAGGTTCTTGATGTTCTCTCTGGCCTTTGCATCTGACTGTTGGTATCAGGAAAAACATTTTCATTAGTTTAGTTGAGCAAGCTTTCAGTAAGAGATGAGGTCAATAATTGTAGGAAACTTGACTAAAACGTTAGCTGCTTGAGTAATATGATGCATTTAGTGAGAATAGAAAATAGCTGCAAATTTGGAGTAAAGCAATCTCTATGTGGGCTAAAGTGCTGATTCTTGGCAGCCTATTATTCTATTGTTACAGCAGGTTGCTTTGTGCATTATTATTGTTATTGTTATTTCCTTTAATTTGTGTTTTCCTGTTTGGGTTTCATACAGATTTGATGGTGCTGCACCAGAACCTCGTAAAGGAATTAGAAGTGGCCATGTACCTGGCAGCAAGTGTATTCCTTTTCCACAGGTAAGAGAGAAAGTTTTTCATATTTTTTTACTTGCTTGCTATGAACAGGTGAAGCATATGTAAATTTCTTAAATCCTAATCAAGACCTTTTTTAATTTGTCCGAGAGAGAAGATTGGTAGATAATGCAAGGGGGCCTCTACATACCTCTTTCTTTTGTGTGCTGCATGAAATTGTTGATTGGTAATTCAAAATTGTCAGGTGCATAGAACAAAGTTGAGTGGCAGATTTAGATAGTGTGATCAGAGTATGACCTATTAGCATTCATTCTTTATTCAAGAGGATGTATCTCCTTTTGATATGCTGTTAAACACACTGCGATTCTCGAGTTGTGGGTTTTCTTTACCAAAAAAACAAAAAAACACCTTATGTTTGATGTAATTTCTGGATTTTTTCTATGATAGATTATTAATTCATCAATTTATCATTTCTTTGCAGATGTTAGATGCTTCACAGACTCTTCTACCTGCCGACGAGCTCAAGAAACGATTTAATGAAGAGGGTGATTACTATTTATTTTCCTTTTTGTCATTGTTCCTTTCACCCTTTTCTTTTTATTCTTTCCAAGTTCAGCAGGTATGTAGTGAGCCATCTGATATTTGCTTTTCATATATGAACTCCATACCACTTCACCTATCATCATCTTTGTCAAATCTTCAGATTCACTCTATTATATGCACACTAGTTTAGGGGAGTAGGGATTTATCAATCTGATAAATAACAGTGAGTATTTATTGAGGTTTGCAGTCACATGAGGTAAAAATTTACTTGATTTGTAGGAGGCTGCAAGTTTCCTTGATTGTGCAATACAAAACTGCTCACTTGACCATGTACCTTCACTGATTTCTTATAGGAAAATTAGGCACTAAGTTCTTGTCACATTTAATTTGGTGGGGGGAACTTGGACATACTTGATAGTTAAATCAATCTTTCAGTATGGTTTTTGTGTTTATGATGCCACTAGTATACTGAATAATGATCATGTTTTGTTTCTTTAGGAATCATCTTTCTTCTAAGCTTATAAAGAGGCTTATGTTTCATGCTTTATATAACAGTTTGTTGTTAATTTTGACATTTTCTTATTGTCCTTGCAAAATTATGACGCCTAATAATGTATTCTTCTGCAGGCATCTCATTGGAACGCCCTGTTTTAACTTCTTGTGGCACTGGTGTAACTGCTTGTATTCTGGCATTGGTACTTTCCTTCACCAAATATAATTGTTCTATCTCTATCTTTAGGCTTGACATTTATCCACGTTCCTGTAAATCTCTGGAAGGGTGAAAAAAATATAGTGTGGAACAAAGTTCTATGCATTTGATTACTTTACTGCTTGGAAAAGTTAAAAAGATAGAATAGTATACTAAAACAGTTATTTTATGCTAATGCTTTCCAGGGCCTCCATCGACTTGGGAAGACTGATGTTCCGGTATATGATGGATCTTGGACTGAATGGGGTGCGGAATCTGACACACCTGTTGACACTTCATCTTAAATCTTAATGCAAAGCTGTCAAAAAGTTCCGAAGAGTCAAGCTTGCAATCGACCAGTTTCAGTCCTCAGATATGGGGACATGAAGGGTTTGTATCTAGAAAAGCCTCAGGTGTCATTCATCAATTTTTGCGTTCCAATATGGACCTGTATGTGGTGACGCTACACATTATCAGAAACTGTGTTTGACAACAAAACCGTTGAATTCTGAAGTGTATTATGGTGTTTTTGAAACATGTCTGCTGTTTCACATGAGATGGCAACAAGGATTGTCACTTGTTTGGCAGCAAAAAAACTGTAGAAAATGAAGGGTGATGATGATTGAGGCAGTGTCGAATTGATTAAAAGTTGGAATAAATAAGCAAGTGCACAAATTTCTTTGCAATTTCATACCAGGGTTATTTGATTCAATGCTGGCTTGGCGTTGTTCCCCTCGGGACCACCGGCATGTCTTGATTGCAGGATGCGTCATTATCTATGATTGGCAGCAAAAAGTTGGACCGAACCGATAGAATCGGGATTAGATTGATTCAAAGAATCGTTAGTTGTTTGTTCGATCCATCTGGTATGCATCCTATATAGTTGGAAATTTATTGGACTGGTAAGAGATTAGTTTAATAAATTAAAAGCCGGTAAAACATCAAGATACATACCATGACACTTGGCCAGCTGATTTGTATATATACGTAGGATTGTAGTTATATCATCATATAGATGCATGTAAGATACAAACTTAAAAGGAAAAAAAATGAATTTGAACAATACGTTACCGGCCAATTGAGAGGAGGTATAAGTGTTGTGAAAGATGGAAGAATGATTTGGGGATTGGAACAAAGCAGTTATGTCCCATGTAATTGTAAGGTATTTGTTGAAGCTGTGGAGATGTTAGAATATATTTGCATGTTCTCCTTGCAATTTGCCTTCTCATTCTTTTTCCTGCCTAAGTCTATGTTTTTTAATGGAGTTGAAGATAACATATATATTTGCCTTCTCATTCTTTTTCCTGCTTAAGTTTATATTTTTAATGGAGTTATAGCGAATGGAAAAGGCTCACCTCATTCCCAAGGAAGGTAGAAAATGATAAATTTCTTATCAATACCAGAATTATTTTCTTTTTCCCTTTTAAGAAAAAGCCAAGATATACAGGAAATGAGTCCATACCTGAAGTATTCCAAGTTGAGATTGCTAATACTTGATATACAAACAAATACTTGGTTCATACAACCACATTTGAAGTGATATTCAATACATCTGAACTTTGAAATCCAACCTCTGCAATCTTTCTTTTATCCCCATGCTAAGATCCGTACCCAAAACAAAACACTAGATCATGGAACGATAGTTTATGAAAAATGTCAATATAGTTGAAATTTAAATGATGTAGCCAAAGGAATCTTTTATTTAAACATGCTTTAAATGTCTACCCTACTTAACTAGCTGAGCTAAACTCTGGCCTTGAGTTCACTATCCTTTTAATTGACAAAAGAACCCCGAAACCAACCAACAAAAAGAAAAAGCACAGAAAAACAAGTACAAAGCTGTTTCAAGTTTCTCTAAGATTATATTCTCAAGCTAGTTAATGGCAGCCTGTATTCATAAATGAATTTTTATACAAGTAAACAAACTTTCCAGGAATTTATAGTATATCCTGAAAGTACAAATAATGCTACATTTTGGAATCCATCCGCTGATTCATCTCTTGAATATGAAAACAAGTACTGGAGCTAAAGGTCGGTTCAACATCTGGAACTTGCAGCATATCCAACCATCAACACATAATCCTGAAGCAAAGGCTTCAACTGTTTCCAGTTCTTCCCTGAGAATTAAGTCTAATGTAACATGAGCAATGCCAAGTATTTTCGATCAAGTTGGATGGATAAGATTCATAAACTATCCGTAGGTTATTTATTAGCTAATTCAATAATATACCAAAAACTGGTGAAAATTATATTAGCAAATTCTAATGCCGCTTCTACAAGTAAGCAGCAGGATGACCAAAAACAGCAGTCAAAGACGAACTTCTTTTTTGGTATACATGAGAAAGGCCAAAGGCAGAGAGGTAATCAATGTTTTTAAGAACCAGACCAGTGGTCACACCAGTCAGGCCATCGGTTTCTGGTTCAACCATTTTAAATTTAAAAAATTCAAAAAAATTAGGAAATGATCATAAAAAATAAGGAAGAAATTAATAAATGTAAATAAATAATAATAGAAATATAAACATTCATTTCATAAATTATAAAATTAAATGCTTAAATTAATTTAAATCTGGTTCAAATGTTTTAACTGGTTTTTAACTTGTTCAACCGGTTTTGTGCCGGTTCAATCTTCCTCCGTTTTTTGTGACTGGTTGGACCACTGATTTTTGGTTCAACCAGCAGGTCCAGTTTCCAACCACCATGGAGGTAATTGAATCTGGGACCTTAAATGTTCTATTGAGGGTAACAGCCACTAGATTAAGCAAGGGTTGTCCCATACAAAGTTATTAATTCACCAATCTCTGAGCCTCAATGCAAAATAATATCAGCAAAATCGCAACCATGACATTAGAATGAGTCAATTAGACAAAATTTACCTTCCACCAGGATGTCCCACATAAACCACTAGGCTAATAAGCCCTCCCAATATCAGCATTTTCTTCGAGGCTTCCAAGGCCAAAAGTGTTGTTTTCGACGTTGTAATAATACCTTTGTCACCTCCAGGAAGGTAGCCTAGGTTGAATGCAACAAGTCTAAAAGAAAACAAGGAATTAATGCTATCCCAATGTGATTAAAAAGCGCATATATATATTAACAAGGCTTCATGTAAAATCTGATGAAGCCACCAGACAGACTAATAATAATGAACATAAAAGCCAAATGAGAGCCATGTAGAATTGAATCACTTGTTTGTTCCGTGGTTCCACTCAAATCAAGTGAATGATATATAACTTCCCATTTTCTAAGACATTCAAGCACTTTCAATCATGGTCTGGCAACTATAATGATCAGTTAAATACATTTTGTATATTCTCATAAACAGAAGGAATAATGCTCAAACAAACTCTAAATTTTAGTCAAAAATAGAAATATGCACTCAATCTTTTACTGCGTGAAATTAAGATTTCATTGCAATTATTATATCTTAGAACTACATTCATAAAGTCCAATTGCTCGAATTCTTAGAATAATATTCTTTCAAATATTTGTCATATATCATCCAATTTAACAAAAGATTGAATAGTTTATGGCATCAAGGTTCTAATTATAATAAAATTGAAGTTCACAGTCTTAATCCCAAGCAATAAAAGATCGACGACTTATCTTCAGTTTCAATGAAGTTCAAAGGGTATTATTCCTGTATAGTCTGGAATTGGCACATACAAGAGACATAAAAAGAGTATAATTTATTCAAATCATTGGTTATTAATAGCAAATCAATAATTAAGACTAATGTTGGGAAATAATCCTCCAGTGCCCCTGAAACATCAATGTGGTAATGAATACACAATGCTGTTAATAAGTGTTCTGATGAATTATAATTTGGCATTGCAGATTTTGCCACATTTACTGATGAAACTCTTTTTTTTCAAACAAAATAGATTCTACACCTTTTTCATTTTGAGTTAAAATTTGAAACTTGAGAAAAAAAAATAATAAAGCAACATGGAAAAGAATGGAATTACAGTCACCAAATAATAGAAATACATGGATATTACAATTTTCTACACGTGGGTACAAGATAACAAGGTTATGTATTAGATGATTAGTTATATTTGTCCTGTATCTATCCCTTTAACCATGAAAAGTTAATAGTTCAGAGTTTACGATATAGAAGCATCATAATTTGACCTCGCAAGCATTTCCAATTATACACTAAAATGGAAGTTTCTTATTTTGCCTTATTAAGGCATCAACAAGCAGTGAAGCCAAAACAAACAATTAGGTAACAATAGACATCTATTAATATTTATAAAGTTAGTTCTGTAGGAGCAGAACATCACTTCTAGCTTTAAAGAATGCTAATAGTAATTATACCCATATTGTAAGTTGTAACTAGTGATCAAGAAAGAAGAAAAGGAAACTGACAAAATATCACAAGAAACAAAAACTTTTTGGGAGTTCCTTTTTAGAGATATTGAGCAAGTAACTTTGTTGCACATTGTTGTTCATATACACCTAAAGTTTTCAAGACATAAAGGCGCAGGGGTGCTCAATGGATGTAGAATCTTTGATAGCTTTGAGATGAGACAAAAACAAATACTAAAATGGTACCATGATTTGACAAAATTACTAATACGCTTATTACTTGTATTGGTTGGTTTGGCTATTTATTTATTTATTACTTCTGAGGGAAATAGCAGAATAAACTTCCCAACGAAAACAATACATATTAGCATGAGAAACAAAGTGAATTATCCTTCTTGGATCAGAAGCCAAGGCCAAGGGGTAGAGAGGACGAAAGTACCAAAATTGCTTCAAAAACAAAACTAAAGGAGCAAGGTCTGTTTGTCTATTTTTTCTCCATTTTGAAAGTTCGAGGAAATTTATCTATATGCAAAAAGAAAATGCAATACAATATTCAGCAGCATCAATATCCAATAAATCCACATTTTTCATATAATTAGATATGAGAGAGAGAGAGAGAGAGAGAGAGAGAGAGAGAGAGAGAGAGAGAAACTTGAGCACTAATGTGTACCTAACGGCAGTATTTTCAGGAAGCACTTCATCCATTCTACTATGGCAAATGGGGAAGAGCTTGACTAGTTCTTTCTGCATAAGTCAGAAATTTATTAGAAATTACATGTAACACAGGTAACTTTACAAGCATAATAATCAAACATATGTTCTATCCAGAAGACCAACAAAGGTAACTACACAGTAAATCTCAAATGACAAGACAAGTCAAATGACCTTGAATTGCTGAATAATAGACTGTAATGGCTATTATTATTGAGTTAAGCAGCATGCTGGTTCAAACACATAGAACTATAAGTTAAACTTTTACACCAATAACTAGGCATTCTGAATCTTAAGGTTAAAATTTTAAACGCAGTGTAAACTCTGGGTAGGTTATCCTTGCAGTAATTAAAATTTACTATCTCTTTGAACCTTTTATGATAAAGAAGACAATGTTGAAAAGAAAACAAGAAGAACCTCTTTCTGAGTGACAGTTTCATCCAGTAAGGAAGAAGTATTCTCTAAAGCCTCTGTTTGAATGTCCATTCCATAAACACGACCATGACCAGATTCATCAGCAACCATTTTAAGCATTGCTACGGTATCATAACCATTCCCACATGTGGCATCTATGACAATATCCCCTTTATGCAGGACATGCCTCCAAACCCTGGCCAGTATTGGAAATAACATTATTTAAAAGAAATATGTATTCGAAGTTGAGCACCATTGCTGAGAAGTATATGGAAATTTACCATGAAAGATTTCATGATATATAAAAAAATTTAGCATCCTTGGTATAAACAACAAAGACCAAAACTTAATTGCTAAGGAAATAGCACAAGAGGGCTTGTATCAGAAACAGGCTTCTCAGGTCCAAGTAAAATTAGATCATGCAGTTCAAAATCAGTGCAAACTTGAAGGGGAAAAATTGGAAGAAAGGATGCTGAAGAACAAAAAGATATATTTCAGGAAGAACATCAAATTCCTATTGACACCATATAATTTTTTTTTATCAATTTCAACATTTATACCCCACTAGCACTGAATTCCCATTCGCACTTCTTGATATAGTATCACTAAATTCTGGCCATACCTTTATTACTATCATATCTTATTAAACAACGTTCAATATAACATCAAGAACAAGAAGCTGCTTTAGTTTACACAGTTTCCCAGCATGTAAACCACCAACATTTATAACAAAGACATCGAATTTACAATAATGTTCTAGGAAACCTAAAAGGTCCAACAGTCCCGATTAACCACGGACTATATAGTAGCAGATAGAGTACAGTTTTAAAAATTACATTAAAAAATTAAAAGAAGTCAGAGAGATAGAGAAAGAAAACAAAAAAGGGTAGTTAAGTACCTACAAATGAGCCACTTCTGTTGCTTTCTTCTTCCCAAAAATATAACCAACCAACTCATCCTCTAACCCTGAAATTGTATCACGAAAGATAAGTCCTTCTATTTAAATTTCACATCCAAAAAGCAGCGAATATCAACAATAGTAATAGTAAATACCAGAAAGTGGAGAGCTGTTTGAGGTGCCTCCATTGGTATGAAGAAGGGAATTGGAAGAGCAACAAAGAGTCTTACAGGGTTTTCTGACTGATGAGGAGAAGGAAGAGAAGCTGAATAATAATGATTTGGTTTGAACAAGGATTATGTTTGATAACATGGGGTTAAAGCGTGAGCTAAACCTCAAAGCTGACATTGCTACTTCTGTGAGCCTCAGACTTGTTTTTGTTTCAGTTCAGTAGTCGGAGGAGGCTGTGGAGAAAGGGAAGGATAATAACTACACAATGGATCAGTCTCGGGGTAATATCCGTAAGATCTTTAGAACCCAGCTGATGGTAAAATTGAGTAAACCATCAGTTTTCTTTTTACCCATCCGATTTAATTAACTAAATCATTAAAAATTATAAAAATAAAAAGAAAATCAATTTAATTATCAATGCAATTGATTCACAAATCAATCTATTTTAATCTCTTATTCTAAACCAACATTCGATCCTTTTCTCAAAACAGTGAAAATACCAATAATTCAAGTATAAATATATATATATATATATATATATTGACATCAGTGATTGTTTGAACTCCAGAAAATAAATTTAAGTAATTGCATTTTTCATAATTAAAAAAATAATAATTGTTTAGAAATGTTTAATGTAATTATATCATAATTTTTTGTATTTTAGATAATACCCGCATAATTTTAAACTTTAAAAAATAATATTGATTATTATAAAAAAAAATTTACCAATAATATTCTTTAAGCAAGTAACAAAACTTAAAACTAAATAATTGTGTGTTATATGTTAGTCCAAAAAGCTATTCAACAATAGTCGATTGAGTTTTAACTCAATTGGTATGGACATTGCTCTCAATGCAGAAGGACGTGATTTTGAGTGAGCTGAAGCGTATTATGTTGAAAAATTTGGACATAACATATATAATAAGGATAATTACATGTTATTATTTATTATCATGATAGGTTAGCCCAAATTAAAAGTAATCTAATTTGGTTAGAATTTTATTGGCCTTTTAATTATTAAATAAAGTATGAGTCAAATATGTGTAGATACTCTTCTAATCAAATTCTAATTAATGATGGGCTAATTAGAATTTGATTAGAACTAATATGCTAAGGTTATAAATATTAGGGTTATGGTCCCCAAATTATACACAAGATATCTTTTCTAATATCCCATCATTAGGAAAGAGAGAGAGCAAATATTCTCTAAATTTCTTGTGTGCTAATTTGGAAGATCAAATTCCTAAAATCCGGTAAAACTACAAGGAATTCATGGATTCAGGTACGCTTCCGCATCTAGTTTTATTCTTCATTTATTCTTGATGATTTGACATAATAGATCCTGGTTTGTTAAGTTTTATTTTAGATTTATTTTACAAATCTAACAAGTGGTATCAGAGCTTTGTCATGTTGAATCATTGAGAATGAATTGATTCTTTATTATTTTTGGATTGATTTATTTTTCTTTTTTAATTTTATGGATTTAATATTTTAATTAAATATTATGTTGAATCTTTGATATTCTTGATAAATTTTTGGGTTTTGATTCTTTAAATAAAATTTTAAAGTTTTAAATAAAGTTTTAAAGTTTTAATTTTCGTATAACTATAAAGATTTGATTTTAATTGAGAATTAAAAAAATTGAGGATTTTATGTTGTTTATCTGATTTTAATAAATATTTAAAAAGCTGTGTAGGTTTGGGTTCATTAAAAACTTTTTATGATATATATTTGATTATATCAATAGATGAATTGTTAATCGCTAATCGCTTGTTTTACAGTTTTACGGTTTTATATATATATATATATATATACATATATATATATATTGTTTTGGAGACACTTTAGTAATTATGTTCAGGATTTTACATGATGATATATGGTTGGTAAAAGAAATTGCTTCAGGTAAAGTGTATTTTATATACCGATTGTTTATCAATGAATTCATTATATATGTTGAATCTTTAAGATTGATGGTAATATTTGTTAGTTTTAATTTTCTTTTTATCGATTCAATTTTAGGGTTTCATTATAATCGTTTTTTAATTCAAATCCGGTTCAACAATTGTACAATTGAATTCAATTTTTATAATCATTAATTCTTGAATTCAATATATAGTTGATAGAATATATTATTTATTATTGAGTTTATATGCTTATTCTTCTCATACTATTCAGTTTAAGCATATATTTTGAATTTGGATTTACAGGATATCTAAGGCAAGTCGATCAAGGTTATATTTTTATGGTTAAATTATAATGAAATTAGATTTTGATGCAAATTGATGTTAATCATATTATGTGTTTAAATAATTTGGTTTTAAGATTTTGGCATCTTATGGTTCTAAATATTTGGTTAAATTATGATGATTTATTGTATGAATTGTGAGATATGCCAACTATTATGATTTTGGTTTTTGAGATGTATTGGCTTCAAGTATTCATGTGAATATTTGTTTAATCATAAATACAACTTTGAATTTACATGGTAAATTCAGTGTTAGGATCGACCCGATTAAGCAACGAACAAGTAAAAGTAGCGGAATAAATTGAGAAATTGGACACACAAATTTAACGTGGAAAAACCCCTCCAAAGAGGATAAAAAACCACGGGCAAAGATAATTTTACTATAATGGCAACAGAACGAAGAGTACAAAAGATGGAGATAAAACTAAACCCCGAAAACCCGAAAACAAAGAACCCTCAAAACGTAAACACAAAATTCTCTAAATGTGTTATGAGTTCTAATAACTAATGAGTATTTTTTCTAAGGTTGTAAAAGAGCCTATTTATAGGCTAAATTCATAGGTCAAATAATAATAAAATAATCTAACTAATCAGTGTTTGATTGAAACAAATAAACAGAGTTTAACTAGAAGATTACTTCTCAAATTTGACTGAAATAGGAGTTATAATTAACATTCAGGGTAAGTTTTTCTATTTGATTATGAATACATGTATATGCGTGAATTGTTTTGGTGTTTTTTATCCATGCCAAAATTATGAATACATGTACTTGTTAATTATTTGGCTTTGAACCACTACATTATTTCTGTTTGGTTTTGATATATATGGTTTTGGAACCAAAAAAAAAAAAAAAGGAGTCAAAATTTAAGGTTTTCGGTTTTTTATTACATTATTAAGACAACCTTATTTTGGGTTATTTCAGAGTTTATAAAGCAATAAAAAAAATAGTTTTGACATTTGACTATTGGAGAAATTTTAATTTTGAATATTGGTATGTTTACATATTTTAAAATAACTTAATTGAAGCAATAAGTCACCAAAGTGATTTTTTTTGTATAAATTATTTTGTTTTAAAATATAGAAAGTTGTGTGCATGTAACTTAAGTTATGTTAATTTTGATCGGCCCAAATAAAGGTTAATAATATTACATGTGCAATTATGGTAATAAACATGTGACAATTATTCGGTTTTACATGTGAGCAATAAATTGGCCCAAAGAAGATTTATGGTTCGACATGTTCTTATTGTCAATGTTTGATTATTACATCAATATATCACTTACAAGTTAATATTTTATTCAAAGATAAAATATTAATAAAGTGTCCGATATCTTGAGATGGGGTTTACCTTTATTCAAATTATTTTGGTTTAAATTTGAAGTCTTATGTGAGGTTATTTATGGTTTTATGATTTATTCATCTATTATTATATTTGCCAACATCATTGTATGTTGTTTTGGGATAAATATGTATACATATATATACTATTATCTTTTAATTTGATTGAAAGATGAAATTAAAAGAGATATTTTGAAACAAATAAATTCATATTTTGGCTTTTAATTAAGAATGTCTAATATTTTAAATAGATTAGTTGAAACAAAATGCCGCCAAAGTGACCTCTTTTGTGTAGATTAGTTTATTTGAAATATTAAGATGATTATATGTTTTTGTGATTCATGCGTTTATTAATTGGCCCAAAGGTAAGTTAATATTTGGCAGAATTTCAACGACATCTGTGGTGATAAATGTGTGACAATTATAAGGTGTTTTATGTGAGCAATAAGTTAGTCCAAAGATTAATTAATTGTTTGACATAATTTATTGTCAATGTTTGATTGCTACAACAAGAGTACCGCCTTTGTTAATATTATTGTCCAAAGACTTGATATTAATGTTGTGTTTGGTATCTTGAGATGGGATTAGCCATTATCCCGAATTTATTGTTTACTTATGAATATTGATGTGAGCTTATTTTTATTTATTTTTTGTTCTATATTCACTAATTCATATTCTCTCGCTTACAATATCTGCTAATATAAATTCTATACCCAAGCTTAATAAAGTACTAATCTCAATGAATGAAAAAGGCACTTATTTATCTTTGCTTGGTGTATGAACATAGACCTTGCACTAAGGGAAGAACTACTTGCACCTCTCATCATGAAAGCACCCCTATATTAAAAGGGATTTTGAGAGGCGGGATAGTTCAAATTGCAAGAGTCTAATGATCATGAGGCACACCATTTGAAGCCTTTAGAGGCATAGAATCGAAAAGATTTCTCGGGCCAAGGTTTCTTGACGAAATTAAGAAACGTTTTGCTAAAAACGATAAGATTGAAATGACATCACTTCTGACTTCTTTGATGTCTATAAAGTTAAGGGTTAAGGAAATTCAGAGCAATCTAAAGGCTATGAGTTTTATGATCCCATAATAAGGAATATTTTTGAGACTAAGCTGCAACATTTTTGAGGATGTTGAGTTTGGGGGAGAAATAAGGTTAGAGACATTGCTTTTGAGGAGGAATTGGATTCTAACTCAATTCCTACTATCACTTTTGACGATGTTCAGGTTCTTATACCTATCATTGATCAACAAGTGAATCCAGAACCTCTGCAAGACAATGTTGAACAACTTCCCATTCAAAATGAGATAATTGTTCCAGAAGAACAAACTCAACAACCTCAAGAACAAGTGCCATTAAGGAGGTCCACAAGAGAAAGGAGAAATGCTATTCCAGATGATTATGTTGTATTTATCCAAGAACATGAGGATGATAATGGAATGATGGAAGATGGTCTAATCAACTTTCATCAGGCCATGAAAAGTTCTAATTCTCAAAAGTGGATTGATGCCATGAAAGATGAGTATAAGTTTATGCGAGACAATAAAGTTTGGGAACTTGTCCCATTACCTGAAGGTCCAAAACCAATTGGTTGTAAATGGATATTTAAAACCAAGAGGGATGCAAATGGTAATGTGGAGAGGTATAAGGCACGTCTTGTAACTAAAGGATACACTCAGAAAGAATGTGTTGATTTTACAGAGACTTTCTCTCCAATTTCATCGAAAGACTCCTTTAGGATAATCATGGCGTTTGTTGCTCATTTTGATCTTGAGTTACATCAGATGGATGTTAAGACTGCGTTTCTTAATGGCGACATTGAAGAAACAATTTATATGGTGCAACCAGAAAATTTTGAGTCGGAAGACTCAAAGAATATGGTTTGCAAATTGACAAAATTCATCTATGGACTCAAACAAGCTTCCCATCAATGGTACCATAAGTTTCATCAAATAATTGTTTCGTTTGGTTTTGAGATGAATATTGTTGATGATTGTGTGTATTGCAAATTTAATGGGAGTAAGTACATATTTCTGGTTTTATATGTTAATGACATACTGCTTGTTAATAATAAGTATAGCCTCAATCAATACCTTAAGAATGATTTTGAAATTACAAAAATGCATTAGATTTTTTACATTTTAGCAGTGGAAAGTCTAATGTACGTTCAGGTTTGTATACATTGGAATATTGTGTACACTATTAGGATGTTAGGCAGATATTTTAAGCAACCCTGGTTTGGACCATTGGATAGCATCCAAGAGGGTTATAAGGTATTTTCAGAGAACAAAAGATTACATGCTCACATATCGGAGGTCTAATCAGTTAGAGATCATCAGGTATATAGACTCCGATTTTGATGGAATATGGATATAAGATTTTTCCACTAAGGTGCAAATTGTGAAAACAAATTGCAATCTTTTATTCCAGAGTAAATGAGGAACACATCAAAGTAAAAACACATAGACTTTAAGTTCCTGGTTGTTAAAGTAAAAGTTCAGAGTGGTTAGGTGCTTATAAAGCATATTAGGACAAACTCCATGATTGCGGATCCGTTTACTAAAGAACTACACCTAAGGTTTTATAAGAGCACACTGCTCATATGGGTGTAATGTCATTTAAAGGATATTTGGTTTTAGTGGGAGTTTGTATTTTTAAATGCTTTTATGTTATAGACACATTTTCAGTTATTTCAGTTTAAAGATATTAAGTTTATTTTCTGCAGAAATAAAGTTTATTTGGTTTATTCACACTCTGATTTTGGTAAGGTTTGATCTCGCTAAGGAGGACCCGGTTGGAAATAGACATGTTTAGATCATATTGCATGTAATTTCCATGCTACACATCCATACTTGATCTATGTCATTTGGTTGTGTTAATATACGTGATCATGGATGGATTTAGTTACGATATATGTAACAAAAGTCGCCTTGGTTCTATGTTAACATAATTAATCGACGAGATTGTTCGGAATACCTTTTGGATATGATAGTAAAATTTTGAGCTCATAAGGTTATATAATGACATGTAATTATAAAATAATTAGTATATATATGTGGTCCAAGTGGGAGATTATTGGAAAATTTGGACATCACATATATAATAATGATAATTACATGTTATTATTTATTATCATGATAGGTTAGCCCAAATTAAAAGTGATCTAATTTGGTTAGAATTTTATTGAGCTTTTAATTATTAAATAAAGTATGGGTCAAATATGTGTAGATACTCTTCTAATCAAATTCTAATTAATGATGGGCTAATTAGAATTTGATTAGAACTAATATGCCTAGTTTATAAATATTAGGGTTATGGTCCCCAAATTATACACAAGATATCTTTCCTAATATCCCATCATTAGGAAAGAGAGAGAGCAAATATTCTCTAAATTTCTTGTGTGCTAATTTGGAAGATCAAATTCCCAAAATCCGGTAAAACTACAAGGAATTCATGGATTCAGGTACGCTTCCTCATCTAGTTTTATTCTTCATTTATTCTTGATGATTTGACATGATAGATCCTGGTTTATTAAGTTTTATTTTAGATTTATTTTACAAATCTAACATATTATCCTACTATTTATAAGTTGAAAGAGGTTTATAGGTCGATTGAGTTTTATCTCAATTGGCACGGATATTGTTGTCAATACAAGAGGATGTAGGTTTGAGTGCGCTGAAACGCATTATTCTCCTATTTATAGGTTAGAATGGGTTATGGGTAGTTCAAGACATTATGTCAAAAAGAGCAGATTAGATCAAAACCTATAATTGTGTAAGTCAAAATGTATAAAAATTCATCTCTCGTCAATAAAAATTTCAAATTGTTTAAATAAAAGTAATAAAATAACATATAAATATATTTTAAAAATAAAACACATATTTCTAAAATTAAAGCATTATTATTGTATAAAAATAACTTATTAAATTTAGATAAGAGTGAAATTACACCCACATTTATTTATTACGAGGCTTTTCAAATGCACCATTAATATCACGAATTAACTAAAACTATACTAGTCTCAAACTTTTTCATTAGAAGGAAGCCTAATTACTTTCTTGCATGGTTTCTTTTAAGTGTTAATAGCAAAATTCACCCCTATACTTTATCAAATTTATAAACGTGATATCTGTACTTTCAAAATATTTAATGTGATATTTTTACATTAATTTCTGTTTATTAATCTGGCACCTCCATCTAACGATGTTAAATTTTGACTTGTCAAGACGTGTTACACAATTGTAAGGTGCTACGTGTCTTTTTTGTCAAAAAATATTAATTTCAAAATATGCTAAGGACCTCAACTTAAATAACCCAAATTCTTTTTTCACAAAAAAAATTAAAAAAAATTCTCTCCTCAAGGGATAACCCCCAAATCTCTCTTCATCCTTCTAGAGTTTGTTACCGTCAATTTGTCGCCGCCACTCTTCCGGTCACCTTCTCCGATTGTGGTTCCAGCAGTTTCTTCCTCCCCTGATTTTTTTTGGGCTTTCTACTTCCTGTTTTATTCAAGCGATGGGACTTTTTTCTTGAATAGTTTTTTCTCTTCTTTAAAGCATCTTGCTTTTGAATCGAAAAAAATATTACAGCTTTTGATGGGGTAAGAGTCGAGGACTTGCATATGGGTCTTGATGGTAACATTAGGGAACATTTTTAATAATAACTCGATGGTGAAAAATAATAATAAGTCATTAATGAAGCAACAAGAGCACTCGGATTGTGAATCTAAAAGAGCCATTATGAATGCCCTAGAATCGTTGAATCAAAAGGGAAACAAAGGGTTCATAAGTAGAATTTGATATGATCGATTCCCATAAATCTAAAGAGATGAGTTGAGAAGAGAGAAACAAAGAATAGAAGAGAAGAAGAGAGACCAGAATTTCATTTACTAACAAATTGACTAGTTCTTCCTGGCTGTTCTCTATGCTAAAAAGCCAAGGAAGACGTTATAGGGAAATTGAAAATCAATTATGGTTGTTACAATGACAGTTGAGACTCAAAACGCACAGTTTCAACTAAACGGCAAACACCCCATACCTTAGCTTTCAACGCACCGTTTTGACCTTTAAAACGAAACTAATTGTTTCACTTAATACTAGATTCTAAACGTTGTGTTTAAACAACTGAATTAACAAAAATAAAAGTAGTCTCCCCGGTCGAATGGATTATTGTCCTCAATGATCAAAAGTGAAAAATCGCTATTGTAGCTCATGAAGAACCTCCCAAGTAGCATCATCAGGGAAGGTGTTAAGCCCATTCGACCAGTACTTCTGTGACAACCTAATTACCTCTCTTAACCATGTGTCGATCAAGGATATGGCTCGATTCTTTGAGCATAGCTCCATTAAAGCCTACTAGGGGTAAGGTTGATTGAATTAGTTGCTTTTCCACATGGCGTTTGAGCTAAGACACATGGAAGGTAGGATGTATTCGAGAACCAGGAGGCAACTTGAGCTTATAGGCCACTTCCCCAACTTTGGCCTTCACAGCAAAAGGGCCAAAAAACTTAGGAGAGAGTTTTTAGTTCAATATTTTCCTAACAGAGTGTTTCCTATAAGGTTTCCTATAGGTCACTCTTTATACAGTCAACAAAGTGCTTCATTCGGTCTTGTACCCTTTTGAGGTGGAATTGAAGAAGTTTCCTATCCGCTTCAAGATATTAAAGACTACGATCAACACACTCAACAGTGGAGGAGCCTACCAAGTAAGGCAAGTGTTGAGGTGGGGGTTGGCTATACAAAGCCTCATATAGTGTCATTTGTATAGCTGAGTGAAAGGTGGAATTATACCACCACTCAGCCAAAGACAGCCAGCAACATTAGTCCCCAAGGTGTTCTCCTATCATGCATTAAAGGTAGCTTTCCAAACATTTGTTGAGTACTTTAATCTAACCATTTCTTTCAAGGTGGTAAGCAGTTAACAAATGCAAGTGTGTCCCTAATTTCTTGAAGAGTTCCTGCCAAAACAAGCTAATGAAAATCTTGTCTCTGTCAAAAATAATTGACTTAGGTAAGCCGCGAAGCTTATGAATGTTGTCGAGAGAGACTTGGGCCATAATCAAGGGAGAAAAAGGGTGGGACGGGGCTACAAAGTGGTCATACTTGGTGAGCATGTCTATTACCACCAAGATGGTGTCCTTTACCCTTAAAGAAGGTAGTCCCTCAATGAAATCCATGCTGATAGTAGACTAGGCCTTGCTGGGTATCATACTTGCACCTTTGGCAAACAGTACATTTCCTCACCCAACGTTTGACATCAAGCCATCCCATTCCAATACACAAGGCTAGCCAATTTATGCCTAGTGTCCTCCTACAACACTATCATGGAAGTAGTGAAATAGATCTTGTTCAAGATCATGATTAGCTCCCACAACTAGTTTGCCCTTCTAAAAAAAAAATGTCATCCCAGGTGTATTTGGGATGGGAAGATAACTGGTGTTGTAGCTCAAGACAACTCTCTGAATCATATGCTATTAGTATTTTTGCTAGCAACTTGAAATTGGAAATTAGCCAGTATATCCAATTGTTTAAACCCAAGTTCTAAATAGAAAGGTTTTTTTATTACTAGTCAAGTTGAGGGGATTTCACTCAATTCCTAGAAAAGGGGATTTTCTATTGGCATTGGTGCCTCTCAGAGGCCACCTACATTATTTCCCACTGTCCTTCCCATGACTAAACCTTCTTTTACTTCGAACACTACCCAGTCCTCCAATGGATCTCGTTCTATTACGAGTAATTCTAAAACTGCTAGCAAACTAATTTTCCACAATTTGTTATGGCAAATTAGAGTTTTTTTTGGCACTTAACGAGCCTATTTTCCAGCTATTTTATATTATTTCATTATGTTTTCCGTTTTTATTACTTTGTGTTTAATTTTAGTTAAAGAAACATTTTTACGGATTTTTTAGCCATGTAATGACCTAACAGGCCAATAAAGGCCTAGGGAAGAACTAATAAGTCAATTGAGTATGAAGAACATTGTTTTTGGGCTAAGAACACGAAGGATGACGATAGCGGGTGTCGCAACACCTCACTTTGAAGCCAAATAAGTCACCCTTTCAATGCTGTGTCACGACACCGGTCCTGTGGTGTCGCGACACTGGAGCGACAGACTGGAATTTTAAGTTAGAGGTGTTTTCATCCGTACAATACATATTATTCAGTCTTAGGGTTGTTAATGGAGTTAGTTAGGGCAGAACATTTTGGCTATAAATATGAATGTTTAGCCTCAATTTAGGAGGCTTGACCGACTGAGCCGTTTAGATTAGTTTTAAGATTTTATTTTAGTTTTGCTTTTCTTTCAATCTAGTCCTTTTCTTTAGAAAACATAATTTTTTCTTTGTTCTAACTTGGATTTGATCTGGATCCAAGTTTTTATTTAGTTAGTTTATATTAATTTCTTTTCAGTTTTCAATTGCAATTGAGATTATCTTTGAAATTTTCAAAGGAATTCAGCTTTCACGTGTAAATCGATATCGAAACGGATCAATGTCCTTATTCCTTTCTTCTATTTAATTATTTACTTTGCATGTTGAATATGAAATTAGGGAAAATTGCATCTATATCCATGAGTTGCTAATTTCCTTAGGGAGATTAACGATTGGAGGTGGGAATAATTAATGGAAGAATTAAGGTTTGATTCTGAATTAGTTGGTTTAAATTATGTGCGATTAAATCCTAGGATTGACTACCTTAAGAAGTAATTTAGGATAAACGAGATCGAAAGATAAGTTTACTGGTTAAATCATAATTTATCCCGGTCAAGAAAGTGAGATTGAAAGATAAGTGAGTATTGGTCGATTAGTTAATTAGTTAGAGGCCAAAAGATAATAACTGGTTAGCTAAGAGTTAACTCGCTAAAACCTGAATTTTGAAGTTAATTAGAACCACTAATGTGAGTTAATCTTCTGCTTGTTTAATTGGATTGATTTCGATTGTTAATTTCTTTTCTTTAATTTTGTTTAATTTATGTTATTTCGATTATTTAATTTTAATTTGGTTTTTCATACTATAGTTTTAGGTTATTACTATTTAGCCCTTTTAGTGTAGAAAACGAATTTTACTTTCGGGAGTGTTTCGTTGTAACACTTTACTATATTATAATTTGAATCGTATACTTGTGAACATCGCTGGTTAATTAATTATCTTTTTGCTGTAGCATTTCCAGTCCAAACGTTAGCATGTCTGGCGGCGGTCACAAACCTTTTTCTCAAGTTGACATTGAAGAAAAGAATAATAAAAGGTTGTGTTTCTGGTGTGGGGCCAAGTACACCCTTGGTCACAAGTGCAGGAAATCACAATTGCAGCTCAGATTAGGAACACATGGGTGGTCATTTTAGTGAATTTAGGGAGCATTCACAATTTTATTGATGCTAAGTTAGTTAGGAAGTTATCTCTTCTAGTCTAGCAACTATATAAGTTGAAAGTTACTATTTCTGATGTGGGTAGACTCTACACTAATGGAACATGTAAAGGGGTCACGTGAGAAGCTCAAGGCAACAAGTTGACTACTGATTCCATGGTGCTTCCATTGAAAGAGTGTGTGTAACACCCCTTACCCGTATTCTAAGCCGGAATCGGGCACGAGGCATTACCGGACTTAGTCCCCTTAACCGGCCTTAAACATTCATACGAGGGGTTTCGGAACCTTACCGAAAATCTTTGCGATTTTAAAATCTTCACCGAAACAGGGGCCACACGCCCGTGTGAAATGGAACACGTCCATGTCCCTACCCCGTGTGGGATTTATTTTCATTTCGAACCTACAGGGGTTTTCACACGGCCTAGACACGCCCGTGTTCTTAGCCCGTGTGCTCCACACGGCCTAGACACGCCCGTGTCCTGCCCGTGTGTAAAAACTTGGGTATTCTGTTTGGGTCACACGGCCTAGGCACACGCCCGTGTGGCTAGCCCGTGGTCGACACTGACTTACAACACCAACATGCAGGGGACACACAGCCAAGTCACATGCCCATGGGCTGACCGTGTGTCACACACGGCCTAGACACACACCCGTGCGCCTACCCTTGTGGACAAGAACAAGGCTATTTGCCAAGCTCCTTTCACCCCTCTAGCTCATACAACATAGATCCATTCAACATATCATCAACAACTCATATTTGCAATCTAAACTTCCATGAATGACTATATCTTTTCATAAATGACAAGGTGAGCCATCAACCATGGCGATATACAAAATAGTTTGTCTTAAAAAGGGGCCAACACACTTTTGGCCAAAATAACAAAATAATCTAACTAGTCTAGCCCCTATACATGCCATACACAAAATCACTAAGTCTAGATATACCGAGGTGAGCTGATAGTGTGGGCGATCTTCTGGTTATCTGCATATCCCGGCTCAGCTCTTAAACTCTATAAAATAAGGGAAAAGAAAGGGGAGTAAGCTTTAAGCTTAGTAAGTTTACATGTAAACAATATAACAATATAGTATGTGCTAAACAATTATATAGCATTACATACTAAACAAGAAACAATCCACATTCATAATCATGCTTACTCATTTCTTCCATTTCCATATTTCAACCATATCACAAGCTTAATGTATACACTCATTAGCATGCTTCCCTGCACTTAGCACCACAATGTCACATAATACAACACATCACAATCTCTTAATCAACCACTCATAATCAAATTACTCGATGGTTTCGCACTTAGCCCACCATCGGTCTTTATTAGGGTGGTATCGCACATAGCCCACCAAAAAGGTTAGTTACGGTGGTGTCGCACATAGCCCACCAAATGATAAATAGACGATGGTATCGCACATAGCCCATCGTAATTAAGTAACAAGGTGGTGTCGCACTTAGCCCACCATCAAGTGTTGTCATTACACGTTTATATGACTATTTCGTCATTCATACGAAGCTATACAATAACTATAAAATTCAATCCACTTGAATCATACATGTTCTCAATCATGCCATACACCAATCAACAACAACAATATATATAAAATGTATCGTTTACATATAAACTTACCTCAGTGCAAAACGTTTCAAATTGCGGTTTAGTCCGTAACCTTGCCTTTCCCCCGGTCAAGGTTAATTCCACGCTCTTCTTGATCTATAACAATAAAGTTTACTCATTTAGATCATTCTATGATTATAATGCATAAAAATTTACACTTAGGCAAAGGTGACCATTTTGCCCTTGTACTTTGGCAAAATTACGATTTTGCCTCGAGACTCGTAAATCATTTTTTCAACACATTATTACATAAAACATGCTTAGCTGAACATTTATTCCTCTTTCAACAACCCACAAATTTAACTATTTCATGCATTTATTACACAAACTTAATCTTTGCGTTCAAGTCCTATTTAGGTGTTTTTATGCAAACACCTTTCACAAAAGTTGTTTCATAATTCCTTAACATTCATTTTCATCCATAAAACTTCAGCTAACAACATAAACTCTCTCATGGCAAGTCCCTAGACTTTCAACCATATCACAAATTAGTCCTCTCATTAGCTAGATTAAGCTTTGAGGACTCCAAAAGTACAAAAATTATCAAATAACACCACCAAAATCACTTACTTGTAGAGAAGATGAGTTGCTGAAATTTTCAAGCTTTCAAAACCCCTCTAAGCATGAAATTTTCGGTGGAGATGGAGAGTGAATAGTGAAAGATGATAGTTTTTCTTTTTACCGTATTTTATTCATCTTTTCTCACCTAATTCACCCAATTTTGACCAAAAATTAAATGCTCTTGTCTCCCTATACCATATAGCCGGCCAACACTCCTTTATTGGCCTAATTTCACTTTAAAGACCTCCGTTTTAAAATTCTATAGCTATTAGGTACCTCTACCTTGAAAAATAGAACTTTCGCACTTAATGCAATTTAGTCCTTTTTCATATTTAAGAATGCTATCGCTAAAATTAAAGCACCGAAATTTCCACATAGCCTTATATTAATGCTATAACACATAAAATAACATCAAAATAATTTTCCCTAACCTCGATTTAGTGGTCTCAAAACCACTTTTCTGAATAGCCCCAAAATCGGGTTGTTACAACTCTCCCCCCTTTAGAGATTTTCGCCCTCGAAAATCTTACCGGCAAAAAGGTTTGGATATTGCTCCCTCATGGCTTCTTCCGGTTCCCACGTAGCCTCTTCTACACCGTGTTTTTGCCATAACACCTTTACTAAGGCTATGTCCTTATTCCTCAACTGTTTCACTTCTCGAGCCAAGATTTTAATCGGCTCCTCCTCATATGTCATATCCAGTCGTATCTCAATTTCTGTTGGAGGAATCACATGCGAAGGGTCGGAGCGATAACGCCTTAACATCGATACATAAAACACATTGTGAATTTTCTCTAACTCTACCGGTAAAGCCAACCGGTATGCCACTGGCCCAATTCTCTCAGTAATCTCATACGGCCCTATAAATCGCGGACTCAGTTTCCCTTTTCGACCAAATCTCAATATTTTCTTCCACGGCGACACTTTCAGAAATACTTTGTCACCCACTTTAAACTCGATTTCCTTTCTTTTCAAGTCCGCATATGACTTTTGTCGGGCTGAAGCAGCTTTCAGACTATCCCTGATCACTTTCACTTTTTCCTCGGTCTCTTTAACCAGGTCGACTCCATGAGTTCTCTTCTCGCTAAGCTCGATCCAATACAAAGGAGTCCGGCACTTACGACTATACAAGGCTTCATACGGTGCCATCCGTATACTCGTCTGATAACTGTTATTGTAGGCAAACTCAACCAAAGGTAGGTATCTCTCCCAACTTCCTTCAAATTCTAACACACAGCATCGGAGCATATCTTCGAGAACTTGAATTACTCTTTCAAATTGGCCGTCCGTTTGAGGATGGAAAGCAGTACTAAAATTCAACCTTGTACCCAAGGCCTCTTGTAACTTCTTCCAAAATCTCGAAGTAAATCGCGGATCTCTATCCGAGATAATAGATACAGGCACTCCATGTAACTTTACTACCTCCGCAATATATAACTCGGCTAACTTATCTAGTGAATAATCAACACGTACCGGTATAAAGTGAGTCGACTTCGTTAATCTATCCACAACAACCCACACAGCATCTTTCTTTTTAGGAGTCATAGGTAACCCCGTCACAAAATCCATGCTGATCTGCTCCCACTTCCACTGGGAACCATCACTGGTTGAAGCAATCCCGAAGGTACTTGATGCTCAGTTTTCACTTGTTGACAGATCTGACATCTTGTTACAAACTCCGAGATGTCTCTTTTCATACCCGGCCACCAATAAAATTTCTTTAGATCATTGTATATTTTCGTACTGCCTGGGTGTACTGACAAATAACCACTATGTGCTTCATTCAATATCTTCCGAATCAACTCACCATCCTTAGGTACACAAATCCTGTCATGGAACATTAAACAACCATCCGAACTCACCTGAAATTCAGAATCATTTCCCGATTCACATTAGGTTTTCTTAGTTTGCAGCTCGTTATCATTCCTTTGAGCTTCACATATCTGTTGAATAAATAGTGGCCTAGCCCTCAACTCGACTAATATTGCACCATCATCAGACAATGCTAAGCTCGTGTTCATAGCGCTCAAAGCATACAGGGATTTCCTACTCAGGGCATCCGCAACCACATTCGCTTTTCCCGGATGGTAATCGATTACTAGCTCATAGTCCTTCAATAATTCGAGCCACCGTCATTGCCGCAAATTTAAATCCTTTTGATCCATCAAATACTTCAAACTCTTATGATTCGTGAATATTCGGCACATCTCACCATATAAATAATGTTGCCAAATCTTTAATGCGAAAACAATCGCAGCCAACTCCAAATCATGAGTCGGATAATTATTCTCGTGCGGTTTTAGCTGCCTCGAGGCGTAAGCGACTACTTTACCCTCTTGCATCAACACACAATCGAGACCATTAAACGACGCGTCATTGTAGACCACGAACTCTTTCCCCGACTCAGGTTGTACTAAAACTGGCGCCTCAGTCAACAATGTTTTTAATCTATCGAAACTCTGTTGACATTTCTCAGTCCATTCAAACTTAACATCTTTGTGCAACAGTTTTGTCATCGGGGTAGCAATCATGGAAAATCCCTTCAAAAACTGTCTATAGTACCCCGCTAAACCCAAGAAGCTTCCGACTTCTGACACGTTTCTCGGCGGTTTCCACTCCACAATAGCCGAGCTCTTTCCCGGATCAACTCTAATACCCTCGCCCGACACAAAGTGTCCTAGGAACCCGACCTTTCTGAGCCAAAACTCACTTTTACTAAACTTAGCATATAACTGCTTGTCTCTTAAAGTTTGTAAGACAATTCTCAGATGCTCCGCATGTTCACTATCATCCCGAGAATAAATCAATATGTCATCAATAAAGACGACCACAAACTTGTCCAAATACGGTCGGCAGACACGGTTCGTTAAATCCATAAAAATCGCAGGGGCATTCATTAAACCAAAAAGCATGACTAAAAACTCATAATGGTCGTACCTTGTTCGAAATGCAGTCTTCGGCACATCTTGTTCCTTAACCCTCAACTGGTAGTAGCTAGATCTCAAGTCTATCTTAGAAAACACCGTAGCTCCTTTCAGTTGATCAAATAGATCATCTATCCTTGGTAAAGGATACTTATTTTTCACCGTCACCTTGTTGAGTTGTCTGTAGTCTATGCATAATCTCATCGACCCATCCTTTTTCTTCACAAATAGTACCCGAGCACCCCCACGGTGAATAGCTCGGTCTTGTAAAACCCTTATCCACCAACTCTTGCAACTGAACCTTCAGTTATTTCAACTCTAATGGTGCCATCCTATACGGAGCAACCGAAATAGGTGCCGTTCCCGGAACTAACTCAATCCCAAACTCGACCTCTCTAACTGGAGGCAATCCGGGTAACTCCTCCGGGAATACATCCGGATACTCACATACCACCGGTACTGTTTCAATCCTTACTTCAGACTCTTGAGTATTCAATACAAAAGCGAGATAGGACTCACATCCTTTTCTCAAATATTTCTCAGCCACCAAGGAAGAGAACATCACCGGTAAACTATCTGACCCACCTGATTCAACTCGAACAACATCTCTGTTTTCACATCTCAATTCAATAAATTTACTACCACAGTTCACTAAAACACTATGGGTAGACAACCAATCTATTCCAAGAAGCAAGTCAAATTCATCAAACGGCAACAACATAAGGTTTGCCGAAAAACAATGACCCCTAATTATCAAAGGACACTTCCTACACACCTTGTCAACTAACACATGTTTACCTAACGGGTTTGAAACCTTTACCACAATCTCCATATACTCAACAGTCATACACAAACTAGATGCCAATCTCATGCAAATATAAGAATGGGTAGACCCCAGATCAATTAAAGCAATAACAGAAGTGTCATGAAGAGAAAAAGTACTCGTTATCACATCTGGAGAAGATGCCTTTTCGCGAGTACGAATGGCATAGGTTCCCTCAGGTGCCCGACTCTCCGGTCTCACAGCAGAGTCTCGTGACGCACCTCTACCACTAGTCCCACTCCCCGGGTTCCTTTGTGGCCTACCCCTTGAGGATACATTGCTTGATCTTATCTCTTGCTTCCTTTCCTTGTCATATCTCTCAGGACAATTTCGGATGAAATGATCGGGTGAACCACACTTGTAACAGTTTCTGTTATTCCCCCAACACTCCCCCGTGTGTTGTCTTCCACAATTTGGACACTCCAGTTTAGACTTCAGATTGCCCACACTTGCCATCGAAGTGGCTTGAACTCTCGAACCTGAATACGTGTTGCCTCACTCTTTTTGTGAATATCCAACTGATGCAATCGTCCGAGGGTTCGTTTCTTTGGACCTCTTCGATTGAGCTTGATAGGATTTACTCATCGGCCTTTTTATTGCATCCCGGGCCTCACTCACGGCTTTCCTCTTTTCCTTACTCAATTCTTCGGCCTTACTGGCCCTATCCACCAATACCACAAATTCTTTTAGTTCTAAAATCCCGACTAAAAGTTTGACATCCTCATTCAGTCCATCTTCAAACCTCTTGCATAAAATAGCTTCTGTTGACACACATTCTTGCGCGTACTTACTGAGCCTAATAAATTCGTGCTCATATTCCGCCACAGTCATCTTTCCTTGCTTTAACTCAAGAAATTCCTTCCGTTTCTGGTCAACAAATCGCTGACTTATATACTTCTTTCGGAAATCCTCCAGAAAGAAGTCCCACGTTACTCTCTCCTTAGGAACCACTGATGTCAACGTTTTCCACCAATGGTATGCCGAGTCCCTCAGCAAAGACACGACGCATTTTAAGCTCTCCTCAGGTGTACAGGAGAGTTCATCAAACACCCTCATTGAGATCTCAAGCCAGAACTCTGCCCGCTCGGGGTCATCATCTATACTGGCTCTAAACTCCTCAGCCCCTTGCTTTCGAATCTTGTCTACCGGGGGCTTCGTTATCCTCACTAAATCTATACCTTGAGGAGCCACATGAACTGGCTGAGGTATAGGAGGGGGTGGAGGAGGTTGAGCATTGGGGTTTGCTCGTACATACTCCGTGTACCAGTCACTCATCATTTGGAGAAAGGCTTCCCGAGCTTCTTCTCCTTAACCCCTAGTCTCGGGTCCACTCTGCACAGGCACGGTCCCTTGCGCGGAAGCCGGTGCATTACTAGTTGCGTCATCAGCAACCAATTGATCGGGATCCATGTGCTATATAAAAACAAAGTTTAGAATCATCAGAAGCCACCACACTATCATTATACGCTTATGGCATGTACAACTAGACTCTTACACACGCTACGGTAGTCCGAGAAACGACTAAACCATAGCTCTGATACCACTAAATGTAACACCCCTTACCCATATTCTAAGCCGAAATCGGGCACGAGGCATTACCGGACTTAGTCCCCTTAACCAAACGACTTTAATCAATAGCTTTCAATTTCAACTAGACATATCTCTATGGCCATCATAACAACCTCATTGAGAGCCTACGAGGCTTTAAACATTCAAACGAGGGGTTTCGAAACCTTACCGAAAATCTTTGCAATTTTAAAATTTTCACCTAAACAGGGGCCACACACCCGTGTGAAACAAAACACGCCCATGTCCCTACCCCGTGTGGGATTTATTTTCATTTTGAACCTACAGGGGTTTTCACACGGCCTAGACACACCCGTGTTCTTAGCCCGTGTGCTCCACATGGCCTAGACACGCCCGTGTCCTACCCGTGTGTAAAAACTTGGGTATTCTGTTTGGGTCACACGGCCTAGGCACACGCCCGTGTGGCTAGCCCGTGGTCGACACTGACTTACAACACCAACATGCAGGGGACACACGGCCAAGTCACATGCCCATGGGCTGACCGTGTGTCACACACGGCCTAAACACACGCCCGTGCGCCTACCCGTATGGACAAGAACAAGGCTATTTGCCAAGCTCCTTTCACCCCTCTAACTCATACAACATGGATCCATTCAACATATCATCAACAACTCATATTTGCAATCTAAACTTCCATGAATGACTATATCTTTTCATAAATGACAAGGTGAGCCATCAACCATGGCGATATACAAAATAGTTTGTCTTAAAAAGGGGCCAACACACTTTTGGCCAAAATAACAAAATAATCTAACTAGTCTAGCCACTATACATGCAATACACAAGATCACTAAGTCTAGATATACCGTGGTGAGCTGATAGTGTGGGCGATCTTCTGGTTATCTGCGTATCCCGGCTCAGCTCTTAAACTCTATAAAACAAGGGAAAGGAAAGGGGAGTAAGCTTTAAGCTTAGTAAGTTTACATGTAAACAATATAACAATATAATATGTGCTAAACAATTATATAGCATTACATACTAAACAAGAAACAATCCACATTCATAATCATGCTTACTCATTTCTTCCATTTCCACATTTCAACCATATCACAAGCTTAATGTATACACTCATTAGCATGCTTCCCTACACTTAGCACCACAATGGCACATAATACAACACATCTGTAACACCCCTTACCCGTAATCCCTGCCGGAACCGGGTCCGAGGCGTTACCGGATTAAAACTACTTGGTCACCACTTAGGCTCAACGTGACTACTCTCCTTAAGTCAGCACGACAACCTCATTTTCGAGTTACGAGGCCTTACTCAAACACACGAGGGCTCTCGAGACCATATCGGAAACTCTTACTATCTCAAAAATTTTCTCCATCTGGACAGGGACTACATGCCCGTGCAAGATGATACACGCCCGTGTGTAGTCACACACGCCCATGTCCACAACCCGTGCACAAAACTCAACCATTCTGCCAAAGTCCCACGGCTAGGTCACACGCCCGTGTTCACCACCCGTGGTGCACACTGACTACTTCACACGGCCTTAAAGTCTAGACATACGCCCGTGTGGCTAGCCCGAGGCCAACACTGAATAACTCACACGTCCTAGGCACACGCCCGTGTAACTAGTCTGTGGTCTAATCTGACTTAAAATACTAACATGCAGGGGACACACGGCCAAGTCACATGCCCATGGGCTGACCGTGTGTCACACATGGTCTAGATAGATGCTCGTGTGTCTAACCACATGGACAGGAACAAAGCTATTTGTCATGCCCCTTCTCACCCACCAGCATACACAACATGTACTCATTCAACACATCCGTAATCAACTCAATTTGAAACACAATCTTACATGGATAACTACATCTTTTCATATAATAAAATAGCTAAAAACTATGGCATTATACAAAATAGATTATCCATCTAAAGGCCAACATGACTTAGCCATTTACAACAAAAAATCACTAACTTGTCTAGCCCCTATACATGCCATATACAAAACGTTTAATCCAATGTACCAGAGTGTGCTGATAGTGTAGGCGATTTTCCAATTGATCCATGTATCTCGATTCAACTCTATTACTCTATAAGACAAGGGAAAAAAAGGGAGTAAGCTTTGAGCTTAGTGAGTTTACACATAAATAATTAAGCATCATAATATAAGCTAAACAACAATTAGCATTATACTAACATAAGTAACTCACAACTATGCTTACTCTTTCTATCCCTTACCATATTTCCAACACATCATGAGTCACATACTCATAACCATTGATATGCACCCCTGCATTCAATATCGCATTTACACAATATACAACACATCATTATTTCACAATAACACATCCACACATCTACACTACTCACTAATACATCCACACAGCTACTCTCTCAGTGGTTTCGCACTTAGCCTACCACAATCGATACAATAAGGTGGTATCACACTTAGCCTACCAATAAGGTAATCATAGAGGTCTCGCACTTAGCCCACTAAACAATATACTTAGCGATAGCATCGCACATATTGACTCATCGTTGCTAAGTTTTGGGGTAGCATCGCACTTAGCTTACCATCAAGCATTATCACTACACATCCACATATCTACTTTGTAGTTCATTCATTCACTCGTTCACTATAACTAACTTATTCCTTCCACATGAACCATATAGGTTCTCAACCATGCTATACTCTAGCTAGCATTTACAAAGTATACGCATAATGCATCGTTTATACGTAAACTTACCTCAGTACTCAAAAAGTATGGAGATGTGCAATTTAGTCCACGACCTTGCCCTTGCCTCGGTTTCGATCCGGGCTTTGTCTTTCTTGATCTATAATGACAAATCAACACATTCAATACACACATTGACTAAATTGACCTTTATCTCATACTTTAGCAAAATCCCCATTTTGCCCCTAATCTTTCTCATATTTACACTTTTGCCCCAAGGCCCGTAAAGTGATTTTTATTCAACTTTCTAGCCTTTCATGCTTAGCCAAATCACTTACTCAATTAAAGCTATCATCAATTCTCACTAATTCTCACATGTATGACCAAACTCAAGACTTTCACAAACTAGTCCTTACATGCATTTTTCATGAAATTCACTTAGTAAATGATGTTTCTACAACATCAAGCTTTCATATTCTTCCATAAAACATCAAAATACATGCATGTCATACATGGGTACATTTTTGAACATCCATTTTAGCTCATCGTATAGCTAAAAATAGCTTACTCATGCTACTAGGACTTCAAAAATACGAAGAATATCAAAAACGGGCTAGAATACACTTACTAGCTAGCTTGAAAAGTTGAAAAGCCCTAACAATGGCTTCTCTCAAATTTTCGGCAGCCTTGGAGAAGAAGATGAATGAATTTTGTCATCTTTTCTCCTATTTTAATCATTTAATTGTCAAATGACCAAAATACCCTTTTTGACAAACTTCCTAATTTAACTCATCCATGCCCAAATTTTTCCAAAAAATAGAAATTGTGAAAATTACTCATTAAGGACTTCTAATTGATATTCTAAAGCAATTTCACACAAATAGCTTCTAGAATCTCACATTTTGCAACGTTTGCAATTTAGTCCTTTTGGACAGTTCAACCACAATTTAACAAAATTGCTTCATGAAACTTTCACACTAGCATGCAAACATGGCATAGACCTCAAAAACTCATACTTATGCCTCATATTTTGGTCTCGCACCACTATTTCGACTAGGCCCTAAATCAGGATGTTACAACTCTCTCCCCTTTTAGAGATTTTCGCCCCCGAAAATCTTACCAGTAAAGAGGTTTGGATGTTGCTCTCTCATAGCCTCTTCCGTTTCCCACGTAGCTTCTTCCACACCGTGTTTCTGCCATAACACTTTCACTAGTGCTATGCTCTTATTCCTCAATTGTTTCACTTCTCGAGCCAAGATCTTAATCGGCTCCTCTTCATAAGACATATCTTGTCTTATCTCAATTTCCGTCGAAGGAATCACATGTGAAGGATCGGAGCGATACCGTCGCAACATCGACACATGGAACACATTATGAATCTTTTCCAATTCTACCGGCAAAGCCAACCGGTATGCTACTGGCCCAACTCTATCTATAATCTCATATGACCCTATGAACCTTGGACTCAATTTCCCTTTTTGTCCAAATCTCATGATTTTCTTCCATGGGGACACTTTTAAAAACACTTTGTCACCCACTTCAAACTCAATCTCTTTTCTTTTCAAATCCGCGTACGACTTCTGTCGGTCCGAAGCAGCTTTCAGACTATTACGGATTACTTTCACTTTCTCTTCGGTTTCTTTCACTAGATCGACCCCATGGATCTGCTTTTCACTAAGCTCAGTCCAATACAATGGAGTCCGACAATTACGACCATACAAGGCCTCATACGGAGCCATCCGTATACTTGACTGATAACTGTTGTTGTAAGCAAATTCGACCAAAGGTAGATATCTTTCCCAACTACCTTCGAATTCTAACACACAGCATCGAAGCATATCTTCAAGAACTTGAATCACTCTTTCAGACTGACCATCAGTTTGTGGATGGAACGCAGTACTAAAATTTAACCTCGTACCCATGGCCTCTTGCAACTTCTTCTAAAACCTCGAAGTAAACCTTGGATCTCTATCCAATATTATAGACATAGGCACACCATGTAACCTCACTATCTCTGCAACATACAATTCGGCTAACTTGTCCAGTGAATAATCAACACGTACTAGAATAAAATGAGCCGACTTTGTCAATCTATCCACAACAACCCACACAACATCTTTTTTTTCGGAGTCATAGGCAACCCCATCACAAAATCCATGGTAATCCGATCCCATTTCCATTCGGGAACCATCACTGGCTGAAGCAATCCCGAAGGCACTTGATGTTCAGCTTTCACTTGTTGACAAATCAAACACCTTGCCACATACTCAGAGATGTCTCTTTTCATACCCGGCCACCAATAAAACTTCCTCAAGTCATTGTACATTTTCGTACTGCCCGGGTGTACTGACAAATAACCACTATGTGCCTCATGCAAAACCTTCCAGATCAATTCTTCATCTCTAGGTACACAAATTCTGTCATGGTATAACAAACAACCATCCAAACCCACTCGAAAATCAGAGTCACTTTCTGATCCAAACTTAGCTCTCTTAGTTTGCATCTCACTATCATTTTCTTGAGCCTCACATATCTGTTGAACAAACAGTGGCTTAGCTCTCAACTCTGCCAATATAGCACCATCATCAGACAATGCTAAACTCGTGCTCATAACTCTTAGAGCATATAAGGATTTTCTACTCAGGGCATCTGCAACCACATTTGCTTTTCCGGGATGGTAATCAATGACTAACTCATAGTCTTTCAATAACTCGAGCCACCGCCTCTGTCGCAAATTCATATCCTTTTGATCCATCAAATGCTTCAAACTCTTGTGATCCGTAAAGATTCGACACTTCTCACCATATAAATAATGTCGCCAAATCTTTAACGCGAAAACAATCGCAACCAACTTCAAATCATGAGTCGGATAATTCCTCTCATGCGGTTTTAACTGCCTCGAGGTGTAAGCAATTACTTTACCCTCTTGCATCAACACGCAACCAAGACCATTAAACGACGCGTCACTGAAAACCACAAACTCTTTCCTCGATTCTGGTTGAACCAAAACTGGCACCTCAGTCAACAATGTTTTCAATCTCTCAAAACTCCGCTGACATGCCTCTGTCCAATCATACTTGACATCCTTATGCAACAATTTCGTCATCGAGGTAGTAATCACTGAGAACCCCTTTACGAAACGTCTGTAATATCCTGCTAGTCCCAAGAAGCTTCTAACTTCCGACACATTCCTCGGCTGTTTCCAATCCACAATAGCTGAAATCTTACTCGGGTCGACTCGAATACCATCACCCGACACAACGTGTCCTAAAAATCCAACCTCTCGGAGCCAAAACTCACTCTTGCTAAACTTAGCATACAACTGCTCATCTCTTAAAGTTTGCAAGACAATTTTCAAATGTTCCTCATGATCGTTCTCATCCTGATAATAGACCAATATGTCGTCAATGAAGACAACCACAAACTTATCCACATACGGTCGAAAGACATGGTTCATCAAATCCATAAAAATCGCAGGTGCATTCGTTAAACCAAACGGCATGACTAACAACTCATAATGGTCATACCTTGTTCGAAATGCAGTTTTCAACACATCTTGCTCTTTCACTCTCAACTGGTAATAACCAGACCTCAGGTCGATCTTGGAGAACACTGTAGCTCCTTTCAGTTGATCAAAAAGATCATCAATTCTTGGTAAAAGATACTTATTCTTCACCGTCACTTTGTTAAGTTGCCTATAGTCTATACACAACCTCATAGACCCATCTTTCTTTTTCACAAATAGTACCGGAGCACCCCACGGTGAGTAGCTCGGTCTTGCAAAACCCTTATCTGTCAACTCTTGCAACTGAACCTTCAGTTCTTTCAACTCTAAAGGTACCATTATATACGGAGCAATTGAAATAGGTGTCGTTCCCAGAACTAACTCAATCCCAAACTCGACCTCTCTCACTAGAGGTAATCCGGGTAACTCTTCCGGGAATACATCCGGATATTCACATACCACCGGCACGGTATCAAACTTTACTCTAACCTCTTGAGTATTCAAAACAAAGGCGAGATAGGACTCACACCCTTTTCTCAAACATTTCTCAGCCACTAGGGAAGAAATCATCACTGGTAGACTATCCGATCCACCTAATTCAACCCGAACAACATCTCCATTCTCACATTTCAATTCGATAAACTTACTACCACAGTTCACTAAGACACTATGGGTAGTCAACCAATCCATGCCAAGGATTAAGTCAAACTCATCAAATGGCAACAACATAAGATTTGTCGGAAAGCAATGACTCTTAATCATCAAAGGAAAATTCTTACACACCTTGTCCACTAACACATGCTTACCTAACGAATTTGACACCTTAACCACAATATCCGTAAACTCAACGGTCATACTCAAACTAGATGCCAATCTCATGCAAATATAAGAATGAGTAGACCCTGGATCTATTAAAGCAATAACAAAGGTGTCAAAAAGAGAAAAAGTACCCGTTATCACATCTAGGGATGATGCCTCTTCGCGGGCACGAATGGTATAAGTCCTAGCAGGTGCTCGACCCTCCGGTCTCACAGCAGAGTCTTTGGATGCACCTCTACCACTAGTCTCACCTCTCGGGTTCCTTGGTGGTCTACCCCTTGCAGACACATCGCTAGGTCTTGTCTCTTGCTTCTCTTACTTGTCATCCCTCTCGGGGCAATTTCGGATAAAATGGTCGGGGGAACCACACTTATAACAACTTCGATTGTTTCCCCAACACTCTCCGGTATGATACCTACCACAACTTGGACACTCCAGTTTGTTCTTCGGATTGCCTACACTTTCCATTGAGGTGGCTCGGACTCTCGAACCCGAACGAGTGTGGTCCAAGTCTCGATGTGAATATCCCACTGATGCTGTCGTCTGAGGATTCACTTCTCTGGATATTTTCGACTGGGCTTGGTACGACTTGCCCATTGGCCTCTTTCTCGCATCTCGGGCTTCACTCACAGGCCTTCTCTTTTCTTTACCCAACTCTTCGGCCTTACTTGCCCTCTTGACCAACACAACAAACTCTTTCAACTCCAAGATACCAACTAGGAGTTTGATATCCTCATTCAGTCCATCTTTGAACCTCTTACACAGAATGGTCTCTGTCGACACACATTCTTGAGCGTATTTGCTAAGCCTAACAAACTCACGCTCATATTCTGCTACTAACATTCTTCCTTGCTTCAACTCAAGGAATTCCTTCCTTTTTCGATCAGTAAATCATTGGCTTATGTACTTCTTCTGGAACTCTTCCAGAAAGAAGTCTCACGTCACCCGCTCTCTCGGGACTACTGACGTCAACGTCTTCCACCAATGGTATGCCGAGTCCCTCATCAAAGACACAACACACTTCAAGCTCTCTTTAGGTGTACATGAGAGTTTATCAAACACTCTCATTGAGTTCTCTAGCCAGAACTCCGCCCTTTCAGGGTCATCATCTACCTTAGCTCTAAACTCCTCAGCCCCGTGTTTCCTAATCTTATCCACCGGGGGTTTCGATATCCTCACTACATCATTACCTTGAGAAGTCACTGGATTTGGCTGAGGCATAGGAGGAGGTGGAGGAGGTTGAGCATTAGGGTTCACTCGAACATAATCCGAGTACCAATTACTCATCATCTGGAGAAAGGCTTCTCGAGCCTCTTCCCCTTGACCCCTAACCTCGGGTCCACTCTTAACAGGCGCGGTTCCTTGCGCAGGAGCTGGTGCATTACTAGCTGCTTCATCAGCAGTCGATTGATCGGGATCCATATACTATATAAAACAAGGTTTAAAATCATCAGAAACCACCATACTATCATTGTACACTTATGGCATGTATAGCTAGACTCTTACACCTGCTACGGTAGTCCTAGAACCGACTAAACCATAGATCTGATACCACTAAATGTAACACCCCTTACCTGTAATCCCCACCGAAACCGGGTCCGAGACGTTACCGGATTAAAACTACTTGGTCGCCACTTAGGCTTAACGTGACTACTCTCCTTAAGTCACCACGAAAACCTCATTTTTGAGTTACGAGGCCTTACTCAAACACACGAGGGCTCTCGAGACCATATCGAAAACTCTTACTATCTCAAAATTTTTCTCCATCTAGGAAGGGACTACACGCCCGTGCTAGATGATACACGCCCGTGTGTAGTCACACACGCCTATGTCCACAACCCGTGCACAAAACTCAACCATTCTGCCAAAGTCCCACGGCTAGGTCACACGCCCGTGTTCACCACCCGTGGTGCACGCTGACTACTTCAATCGGCCTTAAAGTCTAGACATACGCCCGTGGCCAACACTGAATAACTCATACGTCTTAGGCACACTCCCGTGTGACTAGTCCGTGGTCTAATCTAACTTAAAGTACTAACACGCAGGGGACACACGGCCAAGTCACACGCCCATGGCCTGACCGTGTGTCACACATGGTCTAGACACACACCCGTGTGTCTACCCACATGGAAAAGAACAAAGATATTTGTCATGCCCCTTCTCACCCCCTAGCATACACAACATGTACTCATTCAACACATCCATAATCAACTCAATTTGAAACAAAATCTTACATGGATAACAACATCTTTTCATATAATAAAATAGGCAACAACTATGGCATTATACAAAATAGATTATCCATCTAAAGGCCAACATGACTTAGCCATTTACAACCAAAAATCACTAATTTGTCTAGCCCCTATACATGCCATATACAAAACGTTTAATCCAATGTACCAGAGTGTGCTGATAGTGTGGGCGATTTTCCAATTGATCCACGTATCTCGATTCAACTCTATTACTCTATAAGACAAGGGAAAAGAAAGGGAGTAAGCTTTGAGCTTAGTGAGTTTACACATAAACAATTAAGCATCATAATATAAGCTAAACAATAATTAGCATTATACTAACATAAGTAATTCACAACTATGCTTACTCTTTCTATCCCTTACCACATTTCCAACACATCATGAGTCACATACTCATAACCATTGATATGCACCCCTGCATTCAATATCGCATTTACACAATATACAACACATCATTATTTCACAATAACATATCCACACATCTACACTACTCACTAATACATCCACACAGCTACTCTCTCGGTGGTTTCGCACTTAGCCTACCACAATCGATATAATAAGGTGGTATCGCACTTAGCCTGCCAATAAGGTAATCATAGAGGTCTCGCACTTAGCCCACTAAACAATATACTTAGCGATAGCATCGCACATAGCCCAGCTCATCGTTGCGAAGTATTGGGGTAGCATCGCACTTAGCTTACCATCAAGCATTATCACTACACATTCACATATCTACTTTGTAGTTCATTCATTCATTCGTTCACTATAACTAACTCATTCATTCCACATGAACCATATAGGTTCTCAACCATGCTATACTCTAGCTAGCATTTACAAAGTATACGCATAATGCATCGTTTATATGTAAACTTACCTCAGTACTCAAAAAGTATGGATATGCGCAATTTAGTCCACGACCTTGCCCTTGCCTCGGTTTTGATCCAGGCTTCGTCTTTCTTGATCTATAATGACAAATCAACACATTCAATACACACATTGACTAAATTGACCTTTATCTCATACTTTAGCAAAATCCCCATTTTGCCCCTAATCTTTCTCATATTTACACTTTTGCCCCAAGGCCCGTAAAATGATTTTTATTCAACTTTCTAGCCTTTCATGCTTAGCCAAATCACTTACTCAATTAAAGCTATCATCAATTCTCACTAATTCTCACATGTATGACCAAACTCAAGACTTTCACAAACTAGTCCCTACATGCATTTTTCATGGAATTCACTTAGTAAAAGATGTTTCTACAACATCAAGCTTTCATATTATTCCATAAAACATCAAAATACATGCATGTCATACATGGGTACATTTTTGAACATCCATTTTAGCTCATCATATAGCTAAAAATAGCTTACTCATGCTACTAGGACTTCAAAAATACGAAGAATATAAAAAACGGGCTAGAATACACTTACTAGCTAGCTTGAAAAGTTGAAGAGCCCTAACAATGGCTTCTCTCAAATTTTCGGCAGCCTTGGAGAAGAAGATGAATGAATTTTGTCATCTTTTCTCTTTTTTTAATCATTTAATTGTCAAATGACCAAAATACCCTTTTTGACAAACTTCCTAATTTAACTCATCCATGCCCAAATTTGTCCAAAAATTAGAAATTGTGAAAATTACTCATTAAGGACTTCTAATTGATATTCTAAAGCAATTTCACACAAATAGCTTCTAGAATCTCACATTTTGCAATTTTTTCAATTTAGTCCTTTTGGACAGTTCAACCACAATTTAACAGAATTGCTTCATGAAACTTTCACACTAGCATGCAAACATGGCATAGACCTCAAAAACTCATACTTATGCCTCAGATTTGTGGTCTCGCACCACTATTCCGACTAGGCCCTAAATCAGGATGTTACAACATCACAATCTCTTAATCAACCACTCATAATCAAATTACTCGGTGGTTTCGCACTTAGCCCACCATCGGTCTTTATTAGGGTGGTATCGTACATAGCCCACCAAAAAGGTTAGTTACGGTGGTGTCGCACATAGCCCGCCAAATGATAAATAGATGATGGTATCGCACATAGCCCATCGTAATTAAGTAACAAGGTGGTGTCGCACTTAGCCCACCATCAAGTGTTGTCATTACACGTTTATATGACTATTTCGTCATTCATACGAAACTATACAATAACTATAAAATTCAATCCACTTGAATCATACATGTTCTCAATCATGCCATGCACCAATCAACAACAACAATATATATATAAAATGCACCGTTTACATATAAACTTACCTCGGTGCAAAAAATTTCAAATTGCGGTTTAGTCCGTAACCTTGCCTTTCCCCCGGTCAAGGTTAATTCCGCGCTCTTCTTGATCTATAACAATAAAGTTCACTCATTTAGATCATTCTATGATCATAATGCATAAAAAATTACACTTAGGAAAAGGTGACCATTTTGCCCTTGTACTTTGGCAAAATTATGATTTTGCCCCGAGACTCGTAAATCATTTTTTCAACATATTATTACATAAAACATGCTTAGCTGAACATTTATTCCTCTTTCAACAACCCAAAAATTTAACTATTTCATGCATTTATTACACAAACTTAATCTTTGCATTCAAGTCCTATTTAGGTGTTTTTATGCAAACACCTTTCACAAAAGTTGTTTCACAATTCCTTAACATTCATTTTCATCCATAAAAATTCAGCTAACAACATAAACTCTCTCATGTCAAGTCCCTATACTTTCAACCATATCACAAATTAGTCCTCTCATTAGCTAGATTAAGCTTTGAGGACTCCAAAAGTACAAAAATTATCAAATAACACCACCAAAATCACTTACTTGTAGAGAAGATGAGTTGCTGAAATTTTCAAGCTTTCAAAACCCTTCTAAGCATGAAATTTTTGGTGGAGATGGAGAGTGAATAGTGAAAGATGGTAGTTTTTCTTTTTACCATATTTTATTCATCTTTTCTCACCTAAATCACCCAATTTTGACCAAAAATTAAATGCTCTTGTCTCCCTATACCATATGGCCGGCCAACACTCCTTTATTGGCCTAATTTTACTTTAGAGACCTCCATTTTAAAATTCTATAGCTATTAGGTACCTCTACCTTAAAAAATAGAACTTTCGCACTTAATACGATTTAGTCCTTTTTCATAATTAAGCATGCTATCGCTAAAATTAAAGCACCGAAATTTCCATATAGCCTTATATTAATGCTATAACACATAAAATAACATAAAAATAATTTTCCCTAACCTCAATTTAGTGGTCTTGAAACTACTGTTCCGAATAGCCCCAAAATCGGGCTGTTACAGTGTGATCTAGTTTTGGGGATTCAATGGTTGTTTTCCCTAAGGTCGATTGTATTAAAATTTACTTCATTGACTATGCAGTTTCTTCATCAAAGAAGTCCTTGTGCCCTCCAAGGAATCATGCTTGGTGTCATTAAACTTTTGAGTACCAAACAACCTTTCAAATGTTTTTCTGTTGTGGGTTAGGAGCTGGGATCATGTGCTTTGGTTATGGCAACGCAAGATCACACTACTTTATCAATAGTTGCTAAGGCCTTTCAAAAAGATTTATAATAGCTCTTGGAAGAATTTGTTGATATTTTTTAGGAACCGGGTGGCTTACCCCCACACAGGCACTAGGGTGTCACAACATCGGTCCTGTACAGGAAGTACTTACGGGCTAGGGGCATTTTGGTCTGCACAATCAAATGTTTAACACGAGAACGTCAGCTGACCTAGGGTTGAGGACGACAGCAACCCTAAATCTATAAATAGGCTCATTTAACACTTGTTATGGACAACTTTTGATATTATTAGTTTCCTTTATAGCATTTAGTTTTCTGTTTATTTTTCTTTCTCTTAAGGTTTAGACTTCTTTTAAGTTCTTTTCATTAGTTTCTTAGGAGAACTTGATTTGTAGACGCAATCAAAAGTTTGAGGATTTCAGCACTTCAAATATCAAATACAAACAAGATTCTCTAAACTCTATTGATTTATTCTTTATGCATATATTTAAGATCAAGTTTATGATGTTTATTGATTACATGAGGAACTAATCCCTCTATGGGGATTAGCGAGTGGAGGTATGATCTATTAACTGTTTTATAGGGTTACTCAATGGATCAACTGTTTGCGAAAGGTAGAACCTAAACCCTAGGCTTGACAACCCTAGGAAGTCATCAAGGTGAGGATTAACCTAAAATTGGTATGGTTTAACCGTGAACACCTTCACCCTGAGCCGGTCTGGACTGTGAGATCAGAAGATAAGTAGTCCTTTCTGACTTATTATTTTAGTGGAAGATCGGAAGGTCCTGCTGGGATAGCGACTAGTTGATTGACAAGGAACCCGAAGCGATAGTTGATAAGGATTACCGAAGCGAGCTAATCACCCATAATCAGATTTGATTAATTCTACTTTTCAATCTCTTTTTATTTATTTCTTTATTATTATAAAAATACTAAAAAAAACCCTTTATTTATGCGTATTCGTAATATAGTTTATTTAAAGTACTAATTAGATCAATTGGCGTTTAGGTTAGAATTAATTTTGTACTAGCCTCCATTGGGTATGATCCTCGGAATACTTGCGAAGTATTTCATTGTAAACAAACTATATTACAACCTAACCTATATACTTGCGGATACCGCCTAAAATTTCATATATTTTGTAGCAGTATTCACACTCTAGACGTTAGTACGTTTGGAGGCAATCAATTCTTTTGTACCTTGAGTCAGTTATCTATATTATTATGTCTAAACTTTCCCGTTGTATATCCAGGGAAGTAGCTTTAAACTTTGGTCCTGGTATGCATGTAAAAAGGGATGTAGTAAGGAGTTGATACATGTATGGTTACAACCAGAAATTCAGAGACAGAAGTCTTACATTTGTATTGGTAAAAATACTCTTTCCTTGGTGCACAAGCTTCATCTCTGAAATGGTGTAAGGAGGTATCGGAGGGTTGTTACGTATGATGATGAAAAGAAGCTACAATACATTATGTTTTGCCTCTGTTATTTCACTTTGGTGCAAACCGTGACTGGTTAATACCCAGCCTTGTAGGGGAACACTTTTGTGTTCGAATCATAAGGAGGAATAATGGAGGTACATAGGTTATGACTGGCCTTTTGGCTCTACGGAGTGGTATGAAGATACATGAATATTGGTTCTCCGGAACTAGGATTAGAAGCTAGAACAAGGAAGGGAGTATACTGCTTACAAGGTGTATATTGTGTAGAAAAGTGTGAACATTGCATGAAATGTAAAAAGTATGATAAACGGTCATAAAGAGGCAATTCGGAAATGTGTCATACAAATAAAGAAGTTGTGCCTTGTGTTAGGTAAGCTGTGTCTATTTACGGAAGTATCCATCAGTGGATACTTTAGAAAAAAAGGAAAATTGTATCCGCCAAAAGTGGCGAGCCATTTTGTCGGTCTAAGTCCTCGTCTAGTGATGTCTGTTAAACCCTATTATGGGGCTATATTTCCTTGGAACTCACTAAGTTCTTATAAACTTATTTGGGTTCTTTTCTTCTTATTTCCAGGCTTGTAGGTTAGACGTTTCGTTGCAGGGATTCAACCAGATTTGTGACCTATTTTTGAGCCATTCTCTTGTCTTGGGTGTAACATGAAATTGCTAAGGAATTAGGATGTCTATTAGTTTCTGCTGGTTTAAGCCTGAAACAAAACTTGTATTTGGAATTGTTATTTTGTATTTCTGGATTATCATGAGTAATTTTGATGGGTTACATGTCAAACTATTTCAATTGATATTAGCCATTTAGAAACGAACTTTTAACTCATACTCGAGTGTTAACTCATTTACGATTTTATTCGAACCTGCGATTGCTTAGAGAGTTTTCACCAAATGATGTTTACACATACCCTAACTATAAGTGGCATAATACTGTTTTAAATTATTTCAATTCATTTTATATAAATTAGTCAATATTTTGGGACATCATTCTAGTATGCGAAATATCCTCTGAACAAGGTTGTTTGATTTTTTCAAACGGTTTAGTCAGTCCAGATGGTTTTAAATTGTAACCTCCGTACCCAGATGGTCGGGCATGGGTTTTTACATTCTTTATTCCTTTCTCTTTTCTTTTCTCTATTCTTTTAACACTACGCATCATATTAGTATTAGATTCTGAAGCTTTTTTTTACAGAAGGTTTTGAAACTATTAAAATATTAGAGACGAGAAGAACAAAAGAAGAAAAAAATGGAAGGATGAGGAGGACGAAGGAAAAAATAAAAAGAAGGCAAAATGACTTATTTGGCCCTCCAATTTTACAAAAAAAATCATTTTAGCCACCATTTAATTTTTCTCCTTTTTTAGCCCTTGCGTTGTTTGTCAAATCACCCAAAATAGATGGAAAAGTTAACTTTTGCCAACTTTATTAACGTGGCATACACGTGGATTGTCACGTTAGCTTATAGAAGGCAATAGATGAATCGATTTTAAGTTGCTCAAAATGTTTAGAATTCGAATCTAAAAATTAAACTAACAAACAACTAGAAAGAATGAAAGTAAAATAGATTTGAAAAGAAAGAGATTGAAATAAGAGAAGATGGATTTGACCAATGTGTAATGGATTTTTGAAAGAGAAAAATTGAATCTTGTTCTCCAAAAAGGTTAGGCCAAAGTTGAAATTAAAAGATAAGTAAGTTAGGAACAATTCAAGAATAAAAAAACAAGAATAAATAAAGAGGGATGAAAGATGAAAGGATGGTAAAAATGAAGATGGTGAGATGCGTAAAAAAGATATATAACGGATCCCTTGAAGAACAAGCTTCAATAAGCTCTACTGATGGCTTTAATCAACCCTCCAAGCTAGATAACTTGAAAAACTGAAGCGTGAAGAAATCCTACCAACAATCTTGAAGAACCTTGAGTTGAAAACTTTTCTAAAAGAAACAAGAAAATAGTTCTTACAAAGGAGAAGAACTCAAATAGTACTTTTATTCAAATCAAAGTTGGGTGCCCTCTATGGTGGGTGGCTTCCCATTTTTATACAATAAGGGAGCTGAAAAAGAGAGAAACAAACCCCTAAAAACTAGCCTAGAAAATGTAGATGGCTAAGATAAAAACAAATTCTCTGAAATGTAGTTTAAAAATATAGGCAGCTATGAAAGATAACTCTTTCTTCCTAAGAAATTTAAAGGAGGAAACAAAAGACTAAGTGCATTTGGCTAGCTTTATGGGAGTTGTGCATGGACCAAATTTACATGAAAATAAATTAACTTGGGCTTAAAAAATAAACTTCTTAATTGGGTCATTGACAAATTAGGCCGAAAATAAAACAACCAAGTCTTCAAGTGATCTTCATGAACTTCAAATGGGCTTGATCTGTAACACCCTAAACCCGGCCTAGGAGTTTAGATCGAATTCAGGATGCTACATTGGTCACCGAAGTGATCATAAGAAAATTCTACAAAAACAGTCGACCTTAATTCCATTTCCGAAACCATTCATATCTATACGAACCAAAAACATTTAATCGTTTAAAATCCATTCAATAAGGTTACCGTTAAGTCTGATAAATAACCAGAATAAATGTATGAATGAAATCTGAAGTGGAAACTGTACCACAGTCTTATAAAACCTTACAGCTCGAAAACAGTATAATTAGAATATAATTTAGAAAGTAGAACCAAAATAAGCTTTTGAAACCATGACCGTCTGAGACCTCTGCATACTGAGTCTAGAGTCAGAATTCAGAAGGGTACATGAAAGGGGAAACAGAAGAAAGGGTGAGCTACTCGAGCTCAGTGTGAGATCAAAACCGTCTAACTACAGAATCAGATACAAAAAGACAAGAAACAGTTCAAAAGTAGAACATACTTACAGCACTATAAAAATCCAGATGGTAGGCTCGAAACAGAAGTTTCGACAGTTATTACAATTCGAGCCACAACAACTCACAAACAGTCATAAGTACTATCAGTCAGACAAAACATTCAGAGTTCACGAAGTGCACACAGACATAGGTACTTTTCAGTCAATCAGTACAGTCAGACCAATGCGTATGAATGCTGTTCAGTTATAAAACCCACCCATCTAGCCAACACACCTCTCCGACCCCCATCACTCCACATAAGAGCTGTTTGAGCTCATCCAACCAATCACACCACATAGACCTCGTAAAGCCTATCCAACCATGCACTCCAATAATGTCCACAACCCTCAGGGTATTGGGACTGCCCTCGACCCTCTGGGTATTGGGGCTAACAATAAGCTATACGGTGCCATGCGGTAAACCGCGGTACAAACATCCAGTATGAGCTGCCAGATCAGATAGTGAGAATACGCAGTGAAGCTGACGTAAATACGATACAGTGCAATGCATAAACCGCTATCCGTAAGTTCTGATTAAAGCGCGATTCGGATAAATATACGCAGATGAAGCCGCGTAAATGCGATGCTGATGCAATCTGATAACCGCTATCAGCATAGTCCACGACCCTCAGGGTATTGGGACTGCCCACGACCCTCTGGGTAATAGAGCGTTCAGCAAGCGAGATAAAACCGCCATTTCGATTCGATCTCGATCTACCTTCTCTTCAAAATCCCACCCAAAAACATTATATGCATATGTATGTGTGCAAAAAGATGAACAAAATCAGAGTACAAGGTTACAGACAGTCATTCGGAGATAGAACTCACATCCAGTCAGTCAGAATTAGAAAGGTGAATACTCATTTACCCAAATTAATATTCAACGGCAATGTAACCTCGCAGAACAGTGACGCCTAACTAGACAATCAGATAGAACCATATTGCACACACACACCCCATCAACCGGGTTCAGAATCAAACATGTTACGCAACCAATCACGAATGTCACCTAAACCAAAGTCAGAACAGAATCATAATTACCCTTACTAAAGCTTAGCCAAGGGTTGAAACACACAGAGTCACAATTACAATTAAATTGACCTAAAATCAATATTTGACGAGATAGGGCCACACGCCTGTGTGCCCCGACCGTGTGGGACAATCCAAGCCGTGTGGGGGTCCAAACGCTGTGTGTGAAGGAGGAGGCGGCGGGTGTGTGTGCAGGCACACGCCCGTGTGAAGCAATGACACAGCCGTGTGAACAGGCCGTGTAACTCACTGCCCAGTTTCGCTAAAATCAAGTGCAGGGCAGACACGACCATGTGAGGATCTCACACGCCCGTGTGCCCAGCAGACACGACCGTGTATCTCCAAACACACGCCCGTGTGGGATCCCTAAATCCCCAAATCAGTCACACGGCCGTGTGACACCAAAGCTCAGAATCCTTAATTCCCAAACCCATACGCCCGTGTGCCCAAGGGACACGACCGTGTGAAAATCAACAAAATCCCCAAATCGGCCACACGGCCGTGTATCACCCAATTCAGCCTGAAAACCCTAACGCCCAATTTCACACGGCCGTGTAAGTTAACACACGCATGTGTGGCCGCTGGAATGGTCACGAAACCACCCTTAAATAGCCCCAAAAACGTCACTTTAGCCATCAAATACATCCCCAACCTTAGCAACATCAAAAATATATCAGAAAATGGAGTATCACACTCCCTTTCAGCCATCAAAACTCCAAAACCAAGGAGTTAAAGCACTCTCTCGAAAAGCCAAAACAATTACTTGCAAAACAACATAAAAGTAGTCAAGGTTCAAATCCTACACCTGTTTCGACGACGAAGGAAACGACAGATGAGCAGAAATCCCCGATGCCAAAAACCAAAACCGATCTTTGAGTAATTTTATCAAAAGCGAAAAGAAAAGCAAAAAGAGCAGAGAAGTAGCAGAACGTGAAAATGGGAAAAACGAAAAATAAAAATAAACTTATATCCTAAACACATAATTTAATAATTTTAAAAGATTATAATTATTAACTAAATAAAAAACAAAACAAAATAAAAATAAAAAGGCTCTCCAAAAATGCGCACCCCAAGACTCGAACCCAGAGCCTTGAGGTACACTGACACTCATCCAACCACTAGACCAATAGGCCTATTCTGTCACTAAATTGCACGACTAAACACATATGTGCAGCCTCCTCACTGTCCCTATGCTCAAATCTCGAAACTTCTAGGCCCAAAATTCGGGGCGTTACATGATCTTTTAATTGATATGTGTTTGAGTTGCCCTCTTTACAACTTAGGCTCTTGCAAACTTATTAACTACTTCCATTTATGTTCACTTCCTTAATCCCATCCAAAAACTCGCCGCATGTTGATTGATCTTTTAGACTTGAAAAACAACAGCTTGGAAGGATTTAAATTAATAAACTTTACCTCATCCATACATATTATCAACATTTAGTTAATTTTTTGGAATTTAAAAAATTCAAAAAATATAAAAATTATTTTTAATAATTATAATATAAATAAAATAAATATTTATTTTTTTAATTTTTAAAAATTAATTAATCGCTAACATGACATATCCACGTGTATGCCACATTAGCAAAGTTAACAAACGTTAACTTTTCTATCCATTTTGGAGTAATTTGATAAATAATACAAGTTCAAGGGTTAAAAAGGACAAAAAATTAAATGGAGAGCTAAATATACTTTTTTTAACCACCAAATAATTCCTTTTATTTCCTATTTTTAAAACAAATTTTATTATTTTCCATTTTTCCTTTTTAATAATTTTTAGGGTATTTATACATTTTGGTGCCTAAACTTTGCTCCAAGGTTCAAATTGGCATCTAATTTTTTTTTGGTCCAAGTAGGTACCTATAATTGGCCTCAAGGTTCAGTTTGTACCTAAACTATTTTTGGTCAAATTAGGTACCCGAACTTGGCTTCATAGTTCAAATTGGTTTAAATAAGTCATTTACCACAAGTACTAAATAGGACAAAAAAGCCAAGTTTATATACCAATTTGAACTAAGAAGCTAAGTTCAAGTACGTAATTGGACCAAAATAAACTTTAGGTACTAGATTGAACCTTAAAGCCAAGTTCAAGTACCTAATTGGATAAAAAAAAACCTTAGGTACCAATTTGAACCTTGAAGCGAAGTTTAAGTACAAAAATGTATAATTACTCTAATTTTTGTTAGTTTTTGCTCACATAAAGGGTGTACAATTTTCTTATTGATGATGTTGTTGATTGAGTTAGTGCAAGTCAACTCAATACCAACTCAAGATTGATGAAAGTTTTTTTTTTTTTAAAAATAAAAATAAATTACCACTCTACCTATGATTCATTTGTTAAATAAATCTTTTATAACTATTTTAATGTTAAAATTTTCTTTCACCAATATGATAACATTTTGGCATTTTGATAACATCTTAAATCATGTTACCTAACATGATGACTTTTTAACGTGCTATAGAAAATTGAAATTATAAGCTAGAATGCAATTAGAGTTGATTTAATATTTTTAATCATATATATTGACCTATTGAAATTTATTTTTACTCACAATTTAAAGTAATTTATTTTATTCTAATTTTGTATGACTTACATATGTGTTATTGTTATTATTAGTTTCAAACCACACATTTTATTAAATGTTATTTTTAAACGCACACTTATTTTCCAAATACGTGGTTTCCACACACGTACATGTATAGTAGAACTACTAGTGTCATTATTAAAAGTTTCAAGCAGTATGTTTAATTATTTATTGGATGCTATTTTCAAGCACTCACCTATGTTCTAAATAGGTGGTTTCCACACGCATACACGTGTGATAAAATTATTAATTTATAGGGATAAATATAAAATTTATACATGAACTTTGGTCCAATGTGCAATTTGAGACATGAACTTTGATTTGGTACAAGTATACACATGAAACTTAAATTGTGGTTCATATGTATACATGAAACTTTGATTTTGATTCAATTGAAGTGAATTGTAAAAATTAAATTAAATCAAAATTTCATGTATAAAATCACATAAAATCAAAGTGCATGTATGGCATTGCACATTGGGTCAAAGTTCATGTATGTTTTAATGTTTATCCCTTAATTTACATAAATATTCTTTTTCACTCAATTACATCGTGATATCTTATTTTAGTTTAAAATATGCCTATAGTCCCTAGACTTTTTGAAAATTAAGAATTTACTCTCTGTACTTGTATTTTCAAGAATTTAGTCATTCTACTTTTTAGATTTCAAAATTCAAGTCCAATTGTTAATACGATTACTTTTTTGTGTTAAAATACTCCAAATTTTCATACAAAACATTATATTATTCATCTATGTTCCATCTCCAATTAATGTGCCACAAAAGATCAAAACATTTCCAGTTAATCACTATACAACTTTTAGCCAATGCACTACCTATTTAATACTTTCAATCCAAAGAGTACCTATGTACATGCCACACTAATGTCCATAATTTAAAATTCATACTTCACAAACCTTGTTTTGTTGATGAGATGTGATTCGAAAAGCCATGCTCAAACTCTTTCCACTTGATCTCTTTCTCCAATCTACACATTTGAAAGCAACGCGTTAAGCTCCTAGAAGCTTAGTAAGTACTCATATGAATTCTATAATTATCTTAGTATTGAATATAAATTTCATTTAAATACACTAATTCATTTTATATCTTATCTTAGTCACTTCATTATTGATGTATCAAATGTTTAATTAAAGTAACATACCCTAAGTATAAACTCTTTACTTACTTCACTTAGCCGTTAGTAAACAATGGAGAATCAAGAATATGCAGAATCACACTAGAGCACTGAGTGCTAATCACACTTATGCATCGAAGTGCAGATCACACTTAAGCCTCGAAGTGCCAATCACACTTGAGCGCACTATGGCATTCCTATGACATGCCAATTATATCCTACTAGTTTTACCTTGTTTACTAGGGCTTCACACTATTTTATTCTCTTGTGATTATTTCTTTCTAATTCTATCACAATTAAGATTCACATTCAAATATACACATTCATATAGCACTTATGACTATATCACACACTTTCACACAAATAATTCACATAATTTATCACTTAATCTAATCACCAAATATTATTTCACTAACTTCACATACTGCTTATCACTTTCACTATTTTATTCACTTAGTTATCAACTTTCACAACTTATACACTCTATATTTTATTCATTGAATTCACTCATGATCACTTGCGTTAACACTTATTCCTTGTTTAATATCACTTACTATATTTCAATTCACTAATTTCTTTTCTTATTATTTAATTCACTTATCACATAGTAAATTTCTATTTTAAGATTACTTATTTAAAAATTTCACTACACTTTTGAATATTATTAAATTTAGTCCCACTTTCTAATATATTATATACACATTAAATTTACTTACGATTTCACTTCTCAAGTCAATTAATATATCAATTTACTCACTTAATCCTTATACTTACAACATTTCAGTCTCATTATTATTTTTACACTAATATTATTTTTAATTAAATTCACATTCACTACACTTAATTTATCACATATTTTAATGTAATCATTAGAAAAGTAAATAGAATTCATAAGAGTACTTACCTATTTTTGGCTAGATTTCACTTCCTTTGCTTCACTTTTCTTCCTTTGTCACTGTAACCTCCCTAACCTGGCCTAGACGTTAAGCCTGAATTCGGGAGATTACATCGTCCACCGAAACAGCCTAGCAAAGTTATCGGAGTTCATAAAATAGTCATATTAAACATTTTTCTATTATAATAGAAAACTTAGTTTATTTTCAGAAAAGTTCACGAGTAATCAAAAAACCGATTTAGTTTAACTTTCCTATGTAACAGTGACTACTTTTAAAAAAAACTTAGTAAATTTTATACTTTTAAAAACTTAGTAGTGAAAAAGTGATATTCATCTTAGTTTTAATTTAATAAAAAAATCAGATTTTATGCATGAATAATTTAAAAAACCATATTTCAACATTAAATTAAATTAAATGTCATGCATGCTATTTAAACCCAAATCCTGAGTCCCCTGCCACAAATTGAAATTAAAATAATATAGTCTCTAAAAAAATCAAATAATAAATCTAAAATATTTTAATAAACATAAAATTGAGCCGAGACCCTCCAAATGTCTTGCCCGCGTCCTAACCTGGTGAGTTATCTATAGAGGTGGAAATAAAAGGGAAGTGAGCTATGAAGTTCAGTGTGAGTTCAATCACAAGATAATCAATGCAAATAGTCGATAAGACATACTATATAACAACACATAGAATGAACACAGTCCTTTATCAATCCAAAGTATCAGTTTTATGAATCAGCCATCAATGTAATATTTCAGAATTCATAGTTTATGTATATGTAACACCCCTAACCCATCTTCGACGCCGGATTAGGGTTACAGAGCATTATAGTGCACAACAGAACATTAAACATTGAAACATAAATCAACATGCATTTCACATATTTATATTCCATAATGTAATCTAAATATAATAAAAATACTTTTACGGGCCTTAAATCGAGCTTGATTGGTCCTAAAAATAGTTGGAAACAATCAGGGACTTATTCGAAGCGAATCAGGAATTTCAAGCAAAATATGAAAAATTTGTGAAACAGGGGTCACACAGCCGTGTGTCCAGGCCGTGTGAACATTCGAAGTAGGGACACATGGCTATGTCCCAACCCATGTATATATTCGAAGTTGGGTCACACGTCCATGTTGCAGGCTGTGTGACATAGCCTAGACCGTGTGAACATTCGAAGTAGGGACACACGATTGTGTCCCAGCTCGTGTGTATCTTCGAAGTTGGGTCACTCGACCATGTTGTAGGCTATGTGCCATACCATGTTCGAGTTTGTTTTGGGAGGCACGACCATGTTGCAGGACGTGTCTCAGACTGTGTGAAACCTGTATCTAAAATATAAATGACACACGACCATGTGAGGTAACCGTGTGTGGCACACGATCGTGTGACAGCCCGTGTCCCAAGCCGTGTGCAGCACAAATTGCCTATAAGATAAGCCATTTCAAACATAATTTCTTACCCATTAAGCAATACCATCCATAACTACTTTCACATGCTTAAATCACATTCAAAATCACCCAAAACATGTCAAGAACCGTTTAACATATACCTAACCGATGTGCCATTTAAAGGCACCACATTTCACACACATGATCTTAGACTCATTCAAAATCTTAAAATTCTAGTTTAAACCCATGTCAATCATGCTCAATAGCCATTCGAAGACATGCCATTATACCATATAATACCTACTATCCATGGAGCATGCATAAGGTTCATCCACTAATACTTGTACCTATTATTCACATGCCATCTTTTAACATCATTAACCACAACAAGCTTAGCACAACTTAAACAAGCCAAATCACTAAAATAACTTTTTTAACCCTATTACATGCCATTTATAACCATTATCTGAAACAAACAAAACTACCAATATGACGAATGGATAGTGTGACGATGCTCCGATGATGTAACATCCTGAATTTTTGGGCCTATGCGTTTAATGGTTGGATATGTTTAATGTGTTAATTTAAGTGTTAGGGGTCCAAATTGGACTCAGGCTTAGGTAGAGGCCTTGATTAAAATTATCTGTTTGGGCATTATAGGGTTTAAAAGGTAGTATCTATGTTTAAAATATGTGGATAATAAGCAGATAAAGGCTATTATTTAGGAATTTATTTTATGTAGATAATAAGCAGATAAAGGCTAAAATTTAGGGATTTTAATGATTAAAATATGTGGATAATATGCTGATAAAGGAGGGAGGAGTTAGAGATAATTAAGTCTCTTTTAGATGAGCTAGTAGATTAAGATAAAGGAGAGAAGATAGGACTTATCTGCAAGGTTAGGTAAGTGCCAAAATTTCTACAAATAGGGGGAATATCTCTTCAATTTCAGCATTTGGGTTTTTTCTCATTCTTTTCTCTTCTTCTCTGAGTAAAAGCCGAAAACTCCTAAAGTTCCATCTTCTTCTTCATTCTCTGCAAAAGCCGAAATCTCTGCCTATTCCCTCATCTTCATTTTGATTCAAAAGCCGAAACTCTTTCCATTCTTTTTCTTCCTAGCCAAAATCTTCAAGTCTCTTCCTTGTTTTCTTTTCTTCTTCTCTTTTCCTGTCAGAAACCGAAACTCCTCACTCAAGTATTTTAAAAGCCAAAGACACATCAGCCTTCTCTTGTTCATACTTTTTTTGAGATTTTCCTAAAAGCCGAAATCCCTAGATCTCATCTCCTATGATTGCCGAATTACTTCTGTGGTGCCTACTTGTGCCGAAATCTGAAGGGAACTTTAGTGGAGTCAATCGCATAGATCTCTAAGTTATAGAATCGTGTTACTTTCGGGATTTCAAGGTAAGGGATCTATTAGTTTTAATGTGTAATTTGGGATTTATTAACCTTGGCCGATTGTTGAAGGGGCTAAATCTTTGTGTGTTTTTTCGACTTTTGAGCAAGGCTTTACATTGAGGATAATAGATCCGGATAGCAAGGACATCGACTAAGAATATTGGATTTCGCGATATCAGGTGTGTAGTACTTCCCCACCATCTAGATCTAATCATAAAATGCATGATCATAAGATTTATATGTTTTGATAATTGCCGACATCTCGATTTATTGATGAAAGCCCAAGGAGGGTAAAAGCGGTTCACCAGGTTAGTAAGTAATCTGTTTATATGTTATAAGTAAAATACTTGTATGTGATTGCATGGGTTGGGTTGATGAAAGGAGGAAGTTATACGTTATATGTGTAGCGGTTTTACCGTGATCTGATGTAGCGGCTAATGCCGTGAACTGTTATACGGGCTTCGTCCATTAAATGTTATACGGGCTTCGGCCATTATATGTTATAAGGGCTTCGGCCATCATATGTGGATGAGCAGCATGACTGCCATCATGGTGTGTAGCGGTGTGGGTCGATTGTAGAAATCCCCAATGGTGTGTACGGTTGGTACGGGGGCGTGTAGCGGATGGAAACCTAGGCAAACGGGTTGGGCCTTGCATATTATTTGTTATTAATTTCTATTATGAGTGTTAAACTGTTTACTTTGTTTAACGGGCTTAAGGCCCAAAATCTAGTGGTGCATGAGGGTTGCACACTGAGTCTCGCGACTCACCCTTTTAATTAACATTTCAGGTGATACCTAGTGCTTCGGACCGGGCCGGAGAGGTACGCAAGGTGGCCATGCAGAAGAATATGTGGATTTAGCAAAAAGACTCAAGTCATTATTTTATATTTTTATTTGGTGGATTTTAAAATTTCGTTGTAATAAGGCCATGGGCCACTAGTGTATATTTTGTTTTACTTTTGGGCTTTAATTACTTTTAGTTAGTCTAATTTTTTTTTATATTACTAATTAAACTAAGGCATGTAATTAAGTTTGGTTTTATTTTACAAAGGCATATTCTATATGAAATATATATGGGCTTTTCGGAAAAATACGACATGTTCTTCCAAAATTTTCTTAGTGACATACCAGATCCGGTCGTACCAATTGGGCCGGGTTTGGGGTGTTACAGATGAGATTCCAACCGGCCTAGCTTTTCGATGATCTACAAACAAAGAAAACAACTATATAAGCAACTAGTGCTTAGTAAGCTCGTATAAAGGAAAATTAAACTTACTGAACATATTAAATTAAATAACTAACATACTTTCATCATGTCATATGCCAATCTTCCTTTCCTATACACACCACCTCATAAGGTTAGTAAGTATAACATTACATATAAGTTTCAAGTAAATCATGGCATATACGTAATAAGCATTTAGGCTTTATATATCACCCATTACACATTATTCTCATTTGAATCCACATAGTTAGTAGATAATGAGTAACATAGCATCTGTGAAACATAACATAAATTAAGAAATGAATTCCATGCATATTTCATTCATCACATGATAAATTCTCATCCTTTACATTTCATATGTGCATATCCATCTTTCCATTTCATATGAACATTAGTAACATTAAGTTTTTATACATGCCTTTCCATTAACCTTTACTTACCTGTTGAGCCGTATAACATCGGATACTTGGGAACACCTTTCCATATAACCATAATCTTTTCAATAATGCTCACACGAGCTGTGGGTCGAGATGTTAGCTACACGATGCTACTTACATGAGCTGTGGAGAATCCGCAACAAATGCAGGACCTCAGCCATCAGTAGGACATCCAGGACCAACACCCGAAACATATAATCCCTAATGACATATCATTTGTATCCTAAGTGCTCACAAGGTTCAAACAGGTCTCTTTCCATATCCTTATATGTGACCTTAATTTTCACATTAGCATTTCAATATTTTTCCATGAAATTCACATTTTCCATGTAACACCCTGAACCCGGCCTAGACGTTATGGCCGAATCCGGAAGTGTCACATGAAATGGGTTGAAAAACCATTGTCGTTAAGTTAAAACCTTCCCAGCTCGTTAACCTCTAGAGTTATTATTATTTTCAAAGCTTTTAAACATTTAGAGATTAAACGTGTTTGTAGTGGAAGCTTGTAAAAACGTTGTGTCCAGAAAATCTGTTCAAGATTTTAGAAAACCATCACATTTTTGAATAGGTAAAAACCAAAACCCAAAATCAACGTCAAAAATTAAAAGAGTCCAGAGTCCCAGAAAATACAACTTCAATGCCAAAAATTAATAACCCAAAAACAAAATGAAACAGTAAAATAGGTGGTCACCGTCGAGTCCTCCGCTGCATCGATCCGCCTAAGACTGTGGGTTACCTGTACAGAAAAATAGAAAAGGGGTGAGTTTACGTAAACTTAGTGTGTAACCCAGTAGAGATAAGCATGTACACATACAAAATATCACAAATCAGACAGATTCACAATCGGGCCTGAGCCCATGTCAGATACAGATTCGGGCCTGAGCCCATTTCAGATACAGATGCAGTTACAGATATACAAATCAGATAACATAATCCTACCCCTATCCTCTACACACCATCTCCAACCATCCTTACACACCATGTGGGGTTTAAAACATCCACCTAGCCCTACACACCACGCTGTACCGGTGCGGCACATATCAAATATAATGCAGCTGTGCTGCCAGATATTAGGCATAAACTGCCTTTCAGAACACTTCCTCCAATATACATTTTCCCAACCCAAATATCAAATACAGAATATTCAGTTTCAGACATACAGATTAACCATGGTTACATGCTTACATACAGATATAACATGCATATACTATCATACTCAGTACAGAATATCAGTCAAAATATCAGTCAAACAGATCATACAGTTTAGGGTTTTCTTAGCCCTTACCGACCCTTCAGTAGGTCCACAGTCATTTGGGATGACTCGTGCAACCCTAGGGAAAATTTCAAATAAATGGGCCCACACGCCCGTGTGGCCCACACGGCCAGATTGGCCTAGCCCGTGTGGATCACATGGCCTGGCCCAGTTATCACATACTCGTGTGGCCCACATGCCTAATTCGGTCTAGCTCGTGTGGCCCACACGGCCACACTTCAGCCATCACACGGCCGTGTCGTCGTACACGGCCTACCATACGGCCGTGTGGCGTCGACAGAGGGGTTTTTTAGCTTTCGTCGAATCCCATTTTTCTGCATTTCGGGTACACACCTAGTATCATTTCGATGCGAAACCACTCCCGAGCCTTCCAAGACCTACAAATAGAACCCAAGCTCTATTAGCAACGATTTACGAATTCCACGATCCTAAAATAGAGCAACGCTCAGAACTTACCACCGCAAAGAAGTCTACACACGAAAGTTAAACCGTCGAATCGGGAACCCCAGATTCACAGCCTCCACCTACACAACCATTTGCAGAATCAAATTCCTACAATAATCGCTACGCTACTACTGCAAAGTAAAATAGAAGGATTACCGAACTCGCGCGGATAACAGTAGTACGAACAAAGGAATAGAACGGAACAGAGAAACAAAACTCACGCCAGAAAAAGAGAGGAACAAAGAAATAAAATCAACAAGAACTTTGAAGTGAAGTAGAAAATCGACGCCAACTCCAAAAGAGGAGAGAAAAAAACTGATAAAAATTCAATAGGAAGAAAATAAAAGATATGTTATCTAAATCCCTTATTTTCCTCCCACTCATCCACTTCCTTAGAATTTTAGTTCAACCGAAATACCATCAGACATCCGAGCAAAAATAATACTCTCTCATTAACGCAGGGATTCAAACTCAAGACCCCTAGTACACCAACACCCTTAGCACTCAAACCAGTAGGCTCATTCTAATATGGTTTTACAAATAATTTAATATAAGCCCACTGAGCAAGAATAAGACTTAAGTCAGAAAAATACCAAAATTTACCAAATGTAAGGTTTGAACTTGGGACCTCTCACACACACCCAGAACACTTAACCACTGAAGCAGACATATATTTGTGTCAAGATTTTATAGAAGTAGACATAAGAAATTTGGGGTGTTACATTCCATACTTAAATTTAATTCCCTTTTCGATATAATATCTCATATAACCATTCATGAAATTTAAATGTTCTTAAATTCATCACTAACTCACTTCAATCATTAAATTCCATTAACCATGTAGTACATAATAATCAATCCAAAATCCACTTACTTTAATTATTCAATATCAATTAACAAATTTACCATTAATGAATGATTCAATATACGAACTTACCTGAACTCATAACAACTTCTAATACAATCAGACCACTATTCCGCTACTTTGACTTTACCGCGATTTGTATCCGTTCGAGATGTTTCTTGATCGAGATAAATATTTTTATTCAATTAACCTCATTCTAACATTTAAAATAATCAATTTAACTTATAACCTTTAATAATGAAAATGAATGAAATTGCCCTCAAAATTTACTTTTTATGCAGTTTAGTCCCTAAACCCGAAACTTACAATTTCACCATTGTTAACCATAAATCATGCTAGCCGAATTTTACCCAACCTTATAACAGCCCATATTTATAAAAAAAATTACAATATTTTCCTTTAATTATACCATTTTCATAAATAAGTCCCTAAACCTTAAAATCATAAAAAATTACTTAACAAAATATGGCCATTTAACAACCAAACTCAACAATCTACCATAAAACTTCAAAAACATATTAAATTCATCCATGGCACAATTTATAGCATTTAACAGTTTTACAATTTGACCTTCGGGTTAGCTAGATTAAATTAATACGAGCTCAAAAACATAAAAATTATTAAAAATGGGGTAAAAATTACTCACCATGCATGAAGAATCAAGCATGGCCGATTGCTTTGGTTCCTTATCCATGGAAATTCGGCTGCTCACATTACTTGGAGAAGATGACATTGTTTTCATCTTTATTTTAACTTAATTTATTAATTAATTACCATTTTATCCTTATAGTAATAACCTTAAAAATGACAAAAACCATGCCAATGATTGTCCATTATCAACATACATGGTATAATTACCCACTAAATCCTTTAATTTTGAAATTTCATAGCCATGTGACTCCTTTAACATATAGAATTTAACTTTTGCATCTTTTACAGTTTAGCCCTTTTTACTCAATTAACTATTTAAACATTAAAATTTCTTAACCAAATTTTAATATTATCCTAATAACGCTCCGTAGATATGTAAAAAAAATTATAGGCTCGGTTTATAGAAACGAGGTCCTGATACCTCATTTTCTAAACCAATTAGACTTTAGGGACACACCACTTAAACTTAGTTATTCATTCAAATAACATAATTTACCATATCAAAATAAAATATAATACAATATTTAACTCATAAATATTAAATAATAATATTTTTGAACTTACTTGTCAGATTTGTAGCCCCGAAACTACTGTTTCCAAACCACTGAGAAACGAGCTGTTACAGTATGCACGCGTTTATGAATGTCAATGCAATTTTAGTATATCAATGAAAGATCATACTCAACTCCGCTACACACCACAATGGGAGTTCCCCTGAACTCCAACAATCTACACATCGGGTGGTGGTTTAGCCACCAATGGTTTGTAGATAAACTGCCAATGGCTATGGACACACAATAGAATTTGTAGATGAGAACTGCCACATGGTTGTGGATACATAGTAAAATATCGAAGATAAAATCTGGAATTGGCTATAGATGAACAACATAATCTTGCAGATAAAATCTACCTTTGGCTATGGATACACAGTAAAATCTCGAAGATAGAATCTTCCTCTCGTTGTGGATACACAACAAATTTGTAGATAGGCTACCGATGGTTGTGGTTTGCACAGCAAATTTGCAGATAAATTGCTAACGCTTCCTTCGTACATATCCTCCTACCCCATGCAATGCAATTTGACATGCTTATAATAGATCAATACAGTAGCAATTAATATGCATATAACAGATCAATACGATAGTAATTAAAATGCTTATAATAGATCAATACGAACGCAATTAATGTGCTTGTAACAAATAAATAGGTAGCAATTAATATCCTTATAGTAGATTGATACAGTAGCAAATAGTATGTTTGTAAAAAATTAAATCAGTTGCAAAAGACATGCTTATCATGTGTTCGGTTTAACAGTAACATAAGGCATGCTGATCATACATTCAATAATACAGATGCAACAGTCATATATTATTCACATATCATGCATATAAAATAACAATTCAATCATTTAGATCATGAATTCCAATACTCATATTATCAAGGGTTCAATTGAGAGAAATAAAACCCTAAAAATAATTTTGGGGTTAAACTGAACAAACCATAAATTTTTGGGCAAAATTGAAAAGCAAGGGTCACATGGCCGTGTAATCGGGCTATGTGAAAGGCTATAGGCTATGTGGAAGGGCTACACAGTCGTGTGACCAGGCCGTGTAACAAATTGTGGTCGTGTGGCAATTATAAAAATTAACCTACAAGGGAGACATAACTGTGTGGCAGGCCGTGTGGAGGGTTCTTGGCCGTGTGAGATTCGAACTAGCCTTGGGTTTCCAAGGCACATGATCGTGTAGTCCACACACCCGTGTGGGAGACTGTGTGACCCTATTCCTAGACACGATTTGTTCCAATTCACTTGTAAAAGGACACACAATTTACTGGGAGTCCAATTGACGTTCTTTACGCTCGTTTCTGGTCCAACGCACCTAAAACGGGTCCTTCAAACAAAATTTATACACAAGTTAACAATTGATTTCAAGATTCATCAAGATTATCGAAAGATTTTGGCAAGAACTAGAAAAGATTGAGTAACTGAATTTAAATATTAACATGGATTGATGCTACTGCCGAATTTACGAGTCTACTAATTGAAACGAATTTACTTACTGACCTTTAATAAAAAGAAATGAATGCTATCAATGGCGAGATCGACAACCGGTAAGAAAAATGACTTCAACGAGAATAGATTTTGATTTGGGAAACAAAAATAATTTCAGTAATGAGAAGAAAATATGATGCAAAGAAGAGGATGGAAAAGAAAAGGGAGAAGAAATAGGGAAAAGAAAGCAAAATGCTGTTTGGATTGGAAAAGAAAGCAAAAATTCAAATGTAATTAGGAAAAGAGGTACTAAATACTTAAGGTTTTCAAACCTTAGGGCCAACATGGTAATTTATCCTTGCTGCCGAAAAATAAAATGGATTTTTGGGGATGGAATGGTTCAAACTCAAGTTAATAAGGAGGGTGTTAGTGTGTTAACCATTAGGCCTAAGACGTATTTCTTATTAAGTTTTACTTCTAACAATATATATTTTAGAGTGGTTTTCATCCTAGTTTGTTGAAAATAAGAGGAAAAGAAATGAGAAAAGAGTGGCTTGATCCTAAGACCTTTAACGAGTGCACTAGCTATTTAACCATCAAACCTAATTCATTTCTTAGTTAGTTATTTCAATGAACCCCCTATGTTTTGGGCGTGACAGTCACTTTCTTTCTTTATCTCTTCATGAACACAAGATGACCATAATCAAAACTCATATGAAGCATCACTATCTCTTGTTTTTACTTCAACAAAATACAAAATCTATAAGAGAACACTTGAATTCTTACCCTGTAACATTGATTTCTCAAATTTTCTTAACTTTCCCTCACTTACATCCACAAACCCATGAATTTCGTCATGAAAACTAAGCTTTTGATTTTGTTGAAAACTTGATTTTACTTGAAAATTTATTTAAAAATCAAAGGTTTTGGGTGGAGATTTGTATATTTTATGGAAACAGACCAAATTGAATAAAAACCAAATTTTCTTTCTTCCTCCCTTTCTTGGACGTTTTGTGTATGAAATATGAAGAAAATATCTTAATATAATAATTTCATACTTCCATTAATAATGAGAACTCTTCATATTTCCATTAATAATTATCTAATAAAAATAGTTTAAAATAATAATTTCAATCAAATGATCATTGTTTCATCTCATTTTTCATCAAGATCCAATAACTAATATCATGTCAATTTTTCATAATTTTATAAATATAATTATCTTTAACCCTAGGGTCCACATTGATTCTCACTTCATCAAGTAAATCCAATAGCTAAAATTTAATTCACATGTCTAATGACATTTTGATAAATTTATCAAAAATATCTTCACTTGAAGAATAATCTTTTTGCCCTTTATGATATTTGATATTCACTTTTAAGCCATTTTTCACTTTTGATAAAAATGTAACTCTAGTTTTTTAGTTTTCCAACTAATTCAATTTAATCCAATTATATTTTAAATTTTACAATTTGACCCTTCACTTTTCTTCACTTTACACCCCGAATTAATATTTCACAATATAGCACTTGTTTCAACTTTTTCTAGTATCCAACAACCTTCTCTATTATCACTGATATATCACATTTCATTTACTCGAGAAAGTTACTATGCATATTCCTGATATAGTATCACTTATATCATAGTGGCTTTAAGGGCGTTACACCTTTCTGTTTAAAATTCCATCTATTTCTATCATTATGCGATGATTTGACTAAAGAAGCAAGTAGGCAATGGTACATGGCATGCCACATGTACCTCATATTAATGTGACATTTTTGTCACGTTAGCAAATATTTAAAAAACCACGTCAATTTAAACTTGGATAAATGTTTGTTCAGGTTAATCCTAGATGTAATATTTATAAAAAGTATTTAAAATTAGAGGTGATCATGGGCCGGGCCGGGCCCAGACAAAAATTTAGGCCCGTTTTCTAGGCCCGAGCCCGACCCGGCCCAAAATATGGGCCTAAAAATTTGTCCAGGCCCGGCCCGAAAGAAAATTGATAAACCCGAGCCCGGCCCGGCCCAACCCATATTAAATTTTTTTAGCTTTTTTCATTAAATAAAAAATTTTAAAACAAATATTAAAACAAAAAAACAAATAAAAAATATGTAAATTTAAAAAGTATATTTGATTAAAAAAATATATATATTTAATATATAATTCAGGCCGAGTCGGGCCGGGCCCGGGCCAAAAAAGTTTTACCCGAGGCCCGACCCGTTTTCTAAACAGGCCTCGTTTTTTTGCCCAAACTCATATTTCGGGCCTATATTTTTACCCGAACCCTCCCATTTTTCAGACGGGCCGTCGGGCCGGGCCGGGTAGCCCAACTCATGATCACCTCTATTTAAAATATAGAAATTTATTTATAAATTATTAAGAATTATAAGAAATTATTAAAAATTAATAAAAAATACATTTAAAATTTAATATTAATTTAAAATAAATAGCCAAAATTAAAATTGTCCTAACAAACCAGAAATCCAAAATAATAAAATCTGTAACTTTTATTTTTCAGTGAACAATATTTGTAACGACCCGAATTTGGGCCTAGTAGAATTGGGCCTAGTGGGCCTTGGGCGTAGGAGCGTTTAAAATTTTTGAGAATATGAGAACGACATTAATGCAGGTGGGACCCATTAGGTGTGTGAGTTTGGAGTGTTTAGAGGGTTCTATGAAGTCTCGGGTTCAAGTTGGGCCATAGGAAAAATTTTGGTTTTTGGCTCTTTAGGGAAGAGGGCTAGCTGAAGCTGGACTTAAGTTTAATTAGATATGTTTGCTAGCAAAAGAGGAGCTTGTGGCAAGGTGGTGTGGCGTCAAGGGGAGTGTAAAGAGGTTGGAGGTTCGAATCTCACAAGTGACATTTTGGGTGGCTGTTTTTTTGTGCTCAGGAAAGGAGGAAGCAGAGTTGAGATCAAACTCTGCCTTGGAGGATGGAGACTTGGTCAAATGGTTTGAATGGGAGGTGGAGAGTGAATTGTGGAGCCAAAAGAGGAGAAAATCAGGGGATAGGGGAGTGTGGAAGTGTTTGGCCGAATGTGGAGTGTGTGGGGGATGAGAATTTCGGCTAGGGGTTAGTTTGGAGTAGCAAATTCGACATTTGGGAGGGGGGTAGCAGAGAAACCGAAACCTTTTGTGTGTGTGCCGAAACTCTCTAGTGATTTCTTGGCATTGTTGCATTTCGGGTCATTTTGGTTGCACTTTTCCTACTTGTCAATTCTTTTTCTCCCTCTCTTCTTCTCCGTTTCTTTTCTACCCTTTTTCTCCATAAGCCGAATTCCCTCTTTTTTCTCATTTGAATCGGTTTCTCTTTTCTTTTGCTAGTAGCCGAATCCTCTACTACTCACCTATTCTCTCTTCATAAGTCAATAGCCATCCTACTTCTACTTTGATTCTTTTAGTCGAATACTTGGTAGCCGGAAGCTGGGTGTTCTTTTGTCTGCTGAATCTTCATTGCCTAATCTGTGATCACAAGGTAGTGTGTTCTTCTTCTTTTATTTCATTTTATTTACGGTCTTCTCCTCCCCAGTAAGGCCGAATCTATTCTTCCCTGGTACTTCATCTTTTGTTCTCTTTTTGGTCAAGCCGAAACTGATCTCTTCTTCTTCTTTCCAGTCGATTATCAACTCTGAGGGTTACACGTGTTCAACTCCTAAGTGCTCAAGGATTTGTCTTTGCTGAATCTATGAGTTTAGCCAATCAAGAGTTCTTCATGGTGGTAGGTAATAGCCAGTCTGAGGGGGGATCTAGAAGTGTGCCTTATGAAAGTGGACTCGTAACCCCTGCTCCCAAGTTTAAGCGGCGTAGGGTGTCAGCAGTTCGGGACTTTCCGCCTAGATGCGGAAGGGCGTCGACATCTGGTTTAGATAAGCAAATCGTAGTTGATTGCGCTAGTGAAGGTAAGTGTTAGTAAGCCGTATAGTTAGGTGTTTGGATTAAAGATCTCCCATTTCTATTGATATAGAGTTAACTTGTGTGTTATGTTTGATATAGGTCACGGCGATCGTGAGTGTATAGTACTCTACGTGATCAGGTGTGTAATCTCACACCCTTCTGGATAAATGCTTGCAATGTTCTGTGACTCGGCCGAAAGCCGAAAAGTCGAAAAACCGACAAACGTGACTGCTCGAGCGTGCGAGCGCTCATAGTGGAAAATCGAGATGCAAATGTTGGCGGTAAGTCGTTGAGAGTGTCACGAGCGCTCTCGCGAAACTGAGGCTGTAACGATCCAAATCGGGTTGAACGGGCCCAATGGGCTAACCGGCCCACTTGGGCGAAATTGGTGTAAAAATGTCAATGGATAAGTGTAGTTGCGAAATCTGAAAATCTGAGACCGAAACTACGTGTAATGGGCCACACGAGCGTGTGGCCCCGTTTGGGCCTGAAATGGATTTTAGGCCCAATAGTTTTGTAGAGACCCAAAAAGGGCCCTGTGTCGCTCAAGGCGACAGTAGGCCTTTGAAAAGGCCGTTAGATGATAAAATTACCGAAATACCCCTGGAGGGTAAATGACCGTTATACCCTAGATTATGGTTGGTTGTCATGTATATGCTTCATTTACACTTTTGTATGTATGATGCATTGCATTTATATTATGTTGCATGGGTTGGGTTGATGATCGGAGGAAGTGTATTCTGGTGGCTTTGCCACAATCTGTGTAGTGGCTATGCCACGTATATTCTGTTATTCTGGTGGCTTCGCCACAAATTCTGTGATTAGCAGCTTGTTTGCCATATTGGTGTGTAGGGCTGGGTGGGTTGACTTGGTCCCTACAGGTGTGTAGGGTTGGTACGGGGGTGTGTAGCGGATGGATTATTGGGTTGGGCTGCATTACATTATTTGCATTATCATGTTTATAGGGCTAAGGCCCAGATTGTTATCGAATAGGGCTTCGGCCCAGTCTGCTTCCGTATGGGCTTGGGCCCAATTAATGACCGATTAGGGGATTACACACTGAGTTCTCGTAACTCACCCCTCTGCTTTAACCTTGCAGGTGATCCCCAGCATTAGAGGATTTGGAGCTGCGGTGGACTCTGTGGTGGCCATACATCGGATTATTTCTCACGAACTTTAGTAAATTTCGTTTTTGCTTTATTTTAAGATTATTTTAATTAGGGTTTAATATTATGTAATAAGGCCATTGGATTTTATTTTTCTTTTAACTTTCTTTTCGACTATTATTAAATTGTTAAACGTTTAATACTGGGTTTTCCTAAAATGTTGATAACCGTTTTTCAAAATATCACGTTTCCGCAACTATTCAAGTTCGATTTTCACAACAAAAGCAGTTTTTCAAAATAATAACAACTTTACAAAAACGGACATTAAGCAAATCGCGTTTTTTTCAAACAAACAACGGAACTCGGAGTTTCAAAAATAGAATACGAACTTTTTAACGAACACGCAGTTTTTAAACAACCCTTCTATGTGACATGCTAGATCCGGTCATAACGTCTAGGCTGGGTTTGGGGTGTTACAATATTTATATTTCATGCCATTTACTTTGGCTATATTCCTTTAAATTTTTTTTTGTCCAAATTTGTAACATAATTTTTCAAATTGATACGCTTAGCAGTGGACAAGATGTTGGACAAACAAATGCTTAAAACAAATTTTACATTTCAAATATTTATATATTTATAGTAATTCTTAATTGTAAAAACTTGAACGTAGATAACGGCAATATAGAACGATTATAAAGTAAAAAGAAAGAAAAATAAGAACATACATATTTTATATAAAAATCCTTTTGGGAAAAATCTAAGAGGAGTTTCGACTACTTCTATTTATAAGTTGAAAAATCTTATTCTAATCAAAATCAAATAGAATGAGAGAAGTTCTATACATGTTCTACTTGTACAATCAATATCAAATAGAAGAATAGTAGTTCTATACGGATTCTATTTGAAAAACCTTCGTCCCCACAGATCTCCCTATTTTACCACTGTATTTTATTTCTTTAACAGGAATTATTTAAGTCACACAACTTAACATTAATAATAGTTATTAGATATTTAAATAAATGGCAACTTGATGATAATTATTAATTTGCAATTTAAATATTTATTGTAACTTTAAATAATTTTTATTAATTTTATTTTTTATAATTCTCAATATTTTTAAATAATTTTCTATATATTTTTAATTATTTTAAAAACCACGTAAAGGATGAACATGAAGATGGTTGTCCTAGACATGGTTTTAAAAATTATTATTAAAAACTTATTTATTTGGTTTTTTTTTTAAATTGTTAAAGTGAAAATTCCACTTCAGCATGATGTACATGTGGCATGTCACATGTCTATGCCTACTTGCTTTGTTAGCTATGTCATTACTTAACGGTAGAAATAGATGAAATTTTTTAACGGACTTCCATGATATTTTTACCTATTTTTTTATTATTTATTTTATATAGTTATGTTAATCCGGAATTGCCAAGTGGAATTAACATTATTAAAATAATTTTCATTTTTATATTTTATATATCACTTTTTTTTTTCATAATGTATTATATATTTATATAAAATTGGCACATTAATAATTATTTTTATGTAGATTTTGGAACATTCATTATTTTTCAATGTTGGAGCATTTTAAAAAATCATTATTTGGTACGAAGTATCGTAGCTAAATCGATTGTTTAAATCATATTTAGTTGAGCTTATATAGCATTTCATATCTAGTTAAAATTGAAATTGACCCATTCAACCCTTCCCAACTAGTATTAAATATTAGTAATTTAAGACGGAAAGCTAAATGTACTAAGCCATACCCAAATATGTCCCGCAATCATCCCAAGAACTTCTACTTTTCTGATTGCATCAATTGATTGGTTTCCTTGAACAAAAGTTGTTCAGGAAAGCATTCACTTCTAACACTATAATCAAAGTCAATTGTGGAATTAAATAATGGTTGGAAAAATATTATATTTATAGACAGTAGAATAGATATAGCAAATATTTTAATTATAAAAAAATAAAATAAAATTTATGGTAAGAAGTATTTCGTAATTTGTTTTAATCACGGAAATTATATGAGATGATAAGGATCTTTTTTATATTTTTATCTCAGATATAAAGTAGTTTTAAATCTCATTATCAACATTTATCCTTTAATAGATTCCGCTTCAATAAATACCTAAAAAAAACTCATAGTTTTTTCTAATTGATTTTGGCAATTATTTTAATTATTTTTATATTATAAAAAATATTACCCCTACCAACCACGGCAAATACTTTCTCCCACTAGGAGAGATTAATTGGATCAACTGAGATGTTGTAAGTTTTTTTCACATTCTTCATAGTATTTGAATAAAGGATGAGTCGATGTCTTGAAAATAATAATTTTTTTTTATCATAAATACTACACTTGTAAATTTAAAAATTTTACTCAATTCAATTCAACTTATTTAGCTTTAAAATGTCAATAACTTTGAACTCTCACAATTCAAACTTAAACCGACAATATTAATTAGATCCAACTTTAAATAACTTCAATCTAAAAAAAAAAAAAAATCTAAATTTAAAATACCCTAACAAGTTCGGACTTTAAGAGTGCGTTTGAATAAAAAAAAATTTGATTTTTTAAGATTTAAAAAATACTAATATTTTAGAATTTATCAATTCAAAATGCTAGCTTTTAAAATGTTAGCATTTGTAATTGTTTTTTTTTTTTGGATAAATAATTGATTTAGGAAAATTTAAGTTACTAGAATTTTACAAATTAAAAATAATTAAATTAAGAATAATTATATTAAAAATATTCAATATAATATCTTTATATTTGTAAAAAATTATAAATAATTTTGATAAAAAAATTAAAAATATATATTAGAAATAAATAAAAATAAACTTTGAAGTTTTTATCATATAGTGAGATAATGTGTATTACATCAAATAAAATTTTGAGTAATTTTGAAAAACATGAAATTTAAAAAAGGAAATTGAATTTCTCAAACCTCTCTTTAAAATTACTTAGGCAATTTTAGGCCTTTTTTAGCTGATTTGGGCACAAACGGAGGATTGGATAGTTGATCTATCGTAATTCAGTGTAGCAGATTAAACTAGTTTTCGCACTTTAGGACCTTGAACATAAGCATTTTAGTTATGTTTTAATTACTTTTCAGCAAAGTTTAGTTAAGTGTAATAAAATTTGTTATTCGAGTCTTTTATTGACCTTAGGGGCCTAAAGAGGCCTAAAGGTGCGCTAATACACTTTGTGAGTGTGCAGGAGACCATTAGAAAGTATAATAACTCAATACTGGTCGCTAGGTTGCAACACAAAGCATTAGATGTCACAACATAGGGAGCATAACTGAAGAAGTCCAAGACTGCCTTCGATGTCGCGGCACAGCCTGAGGATGTCGTGACATACCCCTTATAATACCCTAAAGCTGAACATACTGCCCTCGGTATTGTGACATAGGACCTAGTGTGTCGCGACACCACTTCTGCACAGGAAATTAATACGAGCTAGGGCATTTTGGTCCACACAATCCAACTTTAAGCTTAGGAACGTCAGATGACCTAGGGTTAAGAACAACGACAATCCTAAGTCTATAAATAGGCTCAGCTAACACATGTTAAAAACACCTTTTTCCTTTGTATAATTTTCTCTTTAGTTTTAGATTTTAGTTTTTCTTTTCTTTTATGGGTTAGACTTTATTTCCATTCTTGTTTTTTTTATTTTCGGGAAGAAATCAAATTCTGAAACTATTCTCAAACTTTGTGAGAATTCTGCGCTTTATTTCAATACAATCAGGCTTCTTCTAAACTATATACTTGAAATCGTTTTTTATGTTCATTCTTTTATTCAAGTTCATATTATTTATTAGATCCATGAGGAACTAATCCTCCTGTGGGGGATTAACGAGTGAAGGTATGAATAATTAACTTTTTTGTAAGGACTTTTTAATGGATTAACTATTTAGGACAGGAATAACCTAAATCCTAGGCCTGACAACCCTAGGAAGTCATCAAAGCGGGAATTAACCCAAAATTGGTATGGCCTATCTGTGAGCACATTAACCCTGAATCGGTTTGGACTGTGAGGTCGGAAGATAAGTAGTCCTTGCCAACCCAGAATTTCAGTGGACGTATCAGAAGATTATGCTAGGGTACTGACTAGTTGATTGAATAAGAAAACCCGAGACGACAATTGATTAAGATTACTGAAGCGAGCTAATCACCCATGCCCAGATTTGATATATATATTTCTTTAATCGATTTCTTGCTTTTCAATCATTTAATTTTTCTTTATTTCTTTTATTATTATTATAAACCAAAAAAAAACTCTTCTTTTAATTCTTCGTCTTATAATCCGATTAAAGTATTAATTAGATCTATTTAGGTTAAAATTAGAATTAATTTAGTGCTCGCCTCCCTTGGGTACGATCCTCGGAGTACTCACTTACTCCGTTGTAACTATATAACAACCTGACCCGTATACTTGCGAATATCGTTTTCCACATCTTTTGTGCATGATTTCTACTCTGGACGTTGGTACGTCCAGGGGTGGTCAAGTTGTTGGCGTCGTTGCCGAGGAGGCAACGTCACTATATTAGTTTTAAATTTTTCATTTTAATAGAATAATTAAGAAATTTTTAGGTTATAGTTATGAATTTACTTTTCTTTCTTTCTACTAATATTCTCTTTTTGGGTTTAACGTTTAGAGCCAATCACAGATCTAGAAAGAATAATCCGCAGAAATTGTCGACAGCAACAACAACAGCAGTAGATGCAAGATCCACCACCACCACCTACTATAGGCAACGTACTACAGGAGAATTCATTGTTTGATGAGGCTAACAATCGAGAAGATCCACTACTACCACCACAACTACCCGCAAACTTAAACATGGCACATAACGAGAGGACTCTGAGAGATTATGCGTTACCAAATCAGGATATGGTTCAAAGGAGCATTACAAGGCCAACTATCATGGCCAACAATTTCGAGATTAAGCCAACTATGATCTAGATGATCCAGAACAATTTGCAGTTTTGTAGGACAATGACAAAGGATCCGAGTCAACATTTAAAACGGTTCCTCCAGATTTGTGATACCTTCAAATACAATAGGGTCATTAATGGTGTTATTCGTCTTAGGTTGTTCCCCTTTTCATTAATTGATAATGTCTTTTATTGACTAGATTCGCAGGCACCAGGATCGATCATGACATGAGACGAATTCGCAGGAAAAATCCTACAAAAGTTCTTCCCCATCAGAAAAATGGTCCAACTAATAAGGGGAATTTCGATGTTCAAACAATTAGAAGGAGAAAGCCTTCACGAAGCATGGGAGTGTTTCAAGATGTTGATTCGAAAGTACCCACATCATAGATTACTTGAGTGGTTACGATTGCAAACTTTTTACAATGGGTTGGATATGCATTCGAGACCTAGATTAGATGGAGCAGTAGGAGGAGCCTTGATTAATAAAACGTACGAAGATGCGTACGAGCTAATAGAAAGTATAACAATGAATTCTTGCCAGTGGCCAACTGAATGTCATACATGATACATATTGCCAAAGACCATCTACGGTGAAGGTTGTCTAGGAAGATGACAGATACCAGCAATTACTCGACAGAATCAACCGAATAGAGGCTGAAAAGGGTGCACCAGATATATATGGAGGAGACAAACCACTCTTACATTATATTAATAATCCTACCAAGGATGTGAACTATATCGAAAATAGGGGTGGAAACCCCTATTCAAATACATATAATCCCAGATGGAGAGATCACTCGAACCTGAGATGGGGAGGAAACCAATGAGGGGGTAATAGTTCTAACCAAAATAAAAACACTATCAACCCAAATAACCATACTGTATGTGGTCAACGCCTAAATAGAATCGAAGGGAAGATGCAGTCAATGAGAACAGATGTAAACCAAGTGCAATCTGAGTGCACCAACTCAACGAAAACATTGACTAAACTTAAAGATCAAATGAGCCAATTGATGAGCCTGATGGGGGATATAAAAAGGCAAATTGGCATAGGTATTCCTAATAATACCGAAAATAATCCTCGTAGAGAAGGGAATGAGCACGTGAAAGCAATAGCACTCCAATCGGGTAAAATATTGAATAGCCCAGAAAACCCAACTCAGGAGGCCAATATGGAGAATACTGACAATCTTCAATAGAGACCCCTAGAAGCTGACAACGAACCAAAACCAGAGGAAGTAGTTGCGCCGAAAATTGAGCCAGAGGTGGAAACAACCAAAGATTCTGCCGTTGGAAAAATACCATTCCCTTCAAGACTAGAGGAAAAGCAAAAGTGGGATGAAGACAAGTTTGTAAGTTTTCTGAACTTGTTCAAAACTTTAAACGTTAACTTGCCCTTGATCGAATTAATTGAGAAAGTTCCTAAGTACGCCAAGTTTTTAAAGGAAATTATGCCTAAGCATAGGAAAATTAATGTAGGCGAACAAGTTAGTATAAGCACTTCCTATAGTGCTATTATCTCGAGATAGGTTACCCAAAAATTAAAAGACTCGGGAAGTTTTACTATTTCCATAGAGATAGGGAGCACTCATTTTAATAGAGCTCTATGTCACTTAGGAGCTAGTATTAATTTAATGCCTCTATCTATTTTTGAAAAACTCGGGTTAGCGGACCTAAAAAAACCCAAATAACACTATAGTTGGCCAACAGATCCTCAGCATATCCGAAAGAAGTACTAGAAGATGTGTTAGTCAAAGTGCACGACTTTATTATCTCGACAAACTTTGTGGTTCTAGATTTTGAATAAGATCGAGAAATACCCATCTTGCTAGGTAGACCCTTCTTAGGTACTTTTAGGTCCAATATTGATTTAGAGAAAAATAAATTAACCATGAAAATCAATGGTAAGATTGAAACTTTTAAGTGTTGTCACCAATTAAGCAAGGAAGTAGAAAAAAGTCAGGAGTGCATTGTGATAAATTATCTATTTCAGATAATCCCGAGTTAAGGGACGTATTTCCTTTAATGTGTGCAGTTCAAAAAAATAAGTGTAAGGAAAGGGGCAAGCGAGCAAAGGTGGAGTGGCACGACGGACAATGGACTAATACTAATAAAACTAAAGAATCATCCATTTGTGAATTAATAATATTGTCGGATGAATTCAACAACAAAACTTAAATTATTTGAATGGATTTTTAATTTTTTTTTTGTAAATTATTGTATAATTAATTAACTATTTAGTTTAGGTTTTAAGTTTTATTAATTTTATGTTTTATAAAAAATCGTAACACTTTAGAAATTGGAATTTTGGGTGAAAATAGAACCAGTGTCACAACACGGTAGCCCCATGTCACAACACTAAAGGAAAATTTGACAGAATGAAGGAAATCACTTCGATGTCATGACACAGACTTTGTGCGTCGCGACACTAAAGCCAGTATACCCAAGAATCTAAAAATCTAGAGTGTGTCGCGATATTGAACTCCGATATGGCAACAACGATAAACTTCCAGGGATGTCATGACACGAAACTCCTATGTCGCGACAGCGCTACAATTTTCTGTAGGATTAATCCGACCCGTTCATGCAATCCGGCGGCTTAAACCTCTCTTTACCCAATTTTTAACCCTCAAAACACCTATTTTATAACCTAAATACATATTATCCCCTTATTTAAACATCTCTTAACTCCTTTAATATTTCAAAACCTTTTAAATCCCTTAAACCCTAAAACTTTAATTTTCTTTTTTCTACTGGATTTGTTTGGGAAATTTTTTCTTTCAATCTTACTTGGTGCAGGAAAAGGACGGGAAAATCTTTAGGAACAAACGAATAACCGAACGAGATGTGGAATCTAACAACTCATATGAGGTTAAGAGTTCCTAACTCAATTTTTAATGTTCCATTGAACTTATTTGCTTGATATCTCATTAGTTAGTGAGATTAAACATCATGCCTCCTAGAAAGGTCCGGAGAACTAATGAACCAGAATCATCAATAGTTCTAAACCCCTCTAGTTTTTTAAACTCAAATGTTAGAAAATACTTTGCTTAACTTCAAGGAAAAACCTTTATCCAAGAGAGGGGATTTGATTCGTCAATGATTCTTTGTAAGGAAATAATGCCTTTGGTTAGATATCATAGCTGGGAATGTTTTTGGACGATCCCAAAAGACATTGTTGTGGTCCTTGTTGTTCAAGAATTTTATCCATTTTTACGGGACAAAGAGTCTAGAAATGCTGAAGGCCATATGTGGGAAATAGTACTTGTGTGAAGGAACGAAGTGCGAGTAACCCATCGAATTATTTGTAACTTTTATAATCCACCAAACTATGAAAAAGATTTTATTGATGAAACTAATTTAGAGTACTTTCGAGACATAGATATGAATAACATTATAAACTTTTTGACTGAAGGAAGGGTTGAATGAAAATATTGCCCAGGTACCAATATCTCAACCTCTTTTCATCAAGCTATAATGTTTCTTGAAACTAAAATGTGGATTCAATTTTTATGCACACGAGTTGTTCCTGCTTTAAATGTGTCTAATATCAATACTTTTCGAGCGGTTTTTATTTATGCTATTTTGTAGAAAAAACAAATATGCATCGGGAAATGGATTTACCAAAATATGAAGAGATGTGTTAGTGGCCAAAGAGTGGGAGTTTTCTTCCCCCATTTGGTGACGATATTATGCCAAAAAGTAGGTGTTCCAATGGCATCCATAAAACAATCAATGAAGTCATCCTGAAGCATCATCAATGACACTCTGTTTACACAATACGTTGAACTTCGGCCAAATCAGATAAAAGAGTGGAACAAATGCCAACAAGAGGCAACAACAACTTCGACTTCGTCTCAAAAGAAAGCAAAATCAACCGCTCAATAATAAGTTGGAGAGAGCAGTCATCCAAAATTGGATTGGATGATACATTGGATGCAGGAGTCGATGTAACACCCCTTACCCGTATTCAACGTCAGAACAGGGTACGAGTCATTACCGGACTTACAACACAAGCAATCACACAATTCCGAGTCATAAATTTGCGTCCAAATTAAAACCATTTACATTCAATCATAGAGTCCCTAATATGAGCCTACGAGGCCCAAAACATGCTTTGGAAGTGGTTCGGGACTAAACCGATAACCTTAGAAATTTTTACAAAACTTAGAAAATTTTTGCTATAGACAGGGGTCACACGCCCATGTGGTTTGGGACACGCCCGTGTGGGCAGGCCGTATGGTCACACACGCCCGTGTCCTTAACCCGTGTAACTCTCTAACTTGCAACCCATGAACAAATTGAAGTCACACGGCCAAGTCACAGGCCTGTGTGCTAGGCCGTGTGGATAATTTAATTTTCATAAATTAGGTGCAGACTTCACACGCTCGGGACACACGCCTGTGCTTGAGGCCATGTCCCTCACACGGCTGAGACACACGCTCGTGTCTCTGGCCGTGTGCTCAAATCTGAGCATTTTGTTTCTGAAAATTAAGGTACAGGGGACACACGGCCAAGACACATGCCCATGGGACAGGCCGTGTGTCACACACGGCCTAGACACACGCCCGTGTGTCTACCCGTGTGGACCAAATAAAGGCTATTTACCAAGCCATTTGTCACCCTCATTTACACTTACACACACACAAGTTCAATTGCATAAATCATGGAATACTTAGGCAACCAAAACATCCACAAAATAAGGCCAAATTACTGTTATTTCATTATCCACACTCAACATATTTAACACATCATGTTTTGCCCAACCAAATCATACCAAACTCACATTCTACAAGTTTCAACATGGCTACCAATAACATGCATAATTTTACTTAGTTTTCCTAACATACCAATGAGCCAATCTCAACCATTCAATAGCAAAACCATTAAGTCGTATTCAACCATTCACTAAGCATTCATAGACCACATCACACAAGAGATAATTGCACATGTATGCATATATAAATATATATATATAGATATGCTTACAACCATTTCAACCAAAATTAGCCAAATTACATGGCCAAATACCACATCAAACTGTTGACAATTACAAGCCAATACATTTGGCCAAATTCCTAATGACAGATATAACAAAATGACCAAGTCCCTATACATGCCATATACTCAAAATGCTAAATTTCATCAATACCCAAAATGATAGTTTTGATAGTGTGAAGCGAATCTCCGACGATCCCCAATCCGAGCTAGCTTGGCGACACTATAAAACATGAAAAATAAACGGAGTAAGCTATATAGCTTAGTAAGCCTGTATGCAAGAAATAAGCAAACCATACCATGCAATAAACATTCAAGAGATATAATATAAGATAATATAATTTACCATAAGTTCCACAATCATAATACTTCACCAACATTCCTTAAATTCATCATTTCCCAAAATTCAATAAACATAAGCTTTATGTACATACCTGTACCATCTCGAAATGAACTCACACATATTCTCATCTTTGACATACCCGTGAAACACTCGGAATAATAATATCGGATACTCGGGAATCTTGCACACTAAGTGCCACATATGTAGCTATTGCTACCTAAATCTCATATCACATAGTTGCTTGCTCTCGAGCTATCAGTGGGCCTACTCACACAAGCTGTCGGTCAAGACGTAACTACACGGTCTTTGCTCATACATAATTTTGTCAAGTAAAGCGCGCAACATATCTTGGTATACTCACCACCGGTGGGGCGACTGAGACCAAACACCGGATCACATAATCACATAACACATGATAACCCTAGTGACATGTCACTTGTATCCTAATCTATTCCTAAGGTTCAAATGGGATTTCTTACTTGTCGAATCATCTTCAAACTCGTTCGTAGAATTAAACTCGTTCACATAGTCAATCATACAATTCATGCAGTATTAAAGCATTTAAATACAATTATATTAAAGCTTATTTAACATACGAACTTACCTCGGTTACAAAAATAGTTATTAGTTCGATTTAGTCGACAACCTTGTTATTTAACTTATTTAATAATCACATTGTTCAATTCAACCCAAAAACACATTATGGAAAAAATTACAGTTTTGCCCTTAACTTTTTGACAGGGCCCAATTTTTTAGAAGTTTGCATGGCAGAACAATATTAGGGTACCTAATTATACGCCAGGCATGTTTGGGCCGACGCAACCAAAGAAGAAGGAATAGGCACATGAAAGTGAAGAGGAAGGAGATGATGAAATGGATTTTGATGAGGAGGATGATTAAACCTTGTTTAAGTTTGTTTTTAAAGATTGTATTAATTTTTTGATGATTTTAATTTACTTTTGTAGGAGTAGGATTAATAGTAGATTATTAGTTGTTTTGTATTTTGTTTTAATTTTCTATGTAGGAATCCAACATGAAGGAGGCACAACAATTAGAGCTTTAAACTACCAAAGGATGAAGCATCCATCAATAACTTATAGAATTATCACGATCAATCGGGTAACTTCTTTCCTTATCTCATTAGGGGCTACACATTGAGGACAATGTGTTATCTAAAGTGTGCGGGTAGCATAGAAATTTTTTGTTTTAAATTTTTATGCTTTTCTTTTATTTTTCTTGTCATTTGTGTGCTTGAGCTTGTAGAAATACAAGTGATTGGTTAGGAGCATGTACATAGGTTGCATGTTTTTACAAATAAATTTGACATGAGAATAGGTGATTTTAAATTTTTTATTATTAGACTACTAAGTTTTATATATTACACTGTAAATAGGCATTAAAGCAATTGAATGTACCAAATGGTATGGAGCATACAAGGAAACAAGCATGCTAGTATGAATGACAAATTGTGAATTTGTGGTTGTTTAGTTTATTAGAGTTGTGAATATTGAGATACCTAGGGATGACCTAAGGCATTGTTTGGATTACATCTAGAGCCAAAAAGCAAACCCTATTATTTATCCTTAGTACCTATTTTGAGCCAGAAAACACTTCTTAATGAACCTTAATACAAAACTCGAGCCAAAATATAAAATTATACTTATCCTTTTTCCGTTGGTCCTGAACTGCATGATTATAGATGTCTGGCCATACGTATTGAGGGTTAAGTAGATACATTATGGCGGATTTTGTAAAAATAGAGTGAAATAGGAGGGATCAATGTGATATAGTGATTATAGGTTAGCTCAAATGTTCAATAAAAGAAAAAAAATTCAAAAATAAAATCAAAATGAGTGGAAAAAGTACTTGAAAAGAAAAAAGCATTTGTGAGTGAGATGTGTTAGAAAAAGAAAATGTGACAAAGTCACAAAAGTAAAAAAACTCGTTCATTAGTGTACAAAAACTCGTGAGCTAACCATGATTTTTATATTATGTTGTGGCTTGCTATGTGGAGAAATAAGGAAGGTGAGAGAAGAAGACATAAGGCGGTGAACGAGAAAGGGTTACCAAGGGGGAGAATAGGGGACAATATGATGTGCTAAACTATTTTTGTGTTTGAAGCTATTTGATGCTTACTATTATTAAAATTCATACATGTCCTACGCCTCAGAACGTTACAAGCCAAACATTCCTATGTGATCTAGGAAGATTTATTCACAATTCGAAATCATACTGAATAATTGCTTCTATAACTATTTGTATTATGCTGAGATAATCAAATTATTTGTATAATTTATTGATGGATTCCTACATTTGAGACCCTTAATGCTTGTATGCTTTGTAACATACTGAACTTAGGTGTTTGGTACCGAAAATGGTAAATTAGTTATATCTCATGCCAAGATTATATACGAATATGAAATACCTATTCATGTGCTCCAAAGCTAACACTTATATCATACTTGCTCAAGGGTCGTCTTTTCATTTTATTGTTTTTGCTTGTGTTTCTTGAGGATAAGTAATGACTTAAATGTGGGGGAGTTTGATTTGCCGTAATTCGGTGTAGCAAATTAAACTAGTTTTTGCACTTTAGGAGCTTGAACATAAGCATTTTAGTTATGTTTTAATTACTTTTTAGTAAAGTTTAGTTAAGTGTAATAAAATGTGTTATTCGAGTCTTTTATTGACCTTAGGGGTCGAAAGAGGCCTAAAGGTGCGCTAATACACTTTATGAGTGTGCAGGAGACCATTAGAAGGCATAATAACTCAATATTGGTCGCTAGGTTGCAACACGAAGCATTAGATGTTGCAACATAGGGAGCAGAACTAAAGAAGTCCAAGATTGCCTTTGATGTCACAACATACCCCTCAAGATACCCTGAAACTGAACATATATTGCCCTCGATGTCCGACAGAGGACCTGGTGTGTCGCGACATCACGTTTTCACGGGAAATTAATACGAGCCAAGGGTGTTTTGGTCTGCATAATCCAACTCTAAGTTGGGGAACGTCAGCTGACCTAGGGTTAAGGACGACGGCCATCCTAAGTCTATAAATAGGCTCAACTAGCACATGTTAAAAACACTTTTTTCCTTTGTATAATTTTCTCTTTAGTTTTTCTTTTCTTTTAGGGGTTAGACTTTATTTCCATTCTTGTTATTTGTTTTTGAGAAGAAATCAGATTCTGAAACTATTCTTAAACTCTGTGAGGATTTTGCGCTTTAATTCAATACAGTCAGGCTTCTTCTAAACTTTATACTTGAAATCGTTCTTTATGTTCATTCTTTTATTCAAGTTCATATTGTTTATTAGATCCATGAGGAACTAATCCTCTTGTGGGGGATTAGCGAGTGGAGGTATGAATAATTAATTATTTTGTAGAGATTTCTTAACAGATTAGCTGTTCAGGACAAGAAGAACCTAGATCCTAAGCCTAACAACCCTAGGAAGTCATCAAGGTGGGGAATTAACCTAAAATTGGTATGACCTATCTGTGAAAACCTTAAGCCTGAACCTGTATGGACTGTGAGGTCAGAAGATAAGTAGTCCTTATCGACTCAGTATTTCAGTGGACGTATTGGAAGATCCTGCTGGGATATTGACTAGTTGATTGAATAAGAAAATCCGAGACGACAATTGATTAAGATTACCTAAGCAAGCTAATCACCCATGCCCAAATTTATATATATATTTCTTTAATTGATTTCTTGCTTTTCATTCATTTAATTTTCCTTTATTTCTTTTATTATTATTATAAAAAAAAAACTATTCTCTTAATTCTTCGTACTATAATCTGGCTAAAGTATTAATTAGATTTATTTACGTTAAAATCAGAATTAATTTAGTGCTCGCCTCCCTTGGGTACGATCCTTGGAGTACTCACCTACTCCGTTGTAACTATATTACAACTTGACCCGTATACTTGCAAATATCATTTTCCACATCTTTTGTGCAGGATTTCTACTCTGGACATTGGTACGTCCAGAGGTAGTTAGTAGTCAAGCCCTTTAATTGTAGTGTTTGGTGAAAACAAAAAACGCATGGATGGACAACTTTTTTTACAGCTAATTGAGAATGAGATATGTGAAATGACATATTTGACTATACTTGCTCAAAAATTACTCCATTTGCCACATGTATCCATTTCTTGAATATTTATGTACTATTAATTTATTTTTAATCTACTCATGTAAAATGATTTCTTATATAACTTTATATTAATTGAAATATGCTACTTGACAAATTTATTTAAAGTGGGATGTAATTATCACTAATTTACATACTAAGAACATGACATAATTATCACTATGAATATAGTTTACAATTATATTGATGCACTATTAATATTTATCAATTTCTACAAAATTAGTATTTGCAAAAAAAATAACTTAAGAAATTTGTTTATTTAAGTTTTCAAAAAATTTTACTAATTAATTTTCATAATGGATGTTTAATTCATTGGTAATAGTATTTTATTTTAATAATTTTACCAAATAAAGACTAAAATATTATAAACAAATAAATACTTAATAATAAAATGTATCATATCATTATTTGTCATTTTACACATATTAACTTTGAGCTATCCGCTAAGTTTTACCAAATACATTTAAATAAATAATTAATAAAATCAATTAGTCAAACCAGTCACCACAATCAACAATCAACTATCAACCAATTACCAAATAAAACCTCCTTTCTACAAATCCTCCCCCTAAACATTATTTAACTAAAATCTATAAAAATTCAAAAAGTCGAAGCTCAAGTTAAATGATTCACCCAACTTAAAACCACTTGAATTTTAAAATATGAAATATTGAGTCAGCAGGTCTAATCTCAAAGTACTTGTAATTTATGTTATTTATTAATAAACGAATAAAGTAATCTTGGTGGGTTGCTTGATTCTTGAATTGAGATAAGAGTAGCCAGAGTCCAACTCCTTTGATTGACTACGTTAAGTTTAGCCCGAACACAACGGGTCAAGAGACTACATTTTATTTATTTCGTTAGGTTTTGCTCGATAAATTAAAAGATTAAATATTTAAAAATCAAATCTTAAAAAATTAATTGTTGAATTTAAATTATAAATTTATTTAGTATAATATTTAAAATTGAATATTGAATATAATTAAATTATTTGATAGAGAATAATATAATCTTCAAAAATTAAAATAAAATAAACAATAATGAAATGTATTCTCTATTACTTACCTTTGTCACACTTTTTTTTTAGGAAAGATTCTATTTATTAATTTCCATAATGGATTATTAAATGTGTTTAAAAAGATAGATTAATAAAAATATTAATTTTCTTACTTAAAAAATGAAAATATTAATTTTCAGTTTGTTTATCAAAGTTACAAAGGGAATTGTTTTTCTAATTTCCCAGTTTATTTTTGTTTAGACTAACAAGATAATAAAAGTGCTGGAGAGCATCTTCTTATAAAATGCATAAATTACATGTAATTTTAACCCCCCAAAAATCAGATGTTGGTAATGTAATATATGCCTCTGTAGTTTTTCTTCTGAAGAAATAATTTGGCATTGAAATTTGGAGCAGCCAGAAATTTTTATTTTTAGTACTAATTAACCACAATATCATCTTGCAAGTAGTTTTCATGTCACCGGTGGACTAACATGGATCTTACAATTAAGCTAGAAAACTATAAAAGCTAGTGAGGAATTTAAAAAGCTAGCAGCCACGCTGGGATTGTTATTGTTTGGTACAAACTGTGGGAGCAAAGGAGACAGTTCTCTTCTGAAGATCATACTCCACTTGGAAATTCATTTGTGCATAGTTTCCAAATATAGATAAGGAGTCACTTGGGACTATCAGCATACAAAGCAAGCCGTCATTGATCCGAAATGTGTTTTCAGGTTGCAAGCGAAGGTCAGCACCACTGAAATGGAACACCATTTCCGGAACGTTGATATTAGTCTTTGCCCCATAACACAAGCTAAATGTTCCTGAAGGATCTTTCACTGGATCTACTCCAATGGCGTCTTTCACTATAGTCTCTAAGCTGCTATAAAAACTCGATTCTAGGTATGTGAGTGTTGTTCCAGAATCGATTATGATATTCCCTTGGCTCGAACCTGCCTGTGCGGTCTTGTCTCCAATGCTAACACCTTCAAGACTAAGGTAGTAGAAGGTTTGAGGGGTTTTGGTTACCAGTGGAGTGGAAACAGCCCCAGGTCGAGAAATTATTGCTTCTTGGCCGAACAGCAGTTTACTACTGGAACTCGCAGAGCGAGGAACCAAGCAGTAGGAAAATCTGTTATCAATTTGAGTGCTTATTTGAGAAACAAGTGACAATGGCCCTCCTCCCAGGCCAACAAGACCAGCACTGGGGCTTCTGAATTTACCTTGATTGTTGTGCCCACAACCGAAAATGGATGTTGGGAAAGCTGTTTTTTGACCATTGGAGTCGTCAAAAGTCAAGGTATCGGTGCTGAGGATTCCTTTCGTAAATGACTTGTCTCCATAGCTATACGAGTATTGACAGTCATTAACGTCGTTGGAGCACTGATACCGGGGAAGAGCTTGGCAACTATCGGAATCGCAAGGAATCTTTTTGTAGGTGGAAGATGCTTGAGGATCGAAAGGAGGAGAACCTTGTGGATAACATTGAGATTGAAGACATGGAACACATTGTATCCATATAAGGTCGCTTCCAGTGTCTGCAACGGCCATGTAGTCAACTGGCGGGGTTCCAAAGGAGAGTTTCATCAGATAAATACCTCCATTTGGAGTCACTGCAGATTGGATGGCGCTTTGATCAATCAAGGATTGGAAGTGTTTGAGACGGTCCATGGAATGAAGGGCATTTTTTCTTAGGATCTGTGATGAGGTGAGAGAAGCATTATAGAAAGGAGATATTGGCGAATCACGATGAATAAGCTCCACACTGAAACCCTTTGCTCCCATTACTGGCTGAACCACCAGGCTGGAGAATATTACAGTAAGCACAAGAAAAAGTGGATTATGCATGTTTCACAATTTTTGTTTTTAAAGACGAGTATTTAAAAAGAAGGATTATAAGATGTTGTAGATGAGGTGATGAATAATTGGTATTGAGGAGGATGTACTTATAGGCAATAGCACTATGGATGTGCTTGTATTTATAGATTGGAAATCGTTTAGCGTAGCGAAGAAGTTAAGGTAGATTATATATGTGAAAGTGTGTTAATCATTGCAGCAATTTCCAATTGCTATCCGAGAAGGAGAATTAGAAATTAGTGATTTTCAATCTATCTACATAAAAGTTGCGGTGTTTGGGCTCACTACTCATTACTTCGTCTCAGTGACTCAGTGTTTTGTTTAATAGTGGAGGATTTATTAAGGATGATTGCATGGTAATCTTAATTAACTGAGTTAAGTTTCAGTGTTTAACCCCAACCTTCTTTTGTGCCAGGCCCCCCTCCTGACAAAACTTGTGGGAAGGTCTTACTCAATCCGAAAAAAAAAGGGTGTATGTTCTCATTGTTATGATGTTTTCTGTTTTGTAATACGCGTTTCTACTTTCAAAATCACTTGTTGTCTTCATCCAATAGGTTTCTTTCCATAGCCTTTTTTCTGCTATTCTTTTCTCACTTCAATCATAGAAAATAAAGAAAGATAAAAGAGAAGAAAAGTGGAATCTTAATCAATGTAAAAAGAAAGGGTGTCTGTTCTCATTGTTTCCATGCTTTTGTTCCCACTGAAAATTATGGACAATAGTGGGTGTGAATGCCGCATTCCATTCACCAAATTACAAAATATATGTTTTCCGTATAGATAATTTTTTTTTTAAATTTTGATCCTTAATTTTTTTAAAATTTAATTAATTTATTGTTTTTTTGGACGAGAAAGCTAAATGAACTGTTAAAATTTTAGCGCTATCCTGTGGAGCTTATAAACATGGTCAAGATAGGCTTGGGCTATTGTAACAACTGTAAAGGGATGAGAGAGTCCTACAAAATGGGCATATTTAATGAGTCTATCCACTATTACGAGAATGGAATTCTTTCCCTTAGAAGAGGGTAATCCCTCGATGAAATCCATACTCACTTCGGACCAAGCACGAGTAGGAATTGGGAGTGGTTGAAGTAACCCAGGATGAGCAGAGGTATCATACTTGTTTCATTGGTAAACAAGGCATTCTCTACCCATTGTTTAATAACCGTATGCATCCCTTTCCAATAAACCATACTTGCAAGTCGTTGTCTCGTAGAATGGATGCCCGAATACCCCCAGTGGAACTCTCATGAAAATAAGAAAATAGGGCTATTTGAAGCTCTTGATCCTTGCCGATCACAAGTTTCCCATTTCTTCTTAAAAAATGACCATCCCAACTGTACTTTGGATGGGAGGAGGGTTGGGCTTGTAGCTCCAAACAAATTTTGTTAATACGAGGGTCATGTATCCAAGCTTCTTGCACCCAAGCTAATAAGCCAGATATTATCGAGCTACCTTTCAATTGTAAACACTATCCTTCAGCCCCCATACGCTGTCTCAAACGAGCATCGGCTACTATGTTGGTGCTACCCTTCCTGTATAACACATGAAAATCGTAACCAAGCATTTTGCAGACCCATTTCTTTTGAAAATGAGTAACAACCTGCTAGTCAGTAGAACGACAGAAATGTGCAATTGTACACAATCGCAACAAGTAATTGTTAAGCTTTGACCTGCATTGCAACAAAAGACCAGCAGCAAATTTAGCTCAACTTATGCTGCAACACTGTTTTGAAGTGCAGAAATGGAGTTGGTCCGAATGCAGCAACACATTTTGATTGTTTTGTTCCTATGTAACTTTGTCTAGTTCTTTTGTAATTTGATAGCAAAGTTAGTAGGATATTTTGTCTGATTTGTATTGATGTAATAGCTGGTATGACAGCTTTCTTTCTTTTATGTACAAGTTAAGCTAGTTTTTGTGTATGTATTAAGTGGGAGCAGTTAACCATTAGGTAACTGTCCAATTACTTGTGTAATTCTCATATATACTTTCAAATTTTGAATGAAGAGATGATGAGAAGAAATTCATTCAGTTTCCTTTGCAAAGTTCCTCATTCTGTTTTTGCTTTGTTTGTTTTTTCTTTTGATGCAAAAACTCCAACAAATGGTATCCAGAGCCTGTTGCCTTTGAGGGCCTTGGTTGTGCATTGTTTCTAAGTTATTTGTGTTTGAAACAAAGAAGCAGAAGCTGTTTCGTTGGTTGTTTTTTTTTGGTTGCTGTAAAACATGAGTTTTTCACCACCTCTTCCACCTGTTTTTGTTGGTGAAAATTATAATATATGGGCAGTGAAAATGAGAACATATCTACAGGCAAATGACTTGTGGAATGTTTTTCTAAATGATACTGAGCCACCACCATTGAGAGCCAACCTGACCATCGCTCAGATCAGGCAGCATAGTGAAGACTGTGCCAAGAAGTACAAGGCCATGTCATGCCTTCAAAGTGGAGTCTCTGATATTATCTTCACAGGGATAATGGCCTGTGACACACCAAAGGAGGCTTGGGATAAACTCAAGGAGGAGTTTCAAGGGTCAGACAAGACCAGGTACAGCAGCAACTAATCAATTTAAGAAGGGACTTTGAGAATTTGAGAATGAAAGACTCATAAACCATTAAGCAGTATGCTGAGAGAATCATGGCTACTGTCAACAATATAAGACTGCTTGGGGATGAGTTTAGTGATCAAAGGGTAGTTGAGAAAGTCATAACAACCTTACCAGAGAAGCATGAAGCAAAAGTTTCTTCTTTGGAGGATTCAAGGGACCTATCAACCATTCCTTTGACAGAGCTGATAAATGCTCTCTATGCACAAGAGCAAAGAAGAGCTTTCAGAAATGAAGAGCACTTTGAGGGAGCTTTTCAAGCCAAAAGTAGAGAGGGCTCAAGCTCAACCTCGAATTTCAAAGGCAAGAAGCCTTGGACAGAAAAGAAAAAGAAAGAGGCTACTAAGAAGAAGTTTCCACCTTGTGTCTATTGCAAAAAGACTGCTCATCTTGAAAAATATTGTTGGTATAAACCAGATATTCAGTGTAGAGGCTGTAAATAATTTGGCTACATTGAAAAAGTGTGCAAAAATAAGTCAAAACCACAACCACAGTATCAGAACCAAGCTCAGGCTGCTGGTGATGTTGAAGTCCAGGAAGAGCATGTTTTCTCAGCATCCTGCTTTGCAAGCTCGAGCAAGGTGAGCAAGATCTGGCTAGTTGACAGTGGATGTACCCACCACATGGCTTCTGATAAGAGCATGTTCAAGGAGTTGGACACCACCTTTAAGTCCAAAGTCAGAATAGGCAATGTTGATCTCTTGGAGGCAAAAGGGAAGGGTAAGGCTGTGATAGGCACCAAGTCAGGTAACAAAACCATTTTTGAGGTTCTTTATGTACCTGACATTGATCAAAATTTACTGAGTGTTGGTCAGCTACTGGAGAAGGGCTACTCTTTAGTTTTTGAAGGCAAAACTTGTGTGATCAAAGGTGCTACTAGTCAGGTGTTAACAACAGTAGCTATGCAAGACAGAACCTTCATTGTGGATGTGAATCAACTGCAAGCAAAGGCATATGCAACTCAGACTGATGATGCAACCTTATGGCATAGGAGGTTGGGGCATGTGAACTACAATTCACTTAGTCGTTGTAAAAAATGAATTTGATGGAAGACATGTCAAAGATCGAGCCAAAGAAGGAAGTGTGTAAGGTTTGTCAGCTTGGCAAACAGACCAGATTACCTTTCCCTATCAACAAAGCATGGAGAGCTCAACAAAGACTTCAGCTAGTCCATACAGACATCTGTGGACCTATGAAGACACCCTCCTTAAATGGCAGCAGGTACTTTATACTATTCATTGATGACTGTACTAGGTTCTGTTGGGTAAATTTCCTAAAACAAAAGTCTGATGTTGTTGATTTCTTCTGCAAATTTAAAGCCTTGGCTGAAAATCAAGCTAGTTGTAAGCTAAAATGCTTAAGGTCTGACAATGGAACTGAGTATGTATCTCAGAGGTTCCAAAAGATATGTGATGAAGCTGGAATTCAACACCAGCTAACCACCATTTATACACCACAGCAAAATGGTGTTTGTGAGAGGAAGAATAGGACAGTTCTTGATATGGCCAGGTGCCTTCTATTTGAGGCTAAAATGCCTAATATTTTTTGGGCTGAAGCAGTAAACACATCCGTTTACTTACAAAATAGGCTACCAACAAATGCAGTTGAAGGCAAAACACCCTTTGAAGCCTGGTTTGGACAGAAACCATCTGTCTCACATGTGAAAGTGTTTGGCTGTTTGTGTTATGTACTGGTGCCAGCTGAGAAAAGAACTAAGTTAGAAAGGAGATCCATGCCAGGGGTGTTTGTTGGCTATAACAGTGTGAAGAAAGGATATAGAGTCTTTGATCCGCTGACTAAAAAGGTTGTAGTGAGCAGGGATGTTAAGTTCAGTGAAGCAAGCTATTGGAAATGGGATGGAATTGAAGCAAGTCTGCTTAATGAAGATCAGAATGACCTTGACCTGCAGCAGGCTGAAATTGAAGAAGTAGTTGAAGATAGCTATGATGATGAACCTGTTAGAGGAACCAGGACACTAGCAAACATTTATGAAAGGTGCACTGTGACTATGGTGGAGCCTTCTTGCTATGATGAAGTTGTAAAAGAAAATTGCTGGCAAGAAGCTATGGAAGCTGAATTGAGAACGGTTCAAAAAAATGATACTTGGGAGCTTGTTAACAGACCTGAAAATAGAAAGATCATTGGTGTTAAATGGGTGTTCAGAACTAAGAATAATGCAGATGGTTCTTTGAACAAGCACAAGGCCAGACTGGTTGTGAAAGAGTACAGTCAGCAGCTAGGGATTGATTTCTCTGAAACCTTTGCACCTGTTGCAAGGTTGGATATAATAAGGCTGTTGTTTGCCTTAGAAGCTAAAAAAAACTGGAAGGTGCATCATTTGGATGTCAAATCAGCATTTTTAAATGGATTTCTCAAGGAAGAAATCTTCATAGAACAGCTTGAAGGTTTTGAGATCCCTGGTGAAGAACACAAAGTCTACAAGCTCAAAAAGGCCTTGTATGGCCTAAAACAGGCTCCAAGGGCCTGGTATGAAAGGATAGATGTCCATTTGACAAGGCTAGGATTCATCAAGAGTGTTAGTGAGCCTACTCTTTATGTCAAGAAAGCTGGAGAGGAGACATTGCTGATTGTGTCTCTGTATGTTGATGATTTGTTGGTCACTGGTTGTAAAAGTGAGCTAATTGAGGATTTTAAGAAGCATATGCAAGATGTGTTTGAGATGAATGATCTTGGTCTGATGACATACTTCCTTGGTATGGAAGTAAATCAGGAAGAGTAAGGCATTTTCATAAGCCAGCAAATTCAGCATGTCAAAGTGTAAGCCTATCAGCACTCCTGTTGCACTAGGAGAGAAAATGTCAAGCACCAGTGAGCATGATCGAGTGGATGAAAAAGGGTACAGGAGTTTGGTTGGTTGCCTACTCTATTTGACAGCAACAAGGCCAGATATCATGTATGCAGTTAGCCTTCTCTCGAGGTTCATGCACTGCTGCAATGTTGCACATTTTAAAGCTGCTAAAAGGGTCCTAAGTTATGTCAAAGGAACCTTGAATTTTGGTGTTATGTTTGGAAGGGCAGAGGAGCTGAAGCTTGTTGGTTATTCAGACAGTGATTGGGCTGGTTCAGTTGATGACATGAAGAGCACATCAGGCTTCTTCTTCACTCTAGGCTCATGTGTTTTCAGCTGGAGTTCAAAGAAACAATGATCGTTGCTCAATCTCTATGAAGCGAGAACACATCTCATTGCAAAGCATCTGTTAATCAAGCCATTTGGCTTAGAAAGCTTTTGTGTGATTTAAATGAAGAACAAAATCAACCAACTGAAATCAAGGTTGATAATCAATCAACAATTGCTATAGCTAAAAATCCAGTCTTCCATGGTAAGACTAAGCATTTTAAAATTAAGTTCCATTCTGTTCGAGAAGCTGAGCAATCAAAGGAAGTCAGTCTTGTTCATTGTAGCTCAGAAACTCAATTGGCTGATATTCTGACCAAGCCATTAGGAGCTACCAGGTTTGAAACCTTGAAAGGAAAAATTGGTGTTTGTTGCATACAGTCCAATGAGGAGTGTTAAGCTTTGGCCTGCATTGCAACAAAAGACCAGCAGCAAATTTAGCTCAACTTATGCTGCAACATTGTTTTAAAGTGCAGAAATGGAGCTGGTCCGAATGCAGCAACACATTTTGATTGTTTTGTTCCTATGTAACTTTGTCTAGTTCTTTTGTAATTTGATAGCAAAGTTAGTAGGATATTTTGTCTGATTTGTATTGATGTGATAGCTGGTATGCCAGCTTTCTTTCTTTTATGTACAAGTTAAGCTAGTTTTTGTGTATGTATTAAGTGGGAGCAGTTAACCATTAGGTAACTGTCCAATTATTTGTGTAATTCTCATATATACTTTCAAAAATTGAATGAAGAGATGATGAGAAGAAATTCATTCAGTTTCCTTTGCAAAGTTCCTCATTCTGTTTTTGCTTTGTTTGTTTTTTCTTTTGATGCAAAAACTCCAACAGTAATAAAGTGACAAGTAAATGTCGAGTTATCGTACCCACAGGGACTGTGAAAAGAATTATTTATGAATGCAATTTTAAAAACACTTTGGTGAAGAAAAATATTTTGATTTGAGGAGGTGATTAAAAACTAAGATTTTAACTAAGTAAAATAAATAAAAATAAAATAAAAGTTCCAATACACGATTTTAAAAGATGATTTTAATCAAGATGACATAATTGTGTTAGATTAATTGCATTTCTTAACTTAAAATTATTAAACTCATGTTCATGTTGTTACGAATAAATTCACGGCAACTCGGTAATTTGCTAACTTATGAACATACTTACCTACCAAAATCAATTTATCTCTTCACTATATCTCTATATCAATTCAACCGATTAAACAAATTCTAATAAGCAAATGTGTTACTGCACATACATACTTATGAAATTAAAATAATCTCTTGTACATATCTCTATGCCAATTCAAAAAATTAATTCAATCTCATAAGCACATAAAAGATTACGTGAGGTAACAATGTATTTCTACCTTGAAACAGTTTAATCACAATAATCTTGCAAGTTATGCAAGGCTAATGTATCGCTAGATACTGTTGCTAATTTAACCCTCAGCTACCTTAGATGATTAAACATGCACTGATTAAGTATCGTGTCAATTAATTACAATTTCAATCCGTTTAAATAATTAATTCATTAGTTACATTACAATTGTAATGCAAGAATAACTTAGTCATGGTTTTACTTAATCAAATATCTTACCGAGGCCTATAACAATACAAACACAATTTTAATAAATTAAGTAGACGAAATGCAATCAACCTAACACGAATTAAATTTAAGCCATATTAATTAAATTAAACATATCAGCATCACAAATATCCATAGACATATTCATTATAACAACAACAAAATTAAACGGATAGGGAACAAGAATCAAATCTGGTGTTTTCTCCGTGGCTTGACTAGTTTGCTCATCTCTTCCTTCTCCGCTTGTTCTTGTCGAACCAAAGCTTCTACGAACACTTGAATGCTGCTCCAAATGGTGGTTGATTGACTCTTTTTCAAGAGGTGAAATTTGTAACACCCCTTACCCGTCTTCAAGCCGGGACAGGGTTCGAGGCATTACCTAACTAATCTTGCTTAAACATCTCGAATAGGGTTACAAAGTCTCATTTAAACCCATCACTTACTTATACTTGGCCTAAGAGGCCCTAAACATACTTCCGAGAGGTATCGGGACTATTCCGGGGACATTTATGCATTCGAGAAACTTTTCAACAAAACAGGGGTCACACGCCCGTGTGAGTCTAGGGACACTCCCGTGTGTCCCTAAGACATGCCCGTGTCTACTTCCCGTGGTCGAAACTGACTAATTTCACACGGCCTCGACACGCCCGTGACTTTGTCCCGTGTGCCAAACCTTGGCATTCTGACTAATCCACATGGCCCACACACACGCCCGTGTGTTTCGACCGTGTGAAGATTTAAATTCCAAGTGCAAGGTGCAGACTTCACACGGCCTAGGCACACGCTCATGTGCTAGCCGTGCCGCTCACACGGTCTGGACACAAGCCCGTGTGTCTACCCAGGTGGAAAATTAGAAGGCTATCTACCAAGCCCTTAGCCACCCTACCTTGTAAATATACATACTCCAATTCCATTCAACGTAATTCATGACCCAAAGACACATCTAAATACTCAATTCAACATTCATACACATGGGCATACACTTCAAGAAAATCACTTTCATTAAGCAAAAGAATTTGCCAAGTATTTGCCTAACTTAAGGCCATTTACAAAATGACTTTAGTAACATATATAGCCAACACTTTGGCTAATAATTACAACTTAACAAAATACTCGAGTCCTATACATGCCATACTCAAAATAAGTCTAAATTGTTATACCAAAGTGATGTCGGTAGTGTGATTTCCGAACTCCTACGTCCACGATCCTCGAGTTATCTTGGCAATACTACAAGGAAGAAGGGCAATGAAAGGGGTAAGCATAAAGCTTAGTAAGTTTGCATGGATATAAATAGCAACAATAAGCTCATAAAATAATCCATCCGTGACATTAACTAACCATACACAAGTCATAGGCATCTTCCCATACTTACTCACAATTGTCTTTATTTAGCACATACCGTGCCACATGTCGTAAACGTTTCTTCGTGACTCATTCACGAGTACCTGTATTCACTCATTCATATGACCCTAGTGCAAATCTCATTTCTACTTCTAAACTCATCTACTTATCCCTTTAATCGCTAGGGATAGTCAAAGACGCATATTCGACATCTTTCATATAGAGACGGAGCCAGTGCCACATCCCCGAGGTGGTCTTACATGGAGTTACTTCTAAATTCCAATGCCATATCCCAGATATGGTCTTATATGGACTTTCACATCAAGTATCGATGCCACATAATACCAATGCCATATCCCAGATATAGTCTTATATGGACTTTCACATCAAGTATCGATGCCACATCCCGGATGTGGTCTTAGATGAGTTTCTTATTCTTTTACAAAGCCATATCCTGGATATGGTCTTATACGGGATCTTAACTCAATGCCGAGGCCATGTCCTGGACATGGTCTTATACGGGACTTTATCTAATTCACATCTCGATGATAGCAATCCCATATTCATTATAGTCCACTAGGACTTCAACATCATATTTAACATCAATTTCTCATTTCAATGAAGTATCATACATCAATGTGATACCAAGCATTTTCAATTATGCTAACATAAATATTTCATTAATCACATACAAACTTACCTCGTTTTCAAAATGAGCTAGCTCGGCGATTTAGTCTGAGACTTTATTCTTTCCCCGATCGAGGCGGATTCTCGGTTCTTCTTTCTCTATAATAGCAATTTAGCTCATTTTAATCATCTCATTAATAAAAGCATTTCAATAATCATGCTTAGGTAAAATTACTATTTTGCCCCTAGACTTTGGCAAAATGACCATTTTGCCCCTAGGCTCGAAAATAAATTCTAATCACATTTCTACCTTCAACAAGCCTAGGTGAACATTTAATACTCTTATAGCTATCATCAAAACTCAACATTTCACATATTTACTACAATTTTGTAACCTTTTCATCAAGGTCCAAATTAGGTGTTTTCAAGACAACACCTTTCACAAAAGTTGTTCATCCAACAACTAAGACTCATTTTCTTCCATAAAAATGCAGAAAATAGCAATGAAATCTCTCATGGTAAAACTCTAAACTTTGCATCATATTGCACAATAGTCCTCTCATTTGAAAGCTTAAGTTCTAGGGGTCTTAAAAGTACAATTATCATAAAGAAAAATAATCAAAATCACTTACTAGAATGGAGGAGAGCTTGCTGAAAATTGTGAACTTTCAAACCCCTATTTTGGTTGCAAAATTCGGTGGAGAAAGATGAAGAGAAAGATTATATTTTCTATTTCTTTATTCTAATATTAAACTAGTCAAACAAGTCACCAACTATCAACTACTTTGACCAATTTTTTGTCCATCTTTGTCTCCTATGCTATTCCATGGCCGGCCAAGCAGATATTGGGGGTCTAATTGCCTTTTAAAGACCTCCAATTTACATTCTAAGGCTATTTGGTACCTTTATCTTATAGAATAGAACTTTTGCACTTTATGCGATTTAGTCTTTTTTTTCGCGATTAAGCATGAAATCGCTAAAATTAAAGCACCAAAATTCTCATGCACATATACTATCATGGTCCGAATCATAATATAACATGAAAATAAATTTATCAAGTCTCAGATTAGTAACCCCAAGATCACTATTCCGACTAGCCCCTAAATCGGGCTGTTACAATTCTCCCCCTTTAGGGATTTTCGTCCTCAAAAATTTTACCGGTAAAAAGGTTGGGATATTGGTTTCTCATCATTTCCTCGGGCTCCCAAGTAGCCTCTTCTATTCCGTGCCTTTGCCATTGAACTTTCACTAGAACTATGCTTTTGTTTCTTAACTGCTTGACCTCTCGCGCCAAGATTCTAATCGGCTCTTCGCCATAAGTCATGTCCGGTTGTATCTCTACTTTTGTTGGTACAATGACATGTGAAGGATCTGAACGGTATCGGCGCAACATGGATACGTGAAAGACATCATGAATCTTTTCTAGTTCAGGTGGCAAGGCCAACCGATAAACTACCGGTAATATCCTCCCGGTAATTTCATAAGGTCCGATAAAGCGCGGACTTAATTTGCCCTTTCGGCCAAATCTGAGGACTTTCCTCCAAGGTGATACTTTCAAGAACACTTTATCACCGACTTTGAATTCTATCTCTTTCCTTTTCAAATCTGAATAGGACTTTTGCCTATCTGAGGTGACTTTCAGACAATCACGTATTAATTTTACTTTTTTTCTTCAGTTTCCTTAACCAAATCGACCCCGTGTATCTGTTTCTCTCTGAGTTCTGACCAATGCAAGGGCGTGCGGCACTTATGCCCATACAATGCCTCATAAGGCGCCATCTTCAAACTTGACTGAAAACTGTTGTTGTAGGCGAATTCCACCAACGGTAAGTATTTCTCCTAACTACCTTGGAATTCTAAAACACAATATCGAAGCATGTCCTCAAGTATCTGGATTTCCCTCTTCGATTGTCCGTCGGTTTGTGGATGGAAGGCTGTACTGAAATTTAATTTCGTGCCCAAGGCTTCTTGCAACTTTTTCCAAAACCGTGACGTAAATCTCGGATCTCTATCCGAAATGATCGACAACAGTACACCATGGAGTCTTACAATCTCTGACATGTACAAGTCTGCCAATTTATCAAGCGAATAGTCGACTCGTACTGGTATAAAATGGGTTGATTTTGTGAGTCTATCAACCATTACCCATACTACATCTTTCTTCTTTGGAGTCAACGGTAAGCGAATCCACGAAGTCCATGGTAATCTGGTCCCATTTCCACTCAGGAACCATAATGGGCTGAAGTAAACCCGAAGGTACTTGATGTTCAGCCTTCACTTGCTAACAAATCAGGCATTTCGATACAAACTCAGAAATGTCTTTCTTTATACCAAGCCACCAATACCATTTCCTCAAATCATTGTACATCTTCGTGCTGTCTGGGTGTACATCCAAACATCCGCTATGCGCTCCATGCAAGATTCTACAAATAAGCTTGTCATTTTTGGGTACACAGACCCTACCTTAAAATGTCAGACATCCATCAGGATTTACCCGAAAGTCTGACTCCACGTTCGACTCACATAAAACTCTCTTGGCTTGCAAACTGTTATCATCTTTCTGAGCTTCACAAATTTCTTGGAGAAACAAGGGTTTAGCCCTCAATTCGGCTAAAATGGAACCATTATCCAACAAGGTCATCTGAGTATTCATGGCTCTTAGTGCAAACAATGATTTTCTACTCAAAGCATCAGCGACTACGTTCGCCTTTCCCGGATGGTAGTCAATTACTAACTCATAATCCTTAATCAGCTCTAACCACCTTCGTTGCCTCAAATTCAATTCCTTTTGAGTCATCAAATATTTTAGGCTTTTATGGTCGGTGAAAATCCGACACCTTTCACCATATAAATGATGCCTCCAAATTTTTAACGCAAACACAATTGTGGCCAACTCTAAATCATGAGTCGGGTAATTCTTCTCGTGCGGCTTTAATTGCCTAAAGGCGTAAGAAATCACCTTACCCTTTTGCATGAGTACACAATCCAATCCGTTCAAGGATGTGTCACTATAAACCACAAATTCTCTTTCCGGCTCAGGTTGCACCAAAATAGGGGCCTCAGTCAACAGTGTCTTCAGTTCCTCAAAACTCTGTTGACACTTTTCTGTCCAATCGAACTTCACATCTTTTTGCAAAAGTTTAGTCATTGGGGTAGCTATCATGGAAAACCCCTTGAAAAAACGTCTATAATAGCCAGCTAGGCCTAGAAAACTCCTTACTTCAGTTACGCTCCTTGACGGTTTCCATTCAACAATTGCTGAAATCTTACTTGGGTCGACTCTAATCCCGTCTCCCGAGATAATGTGTCCCAAAAATCCCACTTCCTTGAGCTAAAATTCACTCTTACTGAATTTGGCATACAATTGTTTTTCTCTCAAAACTCGTAGAACCATAATCAAATGCTCGGCATGTTCATTCTCGTCCCGAGAGTAGATTAGTATGTCGTCGATGAAAACCACAATAAATTTATCCAAGTATGGCCGAAAAATACGATTCATCAAATCCATAAAGATCACCGAGGCATTTATTAGACCAGAAGGCATGACCAAAAATTCATAGTGGCCATATCTAGTCCTAAACACGGTTTTCGGCATATCCGAGTCCTTGACTCTCAGCTGATAGTACCCTGACCTCAAATCTATCTTGAAAAATACCGTGGCTCCCTTCAATTGATCGAATAGATCGTCAATCCTCGGCAACGGGTACTTGTTCTTCACAGCTACCTTGTTAAGTTACCGATAATCTATACATAGTCTCATGGAACCATCTTTCTTCTTTACAAATAAAACGGGAGCACCCCACGGAGAAAAACTCGGCCTTGCAAAACCTTTATCCATTAGCTCTTGCAACTGTTCTTTTAGCTCATTTAGCTCGGTTGGAGCCATTCTATAGGGAGCAATAGAAATAGGGGCAGTACCTGGAGCTAACTCAATCCCAAATTCGATCTCTCTAACTGGAGGTAGCCCTGGCAACTCTTCCGGGAAAACATCTGGGTACTCGCATACTATGGGTACCGACTCCATTTTCAATTCAGTCTCTTTAGTGTTCAACACAAAGGCAAGATAGGCTTCGTATCCCTTCTTTAAAAACTTTTGAGTCGACAAGGTTGACATCACTACTGGTAGCCTATCTGGCTTATCTAACTCAACACGAATAAGATTACCATTTTCATCTCTTAACTCAATATGCTTCTTCCCACAATTCACAAATACTCCATGAGTAACTAACCAATCCATCCTAAGGATGACATAAAACTCATCAAACGGTAATAACATAAGATCGACCGGGAAATAATGACCCTTAATCATCAAAGGGCAACCTTTGCAAACTCTATCAACCAACACACACTTGCCTAGGGGATTAGACACTCTTATTATGAATTCGGTAGAATATATAGGCATGCTCATGCTAGAGACTAATTTCATGCATATGTATGAGTGGGTGGATCCCGGATCAATTAAAGCTATAACACGAGTATTATGGAGAAAAAAAGGTACCCGTGATTACGTCGGGTGAAGATGCCTCTTCACGAGCACGAATGGAATATGTCCTCGCCGGTGCTCTACCCTCGACTCTAGCAGCTTGCTCTCTAGATGGGTTCTTGCTACCCATCTCATTTCCCGGGTTTCTCAGTGGTCTTCCCCTAACAGTACTTCTCGATCTTGCATTGTGAGGCTTTTCTTTCTCGCCCACCTCGGGGCAGTCTCTGATAAAGTGGTCTAAGGACCCACATCTGAAGTAAGTTTTCTCATTAGCTCGACACTCACCAGAATGGCGCCTACCACACTGAGGGCATTCCGGTCTACTTGGTCGGACATTGCCCACACTAGCAACTGATGTGGTCTGCCCTTTCGACCCCGAAAATTGCTTGCCTTTACTTCGGGTTGAAAACCCCGCTGAAGTGACTGATCGAGTAGCGAAATCCCTCGATTTCTTAGATGAGAACTGGTGAGACTTATTCAGTTGTCTCTTCCTCGAGCCACGAGACCCACTCTCAGCTCTTCTCTTCTCTTTAGCCAACTCTTCGGCTTTACAGGCTCTATCTACCAACACTACAAATTCCTTTAGTTCGAGGACTCCCACGTAAAAATGAATATCTTCATTTAATCCATCCTCGAATCTCTTACACATGACAACTTCGGTAGACACGCACTCCCATGTATACTTGCTAAGCCTTACGAACTCCCGTTCATAGTTGGTTACTGACATACGGCCTTGCTTCAGTTTCAAGAACTCCTTCCTCTTATGGTCGATGAACCGCTGACTGATGTACTTTTTTTGGTATTCCTCTTGGAAGAATTCCTAGCTAACTCTCTCCCTTGGCATCGCCGACACTAGGGTGTTCCACCATCGGTAGGCTGAATCTCTCAAGAGAGATACCGCACACTTTAAGCACTCCTCAGGCGTGCAGGATAACTCATCGAATACCCTAGTGGTATTCTCGAGCCAAAATTCCGCTTTCTCCGAGTCATCTTCCTTATTTGCCCAGAATTCCTCGGCTCCATGCTTCCGGATCTTATCCACCGGAGGCCTTTCTCTTCTCACCACCTCAACTACTTGAGGAGCTACTTGAGTAGGTTGAGGGATTAGTGGGGGTGGAGGGGGTTGAGCGTTAGGATTTGCTCGGGTATACTCAGTATACCAGTTGCTCATCATGTGGAGAAAGGCTTCTCGAGCCTCTTCCCCCTGACCCAAGGTCTCGGGTCTACTATTAGCTAGCCTCTTCCCCCTGACCCAAGGTCTCGGGTCTACTATTAGCTAGCCTCTTCCCCCTGACCCAAGGTCTCGGGTCTACTATTAGCTGGCGCGGTCCTGGAGCGGGAGCCGGCGCGTTACTCACAGCATCATCGGCTGCAGTTCGGTCTGGATCAGAATCCATATACTACATAAAACACAACTTCATACGTCAGGAGCCATCACACTATCATTACTCAGACACTCTTACATATGGCATGTATAGCTAGATTCGTACTTACGTTACGTTAGTCCTAGAACCGACTAAACCGTAGCTCTGATACCAATAAATGTAACACCCCTTACCCGTCTTCAAGCCGGGACAGGGTTCGAGGCATTACCTAACTAATCTTGCTTAAACATCTCGAATAGGGTTACAAAGTCTCGTTTAAACCCATCACTTACTTATACTTGGCCTAAGAGGCCCTAAACATACTTCCGAGAGGTATCAGGACTATTCTGGGGACATTTATGCGTTCAAAAAACTTTTCAACAAAACAGGGGTCACACGCCCGTGTGAGTCTAGAGACACGCCGTGTGTCCCTAAGACATGCCCGTGTCTACCACCCGTGGTCGAAACTGACTAATTTCACACGGCCTCGACACGCCCGTGACTTTGGCCCGTGTGCCAAACCTTGGCATTCTGACTAATCCACACGGCCCACACACACGCCCGTGTGTTTCAACCGTGTGGTGATTTAAATTCCAAGTGCAAGGTGCAGACTTCACACGGCCTAGGCACACGCCCATGTGCTAGCTGTGCCTCTCACACGGTCTGGACATACGCCCGTGTGTATACCCAAGTAGAAAATTAGAAGGCTATCTACCAAGCCCTTAGCCACCCTACCTTGCAAATATACATACTCCAATTCCATTCAACGTAATTCATGACCCAAAGACACATCTAAATACTCAATTCAACAATCATACACAAGGGCATACACTTCAAGAAAATCACTTTCATTAAGTAAAAGAATTTGCCAAGTATTTGCCTAACTTAAGGCCATTTACAAAATGACTTTAGTAACATATATAGCCAACACTTTGGCTAATAATTACAACTTAACAAAATACTCGAGTCCTATACATGCCATACTCAAAATAAGTCTAAATTGTTATACCAAAGTGATGTCGATAGTGTGATTTCCGAACTCCTACGTCCACGATTCTCGAGTTATCTTGGCAATACTACAAGGAAGAAGGGAAATGAAAGGGGTAAGCATAAAGCTTAGTAAGTTTGCATGGATATAAATAGCAACAATAAGCTTATAAAATAATCCATCTGTGACATTAACTAACCATACACAAGTCATAGGCATCTTCCCATACTTACTCACAATTGTCTTTATTTAGCACATACCGTGCCACATGTCGTAAACGTTTCTTCGTGACTCATTCACGAGTACCTGTATTCACTCATTCATATGACCCTAGTGCAAATCTCATTTCTACTTCAAAACTCATCTACTTATCCCTTTAATCGCTAGGGATAGTCAAAGACGCATATTTGACGTCTTTCATATAGAGACAGAGCCAGTGCCACATCCCCGAGGTGGTCTTACATGGAGTTACTTCTAAATGCCAATGCCATATCCCGGATATGGTCTTATATGGACTTTCACATCAAGTATCGATGCCACATCCCAGATGTGGTCTTAGACGAGTTTCTTATTCTTTTACGAAGCCATATCCCGGATGTGGTCTTAGACAAGTTTCTTATTCTTTTACGAAGCCATATCCCGGATATGATCTTATATGGGATCTTAACTCAATGCCGAGGCCATGTCCCAGACATGGTCTTATACGGGACTTTATCTAATTCACATCTCGATGATAGCAATCCCATATTCATTATAGTCTACTAGGACTTCAACATCATATTTAACATCAATTTCTCATTTCAATGAAGTATCATACATCAATGTGATACCAAGCATTTTCAATTATTCTAACATAAATATTTCATTAATCATTTACAAACTTACCTCGTTTTCAAAATGAGCTAGCTCGGCGATTTAGTCTGAGACTTTATTCTTTCCCCGATCAAGGCGGATTCTCGGTTCTTCTTGCTCTATAATAGCAATTTAGATCATTTTAATCATCTCATTAATAAAAGCATTTCAATAATCATGCTTAGGCAAAATTACTATTTTGCCCCTAGACTTTGGCAAATTGACCATTTTGCCTCTAGGCTCGGAAATAAATTCTAATCACATTTCTACCTTCAACAAGCCTAGGTGAACATTTAATACTCTTATAGCTATCATCAAAACTCAACATTTCACATATTTACTACAATTTTGTAACATTTTCATCAAGGTCCAAATTAGGTGTTTTCAAGACAACACCTTTCACAAAAGTTGTTCATCCAACAACTAAGACTCATTTTCTTCCATAAAAATGCAACAAATAGCAATGAAAGCTCTAATGGTAAAACTCTAAACTTTGCATCATATTGCACAATAGTCCTCTCATTTGAAAGCTGAAGTTCTAGGGGTCTTAAAAGTACAATTATCATAAAGAAAAATCATCAAAATCACTTAATAGAATGGAGGAGAGCTTGCTGAAAATTGTAAGCTTTCAAACCCCTATTTTGCTTGTAAATTTCGGTGGAGAAATATGGAGAGAAAGATGATATTTTCTCTTTCTTTATTCTAATATTAAACTAGTCAAACAAGTCACCAACTATCAACTACTTTGACCAATTTTTTGTCCATCTTTGTCTCCTATGCTAGTCTATGGCCCGCCAAGCATATATTGGAGGTCTAATTGCCTTTTAAAGACTTCCAATTTACATTCTAAGTCTATTTGGTACCTTTATCTTATAGAATGAAACTTTCGCATTTTTTGCGATTTAGTCCTTTTTTTCGCGATTAAGCATGAAATCGCTAAAATTAAAGCACCAAAATTCTCAAGCACATATACTATCATGCTCCGACTCATAATATAACATGAAAATAAATTTCTCAAGTCTCAGATTAGTGACCCCGAGATCACTATTCTGACTAGCCCCTAAATCGGGCTGTTACAAAATTGGCAAGGGAATAGGGGAAGGAAATGAAGAAAACTGGAAGGGAATGAAGAGAGAAAAATGAGAGAGAAGTGAAGAGATGAGAAAGGTTGAGATGTGTTTGAAGTGAGCAGCAAAGGGGGGTATTTATAGGTTGAGATGGCTGCTAAAATTAGAAAAAAAATCAACAGCCATAGAGTCCCCCCATGGGCGGCCACACATGTGGCAAGTTTGAAGAATTCAAACTTGCTATTTTAAGGTAGGGGCAAATCTAGAAAGGCACAAATAGTGGAGGGGTTTGAATGCAATTTGAAAGAGTCTTCAAGGACCATTTTGCAAGTTAAATAATCAGCCAAGTAAGCTGATTGGGCAGCATGTGGGACGGTTTTGGGCTGCCCAGTGCTCGGTTGGATCGGTTTTCTCGGTTCAACGCAACTTGACCACTTTTCATAATTAATTAATAATAATTTATTTAACCCAAATTAAATTGGATTAAAATTAAAATTAATTATATTATGAATTAATACACATAATTTGGACCATCTTAGGCTGAAAAATTAATTCGCCTTGATGCTTCAAAATTGTTTCTCGGTTTTGTGCTTACGGCGTTAATGCATCGAGCCGTTTTTCGCCCTTTGTGCGAATCTGTCGAAAATGATCAAAATTAATCAAATTTTATTATAAAATTAAGTAAAATTCAACATGTTAATAATTACAATTTAATTATTTTATAATAATTAAATATTTTTCTACAAGAATTTTATCGAAACTGCATGAATTTGAGTTAAAAACGGCATAAAAAGTGTGTATATTTTTGTGTTTCCAGTCAGCTAGGAATTGCAAGATTTGGTGGTCGATTCAGATGCAAAAACGATGACCAACCAGGTAGTGATGCCATTTTTTGACTGCCAAAAGAGCCGCTAGCATTTCTTTTTCATAAATCGACAAGGATTGTTGCTTGGTTCCAAGGGCTTTGCTAAATAAAGCTATAAGGTGTCCTTGATGTTGTAAAACTGCTCCTACTCCAGAGTTACTGGCATCGGTGTCCAAATAAAAAACAAGCTGGAAATTCGGTAGGGCAAGGACGGGAGCAGAACTAAGGGTTGTTTTTAAGGTGGTGAAGGCATTGTCAACTTGTGGAATCCAATTCCATTCCCCTTTCTCCAGCAAGTTAGTGAGTGGTCTTGCTATTGTGCCATAGTCATTAAAAAATCTTCAGTAATACCCTGAAAGACCAAGGAACCCCCTGAGTTCTTTAACACACGGAGGAGTCAGCCAATTCATAATGCTAGTAACCTTGTTTTGGTCCATTGCCATCTTCCCTTGAGATATAACATGCCCCAAGTATTCAATTCGAGTGGCCCTAAAATGACATTTACTTTGTTTGGCATATAACTATTGGTTTCTCAAAACCTCAAAGACTATCGTGAGATGCCTCAAATGATCCTGCCAAGAAGAGGAATAAACAATGATGTCATCAAAGAAAACAAGTACAAACTTCCTTAGCCAAGGTTTAAAAATTGAATTCATCAAATCTTGGAACGTGGAGCGGGCATTTGTCAAGCTGAAAGGCATGACAAAATTCATAGTGTCCCTCGTGCATCCGAAAGGCCATTTTATAGATGTCATGCTCCTACATTCGAATTTGGTGGTAACTGAAATGAAGATCTAGCTTGAAAAAAATTCTGGCCTACCTAAGTTCATCAAGAGCTCTTCTATTACAGGAATAGGAAATTTATCTTTAATTGTTAACTGGTTTAATTGTCAATAACCTACACACAGTCGCCATCCTCCATCTTTTTTTTTTAACCATGACTATAGAGGATGTAAAGAAGTTGTTGGAGTCCCTAATGATCCATGCTTGAAGCATTTCATAGACCAACCTTTCCATTTCTATTTTCTGAATGGCAAGGTACCTATATGGTCTTATTTTAACCACAACTGATTCATCTTTCAAGGGTATTTTATGGTTATGTAGCCGAGAAGGTGGGAGACCTTTTGGTTCTTGAAAAACATCATCATAGGTTTGCAATATAGTCTAGAGCTCTTAGTTGAAACTAGCATTAGTTGCCATCAAACTAGCCTGTACCGTGTCTGTGATAACCATAGCATATAAGCCCTGTCCTTTCCCCAACATAGTCAAACATTTTGTAGATTGATTGTCTCCCAGTAATTGGACGTGACTTATTTGTATGCCTTCCAATAAACATTGCTGACCATTGTAAACAAATTTCATTGTCAGGGAACTAAATTCCCAAGTGATGGGTCCCAAGGTCTAGAGCCACTGTACCCCTAAGACTAAATCACGACCCCCTAATGGTAGTACTAGAAAATCAGTCTGGAAGCTAGCAGTAAATGTAAACCACAATAATTCATTACAAACCTCACTGGTTGACAAGATAACCCCATTAGCAACAATTACCTTCAATTTATCCCTAGGACAAATCAGTAGAGCCAACTTACATACAAGTTTAGCACTTATAAAATTATGGGCGCTTCTTAAATCAACAAGTAGAATAACCTTGGTGTTCCCAACATTGGTAGCCACCCTTATAGTGTGGACACCTCGCAAACCCTGAAGTGCATGGAAGGATAATACCGGCTCGGTGGGTACAACGTTATCAACTGGTGTTTCCTCAGACCTGATGACCTCTTCTTGGCTCAAGCTACACTCTTCCTCTATTTCCTCTGTGCATGGATCCAACATTAACTAATAAAGCTGGGACTTAATGCACTTATGTCCCACATTATACTTAGCACCACACCAAAAGCAAAGATAATTCTTTTTCCTATATTGGGTTTCAGCTGAAGAGAGGGATCTAGGAGGCCCTCTATGATGGTTCCCTGATCCTCCAAAATTGTTTTTCTAAGTTCCTGAACTAGCAATTGCTGACTTGGCCCCTAACCCACCAAAACCACCATAATAAGTTCTTAAACTAACAATAGCAGGTCCCTTAGAGAAGTTGGATCCTGAAACTGGTAACAGGGTAGCTTTAGAAGATGTATTCCATCCAGACAATAATCTCTTCTTCGTGGAGCTGCTAAGAATATTCTCGACTTGCCTCGCACTAAAAAATCGTTCCACTATACATTTAGGTTTAAAAAGTTGCATGTATTAGCTGATTTCTGCCTTAAGGTTACTTATAAAAATTCTTAGTGCATACTGTTCGGGTAATTGAAGTTGATTTAACAAGCTAATGAAGGCATCATGGTATTGATCTATAGTCCCTACTTGTCTTAAAGTTACCAAATCTGTCATCGGGTTCTGATAAACACTAGATCCAAACCTTTCCTTCAAGTTTTGTGCATAGGATTCCCAAGTAAGCATATGAAACCCACCCTGTCTCTGGCAAAAAAATGATGCCAGTCAAGAGCCTTACCTTCTAGGTGAAGCATCACTGTTGTGACACGAGTGTTCGGTGGAATCTCATCCGTCTCGAAATATTACTCCAGTTTAGCCTACTATCCCCTGAAATCTGTGCTGTCGAGCCGTGGACATTCCAATTTGTAGGTTCTAGCTACTGTCTCCATCACACCTATTCTCTTGGGTCCAATGAAGTCACCCTCATCCACGAGATGAGGTATGGTCATTGACTCCTTAGGAGAAAAATCCGGTGGAACTCCTCCCAAAACCTATTTCCCCTTATCTGCTAAAGAACTAGCTCCCAAAGAACTCACGAGTGCACCTAAATACTGTTCAAATAAGGATTGAACCTCTGACTTGAACTCTCATCGCAACTCTTCTTTAAACTTTGTTAGTCGAATTCCCAAACGATTATCCCATTGAGAAACCTCTGTTTGCAGCTTGAGCATATCATGTTGAATACTAGTAACATCCTTTTGCAAATGTGTGGTAATCCCATCCCTGGTCATGAGGTCATCAAGCTTTGATACCTTGTTACGAGATAGAATCCTAGTTGTATCGAAGAAAGAGAGAATGAAACAGAGAATAGTTTAGAGAAGAGAAAATAGGGCAAAACTTCAGTTCAAAATCATAATCATATATTATGCATGCCTTTCATTGCTCATTTTGAAAATATAACGACTCAGAGAGAGAGAGAGGAGCATGGTACAAAGCTGTCAATTTTAATTATGGACAGTTGTCCCTCTAAGCTCATTGTTTCATTAAAACGGTTACAACAGCCCTTATGACAAAACGCGTCGTTTTTACTTCATTCACCAAAACTCCCCGTTTAACTAAAGTAAAATAAAACTCAACGTATTTAAATTAAAAGCGCAACAAAAAATACTAAAATTTAAAACAACATTTTATCCCTAACAGTCGGATGCCCATGTGCTCAAAGCCAATCTTCCTAAACTTAAGAAAGAGGAAATTGAATATGAAAGGGAGCTTCAAATAAGCATCGAAAGGAATGTGGAGAAGAAAAAGAAGAACGAGATGTAGCATCGCGTGGAGCGGAGCAGTGGGAAGTTCTCGAGATGATTCAAGTTGCCTAAGAATGCGAAGATGGATCAAGTTAAATCTTCCATGGAAAATGGGGTTACCATTGTTATTGTTCCTAAGGTGGAACTGAAGAAGCTTGACGTCAAAACCATTCAGATTTTTTGTTAAGATTTCTGAGAAAAAAAAATATCATTAGTTTAATGATATTTGAACAAAGTTTGTTACCATTACATAACAATGTTGGTCAAATGATGTAAAATTGTAATAAAAAATTTCCATTGTTTTTTCTTCTTCTTTTTTAATTCTTTATTTGAGCATTCTTTCGTACCCCTCCAAACTATACTGCGGCAATGAAAATGGATACAAATAAATAACTTGTTTCTTTTATTTTTTTTAGAATTACAATTAAATTGAGATTATTTGTAAATTTTGAGGGTTAATTTTTTAAAATTATGACTAAATTGATACAATATATAAAAGTTGATGGCTAACTTTTTTATTATATCGATTTGTTTAACTGCCACCTAAACTTGTCATTTGTGATTTTAATGGGAATGATCAAAATGATCAAATTATATAACATAAGTGCTTAAATTGCAAACCTTTTATTTTGGATGCCAAAAGTGAAGTTTTTTTATAGTTAGGTGACTATTTTTATAGTTTACCCTTTAAATTTTAATATGAATTTTTATATATATCAAAATATTAAACATATATTTTAAAAAGCTATTTTAACCCATCACTTTTAACAATTTTAGAGTTTAGCCTTTTATATATATAATTATATCATCTTCACAAGTGGCAAATTTATGTTATTTATCAATAAACGAATAACTAATCTTGCTGGGTAGCTTGAATAGAAATTGATTAGCCAGGCCCAGCGTCAAGCTCCATTGAATTCGCTAAGTTGGGCCCGAACGTGTCACAGAGACTAGATTTTATTAGTTACAAAAGGAAATTTCCTTTCTATTTCTTTCATTTATTTTTGTTTAAAGACTTTAACAAGATTATAGAAGTGCTCAAAAGCATCTTATAAAATGCATAAATAACATGTAAGTTTAACCAGGAAAAGGTTAGTATTTGTTTCCAGGGCATCCCAAAAAATAAAAAGATAAGATGTTGGTAATGTCTCATATATGCCTGTAAACTGTTGTCTTTCATCTGAAGCAAAAATTCAGCAATTAAATTTTGCAGCAGCCAGAAACTTTTAGTTTCAGTACTAATTAGCCATAATATCATCTTGCAAGATGTTTTCATGTCACCGGTGGACTGACATGGATATTACAATTAAGCAAGTAAAGTATATAAGGTAGTGAGGAATTTAAAAAGCTAAGCGGCGGCTGGGACTGTTATTTAGTGATATTTATTCGATTCCGTGGCCGCCGCCATGCGTGCAATTGGAAACCAACAAATTTATTGGTTGGTACAATCTGTGGGAACAAAGGACACAGTCCTCTTCTCAAGATCGTACTCCACCTGTAGATTGATTTGTGCAAAGTTTCCAAATATAGATAAGGGAAGGTCACCTGGAGTTGGAGCTATCAGCATACAAACCAAGTTGTCATCGAAATTAGCAAACGTGTTGACAGGTTGCAAACGAAGGTCAGCACCACTAAAATGGAACACCATTTCCGGGACGTTGATGTTAGTCTCTGACCCGTAACACAAGCTAAATGATTCTGAAGGAGATTGCACTGGATCTGCTCCAATGGCGTCTTTCACTATAGTCTCTAAGCTGCTATAAAAACTCGATTCTAGGTATGTGAGTGTTGTTCCAGAATCGATTACGATATTCCCTTGGCTCGAACCTGCCTGTGCGGTCTTGTCTCCAATGCTAACACCTTCAAGACTAAGGTAGTAGAAGGTTTGAGGGGTTTTGGTTACCAATGGAGTGGAAACAGCCCCAGGTCGAGAAATTATTGCTTCTTGGCCGAACAGCAGTTTACTACTGGAACTCGCAGAGAGAGGAACCAAGCAGTAGGAAAATCTGTTATCAATTTGAGTGCTTATTTGAGAAACAAGTGACAATGGCCCTCCTCCCAGGCCAACAAGACCAGCACTTGGGCTTCTGAATTTACCTTGATTGTTGTGCCCACAACCGAAAATGGATGTTGGGAAAGCTGTTTTTTGACCATTGGAGTCGTCAAAAGTCAAGGTATCGGTGCTGAGGATTCCTTTCGTAAATGACTTGTCTCCATAGCTATACGAGTATTGACAGTCATTAACGTCGTTGGAGCACTGATACCGGGGAAGAGCTTGGCAACTATCGGAATCGCAAGGAATCTTTTTGTAGGTGGAAGATGCTTGAGGATCGAAAGGAGGAGAACCTTGTGGATAACATTGAGATTGAGGACATGGAACACATTGTATCCATATAAGGTCGCTTCCAGTGTCTGCAACGGCCATGTAGTCAACTGGCGGGGTTCCAAAGGAGAGTTTCATCAGATAAATACCTCCATTTGGAGTCACTGCAGATTGGATGGCGCTTTGATCAATCAAGGATTGGAAGTGTTTGAGACGGTCCATGGAATGAAGGGCATTTTTTCTTAGGATCTGTGATGAGGTGAGAGAAGCATTATAGAAAGGAGATATTGGCGAATCACGATGAATAAGCTCCACACTGAAACCCTTTGCTCTAATTACTGGCTGAACCACCAGGCTGGAGAATATTGCAGTAAGCACAAGAAAAAGTGGATTATGCATCATTTCGCCAAAAGAAAAAAAAATAGAAATCAAAGGATTATAAATAGATGATTTGATGAATAAATTGGTTTGTTTGAGGATGTATTTATAGCATTTTGCATATGCTTGTATTGTTAGTCTGAAATCGTTGCAGCAATTTCCTATTACTTTCTAAGAGAAAAACAAATAATTATCATTTCAATGAAATATAATTTCTTGAAATATGATTATTAGGACAAATATTTTTACAATATTTGATATCTTATATTAACTAAACACTTTTTTGAAAATGGAATGATGATTATTAATGTAAAAGATGAAATTCATTTATTTAATATTTCGTAATAACTTTATTATTAACTTAAATATAAAATAAATATTCATTTTGATTTTTAATTTTATTTGACAATAAATTTATTTTACATGTAATACAACTATGCATATATAAAAGAGAGGAAACATATTAAAAAGAATAATACCTCATTCTTTAATTATAAACAAATTACAACAAAACAATTAAAGCTTTCGATCAATATACTTAAAAGGGAAAGAGAGAAAAAAAATAATAAATAAATATATTATGTATATATTGAAAATGAAATCAGAAAAGTAACTTATTTTTAAAAAGTAACAAAGAAAATCATTTGAAGTAAAAAAATGTTATACATAAGAGGAGGTAGCAAGCAGCGGATTTTTTCTTCTTTTTTTTTTTTTGGTGAAAAGTAGATAACTTAAAGAGTCCTAAGAGACACTAAAAGCTTTATCATGCTGAAAAGCCGTGACCACCGCTTCAGGCGGAACTTCAAATATACGAAGGGAATTTTGCCAAGAAAGACCAAGCTTCGCTAATTGATCAACAGTTAAGTTACGCTCTCTAGGAATATGTTGGATATCCCACTGACCTTCAGAATTCATTAGTCTTCTGATTCTTCTGAGAAGAGTAGTGCCGGAATCCATCATTTCCTTCATGGACAAGGCCTTAAACACTTCAAGGTTATCAGTCTAAATTTTGACCCTCTTGAAGCCTCTGTTTAATAAGGTAAGCACTCCATCGAGAATACCCCAAAGTTCTGCTTCGAAAGGCAAACATCTGCCCAAATAATGCGCGAAACCTAAAATCCAATTACCATCTCGATCTCGAACGACGCCACCTGCAGAGGCATTCCCAAATACTCTAGCCACTGCTCCGTCGGGATATAAATAAATCCAGTCGTCGGAACAATGTTGGTAGACCCCTGACGAATATGGGAAAAGTTTAGAACCAATGATTAAGGTTTCAAAATGTTGTGCCCAGCTGAGAGAGAATTTGACGAGCTCAAGGGATGTCCAGTCAATGCGTTGAAAGATGAAGAGATTCCGGTTCTTCCAAATTCTCCAAGCTATTATCCCAAACAGACACGACCAAGTAGTTCCCTTATCCTGTAATTTAATATGACAAGAAAGATTAGTCGATAGCCATGTTTGTAAAGGGTCAGAAAAAAAACCTGGATTGCTTCTCTGGAGGGACTACAAGATTCCAAGCTTCTTTAGAGGTCGGATAGTCCCGAAGAACATGCACGATATCTTCAAAATTGTACCCACACCTTGGGCACGCGCTACTTTGCCCAATTCCTCTCCTGGCTCTTTCTGAATTAGTGAAGAGCCTCTGATTGGCCACAAGCTCGAGAAAAAGACGAACTCTCTGAGGACCTTTATATTTCCAAATAGGCTTCCAAATGTCATCTTTAGGCCTCCAAGAATTTCCCCTTAGTGACCAATAAGCACTGCGAACGGAAAAAGAACCTTCCCCAGAACGAGCCCAAATGATTCTGTCTTCACCTCCGGCAGGATGAGATGGAGGGATACTTAAAATACGCTTTATCATATCATCCGATAACCAAATACGGAGCATATCCACATTCCAAGAATCGTCCCACAGAACCCAATCTTTCAAAGAACTGTCTAAGTTAAGACTAGCATGAGCAGGCACATGATTAAACAGAGGTCCAACATCAGGTATCCAAGTGTCTTCCCAGCCTCTAATTGTAGTACCGTCCCCAACAGACCACATGAGATTCTCATATAAAAGCGGCCAAACCTTAGAGAGGGACCTCCAAAGGTGAGAACAATGACTTTTTTGAATAGAGACAAGGTGCTGGCTTTTCCATCCATATTTAGAACGGAGAACTCTTACCCATAACGCGTCATTCCGAGAGACAAGATTAAAGCAAATTTTCATAAGGAAGGAGTTATTATGGTCTTGAAGATGTCTAAATCCAAGTCCTCCGTGTGACCTCGGCTGACAAATAGAGTCCCAACTAACCAAGACAGATTTTGGATTATCAACCGAACCTCCCCAAATGAATTGTCGTGCTATCCTTTCTATCTCATCACACACTCCTTTCGGAATAGCTAAGGACTGCATGAAATAACTAGGAATAGCAAGAAGAACCGATTGAGCGAGTGTAACCCGCCCTGCAAATGAGAGTTTTCGGGCATCCCAATTTTGAAGCTTACACCGTACTTTTTCAATTACAAAATCCAGAGTACTCTTGGTAACTCGATCGTGAAGAAGAGGCACCCCCAGTTAACTTCCTAGATTAAGGACTTTCTGGAAACCAAAGAGCTGGCTGATCTGATCCCCTATACTGGATTCAACATTTTTAGAGAAGAACATGTTACTCTTCCTTGCACTGATCTTATGGCCAGAAAAATCACAAAAAACGTCTAAGTATTTCCTTCAATAAAAGAGCTTGATCCATCTCCGCTCTGCTGAAAATAACAAGATCGTCTGCAAAGAATAGATGGGATAAAGCCGGACCCGATCTCGATAACCGAATAGGACGCCTCCTACCAGCTGACATATATGATCTGATAAGGTGACCTAACCATTCCATACAAAGTACGAAGAGATAGGGCGAAAAGGGACACCCCTGTCTAATCCCTCTTACCGGTTTAAAGGATCTGGACGGGACTCCATTCCAAAGAATCTGCATAGTGGAGGAGGAAATCGCGTTCATGATTACCTTTCTGATTTTCTCGGGGATTCCAGCTGCGACAAGGGAATCCCAGCTGACCCTATCATATGCTTTTTCCAAATCTAACTTAATGGCCATCCACTGTCTTCCAGCCTTCTTGCTACGCATAGAATGGATTACCTCTTGTTCAATTATGATATTGTCTGAAATATTCCTTCCCGCAATGAAACCTGCTTGTTCTGGGGATATGAAAATCGGAAAAACCATTTTGAATCTGTTGGCAATCACTTTCATCACCAACTTATACATAACTGAACAGAGACTGATTGGCTGAAATTGACAGAAGTCTTCCGAATGGTCTTTCTTTGGAATAAGCACGATAAGGGTGTTATTGAGCTCCCCTTCAATTTTTTTGCCAGCAAAAATTCCTTGAACCCACTCACAAACTGCCCCTCCAACTAAATCCCACTGGCTTTGGAAAAAGTGCGCATGAAACCCGTCACTCCCCGGGGCTTTTAGCGGGGCCATATCGAAAAGGGCCTTCTTTATCTCATCATTCAGTACTGGCTTATTGAGAAAATCAATATCTTGTTCCTTGAGGCAGGGAAAGATGTTGGAAGGAATATCAGTCATAGGCCTTGGATTGTCACCATACAGATTCTCAAAGAACTTAACGGCCTCATCACTAAGAGTAGACTGATCTGAGCACCAATCCCCATTATTGTCTCTTAAGGCCAAGATACGATTAAATTTCCTTCTTTGCATAGTGCGGCTATGGAAAAACTTAGTATTTCTGTCCCCAAATTGGAGCCAATCACATCTAGCCTTTTGCTTCCATAAAAGCTCCTCATGATTAAGCACACTCTCCAATTCGTCCCGAACTTCCATCTCCAAAGTAGCTAAACTTCTGGAGGACGACTGATCCATAGCCTTTTGAATGGTCCCAAGGGATTTCAAAAGCTTCCTTTTGCGAGTGCCTAAAAAACCATAGACGGACCTGTTCCAAGCTTTAACGTGAGAAGTAAATTCAGATAACGAGTCAGCCATGTTACCTGAATAGCTTCATTTGTTTGAGACCAAATCCTTAAAATTTGCATGCTTCGTCCTTCCTGCCAGGAACCGAAATGGTCTCCCTCTTGGAACTCTGAACTCAGGATTAGTCTTAAGAAGAATAGGCCTGTGATCCGATTTAATACAAGGGAGATGATAAACGAGTGAGTGAGGATAGTCCGATGCCCAAGCATCATTAGCTAGGACACGATCCAAGCGCTCGGCCGTGTTTCCTCTTTGCCAGGTGAAGGACGGTCCTATATACCCCAGATCCTGCAAATTACAAACATCAACAAAATTACCAAAAAACTTACATCTCTTGCCTGCTGTGCAATCGCTTTTTTTATCCTTGGAGGGAAAGAATGGCATTAAAATCTCCCAAGATCAACCATGGCAAGGGGTTTTGAGGCAACACAGTCATAAGATCAGCCCAAAGGGATTTCCTTTTAGTTCTGTCAGGACTACCATAAACAACAAGCATAAAAAACCATTAATAAGGTTATTGCCCTGAAAATGAAGGAGCATAAATTAAGGATGGTTATGAATAATTCTAATGGAGATATAATTCTTCCATCCAACCCATATTCCTCCTGAAAAACCAATAGCCTCAATGCGATGGGACCGGTCAAAACCCAATTTATCAATAATATAATTCGTTTTTTTACCACTAATTTTCGGCTCCAACAAACATACAATATCCGGATTATACTCATGAAAAGCTCTGAGAAATTTACTACTCGCACACCCTTGACAGTTCCAAGACAAAATAGATAAATTAGAGTTCATAATAAATGTCCAAAAGTAAAGCCAAACCATGAACCAATATAATAAACCATAAAAATAAATGTACTATAACGCAGATTAAATGCATTTACCACTGTTTGGGCCAGAAGCGACTGACTCCAGCGGATTTTTTCTTTAAGTTTATTAGGCTTATAGTTTAAACCAAAATAAAATAAATCTAATTTTATTTTATATTTTTATAATTTTGTCATGTTTATGAAAAAAAGTAGTTTTTAATATTAGATTCCAAAAAAAATTAAGATAGTGACGTTAGAATAAATTTTCAATTAATTAAATTAGCTGAAAAATGATATTTTGGATCTAGCATAGTGATTTAATTTAAATCCCGTGGGCATGGAAAATTTCCGGTGATTGCGAAGACTACTCTTCACTCGTCCTCATTGAAAAAGTGACACTGTATCGTACTGTGTAAATATATATTACGACATGTAATTATAAAAAAAAAAAACTTTAAAAGTTTTTTTTACACATTATCTATATATTTAATAAAATAATTTAATGCACCATCAACGTATAAATCTCATGTATTATAGCATATAAGTTTCATACATCATCAATAATTAATAACATAACATCCTATCATTAAATTAAATAAAAAATATGAAAGACATATAAATAAATACTAATAATTTTATTTAAATATAATTAGACATCTATTATAACGATTATAAATAAATATTAATAATTCTCAAATTTAGGATCTTGAATTTAAGGGTACTATGTTTAAAGGTTTAGGGTATTGAGTTTGGACCTAGTATTTTGAATTTAGAGTTTAGGGTTGTAGCATTCATTTATAATTAATTAATATTTAATCATGTTTAAATAAATTTATTAGTATTTATTTATAAGTCTACTATATTTTGTTTTATTTAATGATGAAGTGTCATGTTATTATTCACACATGATGCATCAAATATTTTCCTTCGGTTGGGCCATTCTCATCTTTTGGTAAAATTATTATAGCAGTCCCTATATTATATCTTATATTGCAGTTTAGTCTCTCTATTGAAGAAAAGAACATACTAGTCTTCAAATATCGATAAAAGAGCAAAATAGCCTTTCCACTAAAATTATGTCCTTCAAGGCTTATTTTGTTGTTCTAAATAAAAAATAAATTTAATAATAAATTTAATTCACAATCTTTACATATTTATTCAATTTGACTCGTACATGTTTTTTTTTTATTAATTTGGCTTTCAACTTTTCATTGCCGACATATTATTATGTCTTATATGTCACATTAACAAATGGTTTAAAAATTATAAAAAAAAATTATAATTCTAAAAATTATGAAAAAAAAATCTTTAAAAATAAAACATTTAAAAATAATATTTATTTTATGATTTTCATAATTAGCTTAATTACCTCCTTATTTTTTGTAGAGTGTTATTTTTGGGCTAAATTAGGGTTATATGCCAAAAATAAAAATATTTGGCCAAATAGACCATTTTTTTTATATTTAGGAAAATAGACCGCTTTTGGAGAAAAAGTGTAAAAGCACGTCTAGTTGGGTGGCGCGTGCTTTCCTTCAATAGTAAATTCCCAACTGTCAAATTTCAAATTCAGCCAACGGTAAAATTATAAATGGCCCAATGGTAACTTTTTTTTCCTATATATACCTAGGCCATTTTCCACTCTTTTCACTCAAATCCAATTCTCTCCATTATCTCTATTCTCTCAAGATTATTTCCAAACTTTTCCGATAAATTTGTATAAAAACATTCTAGTTTTACTTTATTATTTCGTAAATTTATTCATTTTGATTAGTTTTTCATGAATAGCAAGTTCTTTTATTCGTTTCAACAACAAGCACATTTCCATCGCACAATCGATAATGGTAAATAAAATTTTTTATTTTTATTAATTCTAATTAAGTTAATTTTAAAGTTTTAAAATTTTAAAACTTTTTAAATTATTTTGTTGATATAAATAGGCGGATGATCGAGTTTTGGAGGGGTTCATACACAATTTATCAAAGAGCGCACCAAATGCAATTCGTTGTCATTTGCAAGATGCGGGATTTATACATGCGTCTCATATGCTCGGGGGCTGTAAATAGGATCCCACACTTATCAGCGTGTTGGTGGAAAAATGGAGACCCAAGACACACACATTCATCTTCCACGCGGTGAGTGTACAATCACACTCGAGAACGTAGCTTTACAATTCAGTTTATAAATGGATGGGCCAGTCGTTACGAGGGCAGTGGTCAATCCCGATAAGGAAGACCTTTGTGAGGAATTTTTAATACAGGTGCCGAAAAAGTTTCAAGGTGTTTGGATAGAGATGAAATGGTTGGAAAGTGCTCTGCGCCCCAAGAATCATGGATAAGTTTTCTACTGAATTGAAGTTATTATTGAATGAAAACGCGTATTAGAATACGTGTTTTCAAGCACGCCTTATTTTTTTCTTTCAATCTCACCTCTCCCCCGTACCTATAAAAGGGGGCTCTCCCCCTTACTCCATCATCTCTTCCGGCCACCATACCTCCCATTACAAAATTTCTCTCTCTCGGTTTTCCTCTCGCTTCAGTGTTTAAATTTTTCACTGAAAATATTTATTTCTATTTAAGGTAGAGAGTGTGTTAGTTTTAAGGTATTTTTGAGTCGTTGGTTATGCGATAGTGCTCCGAGACACACATTTCATATGTCGTGCCGGGATGAGACCATTACCTTAGAAACCCATCCTATGGAAGTCGAGTTCCAGGGTGATAGTGTTTTATACGGTCACGGGTCGAAGTCTAAGCAGGGGTCCCGGTTGACGACCGTTATACAGTCACAAGTTGGAGTATAACTGGGAGGCTAGTTGACGGTCGTTATGCGGTCACAAGTTCAAGCTTTTTGGATACCCGAAGATGATGCCTTATAAATACCATACATAAGTTTGAGGGCATAATCATAGGGAAAAATTGAGGGGCTTCCCGGTATAATCAGCTTATTCTTTTTCTCCATTTCCATCGCAACTAGTATCTTTAAACTTCCTTCTTATTCGAAGCCCGGGACCGAGTTGGGTGCAAGGGGACTCTCAGGGGCGGAGCAGCTGTGATGGTGGAGTAAAGGTGAAGATCCTTTCGGGTTTATAACGATTGTCGTTATTAAACAACTCATTAATAATTACAACTACTGCCGAGCTGACATGAGTTTTACCTCTACTCCGTCGAAAAATACGCTCTCCACCTTAGAGTCCCTTTGCATCCACCTCGGTATTGAGCTTTAGTTAAGAATGAAGGTTAAAGATACTGCCTTCGGTTGAGATGGAGAAAAAAATTATATTAATTACACCGAAAAACCCCTTCATTTTTTCGTATGATTATGACATCAATCTTATATATGGTATTTATAAGCCACCACGTCTGAGTATCCAAAAATCTTGAACTCGTGACCGCATAATAACGGTCAATTGGCCCCCTAGTTATACTCCAATCCGTGACTGCATAACAGTCATCGATTGGGTCCTTTACATACACTTCAACCCGTGACCATACAAAGCACTGTCACCCAAAAATTCAACTTCCATAGGATGAGTGATGGCCTCGAAACTAACTAATAATTCGACAAAGGCAAGCGCACCTATCGAATAATAGTATAGATATGGTGAGTCCAGAATATCGTATCCACAAGGACTAAAATTACTAGTAATAATTATCTTTCTATTATTTAGCCTAATAATTAAGGGGATTTATTTTAATCTAAATTTTAATTAACTAATTAACTATGAACACGACAGAGAGTGAAGAAAGTAATCGAAGTAAACCAATGAATAAAGACAATACCCAAGGAAGAATCCACCTAGACTTTAATTATTATTCTGAATCTAAATTAAATGATTTATTCACTTGACTTGATCCGTAGAAATCCCTAAATTATGTTAATATCTCTTTTGAGACTAAGAACAACTGACTCTATGTTGATTAATTGAAATCTCTTTCTAATTAAAACCCCTATTGTCGCATTAACTCGATCTATGGATTCCCTTATTAGATTTGACTCTAATCCGACAGATTTATGTCATCCTATTTCTAGGGTTGCAATCAACTCTACTTAATTATGCTAGATCTACTCTTAAACAGGGATTTTTGCTCCATTGAATAAGCACATCCAACTTGAATTAATATCCTGAAAATATTAAAGCAAGAATTAAGAACACATAATTAAGAACAAGAACAAGTATTTATCATGTAATTCAGATAATTAAATAATAAGATTCATCATAGGTTTCATCCTCCCTAGGTATTTAGGGAGTTTAGTTCATAACGTAAAAGGAAAACATCTCAGAATTAAGAAAACAACAAGACATAAAGAACCCAAAAACTTCTAAGAAACTTGATGGAGATCTTCAATCTTGGAGTGCATCTGCTTTCAAAATGATTCTGACGGCTTCCTTCGAGTAATTCCTTCGATCTACTCTGCGTGCTCTCTTTGGTCTTCCTCTGGTTTGTATTTATAGACTTTAGAATGCCCAGAAACCCTAACAATTGGCTTTTTCCGCGTGAAAACGAAGCAGGGTGCGACAGGGACACGAGCGTGTGATCAGCCCGTGTGAGAGGGCTCAGGCCCTGTGCAAGTTCGCATGGCTCTCGATCGACACGGACTGGCACACGGGAGTGTGTTCAGCCCGTGTGGCTCACACGGGCATGTGCTCAGCCCGTGTGGTACGGGCTTGGCCGTGTGGATCCTTAAGATAGCCCATTTTATCTGATTTTGGCCCGTTTTCTGCTCCTTTCGCTTCCCTATGCTCTCCTAAGTATAGAAACACGAATTTAAAGGATTAGTAGCATCGAATTCACAAAATTGTATAATAAAATATCCAAAAATACGCTAAGCATGGGATTAAAATGTGTTACTTTTATGGTTTATCAAATATCCCCACACTTAAGCGTTTTGCTTGTCCTCAAGCAAAATCCTCAACTCACAATTAAAATTAAATTTCCTCAATTCATAATTCTCATCAATAATGTCTTATCACAATTCACAAATAATCGCACATTGATGATTTAACTAAAAGAGCACTAAAGATTCAAACAATCCAAGTCACACATTTTTATAGCATGAAAATATAGGTGTTTCCCCTTATCTAAATAATTACCTTTAATTCAAGACCGATAAGATTCAACATCCTCACTAAAGATTAGCTCAAATCACTCAAGTGTTTAAGGGTCAAAAATTAAGCACTCAAAAGTCAAACATGAAAAGTTATTACCATAAGCTTGCATGAAAATCAAATCTCCACCACTATAAAATGAGATGATACACAAATCAAAAGGTCTTTAAAGGGTTGTAATGGGGCTTGGGTTAAAGGTGTGGATAAAGGCTGAAATAGAGGGTTAGAATCGAGATTGATTTGACAATTTACCTAACTAGAAAAATAAACTAATACTGAATAATTACATCAATTGAAAACTCTTCAATGCGAGCTTCTTCTCAAAATATGGAATTAATTACTTAAGCTCAAACTTAAAGGACTAGTAGATATCAACATGAATGAATATAAATTTCCACTTTTTTTTTAAACAAGAACAAAGAATTTAATAACTGAAACAAAAGAATATAGTCAGGCAACTAACCAAATCAAATCTCGATAAAAAGGGAGTCAATAAAATGGGAATAACGAATCAAAAATAAGTTTTGGGTTAATATTAATGGTTGAGTCAAGAAACGGTTTATTAGGCTCAAAAGGGTTCACTAGGGGTTAATTATGAAGGTAGGCTTTTAATGGAATAAATGGGTTAAAACCTAGGTGCCTTTATCATCTCAGTATATCAAATCAAAGGTGTGGTCTCGACATGTATAATTGAAGCAAGTTCTAGAATAACAAATCAATATTGACACACTCATAACCAACAATAAAGTGAGCAAGAAAAGTGTATGCTCTAAAAGGCTCAAAATCTCACAAAAATTATGGTTTTTGATGTCAATCTTGTAAATCTGAAACTTCAAGGTAATATTTAAATTTAGGGAAACAACCTAGCAATTTTAATTCTGAAAATAGACTTATCATGCTTGATTCTCTAATGTCTTAAAGTTTAAACAATCAATGCACAATTACCTATGACTTAATCCAAAACATATCAATAAAAATCATAAGACAATAGAAGTTTCATTCTAATAGTAATATGAGAAAATTACTTAAGAACAAGACATAATTTAGGGATTTTCTAATAATGATATAATTAACCTCCCCTCACTTAAGATGTACATTGTCCTCAATGTACCAAAATAGATAATAACAATATAATGAAAATATCATAAGAGAGGGAGAGAAGTGAAACTTCCTGAATTTTGGATGAAATCCATGGAATAGTGCACGCGAAATTGTGGATATAGCAAATTGAAGTGCATGATTCTGAGCAACTATTAAGAAAATAAACACAACTGTGGAAGAAGATTAAGGGATTACTCGATTAGGAATAATCATAAAAACTAAAATATAGTTAAAAATATAAAAGATAAGTCTTTGAAACTATGATAGAAAACCATAAAGGAAAATAGACTAAAAAAAATAAAAAGAAAAAGAAAACTAAAAATAAAAATAAAGACAGAAAGAAAATAAATGGACTCAAATGTCCTCATCGTCAGACGCACCGCGAGTCGGAGGTGCCGAAGATAAAATATGGAGATGGTTGCAGATCCGCTGCAATGTGGCCTCGAGACTGTCAAACCGCTGGTATCACTACTGCTCAAAGCGAGTGAGATGCTCGGATATGTCTGTCAAAGTAGGAGCAGAAGAAAGAGGTCGGTGACTCGGAGGTGGAGGGTGAGGGGGATCCTCGTGAGGAAGAGGAACATCTTCAGTGATGTCATCGGGATCATCCTGATCATCAGGATGAGACAATCAGTACTGGAGAGGATTGAATCCACGACGCCGCTCGATCATCCTCATGTGTAGCATGCTCGAGATGCCCTGAGGGGACATCTGGCCAATAAGTGTGAGGGTGGAAGACTGTTCCGGTGTGTCGAGGAGACCGAAGTGTCGAGCGAGGCGAGTCACGTAAGGGCCTAAACAGATGGGGCCCTTCCTGTGGCGGTCATTCTGGTGGCGGAAGGATAAAGCAATAAAGCACGCCAAGTCGATAATATGGCCGTAGGCCATGCTCCATAAGTAGTATGCATCGTGTGTGCTCACGACTCCGGCGCTCTCTCTCTGCCCTGTCAAAGTGTGAGCTAAAAGGGCGTGAATATACCTTAGAGCTGGAGAGAGAGAAGTCACCTTCGGGCGACTAGCGTCATAGGTCGTCAGGCCACCTATGAGGTCATTCCAACAACGCGAGGGCGAGTAATAAATATGGCAATGGAGCTGAAGAAAGTCATCGGCACTCATGAACTCCTCTGTATAAAGTCCCAAAGCAGCATTGAATTCTAGGACGCTCATGTGGCGCACCAAATCGCCAAGGCGAAAGATGATGGTGCCAGGCTCGTCATGGACGGACATGACGCTCTGAAGATGAAACGTCGAGCAAAACTCCAGGGTAAGCTCCATATATGTGGGCTCGACGATACTGAAGAAACGGTCCCATGGAGCGGTGATGATGAAAGCTCGAACCTTATCAGTGAGGTGAACTTGCTCCAATACGGCCCAGTCAATGCACCGGCCATCCAGTGGGTCGTACACGAAGGAGCTGAAATAGGTCATCCGGTGGGTCCACGTAAAATCTAAGGTATGGATGGCAAACTTCAGCAGTGGCGCTTAAGGAGGTCGCGCCAGGACCCTTCCGCTTTTTCAAAGCGGGGACGGTGACCTTAGTCTTATCTCGCGTATTTGTCATAATGTCACTGAAAACGTAAAAGATTTTCAATAAGTAAATCAAGCATTAGCAAAGTCAAGAATGTATTATCCAAATAGTCCTAAATAACAGTGTATTCCTAAAATAGTGAATTTGAATATTAAGTTAAGCAAAAATCAGACATTGAAATTATTATTAATAGTTGTGAAACAATAATTAAATAATACTAACTTATGGTATGCTTAAGACAATAGCATTAGTAAAAGTAATTAAAGACGAATAAAAATATCCTAAATATAATAACTGGAATACTAAAATATAACATTAACCTAATAAGTAACAAAAAGAAAAATAGTAATAATAAAAAGCCTAATCTAAATAATAATAAAGATAATAATAAACAAAATATAGGAAGATATAAATATAAATAAATAACAGAATAAAATAAAATAAAAATGAGCTAAAAATGGAGGGAACAAAGGGGTGACCGACGGCGGAAAGGGTGGTGGCTGGAGTGAGGCGTGATTGGCGGTTGACGGGCGGATGGGCGGACAACGAGTAGTAGGGCAGCAAGGTTTATTGTGGGTGAGGAGATGGGAAGAAAAAGAAAAAAGAAAAAGAAATGGAGGAAAAGAAGGAAGGGTCATGTGGTGGTTTAGAAGGATGAGGGAAGAGAGGGAGGGGCGTGTGGCGTGTGGTGGTGGGGAAAGAAAGGAAATGGGAGAAAGAGGGGAGTGTGGTGGTGCAAAGAAGACGGGGTCGGGGGTGTGTGGCGGCGAAAAGGAAAAAGAAAGGGAAAGAAGAGAGTGGGGGGTTTCGGGTTGGTGAAGAAGAAAGGGAAAAGAAAAAAAGAGGGGCGTCGACGGTGGCCGGAAGGTGCGACAGAGCTGGGGTGGGAGGCAGTGACTAGGGTTTGGGGCTTCGGGAAAAAGAAGGGAGAAGAAAAGAAAAAGAAAAAAGGGGTTAAATAGGTGACACGGTCGTGTAACGACCCATGTTGGGCCACACGGCCATGTCACACGCCCGTGTGGTATATCTCCAGCCCGTGTTTGTCGCGAAATTTAAAAGCTCAGGATCCACACGGCCAAGGACACGCCCGTGTGTCCAGGCTGTGTGGTCTACATGGCCGCGTCGCACGGCCGTATGGTCTACACGGTCGCGTCGTACGGCCGTGTGCGAAGTTCTTCGCTTTTCCCATGCCCGTGTGGAATATGACACACCCGTGTGACCTTACACACGGTAGTGTGTATTGCTCGTAGAGCCCCTTGACTTGTTTTAAATTTTAAAATTTGAAAAATTAGGCTCCAGGTTTCACTCGGCCTTGGACACGCCCGTGTGGACTATATTTAGGCCGTATCTCTGTCGATTTTTGGGAATTTTAAGCTCCAGGTTCCACACGGCCAAGCCCGTGTGGGTGACACGGCCATGTCGCCAAGCCGTGTACCCCTCTGTCGATTTCTTTAAAATTTAAAAACTAAGTCCCATGATCCACACGGCCAGGGACACGCCCGTGTGTCCAGGCCGTGTGGGTTTTAAAACACCATTTTTTTTAATTAATTAATTTCGAAGATATCATAAAATATAATTAGTAAGTTAGGCATGTTAATACCCGGGTTGCCTCCCGGGAAGCGCTTGTTTAGAGTCTAAGCTCGACTTACCTCTTATTCGTATGGTCATGGTGGATGCGGAGTCGAGACTCCTCTTTCTCGCTATCAATTCTATTATCAACATACGGTCTGAGTCGAGTAATATTTACCTTAAAAGTGCCAAAATTAGAATGAGTTACCTCGACTGTTCCGTATGGGAAGACATTGAGTACCGTAAAAGGAGTCGCTTCGTTTGTATTAAGCTCTGAAGTGGTTATTCGAGGGTTGTTTTCATCTAACAGTACCTGGTCCCCAATCTTAAAGTGATTCGTTCCACCTTTTAGCTTGTTATGGAGTTGCTTTGGTTTTGCTTCGTGTATTCTCGGTTTCTCCTCGCCATGTGTCCTCCATTCGTCTAGTTCATCGATCTGAAGCCTTCGCTCCTCATGAGTCGTTCTGTATTTGTCACATAGGATAGAATGTGGTTCCTTCACTTTCTTTCTAGGGATTTCTTGCAAAGAAGTTTGAGCCACAACGTTACTCACATTAACAGAACTCGTAAAATCATCTCTATCACTAGATGTCTTAACAGAATCACGAGCTTGGAGTTTAATCGTGTCATCACCTACACGAAGTATCAATTCACCTGTGCCAACATCAATGATAGTCCTAGCAGTTGCTAAAAAGGGTCGTCCTAATATTAAAGGTGTGTCACTGTCCTCATCCATGTCTAGAACAACAAAGTTTACTAGGAATATAAATTTATCGATTTTTACAAGCACATCCTCAACAATTCCCCTAGGAAATCTAATAGTTTTATCTGCTAGTTGAATGCTGTTTAGGTTTCCCAAGACCTAGTTGCTTAAACATTTTATAGGGCATGACATTAATACTTGCCCCTAAATCAGCCAAGGCATTATTAACATCTAAACTACCAATTAAACAAGGAAGAGTAAAACTCCCTGGATCTTTTAATTTGTTGGGTAGTTTATTCTGTAAAATGGCTGAGCAAACTGCATTTAGCTCCACGTACGACGCATCATCTAACTTCCGTTTGTTTTCCAAAAGCTCTTTTAAGAATTTAACTGAGTTGGGCATCTACGAAAAAGCTTCAATAAACGGTAAGTTAATATGTAGCTTTTTTAAGAGTTTAAGAAATTTACCAAATTGCTCATAGTATGGTTTTTCTTCGTCGCGTTAGGATATGGCACACGAGGTATATGCTCTTTACTCATCGGTTTTTGTGCACTGTGGCTTACCTCAACCTTACCTTTACTTACCACAAGTTCATGCCTCGATTCAGATTCAGATTCAGATTCTACTAACCCTTCTTCATCACGAACGGTGATGGCATGGAGTTGCTCCTTTGGGTTAGGTTCGGTATTACTCGGCAAGCTACCTTGTGATCATTCTGAGATCAGCTTAGCAAGCTGACCTATTTGGTTCTCGAGCCCTTGAATCGATGCTTGCTGATTTTTGAGTGCTGTTTCGGTGTTTTGAAAACGGGTTTCTGACACCGAGATGAATTTTGTTAGCATCTCCTCAAGGTTCGACTTTTTCTCTTGTTGGTAGAGTTGTTGTTGAAAGCCTAGAGGGGGTTGCGGTCTCTGATTTCCTTGACCACCCCATGAGAAATTGGGATGGTTCCTCCAACCTGCATTGTAAGTGTTACTATAGGGATTATTCTGAGGTCTAAAATTGTTACCCATATAGTGAACTTGTTCATTCTCTGTGCTCGGGTTGTAAGATGGATATTCTGTGGTGTTCATCCCTCCTCCATTTGTGTCAAATTGCATCACCGGATGTACCTGCGTAGAAACACATAAACCATCAATCTTTTTGTTTAAAAGCTCTACCTGATTTGATAACATGGTGATCGCGTCGAGGTTGAAAACACCAGCGGCTTTTTTCGGCTTTGTTCTCATGACTTGCCACTGATAATTATTCAGTGGCATCTTCTCTATAAACTCATAAGCCGCTTTAGGTGTTTTATTATTTAGGGTACCGCCGGCGGCTGCATCAATCAGCTGTCTAGTTGAGGGGTTCAAACCGTTGTAAAAGGTTTGAACCTGTAGCCATAGAGGTAACCCATGGTGTGGGCACCTTCTCAACAAGTCCTTATACCTCTCCCATACATCGTAAAGAGTTTCTAAATCCATCTGTACAAAAGAAGAGATATCATTCCTCAACTTTGCCATTTTAGCCGTCGGAAAATATTTCAATAAAAAATTCTCGGTCATCTGTTCCCAAGTAGTGATGGAACCTCGTGGTAACGAGTTCAACCACTGTTTAGCTTTATTTCTTAAGAAAAAAGGAAACAACCGAAGGCGAATAACATCATCAGAGACGCTATTAATTTTGAACGTGTCGCAAAATTCTAGAAAGTTGGCTAAATGAGCATTTGGATCCTCATCCTGTAAACCATCGAACTGAACACATTGTTGGATCATCTCAGATAGTGTTCTGGCCACTCGAAGTTATTTGCAAAGAACAAATGAGCCTCACAATACTCGATTCAATTTGATCAAATTAGGCTTAGCATAATTGTACATAGTACGAGGAGCATGATTTGCGGCAACCACAGGAGGTAGCAGATTATTATCAGCCATCTCCTCGGTACTATTGGAATCGTCCTCTTGCTCTTCCTCTATATACTGTAGACTTCGCCTTATTTCTCTACGGTTTCTGCGAGCGGTACTTTCAATCTCACTGTCAAAAAGCAATGGTCCTGACGGGTTCCTTCTAGTCATAAACTAAAAATACCTACCAAAAGCAAATAAAAGAAAAGTTAGTAAATTAAAATAAAAACACAAATAAATTGCAAAAAATGGCTAAAGTAATAAAAATTAAGTGTTCCTAATATTTTAACTCCCGGCAACGGCGACAAAAACTTGATGATCTCGAAACTAACTAATAATTCGACAAAGGCAAACGCACCTATCAAACAGTAGTATAGATATGGTGAGTCCGGAATATTGTATCCACAAGGACTAAAATTACTAGTAATAACTATCTTTCTATTATTTAGCCTAATAATTAAAGGGATTTATTTTAATCTAAATTTTAATTAACTAATTAACTGGTGGTCGTCGATTCCACCAATATAATCCTACACCTATTTGCAAATTTAAGCAGTATAGGGAGTAGGGTTGATCCCACAAAGACTGGGTTTACTGAAAATTGTTTCTCTCTCGACCAGATTTATGTCTGGGCAGTTGTCGTGCCCAAGAAGTTTGGGGGGATAAAATATGAAACCTGAAATAAACAGAGGAAAAAAAATGTAAAAAGTAAAAGCTGAAGACAATTAAATAAAAAAACAGTGAAATAAATTTTAAGAAAAATCAATTAAATTTAGCTCAGCTTTAGGCACGGGTTTTTCCGTCTCTGAACCGATCCTCGAAATTAGATGAACTCCTCTTTTCCAATAAGCTAGTTATAGCTACCAAGGACGCCTCGGACACCAACTCTTCCTTGTGTAAATTAGTTATGGAACGTCCTATAACTAACCCTTACCGATCGAACAACCTATGAAACGTTCATGATTTAGAACTCCGGCAGCTTTGCGTTCTAGAAAAGCCTAACTCGAACCAATGCCATCAAGCACTTGGGACATTTAACTCCGATTACTACTTCCCTTGACGGAACCAAACAACAAACCCCACTTGGCATGCCAATGTGTTCACGGAAAACCGATTAGACAATCGATCCTTTCGAAATCCCAACTGTACGTCTAGCCACACTAACTCAAACGACGTCCTTTTGACTTAGTGTTGATTTGACTTTGTGAGTTGACGAAGTCATACTCTTAATCCGGAGAAATAATAAATATTGAAAAGTAGGAGTTAAATAGCTCGGGTTTGTAATTCACGGGTCTTTGACGGGGTTAACACCGACTTAAAGCTGAAAGGGGTTTAGTGTGGCATGAATTTATTCATGCTTTGTAAACTTTAGAAGGTGGTTTGATGATTATGGTAAAGAAAGGAAAAGAAAGGTACTTGGAGAGCAATTGGACCAATTTTGGAAAAGAAACAAGAATTGGAAACAATGCTGCAGAATGTTAACGCCAAATTGAAAGGGAAAGAATAATTCAATTCCAAATTGAAGTAGAAAAAGACAAAGAGGATAATTCAACTCCAAATAGAAGTAGGAAAAGAATTAATTGATTGATGATTTCCTAAGAACAAAAAGCCCCTATTTATATACATGGGGTTTACTAAAAATAGCCTAAACTAATTTAATATAAAATCTAAAAAAATAAAATAAAATAAATTAAGATTTTTCTATTTTTGGCTTTTTACAAAGTCAAAATATTTGATGTGTCCTTGGCTTCCTCCATTTTTTTAATTTGGCCCCATTTCAATGATTTTCTTTCAATTTGACCCTTTTCAGCTTGCTTTTGACCAATTGCATCCCTGACAAGATTTAAATCATAAAAATACTAATTTAGCAGGGATTGATTCAGAAATAAACCGAATTAAACACAAGAAACCATGCAAATTAACATGTTATCAAATCCCCCTACTTAGCTCATGTTTGCCCTCAAGCATGTTGTTCTTTCAAACATTAGAATTGATTCTATAATTTATTAAAAATCGAGCCTCCTTTCTGCATCCATACTCAATGTAAACAACATAGGCAAAAATAAATAAATGCTCAGAACATATGGCTTAATCAACAAGTTTCATAAAATTTGAAATATGTGAACTAGATAATTTCATTAAATTGAGTTTGAATCAAATAATTTGGAAGGCATTATTAATCAACTATGCTTTAAAAAAAACTTTTTAGACATGGTCAAACCTTTTTATGCGAACTAGGATGACAACCCAAGCACCGTATCTCGGTTACTCGGTTCAAATAGCCTTTATTATTATTATTATTAGGCTCTGTTAGCGGAATGTTATTAAGTTATCGACTTGTCACTCGAACCTTTTTACGCGAGATGAGATGACAACCCAAGCACCTCACCCCGGTTACTCAATCCGGTCATGTTTTCAAAACTTTCACTCATAACTTGAGCCTTTATTTATTTATTTAATTTTTTTTAATTCATTTATTCATGCACAAGCAAATATTTTTTTCAAACAATCAATTAATAAAAAAATCTAGCTACATATATCAACCTTAAAACACAAATGTCGACTAATCTATATACTTGAGCATTTAAATTCAAAAAAATTGCCCAATTGTCCAAGTTGACTAAGCATGAGATTAAAGGCTCAATGTCAAATAAACTATCGAATGAATTCAATGTAAGATTGAACACATGCAAAAGAGAGACATTCAGTAGAAAAAAATTATGCATATTCATCATCAATTTCCACCCCCTACTTAACCTTTGCTTGTCCTCAAGCATGTGTCATATTAGAGAAAAGAAAAACAGCAGCTCAAATAACAGGTAAAAGGAAAAGTTCAGAATACTCCCCATGTATGTTTAATGATTTTGTCGGTGTTGTGGGTAACGACTTTGCAGGATATCAAGGATTGTGGAGACTTGATTTTCAAATGTTCCAAGTCGCGCTTCGATTCGGCTTAAACGTGCCTCCACAGATAGAGGTTGTTCCTCTTGCTCTCTAGTATTGATGTGTGGACGTTGGCGAAAAACCATATTTTCGTGAGTAGTCCGTGTACCTGGAGGCACAAAATAACACGAAGTAGGGGTGCCGGCAAGCAATCCCATAGAATCCAAACAATATTTATCTAAGCTATCCATACTATATGCACATGTGAGGGCCAAGAAATCAATTTCAAAGTGAAAAAGTCGAGAGGTTAAATTCGTAATATATGACCCAAGTATTAGTGGACGACTATAATGCAAAACAGCATGAAAATTTCGTACAAACCAATATCCTAAATTAACTTTAAAACCCAAATGCATACACCACAAAAAGAACAGTTCAGCCTTAGTTAGAACAGATGATGAGTCATTTCTGCCTGAAAAACTAAAGGCTGAAAATCGATGAATATATCTTAAAGTAGGTTCATGCACCAATAAGTCTTTTGTGGTATTCAGATTATAAAGATGATTAGAATGAGTTAAAACACGATAAACATATTGAGCATCAAAGTTGCTCGGAATATCTAACAGAGCAGAATGATAGGAATCAGATTGAATATTATCAGGGTCGACGAAACCCATTGCAATGTTAAATTCAGAAATTGACATTTGAAAGTCCCTCCCAAGCAAACAAAAACATACAACGTTTTGTGTTTCAACAGTTAGCAATGCATTTATATCGAAGCTAAATGTGGTGTAGAATTTGTATACCAACTCATAATATGCATTACAGGAAATATTAGCAAAAGAATTCCAACCAATAGCATCAAAATAATGAAGCACAGCATCACGAATATTTAAAAGATCAAGAGTGGTGAAATCGATTTGCTTACAGATCAGGAGCGAACGTTGTCGGATGTCGTCATATTGTGTTCGATGTTCCGAGGTTGAAAAGTCTAGAAATCCTCGCAATCGACCTTTGATAGGAATAGTGTTTGCACGACTTCGCCTATTGCGTTGACTGTTTCGGGATGGTCGAACACATTCGTTAGGCGAGTCGGGTGGACTGGCATTTTCAGCAACGTCAGTACTGCTATTTGTGGGTGTCGTTGACTCACGTGTCAGTTGTCGACGGCTTCGAGTAGACCGTGTTTGGCGTTGAGAGACACGTTCGTTCACGGTGGGAGGAGCTTCGACATTGTCGTCAGAAGGACCAACCTCTTATGGATTACCTGTATTATATGTCAGTAAAGGAAAGATAAGTTGGGTATTAGGGATTGACCTTTCAGAAGTAGTGGGGCTGCTATCCGAACGTTCTGTTTCGACCGGGGTCGGACTCCGTCGATGACGGGCTCTCGTTGGGGCGGCATTTTTTCTTGGAGGAGGTAGAGGAGAGTCATCGTCGGCTAAATCGACGACGGGAGGCGCTAAAAATGGTGTTGATTTCGATTGAGGGAAACCAGAACATTGTCGGTCGTTTGGTTTCGAGTTCGGACCATCGCTTCCGTGCAAACGTTACGAAGAATTGGTTCTATTTGCTACGACAACGGCGAAGACGGCGATGGCGCACGGCAGCGTTAGCAGCGGTCAGCGACGACGAGTGGCGACGGCGCATTTTGGCTAATTTTTAAAGGGGTAACGGTGGGGGTTTCGATTGTGGCCTTGGTTAAGGTGGTTGAGAGGGTGGTTTGGTGGTGGAGAGAAAAGAAAGAAAAATAAATATTGAAGAGGTTGTGGTTGGGGGTGTGGGTGTGGGTGTGGGCTCCGATCGGCTAACTTGCGGTGGTAAAGGAGGTTAAGGGCTTCGATGAAGAGTGGAACGGCGGTGGAGGAGGCCGACGAACGGAGGTTGCAAGTGGTGGAGGAAAGAAAATGGAGGAAGGGGTGGGGGAGGCGTTCGGCGATGGCGATGAAAGGGGGGACAGTGATGGCGACGGCAGTGCAACGGCGACGGCGAGGGCAGTGCAGCGGCGATAGCAATGGGTGACGACGGTGGTGGCGTGCGGCAAGGTGTGAGGTTAGGGGTTCATGTTTATGTTTGTTGTAAAGAAGAAGAAGATGGATGAAAAGGTTTGGGGATTTTGGGTGTTTAATTTGTTTATTTTTTTCTTTTTTTCTTTTTCTTTGGATTTTCGGTTGGGCTTATTGGGTATTGGGTGTATTTTTGGGTTTGTGTTGTTTGGGTAGGTGAGTTAATTTGGTTGGGTATTGGGTATTGGGCTAATTTTGGGTTTGTGTTGTTGGGTTTGTATTTTGGTATGTGTAGGTGGGTTAAATGGGTTGGTGGGTATTGGGTTTAGGTTTTGGTGTTTTATGAAGGTTAAGTAGTTTGGGTTTTTTTTTGTTTTTTTTAGGTAAATATTTGTCACCAAATTAGCATGTCGTGCCCGCGCCACCACCATTATCCAACTTTCGAAAAAAATTCATGATCTCCATTATGTTCCTGAAAACATCAAATTAACTGAATTAAATCAAAATTTATTTATTTACACCCTAGATCTTACTAAAACTTAAAATTAAATAAATGAAAAGAAATTTGGGTTGCCTCCCAAAAAGTGCATTTGTTTAACGTCGTTAGCTCGACGACCTGTTATTCAAATTCTGGGCTCATCGAGAACAATCTCCTCAACTGTGTGCGTTTGAAAATTCTCGAAAAAGGGTTTTAGTCGTTGACCATTCACCTTAAAGCACTTTCGGGTTTCTTCGCTTTGAATTTCCACTGCACCATTCGAGAATAAATTAGTAATAGTAAATGGTCCTATCCATTTGGATCGAAGCTTACCAGCGAAAATTTTTAAGGTGGAGTCGTATAGGAGAACTTTTTGTCCTATTGAAAACTACTTCCTAGTGATTAACTTATCATGAAACGCCTTCGTCTTTTCTTTATAAACTCAAGCATTTTCATATGCATCGTTTCTAATTTCCTCGAGTTCTTGGATGTCCAATTTTCGAGACCTTCCTGCAGACTCCATCTCCATATTACACTGCTTAACTGCCTAAAATGCCTTGTGCTCTAACTCGACCGGAAGATGGCATGGTTTACCAAAAACGAGTCGGTAAGGTGACATGCCTATTGGTCCCTTGTAAGCTGTCCTATAAGCCCAAAGTGCGTCATTTAGTCTCAAACTCCAATCCTTCCTGTTAGGTTTAACAGTCTTTTCCAAAATAGACTTGATTTCTCGATTCGACACTTCAGCTTGTCCGTTTGTTTGTGGATGGTAAGCAGTGGCAATTCGTTGAGTCACTCCATATTTCTCCATAAGTGCACTTACGAGCTTATTGCAAAAATAAGTTCCTCTATCACTGATTAATGCTCGTGGAGTGCCATACTTGGAAAAGATAGAACTTTTAAGAAAGTCAACTACGGTCTTAGCATTATCATTGCAAGTGGCCTTCACCTCTATCCACTTAGAGACGTAATCAACAGCTAAGAGTGAATAAAAATTATCGAAAGAAGAAACGAAATGACCCATAAAATCGATGCCCCACACATCGAAAATTTCGCATATATGAATAGGAGTAAGGGGCATCTCATTTCGACGACTAAGGTTGCCAACTTTTTGGCATCTTTCACAGGTTTTGCAGAATAAAAAGTCATCACGAAATATGTTTGGCCAAAATAGTCCACATTCGAGAATTTTATGTGAGGTGCGTTTAAGTCCAAAGTGCCCTCCACATGCATAAGAATGACAAAAAGTTAAGATAGACTGTACCTCTATTTCTGCTACACACCGTTGAATTACCTGATCGGAGCAATGCTTCCAAAGGTAAGGATCGTCCCAAATGTAATACCGAGCATCCTTTTTATCTTGTCTTTTTTAGACCTTGGTAATTCAAGGAATGCACTGTAACGAGGTAATTTACTATGTCTGCGTACTCAAGGATGAACCGCATTTGCTTTGAAAATAGGTTTTCATCTGGGAAGTTGTCTTTCAATGGTGTGTCGCTCATCTGGAATCGGTAATCGACTCGGATGGTCACTACTAGGTTTTCGTATCCCTTTTTATCCCGGATTTCAAAATCGAACTCTTGTAAGAGTAGAATCCACCTAATCAGTCGCGGTTTTGCCTCCTTCTTCCCTATTAAATATTTCAAAACTGCATGATCAGAAAAGATAATCACCTTAGTTCCCAATAGGTAAGATCTAAATTTGTCTAAAGCAAAACACAATGACTAATAATTCTTTCTCGGTGGTTGTGTAATTGCTTTGGGCGACATCCAAAGTCTTGAAGCATAGTAGATAACATGAGGCTCTTTCCCTATTCTTTGGCCAAGAACAGCTCCCACACTTTGGTCACTTGCATCACACATGATTTTGAATGGGAAGTTCCAATTTGGTGGCTGCACTATGGGAGCGGAGACCAATTTCTGCTTCAGCACGTCAAATGCGTCTTTACAGGTCTGGTCAAATTCAAATTCTTTATCCTTTTGTAACAGACTGCAAAGCGGTCACCGATTTTCGAGAAATCTTTCATGAATCGTTTGTAAAATTCTACATGGCCAAGAAACGAACGAACTTCCCTCACGGATGTGGGGTAAGGTAACGAGTTAATAATATTCGTTTTTGCCTTATCGACCTCAATTCCTTTCGAGGAAACTATATGACCCAAAATTAATCCTTTATCAACCATTAAATGGCATATCTCATAATTTAAAACAAGATTAAATTCTAGGCATCTTTGTAATATCTTAGCAAGATTATCGAGATATTCATTAAAAGAGTTACCATATACCGTGAAGTCATCCATAAAGACTTCAATGATTTTCTCGACATATTCGAAGAATATGCTCACCATGCATCTTTGGAAAGTGGCCGGAGCATTACAGAGTCCAAACGGCATTCGTCTATACGCAAGCGTTCCGAAGGGGCACGTGAAAGTTGTTTGTCTTGATCCTCCGGAGCCACTGGAATTTGGAAAAATCCCGAGTACCCATCGAGACAACAATAATGGGTCTTACCAGCTAATTGATCGAACATTTGATCGATGAAGGGAAGTGGAAAATGGTCTTTCCGGGTAGCTGCATTCAACTTCCTGTAATCGATGCAAACCCTCCATCCATTCTGGACTCGGGTAGGGACCAGCTCTTCTAACGAGTTTTTCACCACTATCACGCCAGTTTTATTAGGCACGACATGAACCGAGCTAACCCAATCACTGTCGGCAATCGGGTATATCATTCCAGCATCAATAGTTTCTGGATCTCCTTCTTTACTACCTCCATCATGGGTGGGTTAAGACACCTTTGAGCATCTCTCTTTGGTTTTGTGTTATCTTCGATGGAAATTTTGTGCATACAAGTGGATGGACTTAGCCCTTTTATGTCGGCTATCGTCCAACCAATAGCTTCCTTATAATCTCTTAGAACTCGAACTAGACTTTCCTCCTCATCTTTGGTTAGTTTCTTTGACACTATCACCGGTGAGGTGTCTTTTTCTCCCAAAAAGACGTACTTAAGGTGGTCCGGTAATGCTTTAAGCTCCAAGGTTGGTGGCTGCAAAACCGAAGGTAACATTTTAGTTTGGGGAGGTAATAGTTCAAATTGGTTACCTTGGTTCGTCAACGATGGTTGCGTTTCCAAGTGTTTGACAATTTCTCGCAACGGATCTTCTATGATTGCTAATTCCTCGAGATGATGTAAAACATCCATGTCAATGCTTCTGTAAAGGACAGCTTCCAACTCATCAAAGTCATGATATTCGAAATAAGATTGAGTTAAACAATCTATAATATCGATACTAGACATATTTAATAATGAGTTAGGATGACCCATAGCTTCGTAGACATTGAATTTCACGATTTCGCCATCAACCTCCATTGTCAGTGTTCCGCTCTGAACATCAATTTTTGCGCTTGCGGTATTTAGGAACGGCCATCCAAGCAAAATGTCAGACAAATTAGTTGAGTTATCTTCTTCCATATTAATAATGTAAAAATTTACAGGGAAAACTAATTCGTTAACTTTAACAAGGACGTCTTCAAGCAACCCTTCGGGATAGACGACTGACCTGTCCGCCAACTGAATTATTACTCATGGAATAAGGCATAACATTAATGGAAGCCCCTAAATCACACATGGCTTTCTTAATGCCTACATTACCTATCTCACAGGAAATGGCAAACATACCTTGGTCCTTGTATTTGGGCGAAACTTTCTTTTGCAGTACTGCGGAGACATTTTCTCCTACATTTACTCTTTCGTTACCTATTAACCTCCTTTTGCTAGAACACAATTCCTTGAGGAATTTCGCATAGCGAGGGATTTGTTTGATAGCGTCGAGCAAATGGATATTTACCTCCACATTCCTGAATGTCTCGAGGATTTCTTTTTCCTCATTCTCTTTCTTATCCTTTACAAGCCTCCCTGGAAAAGGAGGTGGCATCACAACTGGTCTCCAAATTTTTGATTTTGGCCTGGCTGTTGGATCGTAGATCTACTTTTCCCGTTCCTTGTCTTGCCTATGACTTTTGTCTGGAACTGTTTCCAGAACCTTTCCGCTACGAAGAGTTATTGCACTTGCATTCTGCCGAGGATTCGGCTCTATATGGGAAGGTAATTTACCTTGAGACTCCAAATGATTAACTGCCATCGAGAGTTTACTAACTTGATTAGTTAACTCTTGTATTGATGCATCCGTCCTCTGTTGATATATCATAAAGACATCGTGGTAAGTCTTTCCATAATGACTTCTAGAGATGTGCTCGGCTTGGGTTGTTGTTGTGGTGGTTGCAGAGGTCTCGTTGGTATGATGGATTATATCGGGGATTAGCTCCGTAATTCAAGTTGGGATGATCCTTCCACCCAGGATTGTAGGTGTTGGAGAAAGGATCATAGCGTCTTTGCGGAGGTCCCGGAAAATCTCCGACAGTATCAACATGTGCCGTTGAATTGTCGTTAAGGATTGGTCACGAATCCGTCGGATATTCAGACGTAGTACAAATTCCACACAGTTGGGTCAGATTCTTCTTTTCTGTAAGCAAAGATTAAACAACATTAGTAAGCTTATCCAATTTATCTTCTAAGGATGAAACATTTACCTCATTAACCTATCTTGTGGGTTCCGAATTCAGCCGATACTGTTGAGAATTTGCTGCCATGGTGGATATCAGTTCTCTTACCCTTTGAGGAGTCATATTAACAAGCATCCCTCCACTAGCAGCATCAATCATCTTCATTTCCATAGGGAGCAAACCCTCGTAGAAATATTGAAGAAGTGATTGTTTGGCCAACCCGTGTTGAGGACAACTTGCACACAATTTTTTGTATCGCTCCCAATAGTCGTAGAGCGATTCACTCTCCATTTGGCGAATTCCCACTATGTCCCGCCTAAGTTCAGCTGCTTGCGATGCTGGAAAGAATCTGTCAAGAAATACACGAGATAAGTCATCCCACGTTGTGATAGAACTGGGGGGTAAGTAAAATAACCATTCTCTTGCTGTATCAACTAAAGAAAAAGGAAAGGCCCGAAGTTTGATTTCATCTTCGGTTACTCCCTGAGGTTTCATGCTTGAGCAGACCATGTGGAATTCTCTTAAGTGAGTGTGTGGATTTTCGTTCTTCAAGCCTCAAAAAGTGGGCAAAATGAATCAAGCCTGATTTCAACTCGAAATGAGTTTCTCCGGTTGGATAGTTGATGCAAAACGGTGTTGCTCGTTGGGAGCAGCGGCTAGTTGACGAATGGTTCGGTTTGCCATCTTTTTTGGTTCACCGAGGTTGCCTTTCACTTCTTTTGTTTCAAAAAGTGGTTCGGTCTCAGGTTCAACCACTTCGACTTGTTTCCCACGTCGAATTACCTATGCACGAATTACTTCGCTCAACCTTTCGACGTCGGATTCTAGGATCCCTTGTCCTAGTTCGACTTTTGCTTTACTTGCACGTTTAAGAGCTTCCGCCTCTTTTCATCGTGCTCGCGCCAATTTCTCGATCTCTGGGTCATATTCGAGATCTCCAGATGAAGATCTGGTCATGAAGACGATTTAAACAATTGTAAGCGTTTCCAGTCCCCGGCAACGACGCCAAAACTGGTGGTCGTCGATTCCACCAATATAATCCTACACCTATTTTGCAAATTTAAGCGGTATAGGGAGTAGGGTCGATCCACGTGAGACCGGTTTCATGAAAATTGTTTTCTCTCGACGGATTTATGTCAGGCAATTGTCGTGCCCAAGAAGTTGGGGGATAAAATATGAAACCTGAAATAAACAGAGGAAAAAAATGTAAAAAGTAAAAGCTGAAGATAATTAAATAAAAAAATAGTGAAGTAAATTTGAAGAAAAATCAATTAAATTTAGCTTAGCTTTAGGCATGGGTTTTTCTGTCTTTGAACCGATCCTCGAAATTAGATGAACTCCTCTTTTCCAATAAGCTAGTTATAGCTACCAAGGACGCCTCGGACACCAACTCTTCCTTGTGTAAATTAGTTGTGGAACGTCCTATAACTAACCCTTACTGATCGAACAACCTACGAAACGTTCGTGATTTAGAACTCCGACAGCTTTGCGTTCTAGAAGAGCCTAGCTCGAACCAATGCCCTCAAGCACTTGGGACATTTAAATCCGGTTACTACTTCCTTTGACGGAACCAAACAGCAATCCCCACTTGGCATGCTAATGTGTTCACAGAAAACCGATTAGACAATTGATCCTTTCGAAATCCCAACTGTACGTCTAGCCACACTAACTCAAACAACGTCCTTTTGACTTAGTGTTGATTTGACTTTGTGAGTTGACGAAGTCATACTCTTAATCCTTGAAATAATAAATATTAAAAAGTAGGAGTTAAATAGCTCGGGTTCGTAACTCACGGGTCTTTGACGGGGTTAACACCGATTTAAAGCTGAAAGGGGTTTAGTGTGGCATGAATTTATTCATGCTTTGTAAACTTCAGAAGGTTGTTTGATGATTATGGTAAAGAAAGGAAAAGAAAGGTACTTGGAGAGCAATTGAACCAATTTTGGAAAAGAAACAAGAATTGGAAACAATGCTGCAGAATGTTAACGCCAAATTGAAAGGGAAAGAATAATTCAATTCCAAATTGAAGTAGAAAAAGACAAAGAGGATAATTGAACTCCAAATAGAAGTAGGAAAAGAATTAATTGATTGATGATTTCCTAAGAACAAAAATCCCCTATTTATATACATGGGGTTTACTAAAAATAGCTTAAACTAATTTAATATAAAATCTAAAATAATAAAAATAAAAATAAATTAAATAAACTAAATTAAATTTTCTATTTTTGGCTTTTTACAAAGTCAAAATATTTGATGTGTCCTTGGCTTCCTCCATTTTTTTGATTTGGCCCCATTTCAATGATTTTCTTTCAATTTGGCCCTTTTCAGCTTGCTTTTGACCAATTGCATCCCTGACAAGATTTAAATCATAAAAATACTAATTTAGCAGGGATTGATTTAGAAATAAACCGAATTAAACACAAGAAACCATGCAAATTAACATGTTATCATTAACTATGAACGCGACAGAGAGTGAAGAAAGTAATTGAAATAAACCAATGAATAAAGACAATACCCAAGGAAGAATCCACCTAGACTTCACTTATTATTCTGACTCTGAATTAAATGATTTATTCACTTGACTTGATCCGTAGAAATCCCTAAATTATGTTAATATCTCTTTCGAGACTAAGAATAAATGACTCTAGGTTGATTAATTGAAATCTCTTTCTAATTAAAACCCCTATTGTCGCATTAACTCGATCTATAGATTCCCTTATTAGATTTGACTCTAATCCGGCAGATTTATGTCATCCTATTTCTAGGGTTGAAATCAACTCCGCTTAATTATGCTAGATCAACAGGGACTTTTGCTCCACTGTATAAGCACATCCAACTTGAATTAATATCCTGAAAATATTAAAGCAAGAATTAAGAACACATAATTAAGAACAAGAACAAGTATTTATTGTAACAGTCTGGTTTTGGGGCTAGTCGGAACAGTGGTTTCGAGACCACTAATCCGAGGTCGAGGAAAATTATTTTGACGTTAATTTATGTGCTGTAGCATGATTATATGGATGCATGAAAATTTTGGTGTTTTAATTTGAGTGATAGCATGCTTAATTGCGAAAAAAGGACTAAATCGCATAAAATGCGAAAGTTCTATTTTTCATGGTAGAGGTGTCTAATAGCTAAAGAATGTAATTGGGAGGATTTTAAAGTGCAATTAGGCCATATATCTAGTGATGGCCGGCCATGTGCATAGGGGAGACAAGGGCATTTAATTCTTGGTCAAAATTGGGAGAATTAGGTGAGAAAAGATGAATAAAATAAAGTGAAAAGAAAAACTGTCATCTTTTACTATTCACACTTCTCTTCCACCGAAATTTTGAAGAGAAAATAGGGGTTTTGAAGCTTAAAATTTCAGCAACTCATCTTCTTCACAAGTAAGTGATTTTGATGGTTTTAGTTGATAATTTTTGTACTTTTGGAGTCCCCAAAGCTTAAGCTTTCTGAAGAGGGGACTAGTTTGTGATATGGTTGAAAGTCTAGGGACTTACCATGAGAGAAATGATGTTGGTAGCTGAGTTTTTATGGAAGAAAATGAATGTTAGGGAGGTGTGAGACAACTTTTATGAATGGTGTTAGCATGAAAACACATAAATGGGACTTGAATGCAAAGATTTAATTTGTGTCATAAATGCATGAAATAGTTGTAATGGTGAGTAGTTGTAAGAGAAATAAATGTTCATCTATGCTTGTTCATTTAGAAAATGTAGTGAAAAATGATTCACGATCCTAGGGGCAAAATCATAATTTTGCCAATGTACAAGGGCAAAATGGTCATTTTTGCCCAAGTGTAAAATTTGATGTATTATGATCATAGAATGATCTAAACGAATAAATTTCATTGTTATAGATCAAGAAGAGCGCGGAATCAACCTTGACCGTGGAAAAGGCAAGGTGACGGACTAAATCGTTGGTTATCACGTTTTGCACCGAGGTAAGTTTATGTGTAAACAATGCATGATTGTGTAAATATTGTGTGGTTAACTAGTGTATGGCAAGATCGAGAACATGTGTGGTTCAAATGGATTGAATGTGGAAATTGTTGAATAATTATTGTATGAATGATGAAATAGTCATATAAATATGTAATGTCGATACTTTTTGGTGGGCTAAGTGCGTTACCACCTTGTTGCTTAATTTACGATGGACTATGTGCGAAACCATCGTCTAAAATATTTTGGTGGGCTAAGTGCGATACCACCTTGTTGTTAATTTACGATGGGCTATGTGCGATACCATCGTCTATTAATCTTTTGGTGGGCTATGTGCGATATCACCATAACTAATCTTTTGGTGGGCTAAGTGTGAAACCACCGAGTGGCTTGACTGTGTGAAATGGAATTAGAAATAGTGAATGTTGTATTATGTGACCTTGTGATACTAAGTGCAGGGAAACTCTTAATGAGTGTGTGCATTAAGATGTGAGATGGTAGAAATGTGGGAATGGAGAAAATGAGTAAGCATGTCATGAATGTAAATTGCTTCTTGCTTAGTACGTAATGCTATGTATTTGTTCAATACATGTTATAATGTTGTGTTGTTTATATGTAAACTTACTAAGCTTAAAGCTTACTCCTCCTTCTCTTTTTCCCTTGTTTTATAGATTTTAAGAGCCGAGCCGGGATACGCAGCTAACCAGAAGACCGCCCACACTATCAGCTCCTCTCGGTATACCTAGACTTAATAGTTTTGTAAATGACATGTATAGGGGCTAGACTAGTTAGATTATTTTGTTATTTTGGCCAAAGGTGCATTGGCTCTTGTTAAAACATTTAATTTTGTAACTTGCCATGCATGATGGCTCATTTTACCACATATGAAATTACAAAGTTATCTATGGGAGTTCATGTTGAAATTATGAGATGTTTATTAGTATGTTGAATGAATTCACGTAGTGTAAGCTATAGGGGTGCAAAGAACTTGGCAAACAGCCTTGTTACTGTCCACATGGGTAGACACACGGGTGTGTGTCTAGGCCATGTTAGACACACGATCAAGCCATGGGCGTGTGCCCAGGCCGTGTGGAGTCTGCACCTTGAAATTAAAATTTGAATGGTCACACGGTTAAAGCACACGGGTGTGCCTAGGCCGTAGAGAAATAGTCAGAGGCGACCATGGACCAGCCCTATGGGCGTGTGTCCAGGTCGTGTGACCCAAGTCAGTGTCGTCCACGGGTGTCGAACACGGGCGTGTGACTAGGCTTTGAGACCGTGTGAGTGTAGTCAGTATTCACCACGGTTGAGGAGCATGGGCGTGTGTGTCTACGCACGGGCGTGTAACATTTCATACGGGCGTGTGAGCCCTGTAACATGAATTTTTTTTCTAAGTTTTATAATAATTTCTAAAGTTTTCGGTTTAGTTCTGAACCACTTCCAAAGCATGTTTTGGGCCTCGTAGGCTCGTATAAGGGACTTTACGATTGAATATGAATGATTTTAATTTGGACGCAAATTTTATAACTCGAATTGTGTAATTACTTATGATGTGAGTCCGGTAATGCCTCGCACCCTGTTCCAGCGCCGAATAGGGGTAAGGGGTGTTACATTTATCAAGTAATTCAGATAATTAAATAATAAGATTCATCATAGGTTTCATCCTCCCTAGGTATTTAGGGAGTTTAGTTCATAACGTAAAAGGAAAACATCTCAGAATCAAGAAAACAACAAGACATAAAGAGCCCAAAAACTTCTAAGGAACTTGGTGGAGATCTTCAATCTTGGAGTGGATCTGCTTCCAAGATGATTCCGACGGCTTCCTTCGAGTAATTCCTTCGATCTACTCTGCGTGCTCTCTTAGGTCTTCCTCTGGTGTGTATTTATAGACTTTAGAATGCCCAGAAACCCTAAGAATTGGCTTTTTCCGCGTGAAACCGAAGAAGGGTGCGACAGGGACACAGGCGTGCGATCAGCCCTGTGAGAGGGTCCAGGTCGTGTGTTCGCATGGCTCTCAATCGACACGGGCTGGCACACAGACGTGTGTTCAGCCCATGTGGTTCACACGGGCATGTGCTCAGCCCGTGTGGTACGGGCTTGGCCGTGTGGATCCTTAAGATGGCCCGTTTTATCTGATTTTGGCCCGTTTTCCGCTCCTTTCGCTTCCCTATGCTCTCCTAGGTATAGAAACACGAATTTATAGGATTAGGAGTGTAGCAGTCCGGTTAATACCCTAGTCAGAACAGTGGTTTCGGGACCACGAATCCGGGTCTGAATAATATTTTAATATTATATTTTGTGTCTTTGATATATGATTAAGCATGTGCTAAATTTTCATAAGTTAATTTGTCTGTCTGTGTGTTTAATTTGATAAAAGGATTGAATTGCATCAAATGCAAAACTAGCATGCTTTATGAAAAGATGTTTATTTGTTATGTCTTTTTAAGTGTGAGGACTTATGTGGCAATTAAGCCAATTATATGGCTAGTGGACGGCATTGAATGATGAAATGTATAATTATATGTTTTTATATATTAAAAACATTAGTTAAAATTTATATTTTATATTAATATGTTAGAATAAAAGAAACAAAAGTGTTAGTGGATGTTCATTCATCCATTTTACCACCGAAAAACACCAAAGAAAAGAAAGAAAAATTGAGCTAGGTATTCGGCACTTACAAGCCAAAAATTGAGGTATGTTTTGAGTCGGTTTTCGATAATTTCTACATTTTTGTAATCGTTGCTTTGAGAGATACATGTCTTAATTTTGTGTATTGATGATGTTTGTGTAAAATGTCATTGATGATATGTAGAGTTTTGAGATGAGTTTAGTGGTTAAATGAAAGATTTGAGTAAGATGAACATGTTTTGTTCTTGAAGTTTTGATGAATTTAGCTAAATAGGGATAAATTGTGAAAATATTATTTTGGAGGACTAATTTGTGAATTTGATGAAATATTTGGACTTATATAGTCCCTAGGGAGGTTCGGCTATGCTTATGTGTGAACAAAATTTGTGAATTTGATATTTTGAGAAAAATGGACTAAATTGATTAAGTGTGCAAATTTGAGGGTTAATTTGAAAATAGCCCTAAATGTGTGTCCATGGATTGAATTGAATGAATTAGTGAATAAAAGGGTTAATTTTGAATACGTTTAGATCAAGAACCAAGGAAAACAGATTTAGATCGCGGGAAAGCGAAAGTAACTGAGTAGTCGTTTTCATTCCGATAAACCGAATCCGAGGTAAGTCACTATGCAAATAAACGTATATGTAGGCAATTGTATTTGTTCATATGACTAATGTTGATAATGAATGCTTATGAGAGGTTGTACATATGAATTACGAGATAAGGTCGATATAGCGATAAAGTCCGAAAAGCCCCGTACGAACCTAGGAATAGAGAGGATTAGCTATGTCATGACATAGGTATCTGTTCTGTTTTATCATGTAAGACCACGTCTGGGACGTTGGCGTTGATTTGAAATTTCGTGTAAGACCTCATCTGGGACGAAGGCAACGATACGAGATTTATGAGTAAGACCACGTCTGGGACGTTGGCATCGATATGAGCTTTATGTGTAAGACCATGTCTGGGACATTGGCATCGTATTGATTCATGTAAGACCACATCGGGACAAATGGCATCGATATCCGAGTGCATGTAAGACCTAAATGCGGGACGTTGGCATTGTACGACTATTCGGGCTTTCGAGTATCCTACTAAATTCCTAGTGGTTTAACGGGCAAGTTTGTGATACGAATTACAAATCCGAGCTATGAACAATTAGGTGATATTAAATCCGATTCAGGTACGTTGATTGTACACTATTTGGGTATATAAGGTAAGCATCTAAGTGATCTTACTATGATGAGATGTATATGGAATTTATGATATGATAAGAATTATTTTGGCTAGATGAGCTATATGTTTATATGATTCTTGAATGGTGAAAATGGCTAATGTGGTTAAAATTGTATGAACCAAAGTAAATAAGTGAGATTTTGCTAAGTGATTAATATGTGCCAATGTATTTATTTGCATATATGCCTTCCATACCAAGTTTATTTGTATATGACTTACTAAGCTTTTGGAAAGCTTACTCTGTGTATGTTTTCTCTGTTTTATAGGTCGTCAAAGCTACTAAAGGCTCGGGACCGTCACGGATCGTCATCACACTACTAAACTTATTTTGGTACACTTTGAAAATGTATATGGCTAGATATGGCATGTATAGGCTAGTCATTGGTATGAATTGTTATGTGAACTTAGCCATGTGATTTGGCTAGTTATGTTTTGGAAATATGCTTAAAGGAATGTGATATGTGAAGCTGTTTTGGTAAGATTAGTTGATATATGAAATGGTTATGATATGGTAAGTATATAGATGAATGGTGTTTGGGCATAATTGTGATTTGGTCATGCAAATTGGTATGTTGGAATTGGTTTTGAATGTAAAGATAGAATGGATATTGAATGTATTATTGTGTGATTTTCTTAGTTGTCAAATATGCATGATTTGGGATGGCTATTTGGTATATTTTGGTGGTTATATGTGAATGAAATGGGATGATATATTTTGCTTGTAGGTTGACCCTTATGGGTGGCATTTTGGCCTTGTAAATGGCCTATAATGTTACACGGTTGTGGTACACGGGCATGCCTAAAGACCGTGGGTGAATTGGCAAAATGTAGCTTAGTAGCACACGGCCTCGACATGGGGGTGTCAGCTAGCCGTGGTGTGCAAGTCAGTAGCTAGCTAAGAGCACACGACCATGGCACACGGGCGTGCTTGGTGGCCATGGTAGGGAAGTCAGTATATGGCCTAGTAGCACACGGCCATGGCACACGGGCGTGCCTAGTGACCGTGTTGATATAGTCAGTATATAGACACGGATGGACACACGGGGGTGTCTAGAAGCCGTGGAGGGCACACGGTCTCCTCCCACGGGCGTGTCTCCCCTGTAATTTAGGAAAGTTTAAATTTTTCCATGAGATTCTGTATGTGTTTTAGTTTAGTCCCAACTTGGTTTATATGCATGCTTAGGGTCTTGTTGACCGTATTAAGAGTCACTATGCTTGAGAATGATGAATGAATGTATGAATTTCTGTAAATGCTTTCCGATCTATCTGGTAACGCCTTTAACCCTAATCCAGTGACGGTTACGGGTTAGGGGTGTTACATTTGGTTGGTATCAGAGCTACGGTTTAGCCGATTCTCGGACTAACGTATCGTGTCAGAGTCTAGCTATACATGCCATATTTCTGAATTGCGATAGTGTGATGAATCCTGACGTATAAATGTGATTTACGATAGTAATGGATCTCGAAAGAGCCGAATCGACGACGAGAAAGTAATGCGCCGATCCGCGCGCAGCGATAGCGCTTCCGAATCGAGGCGGCTACTAGCGGTCAAGGGGAAGATGCTAAACAAGCTTTCTTCCAGATGATGAGTGAGTGGTTCACTCAGTTTGTAAAGAATAACTCGACTGTTTCACAACCCCGCCCCGAATAATCCCCTCGGACTACGGCCAGCCACCGGTTATGCATCCAAATCTATTCAATAAGCCTCCGGTAGACAAGATTCGCAAGTATGGAGCTGAAGAATTACGAGCTACCAATGATGATGATCTTTGAAAAGGTTGAGTTTTGGTTAGAGAATACAATTCGGGTATTCGACTTAAATGTCTCTCGACTCGGATGAATGCATAAAGTGTGTTGTATCATTACTCTGAGATGCAACTTATCAATGGTGGAAAACCCTAATTTTTATTGTTCCAAAAGAGCGAATTACATGGGACTTCTTTCAGAGCGAGTTTCAAAAGAAGTATATCGTTGGGAGATTCAGAGATCGGCTTAAAGGAATTTTTCGAACTAAAACAGACCGAATGATTGTTTTGAATATGAACGAGTTCGTGAGACCGAGTCAAGACTGCCGTAGAGAATGTGTATCATCCAAGCTATAATGTGCAAAAGGTTCGAGGATGGGCTTAATGAAGACATTCGTTTGCTAGTCAGAATTTTAGAGATAAAGGAGTTTGTTGTACTCGTTGACCGAGCGTGCAAAGCTGAGGCGCTTGGAAAAGATAAAAGAAAAGTCGAGTCGGAAGTTCGAGATATGAGAAAGAGATTTGAGTAAATCATTTAGTCTACTCTGAAAAGACTCCGAGATAATCAAAGTCATTTCAGAGATAATGTGGGTCATACGAATATAAATCAATCTAGATCGCAAATAGGCTCCAAAGCTCCAACAACTTTAGTGGCAAGTGTTGGAAATATACGATCAGAGAAACCTGAATGTAAACATTGTGGAAAAAGGCATCCGAAGTCAGTAGATTAAATGATGAGCTTGCTTTAGATGTGGATCACTGGATCATTTCATCCGTAATTGCCCCCGAACCCGTCGAGCGCAGACTGCTCGTAATCGAGATCCGATAATGCACCTGTGAGAGGTAGACCACCGAAGAATGTAAGAAATGTCAGTGGTAGTTAGAGAACTACGAGGGACATTGTTGCAAGATCTGAAGTTAGAGCGCCTGCTAGAGCGTATGCTATCCGAGCTCGTGAGGAAGCTTCATCACCTGATGTTATAACGGGTACTTTTACACTTTATGATACTTCTGTGATTGCATTGATAGACCCTGGTTCTACGCATTCATATATATACATGAATTTAGTATTTAGTAAGACTTTGCTTGTAGAGTCTACTGAGTTTGCTATAAAAGTATCGAACCCCTTAAGTAAAAGTGTTCTTGTTGACAAAGTATGCAAGAACCGTCAGTTAATGTTTCGAGATATCTGCTTTCCTCGCCGATCGATGCTTTTGCCATTTGATGAGTTTGATATTATTCAGGTATGGATTGGTTGTTTTGCATGATCTGTGTGGTGAACTCGTAATAGAAAGACTATTGATTTGAGATGTTCGAATAATGAAATCGTGCGGATTGAGTCTAATGATATGAATGGATTGTCTGCTGTGATATCGGTTTTGAAAGCTCAAAGTTATGTGAAAAAGGGTTATGAGGCATATTTTGCTTATGTGATTGATTCGAAAGTGTCTGAAAAAAATAGAATCCGTGCCTGTTGTCTGTGAATATTCTGATGTGTTTCCAAAAGAATTGCCGGGTTTGCCTCCGATACGTGAAGTTGAATTTGGTATTGAGTTGTTGCTGGGTACTACACCTATTTCAATAGCTTCGTATAGAATGGCACGAACAGAGTTGAAAGAGTTAAAGCCGCAGTTACAAGAATTGACCGATAGAGGGTTTGCTAGACCGAGTTTCTTGCCTTGGGGTGCTCCCGTTCTGTTTGTGAAAAAGAAAGATGGCACGATGAGAATGTGCATCGATTATCGTCAGTTGAATAAGGTGACAATAAAGAACAAATATCCGTTGCCCAGAATTGATGATTTATTCGACCAGTTAAAAGGAGCTACTGTATTTTCCAAGATTGATCTGAGATCGGGTACTACCGGTGAGAGTTAAAGATTGAGACGTTTCAAGACCGCTGTAACGAGGTATGGGCATTATGAGTTTTTAGTTATGCCATTTGGACTAACCAATGCTCCTATTTGTTTTTATGGATTTGATGAATGTAATTTTGGTGATCGCACTTAGATCGCTTTGTTGTAGTGTTCATAGACGATATTTTGATTTATTCACGGGATGAGACTGAGCATGCCGAGCATCTGAAGATTGTATTGCAAACTCTGAGAGAAAAGCAATTATACGCAAAATTCAGCAAATGTGAATTTTGGTTACACGAGGTTAGTTTTTAGGGCATATTGTGTCACCACGGAACTGAAAGTTAATTCGAACAAGATTTACGCTATTCGGATTGGAAACCTCTGAGGAACGTGTCTGAAGTCTGTAGCTTTTTGGGCCTAGCTGGTTATTATCGTCGATTTGTAAAAGGATTTTCAGTGATAGCTACTCCGTTGACGAAACTACTTTAGAAAGATGTTAGATTTGGATGGTCTGATAGATGTCAGAAAAGTTTTGATCAGTTGAAAACTCTGTTAACAGAAGCTCCAGTGTTAGTACAACCAGAATCAGGCAAGGAATTTTTAATTTACAGTGATGCTTCGTTAAACGGTCTGGGATGTGTTTTGATGCAGGAAGGCAAAGTTGTAGCTTATACCTCGAGACAATTGAAGCCTCATGAAAAGAACTATCCGACGCACGACCTAGATTTAGCCGCGATTGTGTTTGCACTTAAGATCTGGCGCCATTATCTGTACGGTGAAAGATGTCACGTATTTTCAGATCATAAAAGTCTGAAGTATTTTATGACTCAGAAAGATTTGAATCTGCGTCAGAGAAGATGGCTTGAGTTGTTAAAAGATTATGAGCTTGTGATAGATTATCATCCGGGTAAAGCAAACGTGGTTACTGATGCATTGAGTCGAAAATTAGTATTTGCATTACGTGCTTTGAATGCTCAGATTGATTTGTATGATGATAGTTCTGTGATAGCTGAGTTAAAAGCAAAACCATTGTTTATGCAACAGATATGTGATGCTCAGAAATCTGATAATGAGTTATTAGCAAAACGAGCTCAGTGTGGTTCGAATTCTGAATCTAAATTTCGAGTTGTTGATGATTGTTTGAGATTTTGAGGTCGTATCTGTGTTCTGAGAAATCCGGAGTTGATTCAGCTGATTTTGAGTGAAGCACATAATACTTGTCTATCTGTTCATCCGGAAGTACTAAGATGTACCATGATCTCAAGCAACACTATTGGTGGTGCAGTATGAAACGGGACATTTTCGACTTTGTTTGAAATGTTTAATCTGGCCGCCAAGTAAAAAAGTGAACATCGAGTTCCATCGGTTTGCTACAACCAATTCGATTCCCGAATGGAAATGGGATAGAGTAACGATGGACTTTGGTTCTCGTTTGCCTCGCACTCGAGAAAGAAGGATGCGATTTGGGTCGTAGTTGATCGATTGATGAAATCGCCCATTTTGTTAGGTAAGGTCCGATTATTCACTTGATAGATTAGCCGAGCTTTATATTTTAGAGATTGTGAGATTGCACGGGTGCCACTATCCATTGTGTCGAGATAGAGATCCGAGGTTTACATCGAGATTCGGAAGAAAGCGCAAGAAGCTTTAGGCACTAAATCGTATTTCAAGATGACTTTTCATCTCAGAAGCAGATGGTCAATCCGAGTGGATCATTGATTCTCAAGATATGTTAAGATGTTGTGTACTTGAGTTTAATGGTACGTGGGAACGATGATTCGCCTTTGATTGAATTTGCGTACAATAATAGTTTTTCAGTCAAGCATCAAAATGGCACCTTATGAAGCTCTGTACGGACGTAAATGTCGTACACCTCTGTATTGGACTGAACTCAGTGAAAATAAGCTACACGGTGTTGATTTGATAAAAGATTCAGAACAAAAAGTGAAACTGATCCGAGATTGTTTGAAAGCAGCATCTGATCCTCAGAAGTCGTATGGGGACTTGAAACGAAAAGATATAGAATTTGAAATCGGTGACAAAGTAATTCTGAAAGTGTCTCCGTGGAAGAAAGTGCTTCGATTTGGACGTAAAGGCAAGTTAAGTCCGAGGTTCATCGGACCGTATGAGATCATTGAACGAGTTGGGCCTGTTGCATATAGATTAAAATTGCCCTCTGAGCTAGACAAGATACACAATGTATTTCATGTTTCGATGCTCCGTAGATACCGATCTGATCCGTCACATGTGATTGTCCCATCTAAAATTGAGATCCGATCTGACATGTCATATGAAGAGGAACCGATCCGTATCTTAGCTCGTGAAGTAAAAGAGTTGAGAAACAAGAAAATTCTGTTAGTGAAAGTATTATGGAATCGGCACGGAATTGAAGAGGCAACGTGGGAATCGAAAGATTCAATGAAACAGCAATATCCGAATCTGTTTAACGGTAAGATTTTCAGGGACGAAAATCCCTAAGGGGGGAGAATTGTAACAGTCCGGTCAATACCCTAGTCGGAACAGTGGTTTCAGGACCACGAATCCGGGTCCGAATAATATTTTAATATTATATTTTGTGTCTTTGATATGTGATTAAGCATGTGCTAAATTTTCGTAAGTTAATTTGTCTGTCTGTGTGTTTAATTTGATAAAAGGATTGAATTGCATCAAATGCAAAACTAGCATGCTTTATGAAAAAATGTCTATTTGTTATGTCTTTTTAAGTGTGAGGACTTATGTGGCAATTAAGCCAATTATATGGCTAGTGGACGGCATTGAATGATGAAATGTATAATTATATGTTTTTAAATATTAAAAACATTAGTTAAAATTTATATTTTATATTAATATGTTAGAATAAAAGAAACAAAAGTGTTAGTGGATGTTCATTCATCCATTTTACCACCGAAAAACACCAAAGAAAAGAAAGAAAAATTGAGCTAGGTATTCGGCACTTACAAGCCAAAAATTGAGGTATGTTTTGAGTCGGTTTTCGATAATTTCTACGTTTTTGTAATCGTTGCTTTGAGAGCTACATGTCTTAATTTTGTGTATTGATGATGTTTTTGTAAAATGTCATTGATGATATGTAGAGTTTTGAGATGAGTTTAGTGGTTAAATGAAAGATTTGAGTAAGATGAACATGTTTTGTTCTTGAAGTTTTGATGAATTTAGCTAAATAGGGCTAAATTGTGAAAATATTATTTTGGAGGACTAATTTGTGAATTTGATGAAATATTTGGACTTATATAGTCCCTAGGGAGGTTCGGCTATGCTTATGTGTGAACAAAATTTGTGAATTTGATATTTTGAGAAAAATGGACTAAATTGATTAAGTGTGCAAATTTGTGGGTTAAATTGCAAATAGCCCTAAATGTGTGTCCATGGATTGAATTGAATGAATTAGTGAATAAAAGGGTTAATTTTGAATACGTTTAGATCAAGAACCGAGGAAAGCAGATTTAGATCGCGGAAAGCGAAAGTAATCGAGTAGTCGTTTTCATTAGATAAACCGAATCCGAGGTAAGTCACTATGCAAATAAACGATATGTATGCAATTGTATTTGTTCATATGACTAATGTTGATAATGAATGCTTATGAGAGGTTGTGCATATGAATTACGAGATAAGGCCGATATAGCGATAAAGTCAGAAAGCCCTGCATGCACGAACCTAGGAATAGAGAGGATTAGCTATGTCGCGACATAGGTATCTCATTCGTTTTATCATGTAAGACCACGCCCGGGATGTTGGCGTTGATTTGAGATTTCGTGTAAGACCGCAAATGCGGGACGAAGGCAACGATACGAGCTTTATGAGTAAGACCACGCCCGGGACGTTGGCATCGATATGAGCTTTACGTGTAAGACCATGTCTGGGACATTGGCATCGTATTGATTCGTGTAAGACCCTGTCTAGGACAGTGGCATCGATATTCGAGTGCATGTAAGACCTCGTCTCGTACGTTGGCATTGTACGACTATTCCGGGCTTTTTGAGTATCCTACTAAATTCCTAGTGGTTCAACGGGCAAGTTTGTGATACGAATTACAAATCCGAGCTATGAACAATTAGGTGATATTAAATCCGATTCAGGTACGTTGATTATACACTATTTATGTATATAAGGTAAGCATCTAAGTGATCTTACTATGATGAGATGTATATGGAATTTATGATATGATAAGAATTATTTTGGCTAGATGAGCTATATGTTTATATGATTCTTGAATGGTGAAAATGGCTAATGTGGTTAAAATTGTATGAACCAAAGTAAATAAGTGAGAGTTTGCTAAGTGATTAATATGTGCCAATGTATTTATTTGCATATATGCCTTCCATACCAAGTTTATTTGTGTATGACTTACTAAGCTTTTGGAAAGCTTACTCTGTGTATGTTTTCTCTGTTTTATAGGTCGTCAAAGCTATGAAGGCTCGGGGACAGTCCGGATAAATCATCACACTATTAAACTTATTTTGGTACACTTTGAAAATGTATATGGCTAGATATGGCATGTATAGGCTAGTCATTGGTATGAATTGTTATGTGAACTTAGCCATGTGATTTGGCTAGTTATGTTTTGGTAATATGCTTAAAGGAATGTGATATGTGAAGTTGTTTTGGTAAGATTAGTTGATATATGAAATGGTTATGATATGGTAAGTATATAGATGAATGGTGTTTGGGCATAATTGTGATTTGGTCATGCAAATTGGTATGTTGGAATTGGTTTTGAATGTAAAGATAGAATGGATATTGAATGTATTATTGTGTGATTTTCTTAGTTGTCAAATATGCATGATTTGGGATGGCTATTTGGTATATTTTGGTGGTTATATGTGAATGAAATGGGTGATATATGTTGCTTGTAGGTTGACCCTTATGGGTGGCATTTTGGCCTTGCAAATGGCCTATAATATTACACGGTTGTGGCACACGGGCGTGCCTAAAGACCGTGGGTGAATTGGCAAAATGTAGCTTAGTAGCACACGGCCTCGACACGGGGTGTCAGCCAGCCGTGGTGTGCAAGTCAAGAGCTAGCTAAAGAGCACACGCCATGGCACACGGGCGTGCTTGGTGGCCGTGGTGGGGAAGTCGAAGATATGGCCTAGTAGCACACGGCCATGGCACACGGGCGTGCCTAGTGACCGTGTTGATATAGTCGATATATAGACACGGATGGACACACACGGGGGTCTCCAGAAGCCGTGGAGGGCACACGGTCTCCTCCTCCGGCGTGTCTCTCCCCGTATTTTAGAAAAGTTTAAATTTTTCCATGAGATTCTGTATGTGTTTGATTTAGTCCCAACTTGGTTTATATGCATGCTTAGGGTCTTGTTGACCGTATTAAGTGTCACTATGCTTGAGAATGATGAATGAATGTATGAATTTCTGTAAATGCTTTCTGATCTGTCTGGTAACGCCTTTAACCCTAATCCGGTGACGGTTACGGGTTAGGGGTGTTATAAGGAGCATCGAATTCACAAAATTGTATAATAAAATATCCAAAAATACGCTAAGCATGGGATTAAAATGTGTTACTTTTATGGTTTATCAATGAGCTTCTAAGGTAATGGTCTCATCTTGACACGACAAATGAAATGTGTGTCTCCGAGCATTATCGCATCCCCGACAGCTCAAATCTACCTTTAGGCTTTTACAGTGTTTACCTCAATCCAAAAATAGTAAAAAACCCTAAACCTTAAACTAAATCCTAAAAACTTTAAACCCTAAAAACCCTAAGCTTAAAACAAAAGGGCCTAAAAACCCTAAAAAAAGATTGAGGGGAGAGAGAAAGAAAAGCGCGCCTAGTTAGATGCGCTTTCACATTCTCTTTCCAAAATCAACCTATTTCCTTAAATTTAAAAAAAAAAAAACCAACCTATTTTACCAAATATTTTTTTTCGGCATGTATGCCTAATTCAGCCGTTATTTTTGTTTCTCAAAGTGAAAATCAAGTAAGCCTTTATCATGAAAACTCTAAAATGCAGGTAAGAATAGAAGTTAGAAACTAGATGCAGTTTCACAGTTTTTAATATAACATTCTAGACTCTAATGAGAAGAAAAAAATTCAAACATCAAATAGATTTCTTTTTAATTTGATGGAGCATAAAGTTTAGACTATTTGTAATTTTTTTTGTTCTATGATTAACTAAAGTTCTATATTTGATAAATTATTACTTACTTGCGAATTTATCTAAATCATAAGTTAAAATAAATAGAGAGGTATTGCGAGAGATCAAGATTCATACGTACTTGCTTTAAAACTTGAAAACGAGATTCATACGTACTTGCTTCCAATGGATAGACCCAGCATTATCTTGTACGGTCCGAGATTATAAAAATCTTAAAATAAAGACAAATTGACACTTGAGGCTTACAATTCTCCCCTCAAAACTTTCAACAAAAAACCAAAACAAAACGATTTGGCAATCCAGGAGTTCCTTTAATGGTCCCATCTCGCCTTAAGACGTCATACCAGTCCAATTAAATAGGACGTTGACATTGTATTCATATTTTTTTTTATATCATAAATATAGGTATAAAAAATCCTTCAAAAAAATTAATTAACACCTTTCACTTAATTTGCATTCAGTTAACCATTGCCATTAACAAAAAAAAAAAAAAATGTCCTTTCATCAATGGTTTTTGTCTATGATGATTATTAAAATTAACCGATAAATTAATTAGACGACGACCAGTGAAATATTAACAAAATATTAAAATTTTATATAAATTTATAAAAATTTTAAAAAAAATTTAAATTTTTTATACAAACTTATAAAAATAATAAAAAAATCATAAAAACTTATAAAAATATGATAAATAATAAAAATTATAAAAAGTCATTCATTGATTCATCATTTTGAGAATTAGACCCCTCTAATCATAATGAACATGTGGCATCAAACCAACGCTTGGATAATGAGAATAATCATCAGATGGTTGGGATCATTTCATGCTGATCAAATGTTCTCAATCTTCCACGAATAAGACCTCAATTGTGGAAACCTCTACTTTTTATTGATAACTTATTATTTATTATTTTTAAACTTTTTATCTCTATTTTTTAATTACAATATAATAGTTTGGACATTAAAAATGGAAAATTGTTTACTAAGTATTGTATGCTATAAAATATTTTTGGTATGATTAGATACTAGAAAATCAAAATTTCATTATTCAACGGTTGCAAATATTAGTAGATGTCAACATTAAATATTCTGACGACTATTCTCATTATCCAACGGTTGGTTTGATGCCACTGTTCATTATGATTTTAAGGGTTTAATTTAAAAAATGATGAACCAATAAATGGATTTTTAATAATATATTTTAACATTATATAACTTTTTTATAAGTTTTTATAATATTCATTAGTTTTTACGATTTTTAATATATTTTTATAAACTTTTATTATCTTTTATAAATTTGTAATATTTTTATGATTTATTTATTAATAGAAAAATGAAAGATTAAATTAGGGGTTGCCATGTGTCTTTATCTAATTGGTCCATTAGTTGATTTTAACTATTAATGGGATCAAAGACAGAAACTATTTACGAAGGAACTTAATTGATTTTTTGGATTAACGATAATAACTCAATTATGTATGAATTAAGTCGAGGAACTTAATTGATTTTTGAATTTTTTTTCTTAAGGGCTTTTTACCTATAAACCTAAATATTTTAAAAGTAAAATATATAATATAGATTTAAATGATCTATAATTGGAAGTTATTTAAATTTTAAAGCATTAATGTATTGGTATTAATTTATTTTGTAATATATTGCATATTTTATATTTTAATTAATTTTAATTGTATTTTACTCCTATTTTACAAGGGTAAACTACACTTAAGGTCATTAATAGTAATATTATGTTTTAATAATTTAACTTTAAAAAGTTACAAAATAGATATTGAATAATTTTAAAGTTTTCATTTAAGTTACTAGGCTATTAAAATCGTTTTTGCATAGCCTTCTCTGCTTGCACCATCTGCACCAATCAAAAGCTTTTATTTCCCTTCTTTTCGACAGATCAATTTTTTTTTATGAAACAATTTTGAATGTCACGAATTTGTGAACCCAAATCTAAACAACTTTCTTATTCAATCTCCTACATTGACTGTCAGATTGACTTGGATCTAAAGCATATTTTTCTACTCATCGATGAGTACTGACCCACCCTACTGATCGTTGAATCGTCACTTCGTGCTCACTAGTAAAATTTATTTTTCTAGAAAAAATTTAACGAAATTATTTAAATCTATGAGAACTCGTCTGACTCAGTCTAAGTCTAAACCTAAAAAAATTGAATTTAAAAGGGTCGGAGCCAAAAAAAAACCTAAACTCAGAAAAAAATTGAAAAAAAAAATCGATTGGAACCTGTCCGTTTGCGACCTAGATGTGTAAGTAGGTTTTCAGAAAAAGAATACATGTGTTAGCGAACCTATTGGATAGACAGAGGAAAGGGAGGTCCCCTTTTTGATTGGGACGTAAAACCAATTGAGGAATGTTATTGACCACAGGACATACACGGCTAAGCTTCAGATATTCAGCTTTTCAAATCCAAATTGGAGACATAGACATTATCGACCATATAGATAGATATAGGCTATTCAATAATCCAAGCCTATATATTTATTATTTGTTACCATATATAGGCGAAATTCTCCAATGTGAACAAGGCATACTTTCTGGGTTGCAAATTCTTGTACAGAACTTCAAAATCCCTTTTAATTAATTATGACCTGGAGGGACATTGACTCGTAAACCAATTTGGTCCATGCTCTCTTAGCCACTATGATTTTGAGTTTTGGGTTTTGTATTAATTAGCTCCCACAAATAAACATGGTTGAAGGGGATGGACAATGACCAAGTTTAGATTAGTCTAAATATTCTTTTTAAAAATAAAGAAGCTTCATTTAAGACTTTTAAAAACCTCTTTTTGATATAATTTTTTTAAAAAAAAATCTTAATATGTAACTTATTGATCATGGGCGTTCACTCTATAATTTAGTTCATAACTTTAAATCGTGACGTATGCATGGCAATGAATTACTGTTGCAAAAGGTGTGTGAGTTTTATCAAGAAAAACTTCAAAAAGAGCTTGTTTAAATGGACTAGAACACAACCTAAGCCCACGCTCATCACAAGGCCTGAAGTTGACGCAATGAGTATGAGATTCTATCTAATAAGCCGAGTGACTATTTTGGACTAATAATAAGCCACTTGTTTACCTTTCTTTGGTAATATTTGAACTAATTGAATAATAATTAGTTTCTTCCGTTTTGCCAAATTAGTAGTTTTATTTTCCAGCCAATTTGTGGTCTTTTCCATTCAAGATGAATAATATTTAGTATTTAGAGGATTTTCTAAACATTTTCAAGCAAATCAATAAGCCTCTTTTCAGCCAATCAAAGAACAATACATGGTCGAATAGTTGGAAAAGAGAAGGAATTATAGTTGGTAGTCTCAATTTCAAGAGATTGATGGCTTCATTCTACATTGGGAATTTATTAAAGCGGAGGTCACAAGATTTATGGAGTTTTGGAGTAAAATTTATTTTAGTAAATACATGTTGGAAAAATTATTTTTATGGGAACTTTGAGGAATATTCTCAATAGGTAAAGGTGGAGAGTTGAATCATAAAATTATGGTTTCATATTCTACTTCATAAGACCTTTACAACGGTATATCATATGCTCAAAATGGTTGAGTGATGAATGAGAAATTGATGCTCAAAGTAAGCTACTTGAAAATATTGTTGAGGAAAAGAAAAAGCTTAGATCCCACATTGGTTAAATACCAAGTGTGAGATGTGTTTATATATGTGAACCCTCTTAAAGGGTAATTGAATAACTAAGTTTGTTACCTTGCCTTACGTGCAACAAAGGGGGTGCAGGTTCAAACTCGACAAGGTTTGGGGTGCATCTGCACGTCGTGAGTGATGCGAATTTGGACCGGTCAGGCGCAAAGAAATAGCCCCACTTACCTCTCAAGAAGAGATGGGAAACAATGGATAGTAAATTTTTTGGCTCCTTAATGGCAGATTTTATGATTATTTCCAAATTTTCCACTATCCTAAATGCCTATAAAAGGTTGTGTATTCTATAGGATTAAAACACACATTCTAATAATTTCTTATACCGAGATTCTGTTCATTTCAAAACTCTTTTGCCTCTCAGTATTTTTTACAATATTCTAATGATAGAAAAAGACAAAGTTCATTCGTTGATCGTTGTAGAGGTGCTACTACTTTGATAACTGTTGTTGTTGTATCCTGGGAGACATTCGACCAACGTTTCTCCAAGTACCATAGGAGCGGCCGAATCTGTCTTAAGGAAACTGTGTTTCACAGACCTCAACGTTTCGTAAAATATCTATTCTTCCTTCTTTATTTCAACTTTTATTATGGTTTTATTTGATTTTCGTATTTGATAAATTAATTATAAATCATTCTATTTATATTTAATTTCATATGTGTTTATTTATAATTAATTATATGTTCGCTAACGGGGTGTTTTGTCCAACAATCTTAAGACAGATCCGATTATTTTTGCAATTTTCTAATCCGAGACAAACGAGTCACCAAGGCGAAAAAAATAAATATTTTTCAAAAATCAATTTTCTTTTAAAAATTAAATAAATCTATTTTGGGATTTTTCCCGCCATTCAACAGATTTCTTTTTCCCCTATTTTTATTTTATTTCCAAATGAATATTAAAAGTAAATAAAATCTGTTTCGGGATTTTTCCCGCCGTTCAATGGATTTTATTCCATTATTTTGATTTTATTTCTAAACGGGAAATTAAAGGTAAATAAAATCAGTTTCGGGATTGATTCCTGCCGTTTAATAAGTTTTATTTGATTTGATTTTGTTGCCAAAAACAAGAAATTAAATTAAATAAAATCTGTTTCGGGATTTATTCCCGCCGTTTAACAAGATTTTATTTGATTTTATTTTGTTTCCAAATTCGAATTGAATTAAATAAAATATGTTTTGGGATTTATTCCCGCCGTTTAACAAGATTTATTCGATATTGTTTTGTTTCCAAACAAAGGCGTAATCAAATAATTCTGTTTCGAGATTTATTCCCGCCGTTTAAAAGATTTTATTTTGATTTAATGATATAATTTTGTTTCGGGATTTAATCCTGCCGTTTAACAAAATTGTTTTTTTATTTTTTCGTTTCAGAATTTTTATTCTGCCGTTTAACAAATCAAAGGGAAATTTTTCTGTTTACGGTGACCTTAATTGTGGCTTTAAATTGAATTAAAAGAAATATATCAATGGTGAATTAAAAAGACAATATGAGAATGCATGTCTAGGGTTGGTTCTTTGAAAGACTTGGTATTTAAGCGTGTCGAGTGCACCACCTCTCTTTTAGGGTTACCTACCTGGTGCATTGTTTTATTGTATTTTTATTAGAACGTATAAACTTTTGTTTCGGGTTTTATTAGATTCCTGTCGTCTAACAAAAGTTGATAAGTTTTCTAATTCTAGTTTTATTTCCTAATATAAAAATGGAGATTCAAGCAATTCGCAATCTGAAGCTTTGGTTCAAGCGCAATCTTCGATCCAAAGCGCAGTATTACTAGTGGTGGCTATTGTAAGCCACAACGAGAAACCTAAAAAATTCTCGAGACAAAATTTCAAGACTTGACAATAGAAAATGCTGTTTTATTTTATCATGTTGAACTTGGCCAAAATTTTAAAGATGACCTCCTATTGTTAAAGAGGGCGAGGTAGATGAAGTTACCGCTTTCACTGCTGTTGAAGCTTGGAAACATTCAGATTTCCTATGCCAAAACTACATCCTGAATGGATTGTTGGATGCACCGTACAAAGTGTATAGTGTTAAGGAACCAACTAAGGAATTATGGACATCGTTGGACCATAAATACAAAGTCGAAGATGTTGGAACTAAAAAGTTCTTAGTTGCTAAATTCTTGAATTTTGTAATGGTTGATTCTAAATTAGTCGTGAATCAAGTGCATGAACTTTAACTGATCATTCACTGAATTCTTGTTGAAGGGATGATAATAAGTGAATCCTTCCAAGTGGCAGCCTTTATTGAGAAGTTTCCTTCTACTTGGAATGACTTCAAGAATTACCTAAAGCACAAAAGAAAGGAAATGTCAATGGAAGACTTAATTGTCAGACTACGGATTGAAAAGGACAATGGAGGTACGGAAAAGAGGCTCAACAAAGCAGAAAATGACAATGTTGCTAGGGCAAACGTCGTAGAAGTTAAGAAAGAATTCAAGAAGGGAAAACAACCGTAGAATGGGTCTAAACTAGGAACAAAATGTGGTGTTTTCTAGAAGTAAAAATTTCAAGGAAAATGCTTCAATTGCAACAAGATAGGGCACAAGTCATCCGATTGTAGGATCTCAAAGAAAGTTAGAGCTAACGAGGCTAATGCTGTGGAAGAAATTTCCAAGAAAGTGTCCGATATGGAATTATGTGCCTAACATACGCAAGAACTATGAATAAGAATGTTCTTTGGGGGAATGTTTGTGGAAAGGGGATATGTATTAAACTAAATGATATCTCTATAAAAGAAAAAAATATGAATAAGAATGTTGTTCTTTTTCTGTTTATATGCTTAAGTCATTTAATTTATGGCATAGTAGGCTTGGACATGTTAATTATGATACTTTACGTACATAAATTAACTTAGAGCATATTCCTTTGTTTCACAATAATTATAATTATAAATGTGAAACATGTGTTGAGGAAAAATTAAAAAAAGGTTAAAAACCACTTGATCTAATACATAGCAATGCTTGTAAAGCTTGTTTAAACGAGAGGAAAGAATAAAAATGTTTATTACCTTCATTGCTACGAGCTAATTCAAAGTTAATTTATTCTCTATAAGCAAGAAGTTGCAAACCAACTTAATAAAAATATTAAGTGATCGTGGTGGTGGATATGTTGAATCATTTCAATACTGTACACAACTTAATAACACCACCATACTTTCCTCAAATAGAGTAGCCGAGCAGAAAATTAGACTTTAAAGGAAAAGATGAACGCACTGCTAAAAAACTCTAGGTTATCACAGTAAATGTGGGGGGGAGCGCTTCTATGAGTTAATTACCTTTCATATAAGGTACCCCACAAGAAAAAGGGACAAGACACCATATGAGTTATGGAAAGGTAGAAAACCATCCTACAACCACTTGAAAGTGTGGGGGTGTCTTGCTAGCGTAACGTATAATGGTAAGTCGAGACATATGCGTCGTCGACACAAAACCGTTAAACAAATGATCTCAAACGAAGTTATCTATATTGATTTTGAAAAATTAAAAGATAACATTGAGGATACGCTAACTAAAGGCTTAAAATGAGATTATGTTGATAAAACATCGAAAGGAATGTGACTAAAGCCCATGAAAATAAAAGGCTCTATGTGAAGGAAAACCCTACTTAGTTGACTGGAGATCCTAAGATCTAGGTTCAAAAGGACAACCTAATTGCATAGACCTTATGAGGTCACTGTGGGGGTACTTATCCCAAGTTCGTTCCTATGATGTAAACAGTGACTAAAAATGAGATAGGTTAAGCAATGCTTTTAATGACCATTGTGTATTTCGGTGAGTCAAACAATACAAGTCTCCTATGTAAGAGTGAAGTGGGCCCGCTTTAAAGAGACTATTAGGGCATAGTTCTCTCAGACTCTTGCAAAACTAGGAGATGTTCACGGCTATATGAACATACCCATGAGAACTAAAACATTGCCAATGAGATAGTTGTGTGAGGTATATCATCGTTTACACAAAAGGGAAAACAATTCAAAGACATCACGTTTACTGGTCAGCTAGTAAAGTAAATATACTTTCACAAGGGAAGGTTCAAGGGTGGATACCTACCTATCCTATGCAATTATCGATTGTAGATTCTATCACCACAACGAGTCAATGTTTTTTTGATAAAACTATCAATTTTCATTCATGTGGGCGATTGTTGGAAAAATTGTTTTTATGGGAACTTCGAGGCATATTCTCAATAGGTAAAGTTGGAGAGTTGAATCATAAAATTATGGTTTCATATTCTACTCCATGAGATCTTTACAACGGTATATCATAAGCTCAAAATGGTTGAGTGATGAATGAGAAATTGATGCTCAACGTAAGCTACTTGGAAATATTGTTGAGGAAAATAAAAGACTTAGATCCTACATTGGTTAAATACCAAGTGTGAGATGTGTTTATATATGTGAACCCTCTTGAAGAGTAATTGAATAACTAAGCTTGTAACCTTGCCTCGCACGCAGGGGGGTCCAAACCTGACGAATTAGGGTGCACCCGCACGTCGTGGGTGACGCGAAATGTTCAGACCGGTCATGCCTAAATGGGCCTGCGGATATTTTAAGCCCAACATGAATTTATTTTTCCTCTGCAGACATAATCTACTTATTTATGGACAATATCTGATTTGATTTAATTTTTAAATCAAATTGATTTTTTGGCTCATTAATGGCAGATTTTATGGTTATTTCTAAATTTTCCACTATCCTAAATGCCTATAAAATGTTGTGTATTCTGTAGGATTAAAACACACATTCTAATAATCTCTTATACTGAAATTCTGTTCATTTCAAAACTCTTTTGCCACTCGGTATTTTTTACAATATTCTAATGATAGAAAAAGACAAAGTTTGTTCGTTGATCGTTGTAGAGGTGCTACTACTTTGATAACTGTTGTTGTTGTATCCTGGGAGACATTCGACCAACGTTTCTCCAAGTACCATAGGAGCGGCCGAATCTGTCTTAAGGAAACTGTGTTTCACAGACCTCAACATTTCGTAAAATCTCTATTCTTCCTTCTTTATTTCAACTTTTATTATGGTTTTATTTGATTTTCGTATTTGATAAATTAATTATAAATCACTCTATTTATATTTTATTTCATATGTGTTTATTTATAATTAATTATATGTTCGTTAACAGGGTGTTTTGTCCAACAATACATTAACACTTAGGTTATCTAATGAGTATAGGCCAACAAGTCTTGTTAGGGGTATCTATAAAATCGTGGAAAAAGATTACTTGTGGGCGAAGCTACAAGTAATAATCAATTTGCTTTCATGATGGGCCAACAAATATTGAATTTTCATTTTGATGGAATAAGAGGCTGATGTTTGAAGTTAGTTTTAGAAAAGCTTATCGCATCCTTTTCTAAGCCACAAAAAAATTATTAAAAATAAAAGGTGATACAAACAAAACCTTCACTAGCAACAAGCATAACAACATGGTACACCAAAACCAGATAAAACCAACCTACACTAAGGAAAACAAAAACAACAGATAAAATATACAGAACACAAACTAGACTCAACCCCAAGCCATGAACATATCATTGCAGTCAATACCGACTTCAACAATAGTATCATCCAAACTATTAGCTTCACTAAAAACATTGGAAAACGAAACCACCCAACTTAGGATTGTTAGCATTTTTAACGTGCATGGGTAGTACCTATGTAACAGCCCATTTTTCAATGGTTTCGGGACCACAAATCTGATGAGTGAGTCCGTAAATATTATTATTGTAACGCCCCGAATTTGGGCCTAGAAGAATTGGGCCTATTGGGCTTTGGGTTTCATAAATTTTTTAAGTGAGAAAGAAAATGACAAATGACATGACGGCTTTAAAGGTTTAATGAATTTGGAGTGTGTAGGTGTGTTGGAGAAGCTCTGGGTTCGAGTTTTGTGGTAGAGGATTCTTAATTTATTTAATTAAGGGATCAGGGTTGTGAGTAGTGGGCTTTTAAATAAAAATAAGTGAAAAATGGCACAAAGAAGCCTGTGGTGAAGTGGCTAAGTGACGCCACTAGGGTGTAGAGAGGTGGCGACATATGCATGTAGGGAGGTCTGAGGTTCGAGTGCTAGCTTAGTTTTATTTTGGAGTTTAATTTTAGGCTTCTAGAAGGCTGGAAGTGGCGTGTAGAGGGACTCTAAGGAGAAGTGATCAGTAGAGAGAATTTAGGAGAAGGATAAGGGAGATATCATGGAGAAAAATTAGGAGATGAGCAGTGGATGAAGTGGTGCCGAATTGGACTTTAGGGGTGGCTAAGTTTCAGCTATAGGCTATATAAATGTGTGTGTGTGCTGAATCTGGGGTCCCAGGTAATGCCGAATTTTCCATTCTTTTCATCGCCGAAACCTTATTTTTTCCACAACCGAAAATATCTTGCCTTGTTGCCGAAATCTCCTAAAGCTGAATTCTTTTTTGCCGAATTCTCTCTGAGCCAAACTCTTTTATTGCCGAAATATCATCATATTCTCTTGCCAAAATCCCTATTAGTGCCGAACACTTGCTGTTTTCCTCCATCACAAACCGATTGTTACTTACCTGCAGTCAAGTGTTGAAAGCTGGATCTAGTTAATAGCTATCTAGGCCGCAGGATCAAGAGGGGATTTGGTAAGTATTCGGTTAACCCCTTAGTGTGTTTTGTTAAAAGCCGAAGGGCTATCTAACTATCCTATCGTTAACTCCGTGATAACTAGGATAAGGTTCAAAGATCGCAAGCGTGGTAGGATCGTTAGCAAGGGTAAGTGTACTCAACTCGATTATGGTTTAAGTAAATGGCCGAATGTGTGTATGATCTATATGGGTGACTTGTGTGGATTTTGAGTCACTCGAATTTTGATGGTGTATGTGTGAGTGCAGATCTAGGGAATACTCGTGATTAGTAGCTAAGAAAAGGCTATTAGAACCTGGTGGCACACGGTAAGGATACGGTAAGGCTTCGACTTTTGGTAAATATCGTGATTAGGTATGTGTGAATTGATTGAAGGTTGGTTGGTTGTAGGTTCAAGGCTAAAGATAGTATAGCATGTCGCAGTAACCAGGTGTGTACAAACACTACACACATATGATATCGGCAATGCTGGAAAGCCAAAAAGCTGAAAGTGGCTAAATGGGCCCGGTGGGCCCTGAGGCTAAGTTGGATGAAATTGATTGATTTGATCATATGAATTGAGTTAGGTATGCATGCTGCATGATCTGGAATTGTTTTGGGCCTAATAGGCCATATGAATGAGATTTGGGCCTAATGGGCCATAAGGATGTGAATTGGGAATAATGGGTTATATGAACGTGGAATGGGCTTGATGGGCTTTATGAAGACGTAGAAAAGTATGCTAGGGTTTAATGGAATTTAGGCCTAGTTCTGAATAACTCTTAAACCGCATAAGACTTAATCTAATAATTAAACATGTCCGTGGACAAGTCGCTGGGTTAGAGTGTGGCAACGAACATATGCATGTCTAGGATTGGATTTAGGGAGAGCTTGGTACTTAAGCGGTCCTAGTGGCCCACCTCCTCTTCTCTAGAATCCTACCTGGTGCATAGTGTCTATTCACTTTAGCAGCAAGGACTTGTTTATGGGCCAAAGTTCATAACTAAAACCCGAGAGGGACCTAATACCCCTGATTTGAAAATTACCAAAATATCCTTAGATTTTCAAAATTACCAAAATACCCCTGAATTGTAAAATTACCAAAATACCCTTGATTTGTGAAATTACCAAAATATCCCTGATTTACAAAATTTCCAAAATACCCCTTTTTGTAGAATTACCTAAATACCCCTGTAGAGTAGATTTACGGAAATACCTTAGGTAGTGAAATGACTAAAATACCCCTAAGTGTCGAATGTGTGAAAATGTGTATGTTGCATTCATGAAATATATGTTGCACTTGGGTGGGTTTTGATGATACGAAGGAAGATTTGAGGATCGCATAGTCGCTTGACGACCAGTGAATCCATCGGTGGCTTTAAGCCCATTATAGCGACTTTCTTTGCAACGTTTGAGTAGTGCCGCTACTGGTGCTACCTTTGGTGTGTAGGGATGGGTGGGTTGATACTTATATCCCCACAGGTGTGTAGGGTTGGAAGGGAATTGGTGTGCAGGTTTGGATTTGGGATGGGTGCATTACATTCATGTGATACTGATGTGATATGAGGTCATTGTGGGCTAAGGCCCAAGACCACCGTTTTTGATAGGGCTTAGGCCCAATGTGATAATTGTATGTTGTTTGGATTACCAGGGGTCGTACATACTGAGTTTTGAAACTCACACCCTTTTTATTAAATGTTTCAGGTGATCCTCAGAAAACGGCTCGACGTGGGAGAGGACTCGGAGATGGCCACACTACAAGGTAATTAGAAGTTTTATTTATTTGTCTCAAAAGACATGAATTTAAATGTTTTAATTTCGTTGGATGTAATAAGGCCTTGTACTCCGTTTTGACTTTGGATTTTGAGTTTTGTTGTTTCAACTGTTTACTTAATTATTAAACCTGAGTAATTTCTTATGTTTAAACATGGTTTTCGGAATACTTAAAATAATTAAATGGGCTTTTATCATTACTTAACAAGATTTAAGGATTTTTGGCTTTTAGGCCTTAAATTTTTACTTAGCAAAATCATTTTGAATTATTCCTTTAATGTGACATTCTCAGATTCGGCCATAACGTCTGGGCCGTGTCTGGGGGTGTTACATTTAGTGGTATCAGAGCCCGGTTGCAAAGCTCGGGCTGTGAAATGGGCCTTATTACTTGGGTTTTTAAAAAAAACTATTTTTGGATTGGATCGAAATGTTTTGGAAAATCTTGTGATGTGGCACACCGAGTCTTTGACGTCGAACCAAGTAAGTTTTACTGTTATTACACTTGTTTAAATTACTGAACTGTTTTTAGATATTGGGCTACTTTAAACAATAGGTTCTTAGAGACTAAAGCCCGTAGGAAACTTAAGCCTGTAGTGGATTTTCGACCGCGAAACAACTTTTAAATTGTTACTTGCATAAGACATGTGTTTTAAACAGTGGAACTATGAACTAATTCCATAAAACTTCTAAACCAGAAATACGCACGCAATGATGAGCGCTAGAAGAAGTGCAAGGGGTCGCGGCAGAGGCCGTGGAAGTGTTAGGGCTGATGTGCTGACTCAGCTAGTTAGGGAGGTACTGGAGGAGGTTAAAGAAATTGGTGAAACACTTCGGGTTAGGTGCGTGGACTGTAAGAAAAAAAGAGATTGCAGTTTTCTAGGGCCGCAGTCTCATATTGTGAAGCATGTTAAGGTACGCCCAAACTTTTCGGCTTACGAATATTACAGAATGCGTCATCCGGATGAATGCTGGAGGAAGTTAGGAGCGTGTTTAAGATGCGGGTCTGAGAAGCATAAGGCTCGGGATTGTTCAATCACCATTAAGTCGGGCATGTTTTGTGTGGATGCGATATTTTTGGGTATAGAAACTGTATGCGTGCAATGTTTATGTGTTATTAAATCAGAGTGTGCAGCGAAAGCATAGTGGTGTGACTTGAGCGGTGCATTTAGTAGTTAGTTGGAAATTTCGAGGATGAAATTTATTTAAGGGGGTAGAATTGTAACGCCCCGAATTTGGGCCTAGAAGAATTGGGCCTATTGGGCTTTGGGTTTCATAAAATTTTTAAGTGAGCAAGAAAATGACAAATGACATGATGGCTTTAAAGGTTTAATGAATTTGGAGTGTGTAGGTGTGTTGGAGAAGCTCTGGGTTCGAGTTTTGTGGTAGAGGAATCTTAATTTATTTAATTAAGGGATCAGGGTTGTGAGTAATGGGCTTTTAAATAAAAATAAGTGAAAAATGGCACAAAGAAGCCTGTGGTGAAGTGGCTAAGTGACGCCACTAGGGTGTAGAGAGGTGGCGACATATGCATGCAGGGAGGTCTGAGGTTCGAGTGCTAGCTTAGTTTTATTTTGGAGTTTAATTTTAGGCTTCTAGAAAGCTGGAAGTGGCGTGTAGAGGGACTTTAAGGAGAAGTGATCAGTAGAGAGAATTTAAGAGAAGGATAAGGGAGATATCATGGAGAAAAATTAGGAGATGAGCAGTGGATGAAGTGGTGCCGAATTGGACTTTAGGGGTGGCTAAGTTTCGGCTATAGGCTATATAAATGTGTGTGTGTGTCGAATTTGGGGTCCCAGGTAATGCCGAATTTTCCATTCTTTTCCTCGTCGAAACCTTATTTTTTCCACAATCGAAAATACCTTGCCTTGTTGCCGAAATCTCCTAAAGCCGAATCCCTTTTTGCCGAATTCTCTCATAGCCAAACTCTTTTATTGTTGAAATATCATCATCTTCTCTTGCCGAAATCCCTATTAGAGCCGAATCTTTGTTGTTTTCCTCCATCACAAACCGATTGTTACTTACCCGCAGTCAAGTGTTGAAAGCCGGATCTAGTTAATAGCTATCTAGGCCGCAGGATCAAGAGGGGATTTCGTAAGTATTCGGTTAACCCCTTAGTGTGTTTTGTTAAAAGTCGAAGGGCTATCTAACTGTCCTGTTGTTAACTCTGTGATAACAACAATAAGGTTCAAAGATCGCAAGCGTGGTAGGATCGTTAGCAAGGGTAAGTGTACTCAACTCGATTAAGGTTTAAGTAAATGGCCGAATGTGTGTATGATCTATAGGGGTGACTTGTGTGGATTGTGAGTCACTCAAATTTTGATGGTGTATGGGTGAGTGCAGATCTAGGGGATACTCGTGATTAGTAACTAAGGAAAGGCTATTAGAACCTGGTGGCACACAGTAAGGATACGGTAAGGCTTCGGCTTTTGGTAAATATCGTGATTAGGTATGTGTGAATTGGTTGAAGGTTGGTTGGTTGTAGGTTCAAGGCTAAGGATAGTATAGCACGTCGCAGTAACCAGGTGTGTACAAACACTACACACACATGATATCGGCAATGCCGGAAAGTCGAAAAGCTGAAAGTGGCTAAATGGGCCCGGTGGGCCCTGAGGCTAAGTTGGATGAAATTGATTGATTTGATTATATGAATTGAGTTAGGCATGCATGTTGCATGATCTGGAATTGTTTTGGGCCTAATAGGCTATATGAATAAGATTTGGGCCTAATGGGCCATAAGGATGTGAATTGGGCATAATGGGTTATATGAACTTGGAATGGGCTTGATGGGCTTTATGAAGACGTAGAAAAGTATGCTAGGGTTTAATGGACTTTAGGCCTAGTTCTGAACAACTCTTAAACCGCATAAGACTTAATCTAATAATTAAACATGTCCGTGGACAAGTCGCTGGGTTAGTGTGTGGCAACGGACATATGCATGTCTAGGATTGGATCTAGGGAGAGCTTGGTACTTAAGCGGTCCTAGTGGCCCACCTCCTCTTCTTTGGAATCCTACCTGGTGCATAGTGTCTGTTCACTTTAGCAGCAAGGACTTCTTTATGGGCCAAAGTTCATAACTAAAACCCGAGAGGGACCTAATACCCCTGATTTGAAAATTACCAAAATATCCTTAGATTTGCAAAATTACCAAAATACCCCTGAATTGTAAAATTACCAGAATACCCTTGATTTGCAGAATTACCAAAATATCCCTGATTTACAAAATTTCCAAAATACCCCTGTTTTACAAAATTACATAAATACCCCTGTAGAGTAGATTTACGGAAATACCTTAGGTAGTGAAATGACTAAAATACCCCTAAGTGCCGAATGTGTGAAAATGTGTATGTTGCATTCATGAAATATATGTTGCACTTGGGTGGGTTTTGATGATACGGAGGAAGATTTGATGATTGCATAGTCGCTTGATGACCGTGGATCCATCGGTGGCTTTATGCCTATTATAGCAGCTTTGCTGCAACGTTTGAGTAGTGCCGCTACTGGTGCTACCGTTGGTGTGTAGGGATGGGTGGGTTGATACTTATATCCCCACAGGTGTGTAGGGTTGGAAGGGAATTGGTGTGCAGGTTTGGATTTGGGATGGGTGCATTGCATTCATGTGATACTGATGTGATATGAGGTCATTGTGGGCTAAGGCCCAAGACCACCGTTTTTGACAGGGCTTAGGCCCAATGTGATAATTGTATGTTGTTTGGGTTACCAGGGGTCGTACATACTGAGTTTCGAAACTCACACCCTTTTATTAAATGTTTCAGGTGATCCTCAGAAAACGGCTCGATGTGGGAGAGGACTCGGAGATGGCCACACTACAAGATAATTAGAAGTTTTATTTATGTCTCAAAAGACTTGAATTTAAATGTTTTAATTTCGTTGGATGTAATAAGGCCTTGTACTCCGTTTTGACTTTGGATTTTGAGTTTTGTTGTTTCTAATGTTTACTTAATTATTAAACCTGAGTAATTTCTTATGTTTAAACATGGTTTTCGGAATACTTAAAATAATTAAATGGGCTTTTATCATTACTTAACAAGATTCAAGGATTTTTGGCTTTTAAGCCTTAAATTTTTACTTAGCAAAATCGTTTTGAATTATTCCTTTGATGTGACATTCTCAAATTCGGCCATAACGTCTGGGCCAGGTCTGGGGGTGTTACAATTATTTAATATTTACGAGTCAAATATTATATTATATTTGATTTTGATATGGTAAATTATGTTATTTCAATGAATAACTAAGTTTAAGTGATGTGTCCTTAAAGTCAAGTGGTTTAGAAAATGAGGTATCAGAATCTCGTTTCTATAAACCGAGCCCATAAATATATTATTAAATATATACGGAGTGTTATTAGGGTCATATTAAAGTTTGGTTTAGAAATTTTAATGTTTAGATTGTTAATTAATTAAAAATGATTAAATCGCAAAAGATATAAAAGTTGAATTCTATATGTTAAAGGGGTCAAATGACTATGGAATCTTAAATTAAAGGACTTAGTGGGTGATTATACCACATACATTAGTAGTGGACAATTATGGGCATGTTTTTGTCATTTTATAAGTTAATGACATAAGGGCAAAATGGTAATTAGGTGATAAATTATGTTAAACAAAAGATGAGATAGTGTCATCTTCTCTGATTTATATTTTTTACCAGTCAAATATATTTGGGAGAGAAATTGAAGCTTCGATTTGAATTCCTCCTTGCATTTGAGTGATTTTAGTTTTCGTTTTTAGTAATTTTTATGTTCTTGAGCTCGTATAAGCTTAATCTAGCTAACCCGGGGGTCAAACTATAAAACTGTTAAATGTTATAAACTATGTCATGGGTGAATTTGATATGTTTTTGAATTTTTTGGTAGATTGTTAAGCTTAGTTGTTAAATAGACATTATCTGTTAAGTAATTTTGATGATTTTAAGGTTTAGGGACTTATTTATAAAAATGGTAAAATTCAAGGAAAATATTTTAAATTGGTGATCAATGTGGGCTGTTGTATGATTAGATAAAAAAATGGCTAGTATGATTTATGGTTAAAAATGGTGAAATTACAAGTTTCGAGTTTAGGGACTAAATTGCATAAAAGGTAAATTTTGAGGGTAATTTTGTAAATTTTCATTATTAAGGGTTATAAGTTAAATTGATTGTTTTAAATGCTGGAATAGGGTTAATTGAATAAATTTTTTTTATCTAGACCAACAAACAACTCGACCAGACACAAATCGCGGAAAAGTCAAACTAGCAGAACAGTGGTCTGATCGTGTTAGAAGTTGTTATGAGTTCAGGTAAGTTCGTATAGAGATTAAATTTGTAATTTTATGTTTCGGATGAGTTACTATGTATAATTATGTGAATTATAATCTTGATTTGATAATTGATATTATGGATATTGTTGGAAGGTTTGTTGACTTAAAGTTGTAATTTATAAATGTGAAATTCATGATAGTATACAGAAATGTTATAATGCGATTGAAATAAGGGATTTGAGATGTAAAAGTCCCGTTTGAATCTTGTGAATACTTAGGATACGAATGACATGTCATTAAGGTTATATGGTTTCAGTGTTGGTCTTGAATGTCCTACAGATAGCTGAGGTCCTGCATTTTTTGCATATACTCCACAGCTCGTGTGAGCAAACCCATTTCATAGCTCGTGTGAGCACTGATAGAAAGGAAATGTTACAGTTACATGAAAAAGCACACTATGTGTGAGCATTCCCGAGTATCCAATGTTATTCTATACGGTTTAACGGGTAAGTAAAGGTTAATGGAAATGCATGTATAAAAACTTAATGTTACTAATGTTCAAATGAAATGGAAAGATGGATATGCATATATGAAATGAAAATGATGAGAATGTATCATGTGATGGATGAAGTATGCATTGAATTTATTTCTTAATATATGATATGCTCCATAGATGTTATGTTTACTTATCATCTACTAACTATGTGGATTCAAATGAGAAGAACGTGAATTAGATATATATATATATATGTAATGGATGATATAGAAAGCCTAAATGCTTATTATGTATATGCCATGATTTACTTGGAACTTACATGTGACATGATGAAAGTAGGTTTGTATTGGAAAGGAAGTTTGGCATATGACATGATGAAAGTAGGTTTGGTTGTTTAATTTAAAATGTTCGGTAAGCTTAAGTTTCCTATATACGAGCTTACTAAGCACTAATTGCTTATATAGTTGTTTTCCTTGTTTTTAGATCATCGGAAGGCTCGACCGATTGGAATCTTCGTCGGAACATAATCACATTATCCATTGACTTTTTTCAAAGCTTTTGAATAAGTTATGCTAATAGTTATAAATGGCATGTGGGTTGTATGTTAGTTTGTTATGTTTTGAGCATATGCCTAACATACTTGCGTATATATATATATGTGTGTTTTGAAATAAGTTGGTATATGCTTGTGTTAATAGGTGAGTTTGGTCTCTTATGTGTGTGTCTTGTGAAGGAATGTGATTAAGTGGTATAATTTGAGAATAAAGTAACTAATTGGTAAGTGTGTGATGTGTGTTTGGCATGTATAAGGTTTGAATGCATATGCTAGTTTACTACTTGGTAAGTTGAGATATTTCGGTTGATGCCAAACTTGTGTATACGTTTATTTTTGGCCTTGTAAGATGCTTAAGTTAATATGTGTATTTGTTCATTTGAAGGTCAAGTAAATAGATGACATATTTATAGCATTGAAGCATGTCAATTGTGTGTTTGTATGGTATATGTTCAAGGTATGAAAATGGCTTGAAATGTGTAGAATCAATGTTTGGGTTGTAGTGCCTTTGAATGGCATATTGGTTAGAACAATTAGGATGATTAAATGACATGTTTTGTACGTGTTTAAGGTGTTATTTTATTTTCAGGTGCAGGTTTCACACTGCATGCGATACGGCCATGTGACCCAAGTCAGTGAGTTATACGGTTTTACATACGGGCTAGGACACGACCGTGTGTCCTATAGTTCGAATCTTCAGACGGCCTAGGCCAAGTCACACAACTTTGTGACCCATGTTTTCTAATTGTTCATATTTTTCCAAAATTTTATGATTTTTTTCGAATTAGTCCTTGATTGTTCCTAAACTGTTTTAGGGTCTCTTAGGCTCAATTTAAGGCCGTAAAAGTATTTTGCTATAAATAAATTTTGTTATTAAATGTTAGTATATAATTGTATGTTAATTTCTATTTTGATGATAAATGTTCTAATTTGTACAGTAATGATCCATAACCTTGATCCGGCGACAGAGACGAGTTAGGGGTGTTACAACCTAGTTGATTGGCCAACAATAGTTAAAGTTGGTAAACACACTCAACAATTCTTGGCAGTCGAGATTATTCTTTTGTATTCAGTTGTATAGTTGTTACAAAAGAGTTGCTTTGTTACCAAATGTTAGTAGCGGTTATTGACTTGTATTCTCAGTCTGTATACATTGAGATAACTCATATATTGCAACAGTGATCAAATAATGAAATTCTCATATTTTATCTTCTTCTCTCTTTCGTCTTCTTGATTGTTTTTTCTCTATTTTCTTGACTTGCTCATATTTTATCATGGTATCAGAGTTTCTTCTACATAGCTAGAAGTGTTGAATCTAATTAAAGGCACAAAACGTCTTTACTTGACTATTAAATCAAGAAAGGCAGAGCACATAAGAAAATTCCACTGAGAGATTTTATCAAACAGGTAATGGGCAAACACAATATATGAAGAGAGCTGACATGTTTTATTAACTCAGCTTACTAAAATATTTATAGTAGAATTACAACAAAATATCCCATAAAACTAGTAATGATCTCCACAATGAGATCCAAATCTCTTATAAATACTAACACATTCCAACAAACAAAGATGACTTCTTCAATTAATGGAAAACATGTGACTAACTGAGAAAGTCATGTGACTGACTAAATTTCTGTAGTAACTTTAACAAGAAGATCTTGAATTGTTGATAAACTTGCCTATATGAAGGTTAACCATGGTATTGGATTATGAATCAGAACACTCAATGACAAGAACACAATATGTAACTACTTCTAATGTTAGTCGGATGTTTACGAATAAAAAGGTAAATGTAAAGTTGGATAATAGCAATTTTCTACGTTGGAAGTGACAGTATGGAGTCATGAATTAAAAATGATTTTAAAATTATCATTGGAAGTTCCTCCTCGATTTGTTGTTTACATTTATGGAAATAAAGTAGAATATGAAGCTTATGTGAAGGAAATTCATGCTTTATCATCTTGGCTTCTCTCTACAGGTAGTTCATACCTACTGTCTTCTCTTATTGGGCCTGAAACTTTAGTATCTATTTGGAATATATTGCTTATAATCTTTTTGACTTATTCCACAACAAAGGTGATGCACCTTCATTATAAGGTGAGAGACATGAAGAAAGATGCCTTGAATATGTGCAAGTATATTACTCAAATAAAAGAAGTGTATGATACTTTAGCAGCATGTAGGCATCCAGTCTTGAATATTGAACATATTGCAATGATTTTAAATGGATTTCCTTGAGAATTTTGATCTTTTTTTTTATGGTTTTCATAACTACTAGCAAGGAACCCTACATACTAGATGGTGTAATTTCGATGCTTATGGATGTTAAGGCATGTCAAAGGGATCCTCTAAGGTTACTTGTTGGTGGAAACATCATACAATATCAAAATACTAGATCACATGAACCCCACACCCGAGCCAGATGGTGGATCCAAATATAGGACGACGTATTTGTTATCGAAGCAACTCAAACAAAAATCATTCATTACATCGAAGCTAACTACCGAGCGTGGCGTAAATGCAAAATATTATGTTGTGTAAGTGAAATGCACATACACAACGCCAAATGAGCCCACATGTAATAACCCGATGTCATATGAGGTCAAACACAGAGTCAAGATACGAATCTTAGGTTAAATTGTCAAAATCGAAGGGTTGTGTCTCAAGACAGTGAAACCATGTCACAAGATATGCCTTCCTTGTTTCAAACTTTTTGCTTCAAAGTTCAATCTATAGAGACATGGGGTTCATTTCTCGAAACTTGACCCCTAAGTCTTGAGACTTGAGATGGAGTCTTCAAGTCCTCAGCTTTGGTGTTTGTGGTCTTGAGACAAAAGCCTCCATTCTAGAGACTCCAAATTGAATTTAGGTTCAAAGTTTATTGTCTTGAGCCATGACTCAAGGCTTGGCACTGATGTCTTGAGACTTGCATGAATCAAGGCTTGGCACTGATACAAGATCTCTTCAATAACTTTTTAATAAGCTTAAAAATTTTAGTTAAAAGTTGAATTTACCTCTTGAATTATCTACAATCCAAGAGAAAAATAATTGTAGCTTCAATCCGAGAATCTTTTGTTGATGGAAAACTAACCAAGATGAACAGAGTAAAAAATGCCAACAAACTTACTGATGTCCACAAAACCAACTAAAAATCTGACTAAGACAAGTGCACCTATCAATTAATAGTATAGCTACGGTGAGCAAAGATATCATTTCCATGAAGACTAAATGTACTAGTAATTATCGTTTTTCTATTATTTAACCGAATAAATTTGAGTGATTGATTATAACTAAAATTAACTAAATTAATTAACTACGAACACGACAAAGAACAAATCAAGAAAATAACTTAATAATAACCAAGAAGCGAAACAATACCTGTAACACCCCTAACCCGTATCCGTCGCCGGATTAAGGTTATGAGGCATTACCTTACTAAGCTAAATTCCGAAATAGACCTTCAACTGAATTTAAGCATAAGCAATGCAATCATTACTATATTATATAACATTACAATCTATTTAAAAATTTAAAATAAATGTATAACGAGTTTTATTACCAATACTTAATACACACAATTGTCAGAATCACATAATTTAAACATTCATGGCACATATATATATATATATATATATATATATATAAATTTGAACCATATCTCAACTTATGTCAATTTATAACATATATCGGGTATCAATCAAAATTCATATAACATAAGCTGAGTTTCAAATATATATATTACTATAATACATATGCATATTAAATCAATTGAACCATTATACCATTTAATAATCAATTACATATACCAACATATTAATATTACCTCTTGGCCGAATATACTATTTCACCTTTCATTTGGATTCGTAACTAACCAATCAAGAAACATATTCATTTCTTACCATTAATAATTAGATCTATATAGCCAACTATCACATATATGTCTCATTATAAAAGTATAACTATCACATAGCCAAATCACTTAAACATAGCATTATTTAATTCTTACTAAACATATCAAGCATAGGCTATTTATCATAAGGCCGAAACACATGTCTTACTCACATATCATTAGTAAAACGTAATAAACAATTACACATAAATTCACCTTAATCGCGAGCATGCACGTATCGTAAACATGGCAAACATGATTCACATATAAACCAAAACCAAGACTAAGTTTACTAAAACCATCACCTAATATACACATATATATATATATATCAATTTAGCACCTTCCACATGTGATATAGACCATTACCGAATTTAAAACATCCATTAACATTATGAACAAGCTATGAAATCCAAATTATAGAAATGATACTTAACCAAAAGAAATAGCCATTTTCGCAAGGCTATATTTATATACAAGATCAAACATCATATGTTTCAAAACTTAATCTAGCCTATACATGCCTTCAAATCAAAACCAAGATTTAAAATACCAAAAAGAGGCGATAGTGTGGATGACTTTCTTGACGATCCCTCTCGAGCTCGTAGCTTAACCAGAATCTATAAACAAACAATTAAACAAAGAAATCGGAGTAAGCTTACTAGCTTAGTAAGTCTCAAGTGTTAAAAATACTTAGTATCAAGCATAAAATACATAAATTCATGGTATTAAACATGAAATTTTTGATTTATAATTACTTATACCAACTCTCATTACTACATTTAACATAATATCATTGATCTCATCATCACATACTTAAACTTCGAACATACATAATTATCACATCCGCAGATACTCGATTCTACTCCCATGAACATATACATCACATCTATTTTTCACAACCAAGTGGTATAACATAATCTTTCATCCTCTATTCGAATATATCTATAACACACACATATATATATATCTATATATATAACATTCATCAAGGTAATTAACTTCTACTTCTTCAGATATTCGTTCGTTATTTTCTTGAGTAGCACCAAAATGAACTACTTACCTCTCTGTCGAATTAATACGTTTCAAAGTGAAATTTCTTGACATGTGCATAAATAGATTTGCAAATATTACGAGCTTAGATTACATTCACGGCATTTTGGCCCGCTTTGGACTCAAGGTCCGAAATTAATCACAGGTAATAAACCCGCTAGGCATTAAGCCCGAATCGTTTCACCAAGCACGTGGCACCGCTAGGCTAAAAGCTGAATAACACACCAGCACAAGGCACGCTAGGCTAAAAGCCGAATAACACACCGACCTTTGGGCTCGCTAGGCTAAAAGCCCGAATAACACAACTATAATTCATCAATTCACCATATTAACATTACATTATTATCGATTCATGTACTTAAACCACAATCACTTAACGTATCTTATACATACAAGTTTCCATTTCAAATTCAAATCACATTAAGTCCAATAATGAACTTTAACATTCGGCTATCCTCAATTTAAATGCTCAAATAAATCAATTAATATCAATGAATATATTTGTAATTAATTCTTTCATGTATTTAGACTCAAGAACTTACCTCGGCTGTCGATAGACCGTGTAAATCGGCTATTCGAGAACCTTCGTCTTTCCCCGATCCAATTCTGTTTTTCTTTGCTCTTGATCTTAATCAAGCTTCCTAACTTGCCGAAATTCAAAGCTTTCCTTACCCTCTTCTTTAGCTAATAATCGGCCATGAGAGAATGAAGATGATAGTGGCATTATTTTATGTTTTATTTAACATATATTAAACATTTCATCATTTACTAATTTAACCTTTATTAATGTTTTAATAATAACATAATATCATGGACAAGTTAGTCATATGCCGTCCACTTACTCCCAAAATGGACTATTTACTCTTTTAATACCCATATTAAAAAGCCATAATCAATTAGGCACTTTTCACTATAGTTTGCAACTTTTACACTTTACGCGATTAAGTCCTTTTTTTAAAATTAAACACATAAACGATTAAATTTTCATACGAAACTTTCACACACATCAAGTCACATATAATAAACACAAAATATAATATTAAAATATTTCTCAGACTCGTATTCGTGGTCCCGAAACCACCATTCCGATTAGGGTCAAATTCGGTCTGTTACAACTCTCCCCCCCTTTAGGATTTTTGTCCCCGAAAATCTTACCGTTAAACAAGGTCGGATATTGTTGCCTCATTGAATCCTCAGGCTCCCACGTAGCCTCTTCAACTCCGTGACGATTCCATAGTACCTTCACTAATGGAATTCTTTTATTTCTCAACTCTTTTATTTCCGAGCTAAGATACGGATCGGTTCTTCATCATATGTCAAATCGATTGGATTTCAATCTCTGTCGGTGTGATCACATGAGACGGGATCGATCCAGATTTTATTTAAGCATCGAAACATGAAATACATCATGTATCTTTTCTAACTCGAGAGGGCAACTTCAACCTATAAGCAATGTGCCCAATACGTTCGGTGATTTCATAAGGTCCGATGAATCTCGGACTAAGTTTGCCTTTCCGACCAAATCGAATACCTTTTCCACGGAGAAACTTTCAAGAATACTCGATCTCCGATTTGAAATTCAATATCTTTACGCTTTAAGTCAGCATAAGACTTTTTGTCGGTCCGAGGCGACTTTCAAAGTATTTTCGATCACGACCACTTTTGTTGGATTTCTTTAATCAAATCAACCCGGTGTATCTTATTCTCATTGAGCTCATCCAAGATAATGGTGTTCGACATTTTCGCCCGCATAAGGCTTCATAAGGTGCCATTTTGATACTAGATTGAAAGCTATTATTGTAAGCAAATTCAATCAAAGGTAGGTATCGTTCCCACGCACCTTCAAACTCGAGAACGCAACATCTCAACATGTCCTCAAGTATCCGAATAGTTCGCTCGATCGACCGCTCGTCATCTGCGGATGAAAGGTCAGTACTAAAATGAAGTTTAGTGCCTAAAGCATCTTGCAACTTCTTCCAAAACCGCGATGTGAATCTCGGGTCTCTGTCGAAACAATGGAACTCGGTACACCATGCAATCTCACAATGTGATACATACAATTCGGCAAGTTTATCGAGTGAATAGTCCGCATGAATGGTACAAAATGGTGATTTGGTGGGTCTATCAACTATAACCCAAACGGCATCTTTCTTACTCGGTGACATAGGGAGACCGGATACAAAATCCATTGTAATTCTATCCCATTTCCATTCAAGTATCATGATTGGTGAAGTAGTCCGGATGGCACTTGATGCTCACTTTTACTTGGCGACAAACTAAGCATTTCAAACAAATTCGGATATATCCCGTTTCATGCCGAGCCACCAATAGAATTGTTTCAAATCGTTATACATTTTTGTGCTACCCGGATGTATCGATAGTTTCCACCACTATGGGCCTCACTCAGAATCATCTCAGATCAAAATCGAGTTCTTTGAACACACATTCGGCTTTTAAAATTCAAACGATCATTTGCATCAATCGAAAATCGATTACGCACCTTTTCACAATCGAATTCGACTAGTAATCAAATCTTTGTCAACTTTACGTGCATCACAAATTCTTTGAATAAACATCGGTCTTGCTTGTAACTCGGCTATGATCAAACCATCACCGAGATATAGCTATCTCGCGCGTTCATTGCACGAAGAGCAAACAATGATTTTCGACTTAACGCATCCGCAACAACGTTAGCTTTTCCGGATGGTAGTCAATCACCAATTCATAGTCTTTCAACAATTCCAACCACTGCGTTGTCTTAAATTCAGGTCTTTTTGAGTCATCAAATACTTGGACTTTTATGATCCGAGTAAACATGGCATTTCTCGCTTGAATAAGTAATGACGCCAAATCTTGGTCTGGCGAACACAATGGTCGCAAGCTCCAAATCATGCGTCGGGTAATTTCTTTCATGCGGCTTCAATTGTCTTGATGCGTAGGCTACTACTCGCCTTCCCGCATCAATACGCAACCCAAACCATTTAAGGAAGCATCGAATACACAACAAATTCCTTACCCGACTCAGGTGAGCTAACACTGGGGCTTAGTCAAAAGGGCTTTCAACCGATCGAAAACTCTTCGACAATTTTCTCACCACTTGAACTTTACATCTTTCTCGTAGTAGCTTTGTCAAAGGTGTAGCTATTCTGTAAAAACCTTTCACAAACCGTCTATAGTAACCCGCAAGTAAGTGTAAAGCTTTGAATCTCAAAAACATTCTTTGGTGGCTTCCAATCAAGTATAGCCAAAATTTTGTTCGGATCGACTTGAATACGATCTTTGAAACAACATGTCCCAAAAAGTCGACCTTTCTCATCCGTAACTCACACTTACTAAACTTCGCATACAATCGTTGATCTCTCAAAGTTTGTAGCACTAATCTCAAATGCTCAAGATGCTCGGTTTCATTTTTGGAATAGATCAATTATATCATCAATAAACACTACTACAAACCGATCCAAAAGCTGTCAAAACTCGATTCATTAGATCCATAAAAACAAGATGTGCATTAGTGAGTCCAAAAGGCATAACCAGAAACTCAAAATGTCCGTACCTTGTCAGGAATGCGATCTTTGGCACATCTCGTATCTCGACTCATAATCGATAATAGCTCGATCTCAAATCTATCTTCAAAATATCAAGCCCCTTTTAGCTGATCAAACAAGTCACCAATCCGAGGTAATGGTATTTATTCTTTATAGTTACCTTATTTAGTTGTCGATAGTCGATACACATTCGCATGGTCCCATCTTTCTTTTCACAAATAAAACCAGGTGCACCCCAAGGAGATAAGCTCACGTGCAAAGCCCCTATCTCACAATTCTTGCAATCGCACTTTCAACTCTTTTAACTCAGAGGTGCCATCCGATCACGGAGCTATCGAAATCGAGTCATTCCGGTGCACTAATTCAATGCCGAACTCAATCTCTCGTCTTGGTGGTAAGTCTTGTAGTTCTTCAGAAACACATCCGGGTATTCACACACAACCTGGTGCAGATTCAATATGCTTTTCAGACACTTTATTATCCAAAGACATACGCCAAATAAGCTTCACACCTTTTTCTCACATATTTAGGGCTAACATCGAAGATATTATCTGAGGAAACCCACTTAAATCATGGATTCAATTCGATAATCTCCCGATTCGACATCTCAAATCAATTAGCTTTCTTTTGCAATTCACCACTACATCATGTGAAGTTAACCATCCATTCCCAAAATTATATCAAACTCATCAAGGGCAACAACATTAAATCTACTGGAAAGCAAGAATCCCGAATCATCAACGGGCAACCTTTACACACTTTATTAACAAGCACACATCTACCCAAAGGGTTGGACACACGAATCACAAACTCGTGAGACTCAATCTGGCAGAGTGTTACCGAATACTAAAGTTTCACACACATATGAATGAGTCGAACCAGGATCAATCAATGCAATCACAGAGTATCATAAAGGGTGAAAGTACAGGTAATGACATCGGGGAAGAAGCATCCTCTCTCGCTCGTGTGGCATAAGCTCTAGTGGAGCTTCAGCCTCGATCGAACTACAGTGTTCTTCGTTCCTCTCGACTACCACCTACATTACTTGAATGTCCGGGTGGCGCCGCCTCACTTGATGTGTTGCTCGACTTAATGTTTTGAATCGATTCGCTCATCTAACATCGGACATTCTCTAATAAAATGATCCGACGATCCGCATTTAAAGCAGGACCGATCATGGAATCTACAACTCCCGAATGCCATTTCCCACGGTGCTTGCATTCAACTCGATTCGTGGAACATTACCAACATCGCCATCGAGGTAGCTCGGGAGCCCACCGGAGGTCGATCACGTCTAGGTAAATCAAGTAGCTTTATGTCGGTGAAGTCATCTCCGAACTTCTTAGACGTGGAATGGAAATTCTTACCCAACGATCTCTTACGAGTGTCTCTAGCTTCGTCTCACCTTTCTTTTCTCCTTCCCGAGTTCTTGACTTTGCAAGCTCGCTCGACTAGTATCACAAACTCTTTGATTTCAAGAATGCCAACAAGTAACTTTAAATCTTCATTCAAACCGTCTTGAACCTTTTGCACATAATGGCTTCGGTTGATACACATTCCGAGCATATCGGCTCAATCGACAAATTTTCTCTCATATTCAGCCACGGTCAATTGCCCTGTTTTAGTTCGAGAAATTCTTTTCATTTTTGATCAACGAATCTTTGACTGATGATATATTTCTTGCGAATTCGTCTTTGAAAGAAATCCCACGTCACTTTTTCTTTCGTAACTCATCGATACTAGTGTATTCCACCGGTGATATGCGGTGTCTCAAGTAAAGATATAGCACACTTGTGCATTCATCCGAGTACAAGATAGCTCATCAAGTACCCGAATAGTGTTATCAAGCCATATTTATTTCGCTCGCTTCATCATCATCGTTGGCCCCGAATTCTTCCGCCCCAAATTTCCGATTTTATCAGCTGGAGGCCTACTAGATCTCATCGGATCTATCATCGAAGTCTTGCCAAGGTATCGGAGTTAAATTATTTGGGGTGGAGGTTGGTGTACAACCGGGTTAGTCCGAATAAACCGGGTAAACCACTCGCTCATCATCCGATAGAAGGCTTGTTTAGCCTCCCCTCGTGGCTACTGAATCGTCGAGAGTCTACGCAAGACCGATCCGCGCGCACGGTCGCACTACACTCTCTACATCATCCGCTACGGCTCTTTTCGGGATCGTGTCCATTTACTATATAAAACACGCTCGAGAATGTCGAAGTCACCACACTATCAATATATGATAAAGGCATGTATAGCTAGACTCACACGCGCTACGGTAGTCCTAGAATCGACTAAACCGTAAGCTCTGATACCAATAAAATGTAACACCCCTAACCCGTATCCGTCACGGATTAAGGTTATGAGGCATTACCTTACTAAGCTAAATTCCGAAATAGACCTTCAACTGAATTTAAGCATAAGCAATGCAATCATTACTATATTATATAACATTACAATCTATTTAAAAATTTAAAATAAATGTATAACGAGTTTTATTACCAATACTTAATACACACAATTGTCAGAATCACATAATTTAAACATTCATGGCACATATATATATATATATAAATTTGAACCATATCTCAACTTATGTCAATTTATAACATATATCGGGTATCAATCAAAATTCATATAACATGTTTGAGTTTCAAATATATATATTACTATAATACATATGCATATTAAATCAATTGAACCATTATACCATTTAATAATCAATTACATATACCAACATATTAATATTACCTCTTGGCCGAATATACTATTTCACCTTTCATTTGGATTCGTAATTAACCAATCAAGAAACATATTCATTTCTTACCATTAATAATTAGATCTATATAGCCAACTATCACATATATGTCTCATTATAAAAGTATAACTATCACATAGCCAAATCACTTAAACATAGCATTATTTAATTCTTACTAAACATATCAAGCATAGGCTATTTATCATAAGGCCGAAACACATGTCTTACTCACATATCATTAGTAAAACGTAATAAACAATTACACATAAATTCACCTTAATCGCGAGCATGCACGTATCGTAAACATGGCAAACATGATTCACATATAAACCAAAACCAAGACTAAGTTTACTAAAACCATCACCTAATATACATATATATATATATCAATTTAGTACCTTCCACATGTGATATAGACCATTACCGAATTTAAAACATCCATTAACATTATGAACAAGCTATGAAATCCAAATTATAGAAATGATACTTAACCAAAAGAAATAGCCATTTTCGCAAGGCTATATTTATATACAAGATCAAACATCATATGTTTCAAAACTTAATCTAGCCTATACATGCCTTCAAATCAAAACCAAGATTTAAAATACCAAAAAGAGGCGATAGTGTGGATGACTTTCTTGACGATCCTCTCGAGCTCGTAGCTTAACCAGAATCTATAAACAAACAATTAAACAAAGAAATCGGAGTAAGCTTACTAGCTTAGTAAGTCTCAAGTGTTAAAAATACTTAGTATCAAGCATAAAATACATAAATTCATGGTATTAAACATGAAATTTTTGATTTATAATTACTTATACCAACTCTCATTACTACATTTAACATAATATCATTGATCTCATCATCACATACTTAAACTTGAACATACATAATTATCACATCCGCAGATACTCGATTCTACTCCCATGAACATATACATCACATCTATTTTTCACAACCAAGTGGTATAACATAATCTTTCATCCTCTATTCGAATATATCTATAACACACATATATATATATATCTATATATATAACATTCATCAAGGTAATTAACTTCTATTTCTTCAGATATTCGTTCGTTATTTTCTTGAGTAGCACCAAAATGAACTACTTACCTCTCTGTCGAATTAATACGTTTCAAAGCTGAAATTTCTTGACATGTGCATAAATCGATTTGCAAATATTCGAGCTTAGATTACATTCACCGGCATTTTGGCTCGCTGGACTCAAGGTCCAAAATTAATCACCGGTAATAAACCCGCTAGGCATTAAGCCCGAATCGTTTCACCAAGACGTGGCCGCTAGGCTAAAAGCCCGAATAACACACCAAAGACAAGGCCGCTAGGCTAAAAGCCCGAATAACACACCAAGATGGGCTCGCTAGGCTAAAAGCCCGAATAACACAACTATAATTCATCAATTCACCATATTAACATTACATTATTATCGATTCATGTACTTAAACCACAATCACTTAACGATCTTATACATACAAGTTTCCATTTCAAATTCAAATCACATTAAGTCCAATAATGAACTTTAACATTCGGCTATCCTCAATTTAAATGCTCAAATAAATCAATTAATATCAATGACTATATTTGTAATTAATTCTTTCATGTATTTAGACTCAAGAACTTACCTCTACTGTCGATAGACCGTGTAAATCGGCTATTCGAGAACCTTCGTCTTTCCCGATCCATTCTGCTGTTTTTCTTTGCTCTTGATCTTAATCAAGCTTCCTAACTTGCCGAAATTCAAAGCTTTCCTTACCCTCTTCTTTAGCTAATAATCGCCATGAGAGAATGAAGATGATAGTGGCATTATTTTATGTTTTATTTAACATATATTAAACATTTCATCATTTACTAATTTAACCTTTATTAATGTTTTAATAATAACATAATATCATGGACAAGTTAGTCATATGCCGTCCACTTACTCCCAAAATGAACTATTTACTCTTTTAATACCCATATTAAAAAGCCATAATCAATTAGGCACTTTTCACTATAGTTTGCAACTTTTACACTTTACGCGATTAAGTCCTTTTTTTAAAATTAAACACATAAACGATTAAATTTTCATACGAAACTTTCACACACATCAAGTCACATATAATAAACACAAAATATAATATTAAAATATTTCTCAGACTCGGATTCGTGGTCCCGAAACCACCGTTCCGATTAGGGTCAAATTCGGTCTGTTACAATACCCAGGAAATAATTCACCTAGACTTCATCTATCACTCTCAATCTAAATTATAGAATTTCTTCACCTAGTATTTTGATCTGTAGAAATCCCTAAATTATGTTAATATATCTCTTTAAGAATAAAAGCAATTTACTTTAAGTTGATTAATTGAAATATTTTTCTAATTAAAACCCTATTATCGCATTAACTTAATTTATGGATTCCCCTATTAGATTTGGCTCTAATCCAGTAGATTTATGTTGTCCTATTTCTAGGACTACATGCAACTTCACTCAATTACGCTAGATATACTCTTAAACAGGGTCTATTCCTCCTCTGATTTAAGCACATCAAATATGGATCAATAGTCTAGAAATATTAAACCAAGAATTAAGCACACATAATTGAGAACAAGATCTAATTCTTTATTGCGTAAAATAAAAAACCGAATGACAGAATTCATTATAGGGTTCATCTCCCTAGGTATTTAGAAAATTATTTCATGCTGGCGAATAAAAACATCCAAAATATAGTATAACCACAAGAAATAAAGAAACTCATAATAATCTCCAAAGAAATCAAAAGGGAATCTTCAATCTTGATGGAAATCTGCTTCAGAATTGACTTCAATGGTGTTTTTTGAGTTGTTTTCTTGAATATTCTATAATGGCTCCCTCCTATATTCTTATTTTTTAATATATAGGTCTTAGAATGCTAAAAAAATCCTAAAAATAGTGTTTTTCTGCTGTCCGGAGTGCAATTCGCAAAATCAATACAGCTTACCACATGGACGTGTAGTAGCCCGTGTGGCTCACACGGCCGTGTGTCCAAGACGTGTGAAATGGTCCAACCCGTGTGGCTCCTGTAACTCACTCCAATTTTTTTACTTTCACTCATTTTTCGCTCCTTTTTCTCCAAAATGCTCTCTTAAGTATAAAAACACAAATTTAAAAGATTAGGAGCATAAAATTCACAATTAACATTGAATAATCATCCAAAAACGCATTAAGAATGGGATTAAAACATGTTACTTTTAGCACTTATCACTTACTTCACTTAATTGTCCCAACATGATGTCTGGAGTGTTTTCCTAACTTGTTGTCCCAACTGTTGTTCGAACAAGGAATAAAAACAAGTTGTCCCAAGTTACTGTCCAAAGAGATGTTCGAATAGAGTGTAACATGAATGTATTGGATAGTTAAAGTCTCAACAAGCTTCTACTCTTCAAAATTTTTGTAACACCTCATACCCGGTCCGATCACCAGGCCCAAGTTACGAGATGCTACAAACAAACCATAATAAACTTGTTCAATTGAACCATGAACTATACATAATGATACAAACTTTAACCATTAAGAATGAAAATAAAACTATATCGAGCTTTAAACTACTATAAGATTTGATTCGAGTTAGAATAAATGAACTAAATTGTAAAATTTTTAAAACTTTGGACTAGTATCGATACCAAGTAAATAAGTATCGATATTTTATAACAAATATCAATATGAAAATATTTATCGATACCATTTTGGCATTCGGCCAAATCAAGGTATCGATATTATTTCCAGAGCATCGATACAAATTAGAAAAATATCGATAATAAGTAAAGCTATCGATACTAAGTAAAGTTATCGATACTAAATTTGAATTCTTTCAATTTTGAAACTGTTCATATGGTTTGCTATCGATACTTTAGTCCATTTTATTGATACATTCACCAAAATGGTCAAAAATATCGAGTTGTAGAGATCACTTCATACCAATCTCAAAACGTAGCTTATGGATGCATATACATAGACATGTAACATATATAAACATCATCAATCCAACCTAAATGTCTAACCAATATGCCCTTATTGTCACCACAATTCAAGCATAACCATTAACCATCCAAACTAAAACATAACTAACTTGTCAAGCTTGTTTATACATTAACTAAACCACAAACATCAAATGCAAAAATTCATCCATTCATACCAAGTTTCCAAATGCCAACATAATCCGACCAAAGTTTGATAAGTACTAAAACAAAATGGCCATTTCAACAACAATTATCCAATATAGGCATCAAATGATATGCTACTAGTTGAAGTCACCATAGCACCATATACATATTTACATTTCAAATAGCACAAATCATCACCAAAATACCTATTAACAAAAACAAACCAAAAGCCTATTTACATGCCACTTATAACCGGACTAAAATAAACAAATAGCTATCAAAAGAGTTATCGGATAGTGTTTTATCCAACAATGCTCCAATCGACAACAAGAGTCCGACAATCTACAAAGAAGAAAATCAAATAGAGTAAGCTTACATAAAACTTAGTAAGTTCGTAAAACAAAACATTACATACTTGTCAATTTAAGTTTACAATTCATACATAACATAGAAATTACATTCCTTTATCTTGTTCCATAATTTCTACCATGTCAAATGGTTAGGCCTGGATAAACTAAATCATCAAAACATAACATGCCAAGATTTATATACCAAGCTATACTAAATATAACATAATTCATCATGTCATCTTATTTCATTTCCATTTCAATAATTAACTATTTTGCCCGAAGAACTATAGTAAATTGACTTCAAATACACGGGAGGGTACTGCTCACACAGGCTGACAAACAGAACATTAACCAATACACGATACTGCTCACACAAGCTTTAGAGAATCCGCAACACATGCATGATCTCAAGCTATCGGTATGGTATCCACCACCGGTACATAGTACCTGGAATTGTAAATAACGGCACAGAGCACCTGGAACTAAAACATCGGTACATAGTACCTAAAACTGTGATCACCGACACCTAGTGTCTAGAACGCCCTAATAACATGTCATTTGTATCATAGTTATTCACTAATCTCACACGGGCCTTATTCTGTATTCCATAACCTTTATTGCAACATCCTTACAACCCTCTTGGTCATAAATAATATGAGATAAAATCTTAGCGAAATAAGGTATAAGATCAAAGAAAATGAAAGCTACAATGTAACACCCCGATTATAATGCAAACCATGCAATAATATTAAAATAAATTTTCTTTCTAGCTCGGATTTGTGGTCCCAAAACCACTGTTTCGATTTCACTGGAAACGGGCTATTACAACTCTCCCCCTTAAAAATTGTTGTCCTTGAAAATCTTACCAGTGAAGAGGTTTGGGCATTGCTTTCTCATGATATTCTCCGGTTCCCAGGTAGCTTCTTCTATTCTATGTCGCTGCCAAAGAACCTTTACCAAAGCTACCTTTTTATTTCTTAACTCTTTTGTCTCACGTGCCAGGATTTTGATCGATTCCTCACTGTAAGTCATATCAGGCTGAATCTCAACTTCTGTCGAAGAAATAACATGTGAAGGATCTGACCGATACTGTCGCAACATAGACACATGAAAAAAATTATGAATTTTATCAAGCTCTAGTGGTAATGCTAATCGGTACGCAACAAGTCCGATTCTTTCTATGATTTCATATGGCCCGATGAACCGTGGACTCAGTTTTCCTTTACGGCCAAACCGGAGAACTTTCTTCCAAGGTGATACTTTCAAGAATACCTTGTCGCCAACCTGAAGTTCTATTTCTTTTCGTTTAAGACCAACATAAGACTTTTGACGATCTGAGGCTACTTTCAAACTATCCTGAATCACCGTTATCTTTCCTTCGGTTTCACGGGCTAAGTCAACTCCGTGTATCTTTTTCTCACTGAGCTCTATCCAGTACAATGGAGTTCTGCATTTACGACCATACAGAGCCTCATACGATACCATTTTAATACTGGACTGGTAACTGTTATTATAAGCAAATTCAACTAAAGGCAGATACTTTTTCCAGTTACCTTCGAATTTCAGAATACAACACCGAAGCATATCTTCCAAAATTTGTATAACACGTTTAGATTGTCCATCAGTCTGAGGATGGAATGTAGTGCTGAAACGTAACTGTGTACCTAGAGCTTCTTACATTTTATTCCAGAATCGAGACGTAAATCGAGGATCTCTGTCTGAAATAATGGAGACCGGCACTCCATGCAATCTGAAAATCTCAGAAATATATAATTCAGCCAATCTATCCAAAGAAAAATCCATACGTACCGGAATAAAGTGTGCAGACTTTGTCAACCGGTTGACGATTACCCAAATGACATCTTTCTTCTTCAGAGACAAGGGTAACCCTGATACAAAGTCAACGATAATTCTTTCCCATTTCCATTCTGGTATCGTAACTGGCTGTAATAATCCCGAAGGCACTTGATGTTCAGCTTTTACTTGCTGACATATCAAACATTTAGATACAAATTCAGAAATATCTCGTTTCATTCCATGCCACCAGTACATCTTTTTCAAATCATTGCACATTTTTTTACTACCAGGATGAATAAACATTGTACCATTATGAGCTTCAGATAAAATCTTCTGTACAAGTTCTGAATTCTTCGGTACACATATTTTACCTCTGAATAACAGACAACCATCAAACCCAATCTGAAATTCAGAATCAGAAGTCGATTCACATCGTATCTGTTTTTTTTGTAACTCACTATCATCTTTCTGAGCTTCAAAGATTTGTTGCAAGAATATTGATCTAGCTTTTAACTCAGCTATGATTGAACCGTCTTCAGATAATGATAACCGAGTATTCATTGCTCATAAACCAAATAGAGAATTTCTGCTCAAAGCATCTGCAACCACATTGGCTATCCCCGGATGATAGTCAATAACCAAATCATGATCTTTCAATAATTCAAGCCACCTGCACTGTCTCAAGTTTAAGTCTTTTTGCAATATCAAATACTTCAAACTTTTATAATCGATGAGAATGTGACACTTTTCACCAAACAGGTAATGCCGCAAGATTTTCAATGCAAATACAATGGCTGCCAATTCAAGATCATGTATCGGGTAATTTCTTTCATGTGGTTTCAACTGTCTAGAAGAATAGGCTATTACTTTACCTTCTTGCATCAATACACAGCTTAAACCATTCAATGACGCATCACTGTAAATTACAAATTCCTTACCCGATTCAGGTTGAACTAACAAAGGTGCTTCAGTCAACAAGGCTTTTAATCTGTCAAAACTCTGTTGGAGTTTATCAGCCCACTCGAATTTCACATCTTTCTACAACAATCGAGTCGTTAGAGAAGCTATCATTGAGAACCCTTGCACAAATCTCCGATAATAACCGGCTAATGCCAGAAATTTTTTTACTTCTCACACATTTTTCGGTGGCTTCCAATTAACAATAGCTAAAATTTTATTCGGATCCACCCGAATACCTTCTGCAGATACTATATGTCCAAGGAAACCAACTTCCCTAAGCCAGAATTCACATTTACTAAATTTGGCGTACAATTGTTTCTCCCGTAGTGTTCGCAGTACTATTCTCAAATGATCAGCATGTTCATTTTCATCTCGGGAGTAAACTAGAATATCATCAACAAATACCACTACAAACCTGTCTAGATACGGTCTAAAAATTCTGTTCATCAAATCCATAAATACTTCAGGTGCGTTTGTCAAACCAAACGGCATCACAAGAAACTCATAGTGCCAGTACCTAGTTCTGAAAGCTGTCTTTGGTACGTCAGAATCTTTTACCCGTAGCTGATAATAACCGAAGTGAAGATCAATCTTCGAAAATACAGTGGCACCTTTCAGTTGGTCAAACAAGTCATCAATACGGGGCAGTGGTGTAACAGCCCAATTTCGGTGAGATCAGAACAGTGGTTTCGGAACCCCAAATTCGAGCCAAAAATAAAATTTATTTTAATATTATTTTATGATTTGCATTATTATAGGAAGGTCGTATGAAAATTTTGATACGAAAATTTTACCGACTGCATGTTTAATTAGGGAAAGGACTAAATTGCATAAAATGCAAAAGTTGTCTTCTAGTAGTTATAAGTATCAAATAGCTATAGAATTCAAAACTTAAGGTCCTTATATGGTAATTAGACCATTGAAGAAAAGTTAGTAGGTAATTTAGTGACTCATCCATGGAAAAAATAGAAATGGGCAAGGACTAAATTGGAAATTACTAAAATTAAAAGATGACAAATAATTAAAAAGAAAATTATCATCTTTTTATTCATCTTCTTCCCTAAAATTTCTATGGAAACCCTAGGAGAGAGGATGAAAACTTTCCAAGCTCAATAAGGTATGAAATTAGGTCATGTTTTTAATGATTTTTATATTTTTAGAATCGGGATAGTCTAATCTATTTATTTGAGGGATTTATTTGAAAAGATAACAAAGTATAGAAAGTTTGCCATGGATTAATATGCTGGGAATTTGAAATTTATGGTAGAAAATGAAAATTTGTTGATAGATAAACCACTTTTGCAAAGTAATTTTTTATGAAAACTCGGTTTAGGGACTAAAATGAAAAATGGGTAAAACCTATGGAAAATGCTGAAATTTGTGAAATGTAGGTGTAACACCCCTAACCCGTATTCATCGCCGGAACTGATTTACAAAGTGTTACCAGTAAATACAGAATATTTACAGAATTAATCTTATCGTTTACTATTCATTTATCAAAAACATACAGAACGTTCCTCAATTGGACCCTCGAGGCCCAAATCGAATATTAAAATTGAGTCAGGACTTAATCGGGGTCTCATAAAAATTTTCACTAAGTATACAAAATTTCACTTATGAACAGTACCCACACGTCAGGCCGTGTGATTTCACATACCCGTGTAGTCTAGGAAGACGCCTGTGTGACCCTTAGACATTCCCGTGCTTCAGGCCGTGTCTCATTTAAGGTACTCTCTGACTTGCACACACGGTCGTGTCACACGTCCGTGTGCTAGGCCGTGTGGTTAAATTAATTTTTGAAAAATAGGTGCAGACTTCGCACGGTTGTATCACACGTTCGTGTTTAAGGCCGTTCATCCACACGACTGAGACACACGCCCGTGTCTCTGTCCGTGTGTTAAATTCTGGACATTCTATTTTGCAAATTTTAGAAACAGGGGACATACGGTCAGATCACATGCCCATGTACCCAGGCTGTGTGTCACACATGGCCTAGACACACGCCCGTGTGTCTACCCGTGTAGACACAATAAGGCCATTTCCTAGCCTCATTTCTCACCCAAATTTTCCATATTTCTAGCATCAACACTAACAAATATATTCCAGCCAATTTCAAGTAAAATCCAACCATAACATATATAAAAAACATAAGTATTTTAGCCACTCCAATGGCTAAGTTATATATATCATTTACATACCATCATTTAACTTAGTTAGCCTATACATGCCATTAACAAAATAAGATTTTCATTTATACCAAAAATCAAGGAGTTGATAGCGTGATGATAGCTCCGACCAATTTTCTGACCTTTTCAAGCTTTGAGCACTATAAAACAGGGAAAATAAACCTAGTAAGTATTATATGCTTAGTAAGCTCGTATAACTAAAATTACACTTATCAATCATATTTAACATCTAAAACATATACAAAGTATATACCCATCAATTTGGCAAATTTGCCTAGTCACAAACATTCAATCAACATGTTAGTCATAATATACAATAAGCATAGATGAGCTCATCATGCCATATGAGTATTTTATCTATTGAATCATTGAATTTCCGATGGATATTTCTAGTAGTACACTCGAGGTGCACAATTTCGTTATCTGTCAATTCATATCCAGTAGTACCGTCTAGGTACACTCTCGAGCCACATATCATACAGCAGAATTACCAGTTCAGGCTAAATTCTAGCTGTAGCACATATACTCTAAGGGCTTTGTCGATTACTATCCCAGATAAATCCTTATACGATAAAGAATTCCCTATAGAGTCCAACTGGATTACTACCCAGCTAAATCCAGTCAATTAGGATTACCAGTCCAGGCTAAATCCTAATTGAAACACATATTCTCGAGAGTCCATTTTCAAAGGATTACCTGTCCGGGCTAAATCCATTCTGCAACACATGCAGTTTTATCAGGGAAATCACATTTATCCAATCAGAATTCAATATTCAAACGGATTTTAACCCTTTTTCAATCATTTTACATCATATACATATTTCATGCTTCACAATGTTCACGCTTAATGTACATATAATTCACATATCATATTTCATACAATTAAACAATCAAATCAACACATATTCATGCTTATTTAAGTTATACGAACTTACCTTGAGAATGCTTATTTGAAATCAGCATAAGACTTTTTTCTATCAGAGGCTGCTTTCAAACTTTCTCGAATCACCTTTACCTTTTCTTCTGTTTCCCGAATTAAATCAACTCCAAGAATCTTCTTTTCACTAAGTTCTGTCCAGTACAATGGTGTTCTACATTTTCGACCATACAGAGCTTCATACGGTGCCATTTTAATACTGGACTGATAACTGTTGTTATAAGTAAATTCAATCAAAGGTAAATATTTTTCCCAATTTCCTTCAAATTCAAGTACACAACACCGTAACATATCCTCCAAAATCTGTATAACCCATTCTGACTGGCCATCTGTCTGAGTATGAAATGCAATACTGAAATACAACTGTGTACCCAGTGCTTCTTGTTATTTATTCCAAAATCGAGATGTAAATCAGGATCTCTATCAGAAATAATAGAAACTGGCACCCCATGTAATCTAACAATTTTAGAGACATATAACTCAGCCAATTTATCTAAAGAGAAATCCATACGTACCAGTATAGAATGTGCTGACTTTGTTAACCGGTCGACAATCACCCAAATAGCATCTTTCTTTCTTGGAGTCAATGGTAATCCTGATACAAAATCCATTGTAACTCTTTCCCATTTCCACTCGGGTATAACAACTGGCTGTAATAACCCCGAAGGCACCTGATGCTCAGCTTTCACTTGTTGACATATCAAACATTTGGATACAAATTCAGAAATATCTCTTTTCATTCCCGGCCACCAGTACATCTTTTTCAGATCATTATACATTTTATTACTACCGGGATGCACAGACATTGTACCATTGTGAGCTTCATATAAAATCTTCTGTATCAACTTTGAATTCTTCGGTACACATAATCTGTCTCTGAACAACAAACAACCATCAGACCCAATCTGAAATTCCGAATCAATACTTAATTCCAATTGTTCCCGTTTTACCTATAACTCAACATCATTTCTCTGAGCTTCAAAAATTTATTGCAAAAATACTGGTCTAACTTTCAACTCAGCCATAATAGAACCATCATCAGAAATAGACAACCGAGTATTCATTGCTCGTAAAGTAAATAAAGATTTTCTGCTCAAAGCATCAACAACTACATTGGCTTTACCCGGATGATAATTAATTACTAGATCATAATCTTTTAACAGTTCAAGCCACCTGCGTTGTCTTAAGTTCAAGTCTTTATGAGTCATCAAATACTTCAGACTTTTGTGATCAGTGAAGATATGACATTTTTCACCATACAAGTAATGTCACGATATTTTCAATGCAAACACAATAGTTGCTAATTCAAGATCATGTATCGAGTAATTTCTTTCATGTGGTTTTAATTGTCTTGAAGCATAGGCAATTACTTTACCTTCTTGCATCAAAGCACAACCTAAACCATTTAAAGATGCATCACTATAAATCACAAATTCTTTACCCGATTCAGGCTGTACTGACACAGGTGCTTCAGTCAATAGAGCCTTCAACTTGTCAAAACTTTTTTGACATTTATCAGTCCACTCGAACTTCAAATCTTTCTGCAACAGTCGAGTCATCGGAAAGGCTATCATCGAAAATCCTTTGACAAATCTCTGATAATATCCAGCTAGACCCAGAAAACTTCTGACTTCTGACACACTCTTTGGTGGATTCCAATTAACAATTGCTAAAATTTTACTCGGATCTACCCTGATGCCTTCAGCAGATACAATATGTCCAAGAAATCCAACTTCTCGTAGCCAAAATTCACATTTACTGAACTTGGCATACAACTGCTTCTCCCGTAATGTTTGTAATACAAGTCTCAGATGGTCAGCATGCTCTTTTTCATCCCGGGAATAGACTAAAATATCATCAATGAATACCACTACAAACCTATCTAGGTACGGTCTGAAAATTCTGTTCATCAGATCCATAAACACTGCCAGTGCATTAGTCAGTCCAAATGGCATCACTAAAAACTTATAGTGATCATACCTGGTTCTAAAAGCTATATTTGGAACATCTGAGTCCTTTACCCGTAACTAATAATAACCCGAGCGAAGATCAATTTTTCAAAATATGGTAGCTCCTTTTACTGATCAAATAAATCATTTATTCGAGGCAATGGGTACTTATTCTTGATTGTAACTTTATTGAGTTGCCTGTAATCAATACATAACCTCAGAGACCCATCTTTCTTCTTCACAAATAAAACCGGTGCACCCCAAGGTGAGAAACTGGGTCGAGCAAAGCCTCTGTCAATCAATTCTTGCAACTGTGCTTTCAACTCTTTCAACTCAGCTGGAGCCATTCTATAAGGTGCTATTGATATTAGTGTTGTTCCCGGAATAAGATCTATAGAGAACTCCACTTCTCTGACAGGTGGTAACCAGGTAATTTTTCCGAAAACACATCAGGAAATTTACACACTACCGGCACAGACTGAATCTTTGACTCAGTTACCTTTGTGTCCAAGACATAAGCAAGGTAAGCATCATATCCTTTTCTGATACATTTACGTGTCACATAAATTTAAATCACATTAGACAACCCATCCAATTTATCAGATTCAACATGGAGTAATTCACCATTCTGACATTTCAACACAATGTATTTCTATTTACAATTCACCACTGCATCATGCTGGGTTAACCAGTCCATTCCCAAGATTACATCAAATTCATCAAAAGGAAGTAACATCAAATCAACTGAAAAGCATTTACCCTTTACCATCAATAGACAGTTTTTACAAACTTTGTCTACCATCACACTTTGACCCAGGGGATTTGAAAATTTCATCACAATTTCAGTGAATTCAACCGATAAATTTTTAATAGATACCAATTTCGTGCATATATATGAGTGTGTGGAACCAGGATCAATTAAAGCAATAATATTAGTGCCAAGTAAAGAAAATGTACCAGTAATGACATCTGGAGCAGAAGCATCTTCTCTGGCGTGTATAGCATAAGTTCTCACTGGTGCTCGTGTCTCAGATTTAATCGTAGAATCTTTTGTAGCACTTCGACTACCACCAACATTTATAGGATGTCAAGGTGGTCTACCTCTAGAGGCAGTATTACTCTTCTTTGGAATCTGTTTAACCTCTTTTTCCCCTCTCTCCGAACAATCTCTGAGAAAATGATCAAAAGAACCACATCGGTAGCAAGCTCCACTTTTTAGTCAACATTCCCCAAAATGAAATTTATTACAGTAGTTAATTTCGGCTTTGGATTTCTGACACTACCAACACTGGTTACTAATGGGGATGGTGATCTCAGGTTAGAGCGTTAAGAACCCTGCTATTTTTTAGAATATCCAACAGATATGGTAAAATGATCCTGGTATCTCTTAATTTCTTTGAAATAGATGATTGGGATTTTTCCATAGATCTCTTACCTGTAACACCCCAAACCCGGTCTATGCGTTTAGACAAGATTTGGTTTGTCACACCAATCATACATTCGTTTATTTTCATAGGGTTAAGATAAAATAGTGCTACAAAACTTTTTGTTATAAAACCAATGTTCTTAAGAAAACTTAACATATTTGAGATAAAACCATATTAAGAGTTTAGAAATAAAATTTAAATCATCCACACAATAAAACCATAAAACATAATAAGAGGCCTTATTACATCAACCCAATAATAGCAATTAAAATAAAAACTTAAATAAAGTCATAGTTTATTAAAACCCAAGTTTGTAGTATGGCCTCCACCAAGTCATCTCCCGGCCCAAGTCCACGTCAATTTCCATTACCAAATGGTTAATAAAATTTGGGTGAGTTACAAAGAACTCGAGTGTGCAACTCACTTACCACCATTTTTAGGCCGGATCGTCAAGATATCATGTCGGGCTTGAGCCCATTAATGATTTCAACCATACATTGTAAAGTAACATAATTTAAAGACAAGAATGCATGAAATATGAATTTCCCAAACCAACCTAGTATCCATCCGCTAACACCCCGCACCAACCAACACACTGTGGGGATCAAGTCAACCCACCCCGCCAAACACACCAATCATGGGCTTAAAGCCCTTAAATAATTTTGTAGTGCACTCTATCAACTAGATTGTGACATTGTCACCGAACTAGAGGCATTTAGTCGAATTTGTGGCAGAGCCACCGAACTAGAGGCAATGAGCCATATTGTGGCAGAGCCACCGAACTAGAGGCAATGAGCCAAATTTGTGGCAACTGGCCATTCTTCTCTTCATATAACCCACCCCATGCAATCATGCGTATATAACAAATATAATCATATAACAGATTTTCATTAATCCATATCATCGGTGGGTTTATCAATTAACCTTTTATTAGGCTCATATAAACAATTTAACAACTAGCCCATTTAGTAGTTTAGTGACTTTGGCCCATTTTAGCCCAATTTATCGAACTAGAGTATTATCGGCCCACTTTATCGAACTAGAGTATTATCGGCCCATTTAATCGAACTAGAGTATTATCGGCCCATTTAATCGAACTAGAGTATTATCGGCCCATTTTATCGAACTAGAGTATTATCGGCCCATTTAATCGAACTCGAGTATTATTGGCCCATTTTATCGAACTAGAGTATTATCGGCCCATTTTATCGAACTAGAGTATTATCGGCCCATTTAATCAATTTAACAGTTTTTCGCATATTTCTTGGTTTTAACCGTTTTCATGTATTTTCACAAAAGTATCAATTACTACATAATTTCCGAGTTTACCACTTTCACGATTTTATCGCAATACTTACGATTAGAAATCTAACCCGAAAATGAGTGTGAAGTTACACACCTGGTTATGGAGAGAACTAAACTTTCCCGCTCTTCAACACCTATACGTATTGTGTTAATTAAAACACTATGATCTATAGTAAAACCGATCTAACTATAGCGATCTAGAAATTTACCCTCGGATTTTCGTAAGACTTCTACTTGCGATTTCTCTCCGATTGATGGTTCGCTAACCGAATTGAATCCACGAACAAATAATGGTTCGGGAGTACTAACGACTTGAACAGTTGATTTTCCTCGGTTGAACGTCCACAACCGGTGGGAAATCCGGATTGTCAAACAAATCCTTTGCTTGTACTTAGGGGAATAATGTAACCTCCTTCTTCCGAAGGCTAAACACCGCCCTTTTCTTCCCTATTTTGAATGTCTTCAAAGACAAAGATCGTTAATCCAATCTAAGATAAATTTTCAAATAATACCAAGGTTTAAAGATATGATTTCCTTACCACAAAAATCGATTCCAACGATTTGTGTCACCCACGACTTCTTGATTCCAACTTCCGTTATCGCACTAAAGTTTAACAAAATAAACGTTAATAAAATGAACGTTTATTTTGATCTAATAAAGCCTTCAAACCACCATCAATATTCGGCTATAATCACTATTAACTAATCGAACGAAAAGAATCTCTTACCTAATCTCCACGTCGAAAAGAAAGAATTGAGAATGGTGGTTGATTGATGAAAGTTTCGGCTATGAAAGATTAAGGAGAAGAGAAAATAATTTGGCTTATAAACACTTTAGCATTCGCCATGAAAGTGTAGGTGGAGAGAATTTCGATTGAAAAGAAATAAAATAAGAGAAAGATGATGATGATGTTGCTTTGATTTCAAAATGAATAGAAGAAAAGAAAAGAAAAAGATGAGCTTGAGAGAGAGATGGATATTCGGCAATGGTGAGAGAAAAGAGAAAGAGAAAAGCTTTTGGTGTAGATGATTTTGGCACTAATGAAAATAAGGCACAAAGAATACCAATTGATGTGCAAAATGACCAAATGGTCAAAAATTAACAAGGCTTACCAAGGATCAAATTCGGCCAAGGGAGAGAGGTTGAGAGAATTTGCAAAACTATGCACTAAAAAAAAAATGACCAAAACAAAAACCAAAATTCCTAGCCAACTATCACCAAAAATTCGGCTCCCTTCTTTTGCCATGATGCCGTCCAAATGCATGGTCTAATGACCAAGATATTGTTTCCAAAATAATTCCTTGATTCTTGCCTCATATCTTCACACCTTTCCTTATTTTCTTGATACCCTTCCTTAAGTTCAAATTTTCCTTATTCCTTTGATATACTAACCAAAAATAACAAGTCAACATCTTCCATATATGCTCTTGGCCGACACTTGCTATATTGGTGCATAAAAATTCAAAATAAAATTCACCTAGATGCTAAACAAGGGATTCGAACCTTCTCCCTCATGCACAAGCTCATGCGCCAACACCACTTGTCCAACTACTCATCTTATGCTACACATTGACACTTAAATTAATTTATGTGTCAATGCCACTTAGTCCACTTCTATAAATAATTTCTTAAAATTAATAATATTCCTTCTAAAAAAAAATTTTAAATCCTTCTTCAGACTATACTAACTACTAAAATAAATCGTAAAATTTTACTTTCTAGAATAATTACTCAAAGCACACATAGAAAATAAATTACTCAAATTTCAGTGGTGTTACAACTCTACTTCTAAAAGAAAATTTCGTCCTCGAAATTTACTCGGCTGAAAAAGGTGAGGTATTGTTGCCGAATTGCATCCTCAGCTCCCACGTAGCTTCCTCCACTCCGTGGTTACGCCACAACACTTTGACCAACGGCACGCTCTTCTTTCTTAGCACCTTCACGTCTCGGTCTAAGATTTCCACTGGTTCCTCCTCAAAAGACAAATCCAAATTCAACTCCACTTCTTCTACCGGTACTATGTGCGAAGGATCCGATCTATAGCGCCTCAACATGGACACGTGGAAAACATTATGAATTTGACTCAATTCCGGAGGTAACTCAATTTGATAGGCCATCGACCAACTCGTTTCACCACACGATACGGTCCAATGTATCTAGGACTCAACTTGCCCTTCTTCCCGAATCTGAATATCTTCTTCCAAGGTGAGACCTTCAGAAGACTTGATCTCCTACGGCATACTCGATCTCTTTACGCTTCAGATCCGCGCACGACGACTTCGCTCATCCAAGCTTCCTTTAACCGTGCTCGAATAACTTTCACTTTTTCTTAGTTTTTAAATCATCTCAGTCCTAACAATCGCCGATCACCCAACTCAGTCCAACAAATAGGAGAACGACACCTCACGACCATACAATGCCTCGTAGGGTGCCATCCGAATGCTAGATCGGTAGTTGTTGTTACACGCAAATTCCGCTAACTTGAGAAAATCCTCCCAACTACCTTTGAAGTCGATTACACATCCCCTTAACATGTCTTCCGAATCGAATCACTCTCTCCGATGACCATCGATCGAGGATGAAAAGCCGTACTAAAATTAAGCTTTGTACCCAAGGCTTCATGCAAAGCTTTCCAAAATCGAGATGTAAACCTAGGATCCCGATCCGATATAATCGATACAGTACCCCATGCAACCTCACGATTTCGGATACATACGCCGCCAACTCACGCAACGAGTAGTCCGTGACGCCTTTGGTAGAAAATGAGCGGTCTTCGTCCGACGATCAACAATTACCCAAATGTAATTTTTCTTAGTAGGTGTTAAAGGTAACCCACTAACAAAATCCATTGTTATCCGCTCCCATTTCCAAAGGGAATCTTAATCGGTTGCAAAAGACTGACGGCAATTGATGCTCCGCCTTCACTTGCGACAAGTTAAGCATTTTCCCACAAATTTCAAATCTCCGTTTCAATCCAGTGCCACCAAAACCGCTCACGAAGATCCCGATACATCTTATTTCCTCCCGGATGCATAGCATAAGGACTACTATGCGCCTCCCTTAAAATCATTTGCCTCATATCCGAGTCCCTAGGCATACAGACTCTTCCACGAAAGCACAACACACCTTCCATGTTCATACCAAAATCCTCTATCCCACCATTTTCCACTTGTTGAATTAGAAGTCTCAACTTCTCATCTAATATCTGTTTTCCTTGATTTGATCCAACCACGAGGTTTCACTTGAAGTTCCGCTACCAAACTACCATCCTCATACAAACTCAAATGGGCAAACATAGCTCTCAAATCGATACCACCTTACGACTTAATGCATCCGCCACCACATTAGCCTTTCCAGGATGATACTCAATTGAGAAATCATAGTCCTTTATGACTCCACCCATCTTCGTTGTCTCAAGTTTAACTCCTTCCGAGTAAGAAGATACTTAAGGCTCTTGTGGTCCGTATAGATGATAGACTTTTCACCATAGAGGTAATGCCTCCAAATCTTTAAGGCAAAGACCCACTGCTGCTAACTCCAAATCATGAGTAGGGTAGTTCACTTGTGCGGTCTCAATTGACGAGAAGCGTAAGCTACAACTTTCCCACTTTGCATCAATACGCGCCTAAACCCGTATGTGACGCATCACAATAAACCGTGAACTCCTTCCCACCTCAAAGTTGAATCAATACCGGCCTGCGTTTAAAACCTTCTTCACCGCTCGAAACTTTTTCTTTGCCGCTTATCGTCCATATAAACAACACTCCTTCCGCAAAAGCTTAGTTAGAGGTGCAAAGCAATCAATGAGAACCCTCAACAAAGCGTCTATAATATCCACCAAACCCAAGAAACTCGAATCTCAACTACCGACTTGGTGGTTTCCAATCCAATACCGCCTCAATCTTCCGAGGATCCACCCTTATTCCTTCTGGTGATACCACATGACCCAAGAAAGTCACTTCTCTTAACCAAAATTCACATTTATCGAATTTGGCATACAATCTGATTATCTCGAAGCACTTGCAATACAATCCGCAAATGCGAGTCATGTTCTTCTTCGCTCCTCGAATAAACCAGTAATGTCATCTATGAATACCACCACAAACCGATCTAAGAATGGTTGAAAGACCCGGTTCATCATATCCATAAATGCAGGTGGTGCATTGGTCAACCCAAACGGCATCACTAAAAACTCATAGTGTCCGTAACGGGTTCGGAACGCTGTCTTGTGAATATCCGCTTCTTTCACCTTAAGCTGGTGGTAACCCGACCTTAAATCAATCTTGGAGAAAACAGAAGCTCCCTTCAATTGATCAAACAGGTCGTCAATCCTCGGCAGAGGGTACCGATTCTTGATCGTCAGCTTATTCAATTGCCTATAATCGATACACATACGCATTGACCCATCCTTCTTCTTAACAAACAAAACCGGTGCTCCCCACGGAGACACACTCGGTCGAATAAAACCCCGATCTAGCAGTTCTTGAATTTGGGCTTTAAGCTCCGACAACTCCTTCGGTGCCATTCTATAAGGAGCAATGGACACTGGAGCAGTTCCGGGCAAAAGCTCAATACCAAATTCCACTTCCCGATCTGGAGGTACACCAGGAAGTTCTTCAGGAAAAACATCCGAAAATTCCTTCACCGTTCTCACATCTTCCATCTTGTGACTCTTTGGCATCTAAAGCACTAATAAATGCTAAAAATGCTCCATATCCTTTTCGTACCAACTTCTCCGCCTTTAACGCAGAAATCACGTTTGTCAAGAAATTTCTCCGCTCGCCTATCATAACTATCTCCTTATCCTCCGCAGATTCTTATCAACATCCGCTTTTCAAAGACACCCAATCCAATTGCGCCGGTGCTTAACCAACCAATCCATGCCCGAATGATATCGATTCGCCAAAAGGCAATTCCATCAAATTTGCCAAGAATGTTTCTCCTTGAATAACTAAGGGCACGTCTCTAAACAGCTTTATTAACCACCACCGATCGACCTAAGGGACTAATCACCCTCATCTCTTTATCGGAAATTTGAGTCTAATTTCAAGTTTCGATTATGGTGCTAGCAATGTACGAATGAGTAGAACCAATATCTATCAAGGCAATAACGGGTACATCGTAAATGAAGAACGCATCAGTTATCACATCAGTGCATTGCCATCCTCACGACGTCGACCGCATACACCAATCCTCGGCCGTCTTGCATCCGCGTTGCCTCTAGGACCATTGCCTCGACCACGCACCTTGACCACGCCGGCCCCATTACCACCACGACTGGTCCCCGACCTCTCGGTGGTTGCCGAACTCCTCTTGCCGGTGGTGCATCAAGAGCACGAACTTCTTGAGTTGTATCCATACGTCGAGGGCAACTCCTATATTGATGCTCGTCGATCCACATTTATAGCAAGCACCCGTTTTCCTCCAACATTCTCGGAATGTCTTTTCCTACATTCAAGACAATCCCGACTGACGATTACGCCATCGGTGCTCTTCCTTGAGCTGGTTCCTCATTCGGGGCCTCTTCAGAATCTTCTCGAAGAACCCGAATGCTTGAGATCTTTCTTGCCTCGAATTTGCTCCCGATTTTGACGCGTTAGAGTTCTTAGCCTCTTTGGCTATCTTGGCCTTCTCCACAAGAGCGGCAAAAGTTCTAACTTGTTGTGGGGCTATCGGAACCCACAACTCGTCTTTCAAACCGCCCTCGAAGCGCACACAACGCTCATGGTCCGTTGCCACTATCGTTCGAGCATAGCGACTCAAACGTAAGAACTCACCTCATATGCCGCCACCGCCTTATTTCCTTGCACGAGTTCAAGAATTCCTTCCTTCGGGCATCCACATAGCTTGTTCCCACATATTTCCCTTGAAAGGAAGCCTTGAAAAATTCCCGATTAATCAAAGCAAAGATCGGTGCCATCTCGGATAGTAAGCCACCATTAAGCTTCGTCATTCTCAACAAAGATACCGCTCCTCTTAACTTTTGTTCCACAAAGTGCACTCAAGATCGCCCATAATTCGCTCCATCGCCTCAAGCCAATATTCAAAGTGACATTGGGAGCTACACGAGAGACACCTCTCGAAAACCTCGGCTCCATCTGGATTTGATCGCCCGATATCGACCCACGAGCGGTTGGTCGGGGCTGGATCCAAATGACCCTTTCAAGTACTCGCAGCATTGCTCGTGTCACAAAGATTATCCTCTTCCATATGGTCGCATGCGATCCGTCTCACTCTCGAGTGGACGCAGTGCATCCATTTCCGACATATAACCCGGCACATCGGTTGCGCCCCTAACACCTCGTCCTCTACCACGGCCACGCCTACCGCGCCCACGACCACGTCCTCTAGTGCTCATGGCGACTAATTTGATTTAATCTGATTTAAGAGTTTTATGAATCGAATAATATTTGATTGTTTATTAACGATGTCTTATGATATGAAAGAGATAGAGTGTTTTTCGCATCAATATCCTATTGTCTCAATCTCTACGGTTTTAACACCTAAAACTAGAAGTTCTAGAGTGTTTCTTATAATCATATCACAATGATAATAAACATACAAGATCTGAGATACTTACTTGACTTGGCGGGATGCTCATGGTGCCATACTACCTTTAATCAAAACTCTAGAAATTATTTTCAAACAAATTTCTTTATTGAACCCAAACCACAGTAGAGTTTTGAACTGGCTCGATACCACTAAATGTAACACCCCAAACCCGGTCTATGCGTTTAGACAAGATTTGGTTTGTCACACCAATCATACATTCGTTTATTTTCATAGGGTTAAGATAAAATAGTGCTACAAAACTTTTGTTATAAAACCAATGTTCTTAAGAAAACTTAACATATTTGAGATAAAACCATATTAAGAGTTTAGAAATAAAATTTAAATCATCCACACAATAAAACCATAAAACATAATAAGAGGCCTTATTACATCAACCCAATAATAGCAATTAAAATAAAAACTTAAATAAAGTCATAGTTTATTAAAAACCCAAGTTTGTAGTATGGCCTCCACCAAGTCATCTCCGCCCAAGTCCACGTCAATTTCCATTACACGAAATGGTTAATAAAATTTGGGTGAGTTACAAAGAACTCGGTGTGCAACTCACTTACCACCATTTTTAGGCCGGATCGTCAAGATATCATCTTTGGGCTTGAGCCCATTAATGATTTCAACCATACATTGTAAAGTAACATAATTTAAAGACAAGAATGCATGAAATATGAATTTCCCAAACCAACCTAGTATCCATCCGCTAACACCCCGTACCAACCAACACACACTGTGGGGATCAAGTCAACCCACCCCGCCAAACACACCAATCATGGGCTTAAAGCCCTTAAATAATTTTGTAGTGCACTACCGAACTAGATTGTGACATTGTCACCGAACTAGAGGCATTTAGTCGAATTTGTGGCAGAGCCACCGAACTAGAGGCAATGAGCCATATTGTGGCAGAGCCAGAACTAGAGGCAATGAGCCAAATTTGTGGCAACTGGCCATTCTTCTCTTCATATAACCCACCCCATGCAATCATGCGTATATAACAAATATAATCATATAAATGTGATTTTCATTAATCCATATCATCGGTGGGTTTATCAATTAACCTTTATTAGGCTCATATAAACAATTTAACAACTAGCCCATTTAGTAGTTTAGTGACTTTGGCCCATTTTAGCCCAATTTATCGAACTAGAGTATTATCGGCCCACTTTATCGAACTAGAGTATTATCGGCCCATTTAATCGAACTAGAGTATTATCGCCCATTTAATCGAACTAGAGTATTATCGCCCATTTTATCGAACTAGAGTATTATCGCCCATTTAATCGAACTCGAGTATTATTGGCCCATTTTATCGAACTAGAGTATTATCGGCCCATTTTATCGAACTAGAGTATTATCGGCCCATTTAATCAATTTAACAGTTTTTCGCATATTTCTTGGTTTTAACCGTTTTCATGTATTTTCACAAAAGTATCAATTACTACATAATTTCCGAAGTTTACCACTTTCACGATTTTATCGCAATACTTACGATTAGAAATAAACGAAAATGAGTGTGAAGTTACACACTGGTTATGGAGAGAACTAAACTTTCCGCTCTTCAACACCTATACGTATTGTGTTAATTAAAACACTATGATCTATAGTAAAACCGATCTAACTATAGCGATCTAGAAATTTACCCTCGGATTTTCGTAAGACTTCTACTTGCGATTTCTCTCCGATTGATGGTTCGCTAACCGAATTGAATCCACGAACAAATAATGGTTCGGGAGTACGAACGACTTCGAACAGTTGATTTTCCTCGGTTGAACGTCCACAACCCGGTGGGAAATCCCGGATTGCTGAAACAGTCCTTTGCTTGTACTTAGGGGGAATAATGAGAACCTCCTTCTTAGAAGGCTAAACACCGCCCTTTTCTTCCCTATTTTGAATGTCTTCAAAGACAAAGATCGTTAATCCAATCTAAGATAAATTTTCGAAATAATACCAAGGTTTAAAGATATGATTTCCTTACCACAAAAATCGATTCCAACGATTTGTGTCACCCACGACTTCTTGATTCCAACTTAGTTTATCGCACTAAAGTTTAACAAAATAAACGTTAATAAAATGAACGTTTATTTTGATCTAATAAAGCCTTCAAACCACCATCAATATTCGGCTATAATCACTATTAACTAATCGAAACGAAAAGAATCTCTTACCTAATCTCCACGTCGAAAAGAAAGAATTGAGAATGGTGGTTGATTGATGAAAGTTTCGGCTATGAAAGATTAAGGAGAAGAGAAAATAATTTGGCTTATAAACACTTTAGCATTCGGCCATGAAAGTGTAGGTGGAGAGAATTTCGATTGAAAAGAAATAAAATAAGAGAAAGATGATGATGATGTTGCTTTGATTTCAAAATGAATAGAAGAAAAGAAAAGAAAAAGATGAGCTTGAGAGAGAGATGGATATTCGGCAATGGTGAGAGAAAAGAGAAAGAGAAAAGCTTTTGGTGTAGATGATTTTTGGCACTAATGAAAATAAGGCACAAAGAATACCAATTGATGTGCAAAAATGACCAAATGGTCAAAAATTAACAAGGCTTACCAAGGATCAAATTCGGCCAAGGGAGAGAGGTTGAGAGAATTTGCAAAACTATGCACTAAAAAAATGACCAAAACAAAACCAAAATTCCTAGCCAACTATCACCAAAAATTCGGCCCCTTCTTTTGCCATGATGCCGTCCAAATGCATGGTCTAATGACCAAGATATTGTTTCCAAAATAATTCCTTGATTCTTGCCTCATATCTTCACACCTTTCCTTATTTTCTTGATACCCTTCCTTAAGTTCAAATTTTCCTTATTCCTTTGATATACTAACCAAAAATAACAAGTCAACATCTTCCATATATGCTCTTGGCCGACACTTGCTATATTGGTGCATAAAAATTCAAAATAAAATTCACCTAGATGCTAAACAAGGGATTCGAACCTTCTCCCTCATGCACAAGCTCATGCGCCAACACCACTTGTCCAACTACTCATCTTATGCTACACATTGACACTTAAATTAATTTATGTGTCAATGCCACTTAGTCCACTTCTATAAATAATTTCTTAAAATTAATAATATTCCTTCTAAAAAAAAAAATTTTAAATCCTTCTTCAGGACTATACTAACCACGAAAATAAATCAGAAAATTTTACTTTCTAGAATAATTACTCAAAGCACACATAGAAAATAAATTACTCAAATTTTCAGGGTGTTACATTACCAGAAATCCGAGCTTCTCTTTCAGCTTGTTTCTTTTCTTTACTTAATTCTTCTGCTTTTAATGCTCGATCAGCCAGTATTGCAAATTCTCTTATTTCAAGATTTCCAATCAACAGCTTAATATCTTCATTCAGCCCTTCTTCAAATCGTTTGTACATTTCAGCTTTTGTTTGAACCCATTCTTGAGCATATTTACTTAGTCGAACAAATTCTCGTTCATATTCTGACACTGTCATATTCCCCTGTTTGAGTTCTAGGAATTCTTTCCTTTTCTGATCCAGAAATCTCTGACTAATATATTTCTTTCTGAATTTTGTTTGAAAGAACTCTCATGTAATGTTTTCTTTCGGAACAACAGAAGTTATTATTTTCCCCCAATAATAGGCTGTATCTTTCAATAAAAAAATTGCACATTTCAAACAATCTGCTGGTGAACAAGACAATTCATCTAATACCCGGATAGTATTCTCCAGCCAAAACTCAGACTTTTCTGCATCATCATCTGTGGTAGCTCTGAATTCTTCAGCCCTATATTTTCTGATTTTATCAATAGGAGCCTTACCAATTTTGACTGACTCAGTACCCTGTTGTGTCTCAGGAATCGGTTGAGGAACAGGTGGGGGAGGTTGCTGAATAGCAGGATTTGTTCTTATATATTGTGTGAACCATTCATTTATCATTTGAAAGAATACAGCTTTGCCCTCATCATCTCGGCCCTCAGACTCGGGCCTTCTACTACTAGATGTAGCTCTTTGTACGAAAGCTTGAGCAGTACTCTCAGCTTCCTCAGGATCAACTCTAGCTCGGTCGGAAGATATTTACTATATAAAAAATACATTTAAAATGGTCAGGAAACATCACACTATCAAAATTATATAGTGGCATGTATAACTAAACTCATACTTGCTACGTTAGTCCGAGCATCGACTAAACCGTAGCTCTGATACTAATAAATGTAACACCCCTAACCCGTATCTGTCGCTGGAACCGATTTACAGAGTGTTACCGGTAAATACAGAACATTTACAGAATTAATCTTATCATTTACTATTTATTTATCAAAAAAAAACATAACGTTCCTCAATTGGACCCTCGAGGCCCAAATCAAATATTAAAATTGAGTCGGGACTTAATCGGGGTCTCATAAAATTTTTCGCAAAGTATACAAAATTTCACTTATGAACAGTACCCACATGCCCGTGTGGGCAGGCCGTGTGATTTCACACATCCGTGCAGTCTAGGGACACGCCCGTGTGACTCTTAGACATGCCCGTGCTTCAGGCCGTGTCTCGTTTAAGGTACTCTCTGACTTGCACACACGGCCGTGTCAAAAGCCCGTGTACTAGGCCGTGTGGTTAAATTAATTTTTGAAAAATAGGTGCAGACTTCACACAGTTGTATCACACGCCCGTGTCTAAGGCCGTGTCATCCACACGGCTGAGACACACTCCCGTGTCTCTGTCCGTGTGTTAAGTTCTGGACATTCTGTTTGCAAATTTTAGAAACAGGGGACACACGGTCAGATCACATGCCCATGTAGTGACACACGGCCTAGACACACGCCCGTGTGTCTACCAGTGTGGAAAAAATAAGGTCATTTCCTAGCCTCATTTCTCAACCAAATTTTCCATATTTACTGCATCAACACTAACAAATATATTCCAACCAATTTCAAGTAAAATCCAACCATAACATATATCAAAAACATAAGTATTTTAGCCACTCCAATGGCTAAGTTATATATATATCATTTACATACCATCATTTAACTACATACCATCATTTAACTTAGTTAGCCTATACATGCCATTAACAAAATAAGATTTTCATTTATACCAAAAATCAAGGAGTTGATAGCGTGATGATAGCTCCGACCAATTTTTCGACCTTTCCGAGCTTTGAGCATTATAAAACAGGGAAAATAAACCTAGTAAGCATTATATGCTTAGTAAGCTCGTATAACTAAAATTACACTTACCAGTCATATTTAACATCTAAAACATATACAAAGCATATACCAATCAATTTGGAAAATTTGCCTAGTCACAAACATTCAATCAACATGTTAGTCATAATATACAATAAGCATAGATGAGCTCATCATGCCATATGAGTATTTTATCCATTGAATCATTGAATTTCTGATGGATATTTCTAGTAGTACACTCGAGGTGCACAATTCTATTATCCGTCAATTCATATCCAGTAGTACCGTCTAGGTACACTCTCGAGCCACATATCATATAGCAGAATTACCATTCCAGGCTAAATTCTAGCTGTAGCACATATACTCTAAGGGCTTTGTCGGATTACTAGTCCAGGATAAATCCTTATATGACAAAGAATTCCCTATAGAGTCCAATCTGGATTACCAGTCCAGGCGAAATCCAGTCAATTAGGATTACCAATCCAGGCTAAATCTTAATTGAAACACATATTCTCGAGAGTCCATTTTCAAAGGATTACCCATCCGGGCTAAATCCATTCTGTGACACATGCAGTTTTATCAGGGAAATCACATTTATCCAATCGGAATTCAATATTCAAACGGATTTTAACCCTTTTTCAATCATTTTACATCATATACATATTTCATGCTTCACAATGTTCATGCTTAACGTACATATAATTCACATATCATATGTCATACAATTAAACAATCAAATCAACACATATTCATGCTTATTTAAGTTATACGAACTTACCTTGATAATTGTTCGTATCTACTAATCCGAAATCTTCTCTTTTCCTTGATCTTTCTCTTTGTTTGGTATTTTCGGATCAATTTATGCTTGGAAAGCTTGTTTTCTCTCTCCTAGGGTTTCCATGTATTTTTTATGAAGAAGATGATATAAAATGATATTAATTTCTATTTTAATCTTTATCATCTTTTAATTATTTCCATTTCCAATTTAGTCCTTATCCTTTTTCAATTTTTCCATGGATGATTCACCAAAAATATCTACATATTTTTCATCAATGGTCTAATTACCATTTAAGGACCTCAAGTTTTAAATTCCATAGCTATTTAATCCTTATAGCTACTAGAATTTAAATTTGACATTTTATGCAATTTAGTCCTTTGTACAATTAAGCACCTAATTGATAAAATTTTCTTATCAAAATTCTCATGCAACCTTTATACTATATTACTAATCATTTTATAATATTAAAATATTTTATCTTTTTGGCTCGGATTTATGGTTACGAAACCACTATTCCGACTTCACTGAAATTGGGCTGTTACAGTAGGTGCTGTAAAAGTTGTACATAAATTTTGGCTAGGCTTGGAAAGAGGGTTAAATTCCATGAATTTCATTTTTCGAGCCTAGGGACGAAATTGGAATTTATGAAAAGTATAGGGGTAAAATGGTAATTTTGCCTAGGATATAATTGAATGCAAATGTATATGAAATGTGATAAATTGATAGTTAAATTTGTTTATATAGACCCAGAAAGACCAACTACCGAACTAGATCGAGGGAAACAAAAGGTTTTAGATTAGTTGAAATTCAAATACGAACAATTGTCAAGGTAAGTTTGTGTAACCTAAATATGTATTTTAATGTGCTTGAATTGAATTGTATGATTGTGTTGATATGTATGTGAAGATATACATTATGAAATGGCCACAAATTGGAAAATGATGATAAAATGCTATGTCCGTTGAATGTTGAAATTCGATGGAATAAGGTGATTTCTTGAAAAGAGTATAATACTGCATATGTTGTAGATAGGATTTAGCCCAGACGGGTAATCTTTAAATAAGCCCTCTCAAGCATATGTTATAGATTGGATTTAGCCCAGACGGGTAATCCAAATCAAGCTTTTAGAGCATATGCTACAGAAAGGATTTAGCCTGGACTAGTAATCCTGTTATAAAATATGTGGCTTGAGAGTGTGCTTTATGATCATGTGCCAAATGTATACTTTTGAACATGAATTGACGGATAGATGATATGTATACTTTGTGTATACTACCCGAATGTCCATCGAAATTTCAATAGTTCAACGGGAAAGATTCTTGAAATACGGAAAGGTGAAACTAAATAGAAGTTTATAATGTGATGAGCTCATCTATGTTTACTTGATATTCATATGATGTTATGTGACTAACTTGTTTGATTAAGTGTATATGTTTAGGTAAATTTACCCAAAAAATTTGGATGGTATGGTTATGTATTCTTGTATGAATAAATATAACCGGTAAGTTTAATTCCCGTTATACGAACTTACTAAGCATGAAAATGCTTACCCCGTTTAATTTTCTTTGTTTTATAGTGCTTGTAAGCTCGCAAAGGTTAGAGGTCGGTCGGAGCATCAATCACACTATCCACTATCTCATTTTGGTATAAATAGAAATATCATTTTGGTATAATGGCATGTATAGGCTCATTTGGCCAAATGATGGCTTGTAAGTGATGTTTTGTAATCTAGCCATTGGAATGGCTAGTGATGTTTTACTTAGTATGTTTATAAATTTATTCCATGATTAAATTTCTATGTGATAAGTGGGTTGATTGGATTATGCTTAAGGTGTATGTTCCTTATAATAAAATTATAAACATGAATTTTATGTGATAATATACCATGCTAGGTACTAGAATTGGCTTGGTTTTAATGTTTGGATTGGTGGATATATGTTAGTGAGTTTTGGTGCAGGAAAGGGGTAAGTTTTAGGTGACAAATGAGGCTAGGAAATGGCTTTATTTTGTCTACACGGGTAGACACACGGGCCTGTGTCTTAGTCGTGTGTCCCATGGGCATGTGGTCTAGCCGTGTGTCCCCTGCATCTTAAAAATGAGAAACAGAATGCTCAGAATTGGGCACACAGGCAGATACACGGGCGTGTGTCTCATCCGTATGGTTGACACGGCTTTGAACACGGGCGTGTTACACGGGCGTGTGAAAACTGCACCTAAATTTTGAAAATAAAATTTGCCACACGGCCTAGCACACGGGCATGTGACTTAGCCGTGTGACTTTAATTACTTCATGCCTTATACGTCAGATAGTTACACAGGTTAGGGACACGGGCGTGTGAGACCACACGACCCGACCACACGGGCGTGTGGGCACTGTATATAAGGAAAATTTTAGAATTTTGCAAAAAATCTTATGAAATCCCGATTTGGTCCCGAATCGATTCCACTGTCCTTATTGGGCCTCGAGGGTCCATTTAAGGGACAATATGATTAATGTTGCATATGATTAGTATTTTTAACTCGATTTATCTGTAATGGTTCTTTAAGTCCCGCTAATATCCCGTAACCCTGTTCCAGTGACAGGTACAGGTTAGGGGTGTTACAAGTGGATACTTATTATTTATTGTGACTTTATTGAGCTGCCTGTAATCAATACATAGCCTCAACAATCCATCTTTGTTCTTTACAAACAGAACTGGTGCACCCCAAGGTGAATGAGTAGGCCGAGCAAAGCCCTTATCTGTCAATTCTTGTAACTGTATTTTCAATTCTTTTAACTCCGTTGGAGCCATTCTGTAAGGTGATATAGATATCGGTGTTGTTCCTGGAACAAGATCTATACAAAATTCTACCTCTCTAACCGGTGGTAAACCAGGTAATTCCTCCTGAAACACATCAGGAAACTCACAAACAACCGGTACTGATTTAATCTTCAATTCTGATACTTTAGTATCTAACACATATGCAAGATAAGAATCATACCATTTTTTGACATTTCTGTGCTGATATAGCTAAAATCACATTAGATAACTCATACAACTTATCAGATTCAACATGGACTAATTCACCATTCTGACATTTCAACACAATGTATTTTTGTTTACAATTTACCACTGCATCATGTTGAGTTAGCCAGTCCTTTCCCAAAATTACATCAAATTCGCTGAGAAATAATAACCCTTTACCATCAACGGACAGTTTTTACAAACTTTATCCACCATAACATACTGACCCAAAGGGTTTGAAACTTTAACTACAAATTCAGCGAATTTAACAAGTAAATTTTTAACAAACTCTAAATTTGTGCATATGTATGAATGTGTTGAACCAGGATCAATAAACAGTAATATCAGTATCAAGTAGAGAAAATGTACCAGTAATGACGTCTGGTGCAGATGCATCCTCTCTAGCACGTATAGCATATGTCCTTGCCGGTGCTCGTGCCTTAGATTTAACTGTTGAATATTTTGTAGCACTTCGGCTACCACTGACATTTCCAGAGTGTCGGGGTGGTCTACCTCTCGAGGCGGGATTACTCAGCTTCGAAGTTTGATTAGTATCTTTTTCAGTCCTTTCTGGACAATCTTTAAGGAAATGGTCAAAAGAACCACATCTATAGCAGGCTCCACTTCTCATACGGCACTCCCTAAAATGAAATTTATTACAATGCTTACATTTCAATTTAGGGTTACCAACACTTTCTACACTTGTTACAGATGGAGACGAAGATCTCGGGTTAGAGCGGTTGAGAGCCTCGCTCTTTTTCAGAATATCCCACAGATGCGGTAAAAAGATCATGGTACTTCTTTGATTTCTTTGAAGCAGATGATTGTGACTTGCCCATAAATCTTTTTCCAAAAATCCGGGCTTCTCTCTCTACTTTTTTCTTTTATTTATTTAATTCCTTAGCTTTGTGTGTTCGATCGGCCAATACTACAAATTCCCTTAATTCAAGAATCCCAATCAATAACTTGATATCTTCATTTAATCCTTGCTTAAAACGTTTACACATATCAGCCTTAGTCGGAACCTATTCTCTGGCATACTTGCTCAATCTAACGAATTCTCGTTCGTACTCAGATACAGTCATGTTTCCCTGTTTGAGCTCTAAAAATTCTTTCTTTTTCTGATCTAGAAATCTCTAACTAATGTATTTCTTTCTAAATTCTGTCTGGAAGAATTCCCATATAACATTTGCCCTCGGTACAACAGAAGTCATAGTATTCCACCATTGATAGGCTGTGTCTTTCATTAAAGATACTGCGCATTTCAAGCATTCGGCTGGTGTACATGATAATTCATCTAAAACCCTGATAGTATTTTCCAACCAAAATTCAGCTCTCTCCGGATCATCATCGGTAGTAGCCCTAAATTCCTCTGCCCCATACTTACGGATTTTATCCACTGAAGCTTACCGACTCTAACAGATTCAGCAGTCTGTGGCATCTCTGGAACCGGTTGAGGAGTAGGTGGGGGATATTGTTGTACAGCAGGATTTGTTCTCAAGTATTCAGTGAACCACTCATTCATCATTTGAAAGAAGGCTTCTTTAGCCTCCTCACCTCAGCCCTCAAATACGGGCCTTCTACTACTACTAGATGCAGCTCGTTGAATAGAAGCTTCAGCAGTGCTCTTAGCTTCCTCGGATTTAGCTCTAGCTTGGTTGGATGACATTACTATATGAAAAACACATTTAAAATGGTCAGAAGATATCACACTATCACAAATAATATAATGGCATGTATAGCTAAACTCATACTTGCTACGTTAGTCCGAGAATCAACTAAACCGTAGCTCTGATACAAATAAATGTAACACATCTATCATAATGCAGACCATGCAATAATATTAAAATAAAATTTCTTTCTGGCTCGAATTTGTGGTCCTGAAACCACTGTTCTGATTTCACTGAAAACGGGCTGTTACATACAATATATCAAAAGAGAGTTAAATCAAGAAGCATGACATGATGTATTAAGGAAGATACTAAATTGTAAATATGCAAAAAGTTCTATGGCACAAGTATAAATGTAACATCCCTAAAATTGATATATAATAAAAGTAGTAAAATTGAATAATGTATAATTTATTTTTTGGTAAAATGAGAAAATGATATAAATATGATAAAAGAGAATATTAAGGAGTATTAAAATAATAATAATAATTAATAAGTAGGTTTTAGCATATTGATTTAAAGTAAGGGCTGAATTATAAAAATGTAAAAATTTTTTGGCTCAAGTGTAAATATTTAAAATTTAGGGGATTGAAGTGTAAAAATGAGAAATTTGAAGGACCAAAAGTGAAAATAACTCGATTTACTAAGATATGAAATTGGCATGCAATGACCAAATTGAATAGGTGAAGAATTATGAGGGACTAAATCATAATTTTACCAAATTAAGTGATGGTTTAAGGATGGAATTTTGAAAGATCATAAAGGGAAAAATGGTCAATTAACAAGAGGGAGAATTCTAGAATGTAATGATGATGTTGATGATATTTTGGTGATGTTTTTAATTAATTAATTAGTTAAATACTATTTTATTAATATTTTACTTAGATATTTATTATTTTATTTAGAAAATGGTAGTATAAAAAGAAATGAAGGATGAAGGAAATTTATCATCCTTCCAACATGAGTGAAAGGGTGATAAAGGAAGTTTCCTTTTCTTTATAATTTAGTCCTTTGCTATGAAAACCTACCTTTTTACCCAAAAATTTTGAAAATTTCCTTAGATATTATTGAGAGAAGATGAAGTAGAGATTCTAGCGAATATGTTCATCAATTTAGAAGCAAGAAAATAGTAGATGAAAATGGAGAAAATGAGAAGAAACAGGAAGGAAAGTGGTGAAAATGAGAAATGCATGGAAATGAAGAAGAAATGAAGAAATTCTTGAAAAAGGAGGTAAGTTTCATACTAAACCTACTTGTATTTCAATAGATTGAGCTAAAGAAGTTTTAAGTGAGATGTATGAAACATGTATTTAATCTAAATACTAGAAATAGAAAGTATTTAATGAAGAATAGAGACTTAAAACACTAAATTGGTAAGAGAGAATGTGATTTGTATGGTGAAAAGTACTAAGATTAAGAAATGAATATGTAATCTACACATAAACATAAGTGAATAAATTGTATAGTAATCAAAAGTATGGCAATTATGTAACACCCTTAACCTGTATCTATCGCCGGAATAGGGTTACAGAGTATTACCGGACTTATTTCTTAAACAATCATACATTTCATATACATTTCTCAAATCCAAACAAAAACTCATTCAATACAGTCATATAGTCCCTAACACGAGCCCTCGGGGCTCAAAACAAGCATTAGAAATGGTTCAGGACTAATTCGAATACTTAATAAATTTTTAGAAAAACATAGAAACTTTTCAAATTTCAGGGGACACACGCCCGTGTCACAGGGCGTGTGGACATTCGAAATGGGATCACATGATTGTGTCCTAGACCGTGTCCGGCCCTGTGTAACTCACTGACTTGGGTCACACGGCCAACCACATGCCCGTGTGACTAGCCCGTGTACCCTTCAAAATAGTCCCACACGCCTGTGTGCTAGGTCGTGTGCTAGGCCGTGTGAAAACTGGAGGGTATACTGACTTGTGCCACACAGCCAGGCCACACGCCCGTGGACTAGGCCGTGTGAAGCTACTGACTTGATTTTTAAATAAGTACCAGGGGACACACGGCCGTGTCACCTGGACGAGTGTCACACACGGCTGAGACACACGCCTGTGTCTCTGCCCATGTGGACAAAAATAGACCATTTTCCAAGCCATTTTCTTACCCAAATTTGCATGAACCTAAACATACCAAATAGCATATGACCATATCATCAATAGGCATTCAAACCAACCTCAACCAAGTCCAAATCATGCAATACCAATACCAACAACCATAATGCTCATAAACTTCACAATTAGACATTCAAAATCATACCAAAATCACTTCCAAAAATCACCTAAAGAGTCAAATGCATATATATACTTTTGTGCCTAACATATAACCAATGTACCATTTCTCAATCTCAACCACATGATGCTCAAAATTTCCAAATCACATTCAAAGCATTTCCATGGCAATCCAAATACATACAAAATGAGAATAACCACATATATACATACATATACCAACATATGCCAAATCAAGTCATATTAAATGACTAATTACAAGCCAATTCAAATGGCCAAAATTCATCAAGACATAAAGGCTACATTAGCCAAAACGACCTATACATGCCATATAACCACATTACTCAAAGTTCAAAAGTACCAAAACAACTGCTAGATAGTGATGAGATCTCCGACAACTTCCAATCTGAGAAAGCTTCGAAATCACTATAAAACACAGAAAAGTAAACAAAGTAAGCTTGTATGGCTAAAAAGTACATATTACCATTCATTCACAATTTAAGTAAATAAACATAGCATAATGCAACTCAATTTGAATCCAAAAGCCTAACACATATTCAATCAATAGGTTAGTCATGAATTCACAAATCTCATAGATTCAATGCTTATATGATTCATACATACCTGTACTAATACGTATCAATCTCTTATTCTTTCATATCATCAATATACCCCGTTGAACCATTTGGAATACTATCGAATACTCAGGAATCTCGCACACTAAGTGCCAATACATGGTCGAAACCATCTCAGACTCATCACATATAAATGCTCCCTCTCGAGCTATCACTGGGTCTGCTCACACAAGCTAACGGTCAAAGACGTAACTACACGGTGCTGCTCACACAAGCTGACGAGTAACCACAACACATGCCGAAAAACTCAGCCACCGGTAGAACGTACAGGACCAGCACCCAAAACATGGTAACCCTTAATGACATGTCATTTTGTATCCTATCTATTCCTAAGGTTCAATCGGGATTTATACATTGTCAAATACTCGTCGAGAATTTTCATGGTGTCGTATCATCTCAATTACAACAATTAAGCATTTAAATACAGGGCAATTTACCTAAAAATACCCTTTTTTAAAAAAAATTTACAGAAATGGACCTATTTTTTAATTATTTACCGGAATGAGCTGTTTTCCCCAAAAGCGCGTCCACGTCAGCGCGATGTCAGGGGACGTGCCAGCAAAATGTGTCCCTGGGGGAGCGTTTTGTCCACGTCAGCACAAAGCGCTTCCTTGAGGGCGCACTTTGTGCTGACGTGGCAAAACGCTCCCCCAGGGACGCATTTTAGCCCGTGTTTTTTTTCCAAAAAAAAAGCTATTCTCGAATTAAATTTTCAAAAAAGGTCATTTTTAGATATTATAAAATAGACCAATTTTTTTAAAAATTTATGAGAATAAACATTTATAAAGGCTCAAAGTGACAACACCATTTTTTTTTAAGGTGTCACCAATTAATATGGAAATATAACTTATAAAGCAAATCTTTATATAGACCCAAAGTCTCATTTCCCTTGTTTTCTTAAGCAATGTGGGATATGAGATATGTGTATATATAGACTCATGAATAGTTTTGCAGCTTGTTCCTAAACAATGTGGGATTCCTTCATTTTTTAACTAACAACATGAGATTAAATGCTACACTATATTTGATATTTTTTTACTTAGAGTTTAAATTTTTTTACAAAAAGTTAACATTTGTTACATCATAAATAAAACTTTTAAACTCTATAAGTAAAAAAAATATAAAATATAAAATGAGTATGGTAAAATATTAAAAAATAAATATTTAAAAAATTACTAATAGTTGAGTGATCATTTTGTAAGTTTTTATAATTCGATAGCTAAAAAATATAGTTAAGTGACTACTAATGTAATTTAATCTAGATATAAAATATGAAAAATAATTATTATATTTTATGTATATTATATATTTCTATAAAAAAACTTATTTAACATAATTATATACTATGTTTAAATAGATTATCTATCTAGTCAAAATATATCTGAAATAAATTTATCGGCATTCATTAGGTGATGAAAATTAAATTAAAATTAGAATTTAAAAAATTAATTAGTATAGTAAAATATTAAAAATAAATAAATATTTAAAAAGATATATCAATTTTTTAAAATTACAAAAAAATACTATTTGAGTACCAAATACTCACCATTTATTTATTAACCAAACATTCATAATATAAAATAAAATAAATAAATAAAAAATTAAAAGTATAACTTCTAAATTTAAATAATGGAAAATTATTTTAAAAATTAGAATTGTATTGATATTAACTTCAAACATTTAAAAGTGAATAGAAGATTATTGCATATACAAGTTTCATATGTGCAATTTGTTCTCTTTTCTTTTAATAGTTCTTTTGTATATGTTAACAATTCTAAAATGCAACAAGATTAAAGATCTCAAAAGATAATTTTATAATATGAGAAAATGTTAACAAAATATAAAAAAAAATAGAAATTGTTTTGTAAAAAAAAATATCAAATATAGTGTAGCATTTAATCTCATGTTGTTAGTTAAAAGAGGAAGGAATCCCACATTGTTTAGGAACAAGCTACAAGCCTATTCATGAGTCTATATATACACATATCTCATATCCCACATTGCTTAAGAAAACAAGGAAAATGAGACTTTGGGTCTATATAAAGATTTGCTTTGTAAGTTATATTTCCATATTAATTGGTGACACCTTAAAAAAAAATGGTGTTGTCACTTTGAGCCTTTATAAAGGTTTATTCTCGTAAATTTTTAAAAAAAAATTGGTCTATTTTTATAATATCTAAAAAATTACCTTTTTTTTAAAATTTAACACGAGAATAGTTTTTTTTTGGAAAAAAACACGGGCTAAAACGCATCCTTGGGGGAGCGTTTTGCCATGTCAGCACAAAGCGCGCCCTCAAGGAAGCACTTTGTGCTGACGTGGACAAAACGCTCCCGGGGACGCGTTTTTTGGCGCACGCGATCCACGACATGCGTTGACGTGGGGGCGCTTTCGGGGAAAACGATCCATTCCGGTAAATAATTAAAAAATAGGTCCATTTCCGTAAATTTTTTAAAAAAGGGTATTTTTAGGTAAATTTCCCTTTAAACCCATATATAATTTAATGCTTATTAAACATACGAACTTACCTCGAATTAATACGGAGAAAATCGAGCGATCAATCCACTATTTTATTTTTCCCCCGATCTAATTCCGAACGTAGCATTTTTTGATCTAGATATAATCAAATTTAACCACTTTAATACTTATTCTATTCAATTTAATCCAATTTCATGTTATGAAAAAATTACTATTTTGCCCCTAAACATTTGACTTCTTTACAATTTAGTCTCTAGGCTCGTAAAATGAAATTCATTCAATTTTATCCCTACCCAAGCCTAGCCGAATATTAAACATGCTTATAGCAGCCCATATTTTCACATATTCACACTTTTACCACACAATTTATCACATTTCTCAATTTAATCCCTAATTTGCAATTTCATTCAAAATCACTTAACAAATGTTGTTTATCTAACAACAACCATTCATTTTCTACCATTAAACTTCAAAACACATACACATTCAAAAATGGTGAAACCCTAATACTTTAACAATTTTGTAAATTAGTCCCTAGACTAGCTAGATTAATCTACAACAACTCCAGAAACATAGAAATCATTAAAAATGGGACAAAAATCACTCACCAATTAAGCCTCAAAGTAGCCGAACCCTAGTTGAACAAAAATGGCTTCCTTCACTTTAATATTCGGTTGAAGAAGATAAGAAAGATGAAAGCTTTTTAATTTTGTTTTAACTTATTATATCATTATTAACCAAATTACAAAATTAACCTTTATAAACATTATTTATTTCACTAGATGCCAAGCCATTATCATCCACTAACTCATTAATGGGCTAATTACCACATAAGGACCTCTATTGTAAATTTCTATAGCTATTAGACACCTTTAGCTATTAAAACCCAACTTTTACACTTTACGCGATTTAGTCCTTTTTATCAAATTAAGCATGCAAACGATAAAATTTCTTAACAAAATTTTTATACAATCATACTATCATGTTGTAGACCTCAAAATAATAATAAAATAATTATTTTGACTTCAAATTTATGATCCCGAAATCACTATTCCGATTTGACTGAAAACGAGCTGTTACAAATTATGTGAGATTGAATGAAAGATAATGCAAAGAACCATGGGGAAGAAAATATTTTCATTAAAACAGTTTGGACAGCAACAGTGACTTAACTTTGAAAATTCACCAAAAATTATATAAATTTATTTAGAGATTTAATTAAATATTGAATTAAATATTATTGAGTCTAGTTTCATGTGGAAGAAACGGTGAAAGAAATGAAATTTTATATTTTGAGATATATTAATTTTCGTGAAACAAGGTCGGAGTGAATTCGGGTTCCCCTGTTTTGACTTTGAAAAATCATCAAAAATTGTAAAAAGAAATGATTAGGGATTTAAATTCTTAATGAGTCTATTTTCAAGAGAAACAAACGGAAACATCATCCAAACCTCGTATTAAGAGATAATTAATTTTTAGTAAAAAAAGGTCAAAGTTGTCAAGCAGAAGAACATGGACAAATTTGAAGAATTTACTGTACTAATTGACTAAATTATAAATTCTAAAATTTTTATGGTAAAAAGATATTTGAGTCTAGTTTCAAAAACATCAAGCGGATCTTAATTTCAAATTCTATACCTCATGATATAAATAATTTAGTGACTATGACTCAAGTGGACAACTTTGATATGAACACATAAGTAAATAGTGGAATTATAGATAATGTTACATATAAGCATGTTATATACTAAAAGCTAAAGATTCTAATAAATATATACATAAAGGATGTGGAATGGAGAGAAGGATGAGGAAAAATATATGAATATATATAGTAGATGAATTTGAAATGTTTCGAAATGGTTGTAAGTGATGGAATGATTAATACATGTGAGTATGTTTAAACGAATTGATAAAATAATAAGTGAATAATTGTTAGTTGAGGTGATATTGAATTCTTTGTTAAAATTTTATGAAGAATTAAATTGATTGGCACACTTTAGAAATAAATATGAAATATACATAAAGTGGGTAAACTACTTTTGAAAGTGCAAGTCCTCTAATGGTCTTATTTGTAAAACTTTAATATTTGTTTTAATTTTATAAACTTTGTTATCTTTGATTGAATATCATGTTTTTATGAGGATTTGAGATTAGAAATAGATGTAAGTGGATGATATGTAAAATGAAGTGGTGGTTATGACACCTGAATACAATTTAGGTAATGATATAAGAAAATAAATAACAATAAAGCGTGGAACTTATAAGAAAATGGAGACGACGTCACGATTACAAGTTCGCCATGTTACGACGTGGAAACCCCAACGTCGCGACGACAGTTCAAAAATTTTTTATGAACTTTACAATTTGGCCTTTGATCAATTGTGGATGTTTTAATGAGCTCCTTTAACTCACAATTAGTTATGTCGTAAATTCAATTATTATTAAAATGAGTTAATGATCTACATTAATTAAATAATATGATAAATTGATCTGAAATTTTCAGTAATTGCTTCAGCAACGAATGTGATATCCTGGTGCCTTAACTCGGCGATCGGGTCAGATATGGAGGTATTACATTTATATTTTTATAATATTATACTATATCCAACATGAACATTTATATTTCATATAATGTTAAAACTCAATTCATACATACACGTTTTCCATATTTTACAAATCGTTTCTTTGTTTCAATTTTCACAACTTACCTCACTTAACCATATAAATCATATGTAAGTACATATATACATATATATACCTATTCACATAATACAAATACAATTTAAAACATCAATAGACATAACAAAATCTAATATGAACTTACCAAAACACAATAGCTATCAGCACTTCAATGACGACTATTCAACAATTTTTCCTTTCTCGCGATTATCAATCGTCTGATCTGTTTCTTGATCTAAATATAGTGATTTAATTAAATTAACCAATTCAGATACCTTAAAAAACCTAAATTCACATATTTGATCATTTATCAACATTTTACATTTTTACCCTAAAATTTTATCTTTTATTTAATTTAGTCTCTAAACCTGAAACTTTCAAATCTATTACAATTTAACCCAATCAAGGCCAGCCGAATATTATATAGTCCCTATACAGCCCATATTCATCACATTTTTACAAGAAATTTATTTAACTCTTCTATTTTAACAATTTAATCCTTATGTAATAGGCCAAATTCGCCCGGGCCCATTAACCGAATTTAAACCCAAAAAATTAAAGCCAAAATAAAAACCAAATAAAGCCCAGATTAAAAAGTCCATTACAAATAACGAGCCCAACAAACTAAGCTAGCCCAAATTTATTTATCCACTACCCAAAATTCGCAGGCCCGAATGGCCCAAATCTCAAAAACCCTAGGATTTCTAGAACTCTCCAGCAGCCCCTCGAACGCCGCTTTCTTCCCTCGTGCAGCCTCCACACGCAGCCCCCACACGCTTGAGCCTCCACGTCACTATGACGGTTGCATCTGCAACAAACAAGGAAAGCAACACAAAAAAGGCCAGAAAAGAGGAAAACAGAAAATGTTTTGATTTGATTTTTTATTTTATTTTCGATTTTGGCCTTTAAAAGGACCGAAACAAACCATTGTATGGGGATTTTTTTTCCATTTTTTAGATTCGAACGCATAACAGTCAATACGAAATCAGAAAGGTTATTCGATTTCATTTTCTTTTTCTTTTTTTTCTTTCTCTGCGAAATCTTACATACATATATTGATTTTCGATATATATATATATATATTTAAGGTATAATACAAAAAAAAGAAAGAAAGGAAAGATACCTGAGGTCCTCGTCGTCGAAAGTCCATCGCCGGCATCGGAATCAAGCCGAATGAGATCGAGTACTTTTGTTATTTTCTTTTCGTTTTCGAGCCTCGAAGGCTAGGCCTTCAGATCTTTTTTGAAAGGAGGTTAAGCACTCCATTTTACGGGGCATGGCCAACGCCTATGGCCTTGACGCGTCGGATCTCCGACGGAATAAGCGTCGGCCGAATGGAGAATAAAAGAGCGGGGGCTAGGGATTTGTTTTGATTTTTGTAAAAGAATTGGTAGATTGCCATTCAGTTTTTTTTAGGGGTTTAATAACAAATAAAAATGGCGCCGTTTGAGAGGGTATAAGATCCGCACGTCGACCCGGTTTGTGGCCCGGATCCGCACCTTTCTACCTTAAAAGGTTTATTTTCGCATTAAGTCCCTCCATCCCATGTTGTGATTCGATTAAGCCTTATTTCAATTTCTTTTACATTTTAATTTTGTCCTGGGATTTACTTTCTGTTTCAAATTAGTTCTGATTTAAGCGCTTTGTTTTGGAACCTGGTTTAATTTCGCTTTTAATTCTTGCTAGTTTGTGTGTATTTTATTTTGATCCTTAACCTTATTTCAATAATTTTGTTTATTCTTAAATCGTCATTTTAATTTTATTTTTATTTCAATTGAGTATAGTTTTTTGTTTTTTTTATTCTTTGAAATTGTTTTAATAAGTTGTTTTGAATGCAAATTCAAAAAAAAAAAGTGGCAATAAAGAATGCCAGAAAGAAACATGTTTAACATAATTGCATAATGTCAAAGATTTACAGTCTGTTCAAAGATCAAACACCATATCAGTGCAGCAAAGGTAGCAAAAAAAAACCCATTCAAAAATTTTTGAAAAATGACTGAGACTTGTAAAGGTTGGCATAGAGAAGTTACCATTTACCCTCTATATTTCTTGAACGTTGGCCAGGACCTTCACCGGGGCAACATCTTTCTCATTATTTTATGAAAGGGAAAGCAATTGTTGGAAGTTAAGATTCCTTTTCTCCAAGCTTTGATAGAATTAAGAATTGGATGAAGCAGAATGTCTCCAGTAAGCTTGATTGAAAGTATTCAAAACGAATGATACGGGCTTATGACAGAGAGGTTCGCCCAAGAGAATTTCATGATGGGGACCTGGCATTAAGAAGGACCCTTCTCATACAAAAGGACTTCAGAGGAAAGTAAATGTCAAATTTGAAAAAACCTTATGTAGTGAAGATGGCTTGTTCTCGAAGATCATTAATTTTGACCAAGATGGATGGAAAGGACATGCTCAAGCCGGTGAATTCAGATTTCATCTAAAAGGAGAGGCCAAGGTGAAAACCCGCAAAGGGCGCCTTGAGACATTAAAAAAAAGAGAAAAGAAATAAAATATAAAAAATCAAATATAAAAAAAATTAATCAAAAAGAAGAAAGAAAAAGGAGAGGCCGAGGCGAAAACCCACAAAGGGCGCTTTGAGACCAAAGGGGATTTGAGTTGAAAACCCGAAAAGGGCAGCTCAAATTTTGATCAAAGGAGGGGCATGCGGTGATCTTGCTATACTTGAATTAACAAAGAAGAGATATGCTGCATCTTGGAGCATTGAAAAAGTACTCAAGATCTCCTAAACACATCCTCGGCTCAAAATGGTCCTCAAGAAGTTTGAACAAGAGAAGCTCAGGCTGCGATATCTGGGGCACCTAGTTTCCATCTTACCCATTCTGAATTTGTTATCTTTAATTATTTTATTCATTTTAAAATACACTACCAATAAGTTTCCTTCTGGATTGCATTTGCTATTTTTGCTTAACTTATTTGTTTCAAGCTATGCTCCTAATTAGCTTCATTCTTATCCATTGTTATGATATTTTTCAAGCATTTTGCATTGAAATAACGATTAGTGGACTAATAATACTTTCATAAAAGGAGTTTCACATATTACTCTGGAAGCTTCTGAATAATAAAAGAACTTGAAACAAGACTATTGTTTAAAACCCACCAAGTTTAAGGGATGGAAATATTGGTGGAGGACGAGTCTAAACTGAGACTATCTCTCCGAATTTTTGTCAAAAATTGTGATTGAACAAAATGACAAGATATTGCGTCAGTAATATAATCTTGACGAAAAATGAGTAATGTTAACCCGAGTGAAAAAGGGGAATCATTCTCGAGAAAAAATGGTATTCGGCATCCATGCAAATATCATGCATACATATTTGGTTAGGTCACCAGGGAGTGATGAGTTGATGGAACAAGTTACAGATCCCATATCTTTGATTTGCAGCCGGTTGGATTGAAGATGAAACAAATTCTATACCCTTGAGTTGGAGTGGGATGGATTGGAAAAGATTCAGATCCTACACCCCTAAGATGAACCCTGAAGTTATAGTGAAGCAAATCTGTTGAGCAGGATATAATTGTTTTCTCAGATTTTCTGTCGAGAATACTAGCTGAACAAGATGGTGGCATAATACATCAGTGATGAAAACTTGATAAACAATAAGCGATGACACCTTAAGCTTTTAAAAAGGGATCATTCTTATAAAATTCTACATCCATGCAAGACACATTTAGTTAGGAGCATTTGATTCATTCCGATCATTGCATCCTAATCTTTTAAAAGGGATCATTATCATGAAATTCTGCATTCATGCAAAACACATTTAGTTAGGAGCATTTGATTCATTCCGATCATTGCATCCTAATCATTATACAAAGATCATTCTGCATTCATGCAAATATCATCCAGTTAGGAGCATTTGATTCATTTCGATCATTGCATCCTAATCATTGTTCTCATTACATTCTGTATTCATGCAAATGTCATCCATAATATCATCCAGTTAGGAGCATTTGACTCATTCCGATCATTGCATCCTAATCATTGTACATTTAAAAAAGGATCATTCTCATGACATTCTGCATTCATGCAAATGTCGTCCATAATACATTTAGTTAGGGGCATTTGATTCATTCCGATCATTGCATCCTAATCATTCTCATAACATTCTGCATTCATGCAAATGTCGTCCATAATACATTTAGTTAGGGGCATTTGATTCATTCCAATCATTGCATCCTAATCATTCTCATGACATTCTGCATTCAAGCAAATGTCATCCATAATATCATTTAGTTAGGAGCATTTGATTCATTCCGATCATTGCATCCTAATCATTGTGTGTTAAAAAAAAGGAATCATTTTCATGACATTTTTGCATTCATAACACATATGGCTAGGAGCATTTGATTCATTCTGATCATAGCATCCTGATCACTTGGCATAAACATATGCATGTAGAACCGAGTCTACAGGTTGTGTCCCTCAGAGGACGGTGTAGCAACATTGGTGAATTGTAGATCTTGTCTCCTCGAGATAGCAGTGGGGCAGATCGAATTTGGTGAATCTTATCTCCATGTATTGGCAATGGAGCAGATTCAAGTTACCTAGCCTTATCTTCCTGAGGTAGCAAGGGAGCAGACTAAATAAATTGTAGATCTTGTCTCCTCGAGATGGCAGTGGGGTAGATCGAATTTGGCGAATCTTATCTCCATGTATTGGCAATGGAGAATACTCAAATCACCTAGCCTTATCTTCCTGATGTAGCAAGGGAGCAGGCTGAAGATTGTAGTCTTCCTAAGATAGCAAGGAAGCAGATTGGAAAGTTTAGATTTTGTTCCCTCGAGATGGTAGTGGAGCAGACTAAAGATTGAAGTCTTCCTGAGATAGTAAGGAAGTAGATTGGAAAGTTCAGATTTTGTTCCCTCGAGATGGTAGTGGAGCAGACTAAAGATTGAAGTCTTCTTGAGATAGTAAGGAAGCAGACTGAAAAGTTCATATTTTGTTCCCTCGAGATGGTAGTGGAGCAGACTGAAGATTGAAGTCTTCCTGAGATAATAAGGAAGCAGACTGAAAAGTTCAGATTTTGTCCCCTCGAGATAGTAGTGGGGCAGGCTGAAGATTATAGTCTTATCTTCCTGATGTAGCAAGGGAGCAGACTAAATAAAATTGTAGATTTTGTCCCCTCGAGATAGCAGTGGGGCAGATCGAATTTGGCGAATCTTATCTCCATGTATTGGTAATGGAGCAGATTCAAGTTACCTAGCCTTATCTTCCTGAGGTAGCAAGGGAGCAGGCTGAAGATTATAGTCTTATCTTCCTGATGTAGCAAGGGAGCAGACTAAATAAAATTATAGATCTTGTCTCCTCGAGATAGCAGTGGGGCAGATCGAATTTGGCGAATCTTACCTCCATGTATTGGCAATGGAGCAGATTCAAGTCACCTAATCTTATCTTCCCGAGGTAGCAGCAGAGCAGATTGAAGCCACAAGTCTAAATTGGATCGAAGCGCTAGTTCTCATGCTCCTGAAAATACAGCGGGATGGAACGAAGCTACTCGAAGAAGAAAAGCACTGAAAGAAGTCAAGATTTGGCAAGACCGGGCAAAATTGGCCCTTTTTAAAGTCTTTGCTCTATTCTCGTTACACGACAATGAGCAAAGAGGGGCAACTGTAATAGGCCCAATTCGCCCGGGCCCATTAATCGAATTTAAACCCAAAAAATTAAAGCCAAAATAAAAACCAAATAAAGCCCGGATTAAACAGTCCATTACAAATAACGAGCCCAACAAACTAAACTAGCCCAAATTTATTTATCCACTACCCAAAATTCACAGGCCCGAATGGCCCAAATCTCAGAAACCCTTAGATTTCTAGAACTCTCCAGCAGCCCCTCGAACGCTGCTTTCTTCCCTCGTGCAACCTCCACACGCAACTCCCACACGCTTGAGCCTCCACGTCACTGTGACGGTTGCATCTGCAACAAACAAGGAAAGCAACACAGAAAAGGCCAGAAAAGAGGAAAATAGAAAATGATTTGATTTGATTTTTTATTTTATTTTCGATTTTGGCCTTTAAAAGGACCGAAACAAACCATTGTATGGGGATTTTTTTCCATTTTTTAGATTCGAACGCATAACAGTCAATACGAAATCAGAAAGGTTATTCGCTTTCATTTTCTTTTTTTTTTCTTTCTCTTCGAAATCTTACATACATATATAGATTTTCAATTAATATATATATATATTTAAGGTATAATACAAAAAAAAGAAGGGAAGGAAAGATACCTGAGGTCCTCGTCGTCGGAAGTCCATCGCCGGCATCAGAATCAAGCCGAATGAGATCGAGGACTTTTGTTATTTTCTTTTCGTTTTCGAGCCTCGAAGGCTAGGCCTTCAGATCTTTTTCGAAAGGAGGTTAAGCACTTCATTTTACGGGGCATGGCCACCGTCTATGGCCTTGACGCATCGGATCTCCGACGGAATAAGCGTCGGCCGAATGGAGAATAAAAGAGCGGGGGCTAGGGGTTTGTTTTGATTTTTGTAAAAGAATTGGCAGATTGCCATTCAGTTTTTTTTAGGGGTTTAATAACAAATAAAAACGGCGCCGTTTGAGAGGGTATAAGATCCGCGCGTCGACCCGGTTTGTGGCCCAGATCTGCGCCTTTCTACCTTAAGAGGTTTATTTTCGCATTAAGTCCCTCCATCCCATGTTGTGATTCGATTAAGCCTTATTTCAATTTCTTTTACATTTTAATTTTGTCCTGGGATTTACTTTCTGTTTCAAATTAGTTCTGATTTAAGCACTTTGTTTTGGAATCTGGTTTAATTTCGCTTTTAGTCCTTGCTAGTTTGTGCGTATTTTATTTTGATCCTTAACCTTATTTCAATAATTTTGTTTATTTTTAAATCGTCATTTTAATTTTATTTTTATTTCAATTGAGTATAGTTTTTGTTTTTTTGATTCTTTGAAATTGTTTTAATAAGTTGTTTTGAATCATCTATTGTATTAATTTGTTTCATTTTTATTCTTCGAGTTGTACATTTTTCTATTACCTTATCACATAGTTATTTATCTTAAGGTTTTTTTATATTTCTTTATTTTAAAATTTAAATGATTCATATTTTAAATGCTCACATAAATTATCATGTCATATAGATATACATGTTTTATATTAAATTATTTTATTCAATATATATTATTTGTTTCATTTTGTCTTATGTATGTATTATTTCTACATATTTTCATTTAAATTTGTTTGTATACATATTTATGTATCCATACATTTTTATTTAAATTTATTTGTACTTATATCATGTCTTTAAAGTACCTCATTTTAAATTTTTGTTTTGCCTATTTCAAATATTACCCATTATTTATTTATCTAAATGTATATATGGTTACATTAAATTATTTTTATTCAGTATATATATTAAGCTTTATATTTTTTTATGTATGTATTTTATTTTAAATCTATCTATGTACATATATAGTTTTTCTTTTATAAATCTAGTTATATTTGTTATTTGTTGCCATTGTAATTAAGACTTCCAACTTATTTATGCAAAATTATTTTTTCTTTTTATCCAAATAAATCAAATAAAATACATTTTGATTACTCGAAAGTTTTTCAAAATAAGGTGATATTTGGTGTTTGGAAATCCGAGAAATTGTGCCCTAACGTATTGGGTCGTGGTTTTTCGTTTGACCAAATAACTTAATACCTTTTTTTTAATTGCATGATTTGGAAATTATAAGATGATCTCGACTTTGAGGGTTCAAGATATTGCATCCTAACGTACTGGGTGTAGTATTTTGTTCCTTTGAGATGAGTGAATCTTACATTTAAATTTAGGATATTCCAACCCTTTTTCAAAGAAATTGCATTTTCAAAACCTTTTCAAACTTTTGACGTTAGGACATCATTTAATCAATTTGGTACCAATTTTGGGCGTACGAGGGTGCTAGCCCTTCCTCGTACGTAACCGACTCCCGAATCCATTTTTTTGCAATTTCGCAGGCCAAAATTAATTTTTAAAGATGAAACATTTTACGAGGTGATCCGATTACACCTAAACAAAAAAGATCGGTGGCGACTCCACATCATTTTTTTAAGTCGATCCCGTTTTCCCAAACTTTAAAAAATGGTTTCGACACCTTAAACTTTAAAATCAACCATAACCACTTTACAAAATAGCCCTATTTAACTGTCAAGCTTATAAATCTATCATCAAACTTCAAAAACATCACAAATTCATCAATGGCATAATCAAAACATTTAACATTTTTACGGATTAGTCCCTAGGTTACTAGATTAAGTTACAACGATCTCAAAAACATAAAAATCACTAAAAACAGATTCAAAACACATATCATGCAAGAGACTTAAAGCTTGGTCGAATGCTTCCTTGCTCAACAATGGAGTTTCGGTCATGAGAGGTTGAAGAAAGTGGAAAATAAAATTACTATGCCTTTGCTTTATATTTTTAATTCATATATAAATTATTAATCAATATTTTATTAACAAAATTTTGCACTAATTAAGCATAACAACCGGCCACTAAAATCCAACAAGGTTAATTTGGTTTATAAAACCCCTTCATTAAGATTTTATACACAAATAAATTAATAGCTACTAATTTTTGCAATTATTATGATTTAGTCTTTTTTCTTAATTAACTATCTAAACGTTAATATTTCTGGACCAAATTTCAATACACTTATATAATCACTCCATAAATATTTTTAAATATTTATGGTTTCGATTTACAGAAATGAGGTCCCGATACCTCATTTTCTAAAACCACTTGACTTTAGGGATAAATCACTTGTATTTAACTATTCATTCATTTAGCAAAAATTATCATATCAAAATTCAATAAAATAGTATATTTGACTCGTAAATATTAAATAATAATATTTATAGACTCACTCATCGAATTTGTAGTCCTGAAACCACAGTTTCTAACACAACAAAAAAATAGACTATTACAATCTTCTCCTTAGAAAACTTATAAACTTCAAGAGTTTTGAACATTGGATGACTTGGAAGTGACTCCCTTTTATATTGTTAACTCATGAAATAAAAGTGAATTCTAGTAGAACATTATAAGATATTCATATGAGTGATCAATAAAATTTAAAATTATTATTTATCTCATATTAATTAATATTAGTTAGAAAAAAAATAATTTATTATCATATGATTGATTTAATTTAACTAGTGATAATATGAATTTTTATTATTTAAATCAATTAAAAATACTAATGATATGGATATGGTCTTATCATTTTTGGCAGATGGCAACTCGTGCTTAACATATGACGCCATGTAATTGGCTAAATAATTTCTTCATATACCAGGTTAAATGAGGAGGGTAAGATCAGATTAATAATTTCTAGTGCTCATCTATGCCGGACTACATGGAAGGAAAGGTGTAAGAGAAAATTTTCAATGGAAGAGATCACGGCTTGAGGCATTGGTAAGAAGGATGATTAATCATGCATTGATTGAGAGTTTGAAACTGTCTTGGAGCAGTGAAAATTGGAAGTTAGCTAGTAGTAATGACATGGTAGGCTCCAATGCAAGATTGGGTGAAAGTAAATTGTGATGCTGCCTTCAGTAAAAAAAATAGATGTTGGTATTGGTGTCTTGATTGATGGGGTGGGGAAAACATAGGCGGTTCAGAGGCAATTGTCGAGGTTGAAAGTGTTCACATTCTGAAAATGGATACTTTACCATGTTCCCCTGCCTAAGGATTAGGCTCTTGGGCTAGGAGATTCATCGAATCATGATCTATGCATACAACCTAGTAGTATCCTTTATAGAATGTTTGTTGAGATATGCTTCTTGTTGGATGTGTACTTGTTGATGTCTTGTGTAATGGAATGATAATGATTTCAACTTGAAATTTTAGGTTAAATTTTGTTATTAATCTCTATATTTTGTTAAAGTTGTAGATCAAGAGCGTAGTTAGGGGTTGACAGGGGTTCCGATCCCCCTTTAAATGAAAATTTTTCCATTTAAGCATCTTTAAAATTTTTAAAATTTTATATTAGTAAAAATAAAATTGCACTTTGCCTCCCTAAGAATGATAAAAATTTGATTTACTCCTTTAAAAATTATAAAGATATAGGATATTAAAATGGTGAGATTGCATTTTTGCTATCATAAAAATTATAATTTAATTTTGGCTCCCGCTAAAATTTTTTTTTGGCTTTGCCCCTGTTGTGGACTCAGTCTTTGTACTTTTATTTGATCAATTTTAGTCCTTATACTTTTTGAATTGGTAAATTTTAGTCTTGTACTTTTTGAAATTTAAAATTTTAATTGTGGCCCAAATAGTAGCAATTAAATCTGTTTAGTTAAATTCAATTAGTAGTCTTGTACTATGCGTACAATTATAGATTTAATCCACTTTCTCCAATTGGATCATTCTAAGTTCCTATATTTTTAAATTTTGAAAATTAAGTCTTAATACAAATGACAATCAGTAATCCATTAACTGGATTTTTAGTGAGTAATATGTGAAAATAATAAGGTGACATGATATTGCACATATGATAATATGTTTAGCGAATCAAATTTTAGAAATAGCAAAGCTTTACTTAATGAATTTAACAATTATTATTTGGTGAGATCAGAAATTTGAAAATTTGAAAAATCCGAAGACTAAAAATGACCAATTAAAAGTAAAGTGATTAAATCCATAAATTTTACTAAGTAGAGAGACTAATAGCATAATTTAATCGAAATTTTGTATTCAAAAACTTAAAATCTAAAATACTTGAATAAAATCTCACCATTGGATATGGTTGGTGTCAAAATAATTCCAGGGTTGTAAGTGAAGGTGCTAGAGTATATACTTGTCCTAAAGATAAGATTTGAAATAGTTGAATGTGCGATAAGAGTTTGATTTGATGCGCTCATTTGAAAACTACAGGAGGCAAGAAGACAAAACTAATCATAAGATAAACGTGGTGGTGGTAAGACGACAAAGATTATGGAATTAGATAGTCAAAGTGAGTCCTCAATTTCTTACTTTATATGATTCAATTTCCGACATTAAACGTGTAATTTCAAAAGCATGCATTAGCTAACTTTTTTGAAAACGATATAACAATGGCATGTAAGAGACAACACAAGGTTTACCAACTTTATTCGAAGATTTTTTTTTTATATAATTCAACAATTATATTATAATGAGGCAGGAGAAGAAAAAAATTTGTAAACAACTCTAAATCTCACGAAATTCATATAAATTAATAAATATTTAATTACCATTTTTCTCTATAATTAAATTCACAATACATGGGAGTAGTAAAAAATGAAAGAATATAAAAGAATTAATTGTCCTTTGACCTACTTTTTTAAGATAAAACAGTAAAATGAATGTAGCAAACAGGGAATTGTGTGGGCTCATAATCTACTCGGTTTGATTATCGACAAGTTAGCAAACAAAAACCTACATAGCTTTTGTTTTTCATAATTTATTATAAGCTTAATTTAGTTGCAGTTAAAATGTGCTGTTAGACTCTGTACTTGTATGGAATTTGAGATTTGGTTTTTATATTTTAAAAGTTCCTATTTTTTAAATTTAAAAATTATAGTCTAATTATTATCGTCATTAGTAGTTTCTATCATAATTTAGTAATTTAATATGTTTGTTTTATATCAATCATATGTCACATCATAAAACGACAACTTAATCAAAATTTCAAATTAATAAATTTTGATAGAAAATACTTTCGCTTTTAGTTATTGAATTGAGATTTTTAAAGTAAGACGACTTAATTTTTAACTTTTTTAAGTATAGGGACTAAATCTTAAATTTTGTTAACATATTTTATTCTTTTAATTATTTACCTCTTTTTCTAATGGTTAACAGAAAAGGATTTTGTGCTATGTGCTGAACTTGTGCTTGAAAATATATGAATAAGACCATTGAAATGGAATTCAATAATCATGTGACTCATGCCTGAATTTTGTATAATAATTTATATTAACATGTGATATTTATAATTGGATTTATTAAATTTAAAAAATTCATATTCAAGAGATTGAGATGGCAAATAAGGATATGATTTTAAGCATAACGAATTATATTGATAAATTTGAAATATTTAAAATTTAAAATATGAGGCGAATATAAAATATTACCTGTAAAGAAAGGTAAGAGAAATTTTATATTTGGGAACCTTTCGAAAAATAAACGCTTTAATTTTAATTTTTCTCATTTTAGGAAGCTTTAAATTTATCCAAGCTATGAACCTTTGCATCAATTTGATTGGGATAGTTAAGTAGGTTTCAATTAAAGGTAAATCATGGTAAAAGACAGGCATAGATTATTTTTTTTATTTTTATTGTAAGTTTAAAATATAAAATTCTATATGGGTTCTATATAGATAATTGGGGATTCAAAAAAATGCTCTCTAACTCGTAACTTTCCGGCAACGATGGGGGTGGTGATCCTCATCCTGAAAGTGATCATAATACTAAAAAAGTGAGATTTAAAGATAATCTAGTTGAAGAAGACATCACTATGGATGGGGATCTGGATCCAAAACCGTTTTTGTCATGGAAAGACAAACTTTTGGGGGGCTTTACTGTTGATTCTGGCCTAGATCGTACTGTTCCTACTGAGGAGAGCGAAAATGAATTTGAGTTGCTTGAAGGAGATGTGAATACGACCACTATTGACTGTGTCCCGGCTATCACTTTTTCAGAACGTATAAAGAACATTATTTTCAGAGAAATGGAATTGACGGTCATCGTCAAACTTCTAGGGCGTAACATTGGTTACAATGCCCTGCATAATCGCATTCTTTCTCTTTGGAAACCAGTGAATTCTATTCGAATAATGGACACTACTAACGGATATTTTTTGGTTAAATTTCAGGTTGTTGAGGATTACAACAGAGTATTGTCGCAAGGTCCTTGGATTGTTTATGGCCAGTACCTGACTGTTCAACCGTGGACTAAACATTTTAGTCCTTCACAACCTTACCCTAGCGTGGTGCTGGCTTGGATACGTCTGCCGAATTTTCCGGGACACCTTTATAAATGGAAAATAATAGAAGCCATTGGGGGCCTCATCGGGAAGGTGGTCAAACTCGATGTTCAGACTTACAACCAAACCAGAGGGAGATTTTCTCGGTTGGCCGTTTATATTAACCTGGAAAAACCTTTGATTTCACAGGTTATTGTTGATGGAGCCGTCCAACGCGTCGAATACGAGGCCCTTTTGACCGTTTGCTTTGCCTGTGGTAAGTATGGGCACATTAAAGAAATGTACCCAACCGCTGTAACAGAACAAAATTCGGCAGTGCCTAGTGGAGAATCGTCGTACGAGGTGGACGGTTCAAATAGAGGCAAATCGGACGGTGATTCAATGGTTTCCAGAAGCAGGGAGAAGGAGCCGGAGTTTGGGCCATGGATGTTGGTGGAAAAGAGATATTCACGGCGGGGGAAGAGGGATTTCTCGGCGGAGGTTATGGAGAAACAGACAAAACAACCATTAGGGACTAGATTCTAAGCGTTGATGGGGGTGGAGGATTTTACTGGTGAAGGGAAATCGGCTGATGGAGGGTTTTTAGGGGAAAATGAAAATAGGAAGGTGGCTGCTAATCTAAAGGGTTTTAAACCTAGGGTTAGTAAAAATGTTGAGGGGGTTTCTTTTGACAAGGTCGGTTATGGGGTTAATAAGGGGATGGGCTTACCTAATGGGTCTAATATGAAGAAAGGTTTGGGTAGTGAGAATTTAGAAGGAATGGGCTGAATGTCCAAAGATATTTTGAATAAATCTTTGGGAAAAAGGCCTATGGGTTTTGGACGGTTTGGATAATAATAATGAGGACCCTTCGGATAAATTACCCATTTTAATTTTTTCTAACTCTGTTTCAGCAGTTTCGAATTGTGCAGAGTCACAAAATGATACCCATTTCAATGTAGCAGGTGCTCAATGTCCCTTGGATTCTAAAAATCAGACCAATATTGACGCTGAAGACATGAAAAAATTAAAGCACATTATAATCCCGTGTTCGACAAGTCCGAAGGCTTTATTGTTCCTATATTCGATAATACTCTTGATCTAGGTAAGCATTCAGCAGTTATTTTTTTTTAAATATTCTTTCTAAACAATAGGTTAAATCGGATTTGTGGTCTATAGAGCTCTTGAAATCGGCCTCAGGTCCTATCTTAAACGGTTCTAAAGACAGAAGAAGCGGTGGTAGTCGAAGCAACTGTAAGACCTCTTTTGCTCTACAAGGTAGAGGGAATCAGTTTAAAACTTCTGGGAACATGCGCATTCCTCTAGCTGAGTCTATAGAGGCAATGGCGGAGCTTTTATCTCCTCAAATTCTCAACAAGAATTCAAGTGCTGAGCTAGATGGAGTTGGCTCTAATTTAGAGGGCAATAACGGCCTTGAAAGTTAGGTTTGGTCTCCTTTCTTTATTATTATTTTTTTAAATGGATATTACTGTCTTTTCGTGGAACTGTCAGGGCTGTGCTAATGTTAAATTTCCTAGAATTTTTCGGGAATATAATATAGAATACAAACCAGATATTGTTAGTCTTCTTGAACCAAGGGTAAGTGGGGCCAAGGCTGACAAAATTATTGCGAAGTTGGGGTTCCAGTTTTCCCATCGTGTGGCGGCGATCGGTTTTTCTGGGGGTATTTGGCTAGGATGGAAAGATTACGTTCGTCTCGAAATGGTTAGTAGTCACCCGTAATTTATTTTAACTCGGGTTTGGCAGATGCCTTCACCGCATCCTATCCTTATTTCTTTTTTCTATGGTAGCCCCAACAGGCAAGCGCGTCATTTTTTTTGGAATGATTTGAGGACTACAAATCTGCTTGGGCAAATTCCTTGGATGGCTATTGGTGATTTCAACGCGATCCTTGCCTCATCTGAGAAATCTGAAGGTCTTACTAAGGGTAGGCAATGCCCACATTTTGGTGATTTTGTTGACTCTGTTGAGCTGCATGATTTAGGGTTCAGAGGGCCACCTTTCACTTGGCATAGGGGTTCTCTGTTCAAGAGATTAGATCGCACCTTGGGTAATGAGGCTTGGATTCGTAATTTTCCTAATTGCATGATTTCCCACCTCTAAAAAATTAAGTCGGATCATCGGCCTCTTCTTTTGGTTTTGAATCCGAGTATTTCTCTCCCCTGAGGAAGACCTTTTAGATTTTTAGCTAGATGGATTGAGCATCCGAATTTTGAAGGTTTTTTGAAGGAAAATTGGGAATTCTCCGATAATTTTTCTGATGCTCTTGGTAAGCTCACTCATAAACTCAAAGAGTGGAATAAACAAGTTTATGACAATATTACCACTCACAAGAGGGATCTTATCAAAAGAATTGCCAGCATTCAAAGGAGAAATGATGACTCTGGATCTTACCACTTTAATCAGGAGGATTTGTCTCTTCGCCACGAACTTGAGAATGTTCTTCATCATGAAGAACTACTTTGGAGGCAAAAAGCGAGGTGTGACTGGTTGAAATTGGGGGACAGGAACACAAAATTTTTCCATATTCGCACTTTGCAAAGGCAGAAAAGTAATCGTATTCATGCTATTCGCAATTCTGATGGTAATTGGATTTATGACCTTGAGGCCATTGAAGGAGAAGGAAACGAGTTTTTTAAAGATTGTATAGAGAAATTCCAGCGCATTTGGGTATTTTACCTCCTAGCGGTTTTCCTCAACTCGACCCTGTGGATATTAGCTTTTTGGGGAAATCAGTCTCTGATGAAGAGATTAAGGTGGCCCTTTTTGATATGGCTCTGCTTAAAGCTCCGGGCAACGATGGTTTTCATGCCCCTTTCTTCCAAAAGTAGTGAGGCACTATGGGGGAGAGGTTTGTGATTGGGTTTGGAAGATTTTCGATGGAAACTCTATTGAGCCTGATCTGAATAATACCTTAATTGTTCTTATTCCGAAGGTTCAGAATCCGAAAGCGTTTGGACAATTTCGGCCAATAAGTATTTGTTCGATCCTTTACAAGTTGATGATGAAGGTAATCTCTAATCGCTTTAAACACATTTTTCCTAAAATTATTGCACAGGAACAGGCTGGCTTTTTTGTAGGAAGGAATATCAACGAGAACGTCATTTTAGCTCAAGAGGTAATTCATTCCATGAGATGTCAAAAAAAGAGGAAATGGATGGCGATTAGAATTGTTTTGGAGAAAGCCTATGATAGAGTGAGTTGGGAATTCATTGATGCTTCTCTCTGAGCGGCAGGTATCCCCGAGTATCTCGTGAAAGTTATTATGTCCCCTATTTCTAATTCTACTATGCAGGTTATGTGGAATAGAGTTTCGTTATCTAAATTCAGTCTCGTCAGAGGTATCCATCAAGGGTGTCCTCTTTCTCCTTACCTTTTTGTGCTTTGTATGGAATGGCTCGGACATTTGATTCAGGCTGCTATCTCGGAAGGAAAATGGATCCCTATTCGACTTTCTAGATATGGGCCCAATATCTCGCATTTATTTTTCACTGATGATTTGGTTATCTTCAGTAAAGCAGATTCGAAGCACTGCAGAATTTTGAAAGATATTTTGGATAGATTTTGTGCGCTTTTCGGACATAAAATTAGCGCTAGGAAGACTAACATCTTCTTTTCTAAAGGCATGGATGAGGGTTCAGTGGATATGATTAGCACTATGTTCGGTTTTCAGCGATTTCATAACCTTGGTCACTACCTGGGAGTCTCTTTTCTTCACCAAAGCGTTACTAGTGGCACTCTTCAGTTCGTGGTGGAAAAGGCGCGTGGTAAGCTTCGAAGTTGGGAAGCAAAAAAACTATCTTTGGTAGGGCGAATCACTTTAGTTCAATCAGTTCTCTTATCTATTCCTAGTTATTTCATGCAGTCCATGATGATACCTAGGAAAACTCGTGATGAAATTGAAAGGTTAGTCAAACAGTTTATATGGGGATCGTCCGAAAGGAAAAAGAAGATGGCTCTGGTTGGATGGGATTTCATTTTTCAACCAAAGGTGTGTGGTGGTCTTGGTTTGAGAAATCTTCGAGATCAGAATATTTCTTTTTTGATGAAGTTGAGGTTTAAATTGGTTTCTGACAAGGAAGCTTTTTGGGTTCGTGTGCTTAGATCGAAATATCGATTGAAGTAAGACTTACCGGTTTGTATTGATAGAGATAGAAGTTTCGTTTTTTGGAAGTCTATTTCCAAAATTTGGTCCTTATTTTGTGAAAACTTACATTGGTCTGTTGGAGATGGTCACAAAATTCAGTGCTGGCAGGACATCTAGATTCTTGATATATGACCTCTATCTAGATACATTCCTCATGATGTTAATCTGAATTATGATTGCCTACTGCACGAGATGACTACTGAGGATGGCTCGTGGAACTTAGGTCTCTTTCGCGTTTGGCTTTCAGAAGAGGTGATTCAGGCTATTAAGGGTATTCCTCCTCCTCATCCTTCTGAAGGTCTTGACAGAATTTCTTGGAGTCACATTTTGTCTGGTGTTTTTTCTGTTAAATCCGCTTATAAGGCCATCAAGGGAGGAGAATGGAATCCAGACGATGAAAAATGGAAGATTGCTTGGAAGTTTCCTGGTCCTCAACAGATTCGTACCTTTATTTGGACGATTTTACATGGAAGAGTTCTTAGTAATGTTGAAATAGTTAGGAGAGGTATCTCGGATGATCTTTCGTGTCTCATTTGTGGCTTCCACTCAGAAGATATTTTGCACATCTTCGTGTTTGTCCGGCAGCCAATGATGTTTGGACTCAGGCTAATCCAAGTAAGTACTTTCCAAACTTTTTCTCCTTTCTTTTTCAAGATTGGTTTCTTCTTAATTTGCAGGAAAATAGGTTGGAGGGGGCAGCTAGTTGGGCTTGTTTTTTTGGTTTACTTATTTGGCGTATATGGAAAAATCAAAATTTATACATATTTCAAGGCAAACCTTGGAGCTCAAAAGAAATAGTTCAAGGATCCTACAGTTGGGCGTTACATTTCTTCTCTTCCTCTCGAGAGGTCCCTTCCGGAAGTCTTGATCAAACTGTTGAAGCTCATACCTCTGGAGAACAGGTTCATCTTTATACTGATGGGGCAGTACAATTGGATACTGGCCTTGCTGCAGTTGGGGGAATTGTTCGTGATAAGGAGGGACAATGGATCATTGGATTTCATCGATTTCTTGGAAAATGTTCAGTTTTTGATGTGGAACTGTGGGGTATCCTTGAGGGCCTTAAACTTATTCAACGATGGGGCTATGATCATGTTATTATTCATTCTGATAGCTTGGAAGCTGTTAAAGGCATTCTCGGTAGCTCTTCAACTGTCTCAAACTCCGCATTAATTAGACGAATCCATAATATTATGTCTCAGGAAACTCAATGATTTCTGAAGTATATTCCAAGGGAACAAAATCAGGTAGCGGGTTGTTTAGCTAAACAAGCTTTGATCGAGAAAGGAAATCTGCAAGTCCTCGACGTCCCACCCGAGATATCTCGTGTTTTAATTGATAGGGATAAGTTTTCAAACATTTCTCTCACCAAAAAAATAAAAATAAAATAAAGTTCTAAAAAATCTCATGAAATAATTGTGGGTTTATATATCTATTTTAAGTTTTTAAAAAATTCAAGAAAAATCTAGAAAAAAAATAATATAATTTTTTATTTAATTGAAACAATAATTAAAATTTTTGTTAAGCATTTGTTTCGCATGTATTCAAACTGTGTTACCTCATTTTTTATTAAATAAAAAGATTTTATTATGTATATATATATTTTTAAAAATAATATACAATGAGATAGCTAGAAAAGATGTGGGAAACTAAGCAAGAACAGGATTCGGTGACACTTTTTATTAATGTATGGGCGCAATCTTTTGAATTGAATGATATTATTAAATTACATTTTAGATATATGGTTTTAATATCAAAACAAATATTAATTATAATACATAAAAGTATGCACTAAAATACTAAAAGTTCATTACAGGCGCATATAGCTGGCATATTTTATAAGCTACGAATTAAAAATAAAAAGAAAAGTAGATTGAGAGATTGAAAGATCGTGAAAGTTTCCTTCTTCTCATTTTCATAAATCCTAAAGTTATAAAACATTAGTGCCTCTAACCCCTTTGATTGATCAAGTTCCTTCTCCTATTTTGCTCATCTTTTCCTTCTATAACTTGAGGAGCAAATTAAGTATACTATATCGCATTGCCATAAAATGAAGTTTGGGAAGGAGTTTGCTTCTCAAATGGTGCCTGAATGGCAGGCAGCTTATGTGGATTACAGTTCATTAAAGACATTTTTGAAAGAAATCCATTGTGTGAAACAAAAGTATCGGCAACCAGATACCCCAACTCGGCTTCAACGAGCATTGACGCTTTATAGAAGCTTTAGCGGTTTGGATCCGAGACGAAACAAACGTGGGAGTACATTCGACGATCATGATGTTGAAAACCAAGCGATTCTTGTGAATTCCGTGCTAGGAAATGGCTCAGGGAAATACGAGACTACTTTTCTTATGGTTGCAGAAGAAGGGGCTGAATATGAGCAAGAGTTCTTCAAAAAGCTTGATAATGAGTTGAATAAAGTTGACAAGTTTTGCAGGTCTAAGGTGAAGGAAGTTATGGCTGAAGCTGAAACACTTACCAATCAAATGCATGCTTTAATTGCTTTTAGGATAAAAGTAGATAAATTACAAGAGAATTTTGATGTTTCTGGTTCTAATGACAGTAAGTACTTTTTCTTCCAAGTTCTGCAGAAATTGTTTTCAATTTTACAGTTGAGACACCTTAATTTATATCCATTGCTTCATTTGCAGAAATCATGGTTCCCATGAATGCATTACAAGGCACAACTGAATCAGACAATGATGCTAAGCAATCCAGTAATGGCTGCCAAGAGATTCAAGAAGAGAACCCCAAGAAAGTAGTGAGCAGCATTAGACTTGCTCCACAAGAGGTGTTGAATCATGTGAAGTTGAATCAAGCTATTCAAGCTCCTTTCTCAGCTGCCAAAGTGTACCGTGCTAGCAATACTAACAAGACACAAATGAATTTTAGCAAGGACAACCTAAAGAAAATCCAAAACCAACTGAAACAAGCCTTTATTGAATTTTATTACAAGCTTCGGCTTCTCAAGAACTATAGGTAACAAATGGCTAATAACCCTTTGTATGTATTTGGTTCCCTTTTCCTTCTACTTTTTAACAAATGTATATTGATTAGTCTTCGATGCTTGTGTCTAAGAACAGCTTCTTGAATGTGTTAGCATTCTCTAAAATCATGAAGAAATATGATAAGGTATATAAGTCTTCTTAACATCAAACATTATTTGGTGTCAACTCAACCAGGCTTGTCGGTACTGATTGTTCTTCTTTCATGGGTCTCAGATCACATCAAGAAGAGCATCAAAGTCTTATATGAGGACAGTGGATGATTCTTATATAGGCAACTCCGACGAGGTAGGTGGCTTCCCAGTAAAATACCTTGGTTTTGATAATTAACAATTCAAAATTCTAGTGTCATTGTTATTCGTACATGGATACTTTAGAAAAATTGAAGAATCGGGTAACATAAGCTTGTTATTTCAGGTAACTAAGCTAATGGAAAGGGTAGAAGCCACATTTATCAAACATTTCTCAAATTCAAACCGAAGTAAAGGGATGAACCAGTTGAGACCAAAATCAAAGAAAGAAAGGCATAGTACATCATTTGGCACAGGTAATCATTATACCCATGTAAATGCCTTTTACCCCTTAAAGAAGATATTTATTGGAAAATTGATGTTTCAGGCTTCTTTGCCGGCTGCACAGCGGCCCTCATACTAGCTCTGGTATTGATTATACATGCTCGCAATATCCTCGATAAGGAAGGAAGAGTTCAATACATGGAAAGCATGTTTCCAGTATATAGGTTATTTTCTTTTACTATTTTACTCCACTGTTGTTTCAGCTACACTGCAAATGTGACAAATTTAACAAAGTCATCTTAACTATGAACATTGCAGTTTGTTTGGGTTCATGGTTCTACATATGCTCATGCATGCTGGGAATATATACTTTTGGAGGCGATACAGAGTTAATTATTCCTTCATATTTGGGTTCAAGCAAGGAACAGAGCTGGGATTTCGAGAAGTTCTTTTCTTGAGTTTTGGCCTTGCAACGCTAGCACTGATCAGTGTGGTCTCCAACCTTGACATGGAAATGGACCCTAAAACTGGAGATTATAAAGCATTAACTGAGCTACTTCCTTTAAGCTTGCTTTTGGTAAAAACTAAAAACTACTTCACTTCAAAATCGCAAATCCCAATTCAGCAAAACCATTTTTTGATCTATTTACTTTTTGCTTTTTCAACCAGCTTGTGATAATTGTATTGCTTTGTCCTTTCAACATCCTTTATCGCTCAAGTCGCTTCTTCTTGCTCAGAACTTTGTTTCGCTGTATCTGTGCTCCCCTCTACAAGGTAAATAAATATCGTTTGTTGAATCAGAAGATTTGGGAACCTTTCAGTTGATTTTCAGCAAAGATGGTCCGTGACTTGTAATATTGATGCAGGTAAAATTTCAGGATTTTTACTTGGCAGATCAGTTTACTAGTGAGGTACAAGCATTTAGAAGTGTGGAATATTACATTTGCCATTATGGTTGGGGAGACTTCAAACTCAGACAGAACACATGCAAATCAAATGACATATTCAACACTTTTTATTTCATCGTTGCTGTAGTCCCCTACTGGTCTCGTCTCCTGCAGGTATTTTCACTTCTATATATATGTTTCAATCCCTGGAGAACACAAATAGCGTAAACTACACTAGATGCCACTCAACTTTATTTAATTTTTAATTTTTGCCATTGACATTTTGAAACTTACAAAGATGCCACTAATATTTTCGGATTACTACAAAGATACCATTCCACCATTTATTCCATTACTTGGGTATCATTTTTATTTTTAAATTATTTATTTCCCTTTTTATTTCTTCACTTAAACTCTTAAATGCCCGTTAAACTCTAGGGAAATGATTGTATGATTCCACGTCATAAAAGCATGACAAATCAAATTTTTCTTCCTGATGTTTAACTTTTTCTTCTTGAAAAAATTCAAATCCAACTAAAAATATTAAAAATTAAGAGTAAAATTCTAATTTGTCATGCTCCTATTAGAAAAGGATAAGGATAACATGAAATTACAGTTTCATACAATTTATTCTCTTAAACTCCTTTAGAACTACACTTTCATCCCCCGCCCTCCCTTTTTCCTCAAGCTTTCCTCCTGCATCTCTCTATCATCGTCCCACCCTCACCCTACTCCTTAGTTCACTCTCGAAAAAGGGAAAACGATTTCTTAAGAGTTTTAATCCTAAAACCCCAAAAAAGAAGAAATCATACCCTAAATTCTCCCAAATTCTGAATTCCATTAAAAATAAACCCCTCCACCACCAACCACCCTAAAACAACCCAAAAATAGGGGTAAAGTACACCTTTTTTTTTTTTTCCAGCTTACTCCAAATACCCCCATTTTTTGTGCTAAGATCATCTTCCATTGCTTAGAAAACTTAAGGAACAAAATTTGGAACATTTCAACAATCATCATTTACATCACAAATAATTGTAAGGGAAGACACTTGCTTCTCAATTACTCTGATGGACAAAAGTGGAGTAGAGCAACATCCACGTGTCATGAATATGATGCAAGTAAGTTACATTTACAGTGAGAATGTATCTAATTCTGAAGTAGCAATTTTTATATTTATCTTTATAAATCCAACAAATGCAACTATATTTTCTTTACATAAGAGATAAAAACAAAAAAAGTAAATAACATGGAGCAATTAAGATAAAATAAAATAAAGGGAGGGAGGAAGGCAAATTAAACTGACTAGAATTCCAATCCTTCAAACTAAGCAGTAAGCACCTCTATTGCAAGCAAGAGACTTAAGCCCTCAATGCCACCTAATCTTGCCATGATCTTTCATTTCCCGGTTCTATTTGGCCCATTTTCGATGTTCCTGCAGGCTGATATTTTAACATCAAGGTGCTGCTCATCACTTCCGATTCTAGTTGAACTTTTCTTAAATTCCTCCATTCTCACTGAATTAGTTTGAGTTTGTATTTCTTCTTCCTCTCTCTGCATTGAAGGAAGGAGATGTTGGAGACATTAGCAAATGATAAAAGACTATAGCATGAATTTTTTTATGACAACAAGTGGTTTACCCAAATCTGGTTTAGGTCTAAAGTTGGTTTCATGTTTCGGCAGTTAGGGTTTGTTGAGACAGGGAAATAAGATGAAAAGAAATGAAGTAGAAGAAGAAAGGAAAAGAGAGGAAAAAAGAAAAAAGAAAAAAAAAATTAATATTAGAAAATGGAAGAAATTCTTTTTGAACATATGACACATTTAACGTACTAAGTCAGACACAAGTTATTCAAGTAATGGAGTAAATAGTGGAGTGGCATCTTTATAATTATTCGAAAAAACCTTAGTGATATCTTTGTAAGCTTAAAAAAGTGGTGACAAAAATTAAACAAAGTTGAGTCACATTTGATGAAATGTACCCAAACAAATATTAAGCTGTGTACGAACAATGAGAGAGTTAAAACTTGAACATTCCTTTTTCAATTGCTAGTGTGTCCGAAGGTTCCATGATGAGAAAGATCCAATGCAAGGGTACAACGGATTGAAATACTTTCTGACAATTGTTGCTTTGTGTACGAGGACTGCTTATGGGCTTGACAGGGGAACCAGTTGGAAAGCAGTAGCTTGGACATTTTCAGCCACGGCGGCTCTCTATGGTACTTATTGGGACCTTGTTGTCGACTGGGGGCTACTACAAAGGCGGTCCAAGAACCGCTGGTTGAGGGACAAACTTCTAATCCCTTACAAAAGTGTATATTTCGGAGCAATGGTAAAATAAAATGTGTGATTCTTATATCTCTGTTCATGAACATGGCTAGGGTAGCCATCAGTTTTAACAAAGGTGGTATAAAAATGCAGGTTTTGAATGTATTGCTGAGATTTGCATGGTTGCAAACTGTCTTGGATCTAAGTTTATCATTGCATAGAGAAACATTGATTGCTATTGTTGCCAGTCTAGAGATAATTCGTCGTGGGATATGGAATTTCTTCAGGTATATGTAGAGTAGAGTAGAGAAGAGAAGAGAATAGTTTATTATATTGGAATTTGAATTTCACTCTCGTGGATGTCACCTTTTTAAGTTTGGGGTTAATATCTCTATGAGCAGGTTGGAGAATGAACATTTGAACAACGTGGGCAAATTTCGTGCATTCAAATCAGTGCCACTACCTTTCTACAACGATGAGGATGAAGACCGGATTGATTAGATTGCTGCAAATATATATGAGAGAGATGGTACAAAGAAAGCCCGAAGATTTTTTATTTTTATTTTATTTTTTATAAAGGGAAGATTAGAAAAGAATTGCACCTTACTACCAAATTGTTGAGTAGAGTAATTTCTCCTTTATTCGAAGTTATTACCCAAGCATTCAATGTATGTATAAAGCAAAAAGTATTTTTTCAAAATACTATTTTTTTATCCCGTATAATGCATGTATTGATTTTGGGTTTACATATTAAATATATTTAATAATTTTGATTTTTTTTAAATGAATTTCTAAAAATTCCTTTAAAATTTTAATTCTCACTTAATAAAGTTTTAAATGAAATTTTTATTTAATTAAAGTAAAATAAAAATATGTTTAACTTGTATACATGTTTACTTAACAAATCGTAATGTGTTTCTGCATCGAAATGCAAAACAAAGTAGCACAAAGTTAGTCATGTCTATAAACTTTTATATATTTTATGATTTAGTCATTTCTTCACTATTCTTCATTTCACTATAACAAATCACTTAGTAAATGAAATTAAATAATTAATTCCATCATTCTTAATCAACTTCTTATTTACGTATAGCATCATAGTTAATCAAAAATCATGTAAACATTTATACATCTAATTAAATTTACTAATTAAAATTATCTAAGCTAAGTAAAATTCTAGTTGTACTTACAACCAAAGACTTGGAATCAAGCTTTCTTCTTCTTCTCTTTGGCTATCTCTTTGCCTTTGTCCCAACTCGTTGTTCACTTCTCTTCTCTTTTTCTTCATTTTCATATCAAAACATACAAGATATACTTATCAAAATATAATCAAATAACATATTTATGTTCTTTAAATCCATTACCTTAATTTCTTGTCATCAATCTCTGATTCTTATTTTCTCTTTCCTCTAAGATAATTATGGATGCACTTCTCATAAAACTAAGATAGTTATTAGGCCTTTTTATTGATTTTACTAATTATTCATGAAAGAATTTGGAAGAATAAACATGGAAAGCTTAGAAATGATGAAAAGATCTATTTATAATAAAAACAAAAGTTGTAAAGATGGAAAAAGGAGAGAGTGGTGCAAAAATGGGATCATCTTTCTCAAATATTTAAAAACAAAAATTTAGTAATTTAATAATTAAAATAATAAATATTAAAATATTTTTACCAATCATACTTTTACATTAATTTAATCCGTAATCATTAATATACATAATTATTTAAATTACATATTTACCCATTTAGTCCCTTAACTTCCTTTACAATACCATTCATGAGTCATATTTTTTCTTGGTAAAGTTTCACCACTAGTCTCTTCTCCTTTTTCTTTCAATTCAATCTAATCATTCCAACTTTTAATTTTCTTAATTTTGCCCCAATACTTTTCACTCTCTTACAATATAGTCAATATCCCGGATTATTTGTCACAATAAACAAGTCTTTTTATTTACCCTCGATGATCTATCTTCACTCTCAACTAACATTGATAATTTCTATTTTATAACACTACCAAAATCTAACACATTTACTCTCAATTAACACAGTTCCCGACTAAGAAGTATCGAGGATGTTATAGGTTTCCAACTTTTTACCCTTTTCTTTCCATCCAATTGAGGTTTCGCTGTTACATGATAAAAATATTCTCATTTTTGTGTTTGAAGTTTTCCTAAGCTTATATTAGCTTTTCTTTTTTAAGAGCTTATTAGAATGTTGGCACATATCGTGAAACTCAAAATACCAATTTACTAGAATTCAATTTTAAAAAGCATCGATCGATGCAAACCCAACTTTTGAATATCATTGACAGGTTTCTCTTTTTTGTTTTTTTCTTTCTCAATCTTTTTAGCATTCCATTTTTCACACTTTTCTCTAACTCTCCATCTCCCCCGTTTCTACTTTCTACTTTCATCTCTGTTCTCTTTTTGTTTTTTTGGTCGGTCTTCAGTATTTGTGGCTGCGCAGAGCAGTGATGGCCTGATGGGTGGGCTAGGTTCGCTTTTGGTTTCCCTTTTTTTTTTTTTTAATTTTTTGAATTTTTTCTGATTTGGGTGAGCTGATAATTGCAAAGAGAACGGGGCCTCAACTGATAATTGGGCCAATTGGGCTATTTTTTAAGCTTGACCTAGCCCAAGGAATCCAAAATTTCCAAAAACAAAGGTCCAACCGGATTTTACTAGTTTTTCCAGTTCATGGTTCTCGGTCTGACCTTGATCCTTGATATTTTCCGATTCCTGGTTCAATTTTTTTTTTTTCTGTTAATCAGACCAGCTACCTGACCAATTTCCAATGGAATCAATCTAATCTTGTTTCAAAAACACAGCTAAAATCTAGATCTAAAACATGACTTAAAATTCAAGTTATTCATCATTTTATTTTCTTTTTTAACAATTTTTTCATTTCTGTTTTTCAAAAAACAGTTTTAAAAAGAAAAGATTCTTTAAAAAATTTGTTATGATTTATTATTTTTATTTTTGAAACCGAAGGGACTTTGTATTGTTGTAATATTAAAATAATTTTAGCTTTATACAACAGTTAAAATATATAATAGTATTTGTATTCTTCATAATTTGAAATTTAATTTTTTATTTTTATTTTTAAAAATTTAAGTCTAATTATTATCACTAATAATACTTTTCGTTAAATTTGTTAGTGTAATATTTAAAAAAAAATACTCATTTAGTAGCATTTTAACAAGGGTTAGTATTTGGTAGACTAGTAGTGTATTTTTTTTTTATTCCACAAGCAATTTTAAAAATTGACATGTGTTTCTTTTCTTTTTTTTAAATATTTATTTTTTTAATATATTACTATACTCCTATAAGACATTTGTCAACCCCTGACCTAATTATGAAGATTAAAAACTCCACTAAAAATGTACCAAATATTTTTTCATTTAATAATGATATAATTCTCTTTTACTTCAAAATTTACTTAGGGGTTTATGATCATCAAAGAATCCATCCAATTATTGTTGAAACTAAGGTATTTTCAATGTATTTTATGATCCATTAAAATTAATATTTTTGAGATTCGTAATTATCCTTACAATAATATTATCTTTAAGATTCAAATCTTACCACTGCATTTAGTAGGGGTAAATGTTTTCATCTACAACCCAAAGATGAGTTAGTCAACTTTACTGTTTTAAAAATATTTTACTTATTTTTTAAATAGTATAATTTTATAATTACTTTCTTTTTTTACTTCTTACCATGATTATTGAAATCGAACCAATTAGATCGAGAACCTTCAATATACCGGTCTAAAGTAAAAAGGAAAACCGGTTGAATCACGAACTGCTTTGAATGCGAATTGCAAATTGGATGAACCGAGAAAAAACCTATTTTGACCCTCTTTCTATTGAGATTCACAAATCAACAACTTGATGAATATTTGATAAAAAAATGAAAATTTTGACTCTAAAAAATATTAGGTACATTTAAAAACAAGGAGTCAACACTAATCTTTTTTTTTTTTTTGGTTAGGTGTGTTCAACCACCGACAAAATCATCTTCTAAAATGAAATTTATCCCTTTTAAAAAAAAAACGATTTTGGGTCTATTTTAAAGTTAAGAAAAAAAAATTGAGTTCAAGAATTAGTTATGCGTGAAGAAGGTTTTAGCATGCTCACAACGCTCAAAACTGATACCTTGTTAAATAAATGTTGTCTTAATTTTTAAAAAAATATAAGTTCAATTTGTTATTTAAACGTGATCCCATAAGTGTATACACATACTATATATGTATATGTGTCTACTAATACATGCACACACATATATATATATATATATATATATATATATATATAACTTAATACATAAATGTAAAAAAAAAAAAAATAGAACATTCATAAGTGACAACCCTAACATGCATGAACTAAACCCTTTACATGGTCACATTAACGGAAAATCCATTTACACCATCAAGTTTTCATATCAAAAGGTTCCATTTCAAGATAAACAATCCATACAAGCTTAAAATCACAAGAGACAATGAGAATACATAAAAGCTTAAAACTACAAAAAAAGATAAAAAAAAAAAATATGAGTTTTTTTAAAGGAAATTAAACTAAATTTTAATTTTCACCCTATTTTCCCCCTTTACATTCACAAAACCCACGTTAGTCTTTTCCATCTTTTTGTTTTGTCGTCTCTTGCATCTCTCAAGCTCTTCTCATTCAATTTTGATTCCAAACTTAATTCCTTAGATTTCTATCATTCCCCAAGCCATAAATCTCCATAGTATTTCAAGAACAACACCCAAAATACCATAGATTTTGTCATCTCCCAAGCTTGTGGGCTTTTCGAGTTGTCAACCAAAAGCTCGTTTTTCTTCCATCGAAGGTAAAGAATCATTTTTCTATTTGTTTTTAATGTTATCTAGTCTTTTAAATGGAGTTTTTAGCTGTTAAATCACATGTTTTAAATAAAACCCGAAAATTGGGTTGTTAACGGTGGATTCTGGGATTTTGGGTAAAAACGTGGTTTCAAAGTGTTTTTCAATTAGTTTTGACATGGCTAGAAGGTTCCTAAACTTAGTTTAAAGTTTCGTTGAAGATTTCCAATGTTTTAATGAATTTTCGTGAAAATTTCCATAAACATGTAAAAAAATTTGATACCATGAATTAGGTAGTTTTAAGTAGTTTAAAGGTTGAGAATTAGTTGTAAGTGAACAATTAGATGAACAAAATCAATTGGCATTGAAATTCAAGTTTGTTATGTCGAAGGTTTCGATTACGAGAGAATTTAGCTTAGGCTTGTGTTTTGATTGTTTGAAGTGAATCTTTGGCTGATTGTTGATTGTGTATATTGTGTGGTTATTATGTGTAAAGCATCAGAACCATTGGAGCCTCTTACGAGCAAGGTGAAAGGTAAGGAAAGCTAGTTTAAGCTTTCGGCTTTTCGACGAAAGCATAATCGGTGAGTGTTTGGAATCTCTACTAGTAGACATGATTCATAGTGTTAATTGGGAGCTTAAGAATAACCTAAACCCCTATCATAAATTCCAAGTGTAAGCTTTCTATTTTCCTTGCCTTATTTTGGCAAATTATGTAATTATGTGAATAATTGTGGATTGATTATTATGATATGATATTGTGATATGAGACATGTGTGATGACTATTGTGAATTGTGTTGTATTGTGGGCATGATATACATGCCAAATGACAGTGATAATGATATGATAATAATGCAAATATGTAGCAAAAGCGAGTGGAATTTTGGTATGTATATATGTTTTGAATTGTGGAATGTGATATTATTATGACAGCTAATATGTGAGAATACTTGTATGTGATATATGATGTACTGATTTTAATGTACACATATGTGGTCGGATATGTGATGGCTCAATGAGCATTATTGTGGCACAGGTACCCTTTTGTTGAAGGTCGTTCGAGCTTTTCCTGGGAGTATAGCATGGGTTACTTCAGCGTCGTAGCGCCTGGTACTCGAACATTGGCTCGAACCTTGCATCCTTGAATCGATAACCATCTTTCGGCTAACTTAGCCTCCTCCGTCCATCGGGACCAACAAGGGGTAGTACAGGAATATTCACTTGTTGTCCATCGACTATGCCTTTTGGCTTGATCTTAAGCCCTAACTCACCCTCCGTGGACGAATCTTACGGAGGAACCCTTGGGTTTTCAGAGTATTGGATTCTCACCAATGTTTGCGTTACTCAAGCCAACATTCTCGCTTCTACTTTGTCTACTCTCGCTCATGTGGGTGCTTCCCCCTAAGGCGGAACACTCCCCTACCGATGCATTTTTACATCCCACATCTTCAGCAAATCGCTTAGCCCCGTTCATCTTCGGTGCAAGACCGCTCGATCAGTGAGCTATTACGCACTCTTTTAAGGGTGGCTGCTTCTAGGCAAACCTCCTAGCTGTCTCTGCACCCAATTAAATGTGAATCCGATAAGCATGCATTGTGTACAAGTTGTGATGTAAATTGATGAATATGAACAGAGATGATGGGCATTAAATCAGTAATTAAAAATGTGTAATTATGTTGTGGATATTTTGACGTTGTGACCTTATGAGACAGTTGGATATAGTTGGCATGCCATAGGATTGTGATTACTCACCTATATGTATATGTGATTTGGGCATTGAGGCCTTTTGACATGTTTGGAGAGATAAGAGAATATGAACTAAGCTCCATTCAACGGGACATGTTTGGTGTGTTGGAGAGTGTTAGCTTTATGCTTCACTTTTTGAGATATGTTCGACTCTATGAGTCAATTGGTGTATTAGAGATCCGTGTATACGATGTGTGGTGATAGAGCCCACTTTTATGTTTCATAGCCTCAAGTGCCAAATTATTATTTAAATGTGATCTTATATACTGTGATAATACGATGTAGGATGGATACATAAACATGTGAATAATATGCTAAATGAGTTGATTTTAAGTTTCATGAAAATGTTAGTATGTTCTTATGGTAAATTGTGTATGTAATTGTAGTTTGGGTCGTTATCATTTAACTTGTGAATGCATGTAAATATATAAGCTAGACTTGTGAGTTATAAAAGCATGTATACATTATTTAGTCTTGATGAATTATTGTAAAATGAGTTATTTGAATATGAATTGAGTGTAGTCGTACATGAGAGTATATGCTAGTTTTATGATTTAATAAAGCGTGAATATGTTATTGTGGCATAATTAGAATATGGTTGTGAGCATGTTGTAGTATGATCTTGTTTAACCTTTGATGTTGTGTATACTTTGTGATTATTCTGACATTCACTGAGCTTGTTTAAGCTCACTCACTCTCTCTAACCATTGCAGATATTTAACATTTGCAGTGTGAGTGGTGCGGGGATACTAAGGAAGTGATCCAAGTTAGGCTTTAGTATTTGCGTAGGTGGTATTAATATTATTCTTTGAACTCTGGGGATAAGGCAATGTGGTTAGACTTTGATTGATTTTTATTATGGTCCTCATGATATTTTATGGGTTTAGTTTTCTAGCACTTTTGATGGATGTTATAATTATTTCATTGGTATTGTTTTGGTTTGAATATTTGCTATGTTGAAGTGCCATGAACTGTATGTATTGTCAATGGATGTTGAATAATGTGGTAGAATTGTTGTATGATACTGCCATGATGTTTTGGATATTTTGTAGCTTAATTATTCCTAGGAATTATAGGCTTGGACCTTGGTATGTTGATTCTTTCTCGGACATGTTTTTGATGTTTTGAACTGTTATTTTGGTCGTTTTGATATTGGTTTAAAAAGGTAAATGATGCATGTTGATTAGATATTTGTTGGAATAGATTAAATGCTTAGATGTGCTGTATTTTTGTGGTATGGAGTAGAGGTATCGATATTCATGTTTTAAAAATGAAACCTCCATGATTTTTGAAAGTGCAGGAAGTCTGTAATGTAATTGGGTATCGATACCGTATCACGAGTATCGATTCTCGGGGTAATAAAATCGATACTTTTCAAAATGTATCGATATTTTTTGAGTTTTAATTTTTAAGCGAGAAACATAATGTTGTTATGGTATCGATTTTCCAAGCAGTATCGATACCATTTGAAAGAAATATCGGTACATTTGTTTCAATATCGATACCTACATGAATTGTTTTGAAATTTTGCTGAGTGGTTCTAATGCATATTTAATTATTATTATAAGTTCATTTGAAGTATGTTTGTCATGTTCTAATGATGAATGATACGTGTTTGACTTCAAATTTGTACAAATGCTAAATAGAAAAGAATGATTGTTTATTAATTTGACATGTTGTTATGTATATGATGTGTGACGGTGGTATGACATGTTGATATTCGGGCTTGGCAAGTGGGCTGAATATAGGGTGTTACATAACGATATTTACAATTCTGCTTTTCAGTTTGATTGGATGCCGTACATCGACACCGATATCATATATTGAATCTCACCGGAAGTGTTGGCCAATCGAGAGATGTGGGACGCGAATGTGCCATTGGTACTGTACGCAACGGTGGAAATTTACGAGTCGAACTGGGTGATGCGAAAGTTCAGGTGGAGGCAACGAATTCTGCTGCCACCGCGACACCTAAAGGAGCTGTACAAGGTGGACATGCGAGGGAAGGACGACAATGACTGAGCAGTGCGAAACGGGGAGTACATCGAGGCATGGGATCATAGGATGCAATCCTTACCCGTTCGCGAATCATTTTTCTCAGCATACACGGCAGTAGCTGATGATTACTTGGTATGGTTTAGAGCCGTCGGCAAGTCTTATCTACTACTACCGAAGGTGAGGAGTAGGCAAATTCGTCCGAAGAGGCAACATCGACTGGTACAACAGTATGGGATGAGACACGATCGTACGATGGGTTCGTCATCCACTCTAGTAGAAAATGCACTGCTTGTGGCTACGCAATATTCGGGTCAGTTTGCTTCACTTATTCTCGTTCAATTCAGTAACTCTATGTTTTTTTCACAACCACCACCGTACTACAGACCACCGCCATACATGGTCGGTTTTTTTATTCTTGTAGGTACATATTTCAAGGCACCGACGTCCCTTGTGTACTACACCGCCATGCAGATACTGATGCTGAACCCCATGTTGGGAGCTAAACACACCCCGACGTAGGCGCCACCCCTGATGACGATACTGATATAGACGCCCATACAGCAGTTGATGACAATGTCGATGCCCCGTACCTTTTTGATGTACCCGGTACTTGGGGCACCTTATGGTTACACGCCTATAGTGACCCAGACACCACGTGTATCACTATTTTACGAGGGTGGCTCATCGTCGTAACCACTGGATGCGGGAGTGGCGGATACACGATGGCAAGCGAGGACGGCGCAACAATCGATCACAGAGGAAGATGATAACACTGTCGATCCCAAAGAAATGATTGCCTAGAGGGCCGTGGTAGGTACATATTCAGGCAATGATGATTACGAGGAGGAAATCTATAGGCCTGCACCTCTGGATGCACCATCGATTGCACCTCCGATTGTACACCCGGTTGTATGTAAAAATCCTCCATGTGACTGTCGTCCACCGCTTTGCAGCACACATTCTCTCCGACAACACAATTGAGTTATTTTTTGTTATAAATATGGTGATGTAAATATAGATATGTCATAAATAAATAAAAATCGAGGTTATTGATTCGAACAATACCTTTGTCTTTATTACTATCTATCATGAGTTATGCGTAAGTTAACGATAAATAATAAATTGAATAAATGGGAATCTGCAAAGCATGCTAATGAATATGAAATTAGGTAGAAAGTAATGTTATCGACGCTGAGGCCCCAACGTATCCCTATACAAAGAACATGTTGGCTTCGTATGCCCTAAGTTTCTACAATACCCGCATAATTTCTGTTGACCGTCTCTCTACCGAATATCCATATTGTTCCTTATCTGGGTGGAATTTGGGCAACCTTTTGGGACGCGACGTAGATCCTTGTTAGGAACCAACTCAAACGACACGCTGGACAAAAGCGACCACATGCTCTCATCTGGGACGGGTGGGAATTCAGGACTCTACACACTGTTAATGCGTTATAGTTGGTAGACGTCGTTAATGTAAGGTGCGTACTCAATTCGTATGTTCCCACATGTGACAATTGAATGTGCGCAAGGGAACCGAAGTTCTTAGAATCTCCAACAATTGTAGGCCCCTTCCATAATGTTTATATGATAGGATGCACCTGACATTTCCTAGTCGAGCTTAGTGTGCTCCTTAACTCAAAAATCGAGGTTTTGAAGTGGGTGGCTCACTACAAACATAGTGTTTACTCTCGCTGTACTTGGCTGAATCTCTTTCATCACATCATCGGAGAATGTACCGTCGCTCATTATTTTTCTGGAATACGCTAACTCCTTATTTGGAAATAAGGCAGCCAGTCGAAAGTATGTCTCGTTGACAACCGATGTTACCAGAAAATGATGCGTTCCTTTCAGTACGGAGTTGATGCACAAGGCCAAGTTTGACGTCATGTGCCCGTATCATAGACCCCCCATTGTACGACTGCATCCATTGTTCGAATGGTATATTCGATACATACGTTGCACCATAAACATTAATGGTGCTCAAGTTGTTGAACATTTGATGGAATTGATGTAAGACGAACTCATAACCTATCAGGAAATAATTACCAGTTAGTGCAATGAAATAACACGATATGAATATTCGATGTGCAATGAATACATAGTTCAAAATACAAACCCGTGTTGATAACTAGACTCACTTAGTTACCGAAAGATGTTTTTGATGGTAGTTAGATCCTACATATCGTATGCAGTACCAATGATGAGTACGATCCCAGAGGGCTTTATGATATCAATCACCGAGAGTATTTCGGGTCCCCTGTCCGATATGACACATTTTTCGGGCTACAGGAAAAACACGGTGGTGCAACCGGCTCAAAAAGAAATATCAGAAAAATGGAATGCTATAAGTAGAATCTTTTGATTATCGTCCTGAGCAACGACAATCAACAAACGCTGTTGATACCTTCCGTACAGCCAGGTGTCATCAATTTGAATCATAGGTTTGCAGTGTTGAAATGTCTTTATGCATTGCTCAAATTTCCAAAAGAACCGATAAAAAAATCTTTTTCTAGGAACCAATTGATCACCATAGTACGTTGGGCGTGTTTTAAGATCGGTTACGGAACCTAGTACGTAGGAATTTAATACCTGACAGTATTGCGATAGATAGTTATACAAACCCTTTCACCCGTGATGCAACTTCTCCATTGCCTTCTATTTTGCAACCCACAATTTGTAGTACATTGGAGTGTACTGGTACTGGCTACGTATGTCCACAATCAGCACCTGTATTTGAATCTAGGGGCTGGCCTTCACCATCGATAGAATAATGTCAACAATCATGTCCAAGTCTAACCTCGGATGGTCCTGACTTGCACCTGTCGCAATGCAAGTATGGGGACCAGAATACTTCTTTACCATTCACACCCCAGTTTTCTTCCGATAAGACACCATGATTTTCCACTTACACCTCCCATCTTTTATTTTGCACTTTCTTTCAATTTTCTTGGAACGGGACTTCATGACGTAGTAGTTCACGCCGTTCTTTAAGTTGTACCACTTCAGTGCAGCAAGGAAAGCATCTTTGTTGGGGTATTCCGTTCCAACTTCTATTACTCGTACATCACGATTTGTGCTTGCTTGACTAGTTGTTCTGTACGGAAGCCGCGAAAACACTAAACCACCCTCGGTCGATAGGTTGATGTTCCTTATGTGGGGCAGAGGTTCACACACCCTAAATCTCGCATTTGGATTCGGAGCATTGTCCAGGGCGTTATCGTCAGACTCACAATGTTCTGGATCTATTGTAACCGGATCCAATTCAAAAAATAGTGCTACTTCTGAACCACCCAGACCGTGCTGCCGGATTGGCTCAGGTTTTGACTCTTTCCCCTTGTTTGCGTCTACAACCCCTTCTACCTCAGGTGCATCTCCTTCCTCGTCTACGCCTTCATTGTCACCTTCGAGCACACTATTGGAGGTACCCTCGTCGTCCCCTATCGAAAGGAGTAGGTCATTGGCTCTCTTATAACCCGTGTACTTGTCAGAAAATTCAACGGGTTCATGTCCGGTGTACGTCAATGATCCTTCGGTATAACTACTTCCGCCCCATAACATCAACCCAGTGCTGAAGTTGAAATCGAACGCATTGATTATAAGTCAAGCCCGAGTGTCTAACTTTGGGCTATGTTGATACCCCGACTGGTACTGACCCCTGAAGTTTAGATCGATGCCATAGACCGATGAGTTTCAGCCTATAGATGTTTCTAGAACATCGTAGTAGCCACTTTGTAGCAAGCCAGAAAACCCATTAAATAGCCGTGTAGTAGGACTTTCTGCTTCAACTTTGGTACCCGTATTTATCGTGATGGTAGTTGAAGATGGGCCAGATCCATCAGCATCGGCGAACTCCACGTTTAACTCAATAACAACATTTTCGCTTTCGGTATGCGATGATATGACCGTCTCGAGATACGTCTCTCTAATCACATCGAATAGCTCATACTTATAGGGGTCAGAGGAAGTAACAAATCTGCATTGCATCCTCATAATTCTTCCCCAGGTCGATCAGCTAACTTTCCTCCTGATTCTAGTCCGTAGCTCATGCATTTGAATGGTACTAACGATCTCAAAAACATAAAAATTACAAGAAACGGGTTGAAAACGGACTTACATGCATACATTGAAGCTTGGCTGAAGCTTCAAGGTCTTTAACAATGGCTTTTGGTTAATGTAAAAGAAAATAGATTAGGAATATAATTTTTGTTTCATATTTGTAACCTTTTTCTTTATTTTAATAATAAAATAACATATAAAACATATAAAATTAAAAGAAATTAAAGCTCAAACCGTCTCACTATCTTAAGAATGGGTAATTTATCCATTAAGGCCATCCAATTATGTTTCTTTAATAAATTAACACCTTTAAACTAATAGCGATTGAATTTTTCAACTATTATGATTTAGTCTTTTTTGCTTAATTAACTATTTAAACATTAAAATTTCTTAACGAAACTTTAATAAATCCTTAATAACACTCCAAAAATATTTAATAAAATACTTACGGCTCGTTTTATAAAAATGAGGTCCCGATACCTCATTTTCTAAAACCACTTGACTTTAGGGTCTTACCACTTGAACCTAAGTTCTTCCATTTAACAAAAACCATTAAATCAATTTTTTATTACTACACCATATATTAATCATAAATAGTAAATAATAATATTTACGGACTCTCACGTCGGATTTGTGGCCCCGAAACCACTATTCCCTCACTTCAGAGAAATGGGCTATTACAACATAAATAACTGCATGGCATGTTATTAGATTTGATTTAATTCTGAAAGGATTAATTAGATTGGATTATAATCGATTGATACAAGCAAGTATTCGAAAGAATATTTGTAGCACTCTAGACATAAAAGTTGCAATCTGTAGAGGGAAAGGGAGAAAAATCTAGATATCATTCTTGAGTTCTGTAGACATTCAAGAACTCGAAATGATAGCTCAAAGTCTAGCTTTCGAACGAAGCAAACTATAGTAGTCATTCCCTGAGCTGTAGAATGGTCAAGATTTTGCCATGGCATTATTATGTTATAAAAATAAGCCCGATTAATTCCAACCTTTATCATTCAACAGTACAAGCTCTTTCCCACTTATTCTTTGAGAATTGTCACATCAATTTATTGCCCTGGCATATTTTTAGTCATAATTGATTTTATTAATCCTTCATTACATATCTTTATCAATTAATCACTTGTTTCTTTTGCATAGTTTAATTAGTCAATTTCTTAGTAATAGCATAACCAATTATTTTAGTCAATTCTGATCCCTGTAGAGACGATACTCACTCATCACTTTATTACTTGAATCGACATGTATACTTGCACATTCGCAGTACATACTCACACGCGACAGGTACCATGGCACGTAGGAGGCCATATGGGAACTGGAAGAAATGTTTCGTCAACAGTATCCTTATTTATTCGAACTAGGTAAATTTCAAGGATGAAATTTCTTTAAGGAGGAGAGAGTTGTTATGCCCCAAAATATAGGGGTTAATTGAAATAATTAGCTAAGAAATGAATTAAGCTTAATGGTTAAGTAGTTAGTGCACTCCCTAGAGGTCCTAGGTTCAAGTCATTCCTCTCCCATTTATTTTCCTTTTATTTTTAGCAAACTAGGATGAAAACCACACTAAAACAAATATAGTTAGGAGTAAAAACTTAACAAGTAATTAGCCTAGGCCAAATGGTTACACGCTTGCTTCCACCCTTACATACCCGACTTCGAGATGCCCAAATTCCCCCTATTCCTTTTAATTTTCGATAGCAAGGGTAATTTACCATGTAGCCCCTGAAAGTTTAAAAACCCTAGGTATTTAACCCCTCTTCCTAATTAACTTTGAATTCTTGCTTTTTTTCCAAACCAAACAAAATTTTCCTTTCTTTGCATCATATTTTCTTTTCATTGCTAAAATTATTTTTGCATTCTGAATCAAAATAAATCCCGTACAAATCATATTTCCTACTAGTTCTTGATTTCTCTATTGATAGCATCTATTTATTTTCATCAAAGGTTCGATAAGTACATTCATTTTGATTACAATCTACTACGATTCTTGCCAAAATCTTCAATTAATCTTGATTGAATCTTGAAACCTAATGCTAACTCATGTATAAACATCATTTCAAGGATCTGTTTTAGGTGCATTGGAATAGATTTAATCGTGAGGGACATCGTTCGGGTTTCCAGTGAAAGGTGTGTGTTTTTCTACAAGTGAATTAGGGTAAACTATGTTTAGGAATAGGGCCACACAGTCTTCCACATAGGCATACTATGCACCTTCTATGAAGTCCGTCGGAACAGTAAAACTGAGATTTTTGTACGATGCCTTTATAGCATGTTATGTTTGGCCCTTCTGGCGTGATCTGTCATGTATGTTTGATAAGGGTTTGCTATGCTCAAGGTTGAGAGTTGAATAAGTTTTAAGGGTTTTGTGAAAATAGAAGTGTATTTGTATGTTAATAAGGGTATTTGCCATAATGTTCTGTAAATATTGAAATGGGTGTATTCAATATGAACTTATCTTTATTATATGAAGGTTGATTCCGAGTTATGTGGAACCTCCTATAACTGTGCTGTACTGTATCATCTTCTGAAATTATTCTAAGTTTGAGTCAGTGTTATCTTAAGTTTATAGGGTTCTGAAATAAAATGATATGAAATTTATCTGAATGGTTTATGTAATACATTATCAGTATGGGTTGTGCAGTATTGAACCAAAGTATGTTTTAAGTGTGAGTTTAATGGTATCTAGTTCTGCGTAAGTATTCACCAACGTATATGTATCCGCCCATGATGAATGTTTGTGAATGTGAGATAAGTATACGTGTTAAGGTATGGTTTGTTGGAAGTGGGCTTTGAGGGTATGTACAGTTGGGAAGTGCCTACGTGATAAAGAGATTGTGAAATGTCTAATAGGATATTAGTTAGTTAGATAAGGAAGATATGGGTAAATCAGAGTATGATACTTGGCATGTAAGGGTATGTTTAAACTGTAACGATATCCGCCTGAAATAAATGGTTTAGAAAAATGGTTGGCACAAAGAAGTTCCTATAAAAATATAAAGTATCTGTCAAGGTAATTCTGTGATAAAGTTCACTAAGTTTTCTTGAGCTTACAAGCTTTGTTATTTGTTTTCAGGTTTGGGAGGAGATTGTGCCAGGAGGAACGATACTAGGGGTACGCTAGAGAAATGGCGGATTGGGTTATTATGCATACAGTGGAAAAACAACATAGTTAGAGAAACACCTTCTGTGTTTGTTTTTATTAAACTTCTATATTGTAATGATTTGTATCAAGTTTGATGTAATAAATTAATCAAAATACTTCATTCGTCTTTAGATGTTAAGTCTTTCAGTTAAAATAATGAATAAAGTAGTCAAAGAAATTAGAAATTTGTAAATTGTTTTGTTAAATTGTTAAGTATTGTGTGATGTAATACTCGAGATCTGAACCTTCAGGTTTAGGGCATTACACCTTTTTATTTCCATATCTACAGATAAACCACCAGTTTAGGATGCGGACATGGCATCCGGAGGGTCTCGGCTCGATTTTATTTAGACTTATTATTTGATATTTTTATTCAGAGACTGTATTGATTTATTTTTGAACTCTGGCATGGGACATAGGATTGATTTTTTTATATAGCATGCATGACATTTTACTTGAATTTAGGTTATTGAAATATGGATATTACTTAATTACGCATGAACTTCGAGTTTTTTTATTAAAAATTTAAACAGATATCACTTTTTTCTGCCAAATTATAATTAAGAATTTGAGTAATAAATAAATGGGAAATTAACTAATTTTTTTTTGGAAAAGTAGACACCCTTACATAGGAAAATTAATCTAAACCGATTTTTGATAACTAGTGAGATTTTCTGAAAATAGACTAAGTCTTTTTCTAAAATAGACAATTGTTTTAATATGACTGTTTTAAAAGCTTTGATAGCTTACTGGGTCATTTCGGTGGCCAATGTAATCTTCCGAATTCGGGTCTAATGTTTAGGCCGAGTTGGGGAGGTTACATCAATGCCGTCAACAACACCATTGTATCCAGGATCACCTACAATTGCAGTATTCTATGCATAATTGTGTGGTTCGATACCATATATTTCTTCATCAATAGTGTCGCAAACACCACTAGAATCACTGTTCTAAAGAGGCGGATCATTTTCGCAACCACCTACTACTACAACTGATGATATATGATGGCAACCTAGGATGCAAATGTAGTCCAACACTGTGGAACAAGATGAAGATGAATATAATGTTAGAGATGAAGATGGAGATGGAGATGATGATGATGATAAGGATGACAATGACCAATGGGGATGATGAAGATGACAATAATAATGAGCTGAAACCCCAACCATGAAGAAATCCTCCTTGTAATCGATACCGATTAGGTTGTAGAACGCATTTGACCCGACAACATAGATAATTTTTCGTATTATATTTTTTTATGTACATCATCATTTAGTTTGTTAACTTTTAATTTTTAAATTTATACATTTAATGCTTCCATTTATATTTGTATTGTACTCTACATCATCAATCTACTTATTTACATTTTATAAAAAAAAAATTGTTTGTCTGTTTTTGTTTGTGATTTATTTTCATGTTTTATTTCATTTTTAATTGTTCCCTAATTTTAAAATTTTGGAATTCATGGAATTGAGTGAGAAAACATTAAATTTGGTTTAGGTATATATAGGACATTTTAGGGACCTAGGGCATTTTTTGTTTTTCTTTTTTTTTTTAACTATTGGAATTAAAATTTTTCATTTAAAATTTATTTAATCGTTGAGCCAACCATTTGAAATTATTATTTTTCTTTTTTTAATAAATATGTTTGGATAAAGAACACCCTGCTAGATGCATTTTCACTTAAAATGCGTTCGCCCATGTGGCACCACGTCCTAGCGAAATCGACTAATTCTTTAATTTTCAACTAAAAATAGCTTTTTTTTCTTAATTTTAAAAAACACTCAAATTTTTAGATAAAACACAATTTTGTAATCAAATAATAAATTATTAAAAAATGTAAAAATTATAAAAAAAATCGTTAATTAAGATTTGTAAATATCATAAAAATTATAAAATTATTTTTTGACATTATAAATTTTAAAATTTTTATTTAACAAATTTTACATTTTTTAAGAATTTTTACAAAGTATTTGGTTACAAAGTTTGGTTTTCTAATAGGACTTTGAGTATTTGGTTACAAAAATGTGTTTTTTCTCTAAGATTATGAGTATTTGGATACAAAATTGAATTTCCAATAGGAATTTGAGTATTTGATTACAAAATTTGTTTTCACTAGGAATTTGAGTATTAGTTATAGATTTTTGTAGTTGTTATAAATATTGTTATATGAAAAAAACTTGAAACAATTATTTGGAATATTTTACCTATAAAAGTAATAATGATATTTGAAATAATTATTTGATGTTATAATATTAGAATTTACATAGGTGAAAAACAGTGATACTTGACATGTAAAAATTATATATAAGGAAAATATATATCAAAAAGTTTGTTGAAACTTTTTAAAAAAATATTTTTAACATAATGATTTATATATATATAAAGAGTATATACTTTTATTATATAATTACATATTTATTATTTTTTTTATATAAATAAAAGAGTTATTAATTAAAAACATAAATTAAAAATAAAATAAGATAACTTCTTAAAGAAAACAACATGAATTAAAATAAAAAAACTTGAAAACAACATATTTATTAATTAATTTTAAAAAGAAAAGAAAAGACTTGAACAACATGAAAAAGAATAAAAAGAAAAAAAAGACTTGAAACAATATGAAAAAATAAAAACAAAAAATGGATAGGAGGGAGAATATAATTAAATATTTATTATTTTGTTTATCTAAATAATGAAGTTATTAATTAAAAATATAAATTAATAATAAAATAAAATAACCTTTTTTTAAGGAAAACAACATCAATTAAAATTAAAAAAACTTGAAAACAATATGTTTATTAATTAAAATTAAAAAGAAAAAAGAAAAAAACACATGAAACAACATGAAAAAAAATAAAAACAAAAAATGAATAGGAGGGGAATATAATTACATATTTATTATTATTTTTATACAAATAAAGGAGTGATTAATTAAAAACATGAATTAAAAATAAAATAACTATTTTTGTTTTCTAGAAGGAAAACAACATGAATTAAAATAAAAAAAAGCTTGAAAAAATGTTATTAATTAAAAATTTACAAAATAACAAGAAAAGACTTGAAATAATACGACAAAACTAATAAAAAAATAAAAGACTTGAAACAACATGAAAAAAAAAATGATTAAGTGACGCAATCAAACTATAGTTTCAAGGATGAGAACATCAATACTAACCACCAAGCTAAGGACTATGACATATTAATGGAAAACGCTTTTTGTATAAAGTACCTTTGGAAAGCATGTTTTATTATAACATAGTCACAAAATATCCCTTAAACTTTATTATATCTCACAAATAACAATATAATCTAAAAACTACCAAAACCATTAACTATTGACTCAAATTCCTAATGAATAACACAATTTTCTAACCAAATACTCAAAGTTCTATTAAAAATCCAGATTTATAAAAATTCTTAAAAAATTGTAAAATAATTGTTAATTAAAAAAATAAAAAATTATAATTTTTTTGGCATTACAAAATTTACAATATTTAATAAATAATTTAATACACTTTTTTTTTACAATTTTTTTAAGAATTTTTAAAAAGTTGGGTGTCCAATAAAACTGTAACACCCATCGCCTGACCCAATCGCTAGGTCCGAGCTATAAGATGCTACATTCGTTGCTAGAGCAACTACCGTCATTTATACAATATATGATCATTCAAACATGCAATTATTTGTTATACGCTTTTACATTATATTAAACAATAAAAAAATGAGGCTTAATCGAGCTTATGAAATCTCTATTGTTGACCCCGAGCATGAAATAAGACCAAATTGTAAAGTTTTGGAAATTCAGGGCCAATGTCATGACATCACCTCATCCACGTTGTAACGTCGTCAAATAGTTTGTCACGTCATGATGTGACTAATTTTCGGTCGACGTTGTGACAAGGAAGGTGCTCGTCAATATGTGGACTTTGTATTTGATAAAAAAAAATCATTTGATACCTATTTCATACTTCCAAAGCAAACATACTCAACATGTGCACCAAAAATCATTCAAAACTCACAATATTTCATACAAACACAAGTCATTTGCCATTTCAAATGATCATCAAGTTAATATGAATCAACTTATTATAAATCATCCAATTCATTCCATTCAACCAAATGTCATATTTGCCAACTATCCAAGCATTCAAATATCAAACTTACCTTTTCTACAGAAAGGTGAAAGCCCGATACAAATGTTTGAGTTCCATTTTTTAACCGGTCATACCAAAACATTCCAATATCTTGTCTATGTATGAAGCTTATGATAAAACTATTACCTTTTTATCCCTTAGGATTCAAATACTTAAAACATAGGTAGCTTCTCCTAAATCCTTCATGCGGAACTATTGTGCTAACCACAGTTTAACCGATGATAATGTCCCTACACCATTCTCATTGAGTAGAATGTCATCGACATATAGAACGAAAAAGACCACCTTTCCATCCAGAATAAGTTTGTAAACAAAAGGTTCATTAATGTTTCACTCAAATCCAAAAGTTTTGATCGTTTGATTAAATCTTTGATTCCATAAACGGGATGTTTGCTTATGTCCATGTATGGATCTAAGTAGTTTGCGAAATTTATACTCATTTCCTTTAGCTATATAATTGGTGCGTCATGTACATGTTTTCTTCAAGATAGTTGTGCAAAAACAATGTATTGACATCCATTTGTCAAATATTATAATCTATAGTCACCAACGATCTCAAAAACATAGAAATCATTAAAAAACGGGACAAAAATCATACCTAATTGCAAGGATTTACAATGGCCTAATGAATAACTCTAATGTCTTCAATTTTTGGCAAATGAAGAAGATGATAACATTAAAATTTGTTTGTTTTATTTTAATTAACCTAATTTACTAAATACCAAAATTAACCTTATTATTAATTCAAAATTTCAATTATGCCAAGCCATTATCATCCACTATCTAATTAATGGGTTATTTACCACATAAGGACCTTCACTTTAAAATTCCATAGCTATTAGACACCTTTAGCTAATAGAACACAAGTTTTACACTTTACGCGATTTAGTCCTTTTTATCAAATTATGCACTCAAATGATAAAATTTCTTAACGAAAATTTCACACAATCATATTATCATGATGTAAACCTTAGAATAATAATAAAATAAATATTTTGACTTCATATTTTTGGTCTCGAAACCACTATTCCGATTTGACTAAAAATGAGCTGTTACAGCTTTCAACTGAACGATCTTCACCACTATTCTCATACCACGAACTACTTCGAGTGTGGGCTCGAACCAATTGAATCGAAAAAAAGAACTAGAAAAATTTCTCTCTTTTTGGGGTGAAAACAAAAATTCTCTCTTCTTAATAGAAATCGATAAAATTTTTATTTCGGAAAAATATATGTAATAGTTGAGAATAAATTCTCTATTTTTCGGCAAAATAACAATCTCTCAAAATTATGATAATTGCTCTACCGGTGTCATCTATTTATAGGAAGATAAGGTAGAACCCTTGCAAATTTGTAGTGGTTTATTTCAAAAAGAATAACAACATCCTACTTAGAATAGGACTAGGGTGGACGGAACACCCTAGTATTCCTACTAGGGTTGTTGCCCCTTTCATGTCCATGAGGGGTTTTTGGGCCTCTCTAACATCGGATCCAACTACGAGTACTTCCTGAGACTTTTTGATCCAGTACTCTATAATGTGATCCAACCCGACTCAATTTTTATATTTCTCAAAATAAACTTTAATATTTATATATGAAACAATTTTCTCATCCCCATTTTACCCCCAACAAAATTTTAATGATTTTGCCCTTGGTAAAATTTCGAGAAAATAGTTCAATATTTCACAACTCAACATGTTCACTATGACCGAATTTTAAAGCTTCAAAACAATCCAAAAACATAAACTAATTCTTCCTATCATATTTTAAGTAATCTATATAGTATTGCAAATGGATCATTTTCATTTCCATTTTTGGAAACCTACATTCATTTCCAAATGATTTCATTTCTCCATTTCGGAGAAAACCATAATCATTCTTAAATGTTTTTCATTTCTCTTTTCCTATTCATTTCGTTCATTTCTATTCAAACACGCAATTTATTTCTAGTTTCAGTGAGCTAGCGAAGAGACCGATTAGACATATGTAGTTGAGGCTCAAATGATTTATAATTAAGTTTCGGCTTTTCGCCTATTAATTATAAACTCATTTAGTCACGAAGTCATTCCACTATAGTATCCTGACTAAGCTCTCCCTAACGACATACCATTACGAAAGCAACTACTCAGTGCTCGTCCAATGACCTTATCATAAGTGTGTTACCCTCATAGGATATCATTTATCTCTTTGGGATAATATTTATTCTTCTGATATAATTCTATTTTATATCATGGTAATCATTACATTTTCCTTCGTGAAAAGTCAATCACTATCAAATAGTGATCAAGTCATTCATCACAAAGATGGCGACCCGTGGCCACATTTACTTTTCATCAACCATGTAATGCCAATGAGAGGATATCATTTACCCATTTTTTGGGCTATGAATTCTACTATTGTGAATGACGCTACATACTACAGAAGTCATACACCCAATGTACCAACTTTTGGTTCCTTATCTATTTGAACTCAGGCTTTTACTTACATCAAAGTGTACGAGTCATGCATACATAGTGCGCCATCCACTCAGGATTTAGGTATACCACACTATGAACATCACAAGTGAATAAATCCATAAACGGATTCAAGATCTATTCTACTTGGGTCATGTCCGATGTATTGTCAATCCAATTAGTTTCATCTATATCTCTATCTTCTGTGCTCCGATGTCCAAGACAAAACATCTCCTCGATTGGACTTGATAGATGACATATTAGTCTTTTACTTGGTTTTCTCATTTCTGATTAGACTAATGACATGTTTAGGTTTTTCTACTAATACAATTTGTCTTTCCATACTATGATCTGACCACATAATGCCGCTTAGTATTAGTTAAACATTTAGACAACCAATGAGCAACATTTGCTTCCATTTTTCTTTGCGTGTAAAAATCACGTGAGGAAAATTTTATACAAAGTATATTAATTTAATTAATGAATATATTTTATTAACCAATATTTGGGGAAAAAATACAAATTTATATTAATGAAAATACTACACTTAGAGCACTAAATCCAACACTTACTGTCACTACCGCGATGGTTGATACCCTCGTGATGACTTCATTTAATTTTGACTATTTTGGGGGAAAGATGAAAGAAATAGAAAGGATTTAAGAAATTACTTGGGAGACGTGCTGAGAATTGATCAAGGAAAAAGGGAAGAGGAACTCAGACAAAGGAAAAAGGAAGGTTAAAAGAGAAGCTAGGGATTTAGAAAGAAACATGGTCAATAAGGAGTCGAAAAGTAATTTCAAATGAAAGGCCTTTATTTCTAACGTTCTTAAGTAACCAAACGTCTAAAGGAAGACGAGGGAAGTGTAACACCCCTTACCCATATCTGACGCCGGAATAGGGTACGAGGCATTACCGGACTTATTCACAAGTAAACATTCAAAACCGAGACATGAATTTCCACTCAAATTTAAAATTTTTCAAAAATATTCATATCATCCCTAAAACGAGCCTACGAGGCCCAAAACATGCATCGGAAGTGGTTCGGGACTAAACCTAGAACTTTGGAAACTTTTGGAGAATTTCATGAAAAAAGGGGTCACACGCCCGTGTGGGTCGGGACACTCCCGTGTGACCCTATGACACGCCCGTGCTTTAGGCCGTGTTCAAATTAGCGAGCATTTTGTTTATGACGTCATCATCAAATTGAGGTCACACGGCCAAGTCACACGCCCGTGTGCTTAGGCCGTGTGATTTATTATATTTTCATAATTTTTCATAAAATAGGTGCAGACTTCACACGGCCAGGGCACACGCCCGTGTTTGAGGCCGTGCCGTCCACACAGCTGAGACACACGCCCGTGTCTCTGCCCGTGTGCTCATTACTGAGCATTCTGTTTTGCAGCAATTAAGGTGCAGGGGACACACGGCCGAAACACATGCCCGTGGGGTAGACCGTATGTCACACACGGCCTATACACACGCCCCTGTGTCTACCCGTGTGGACAAATATAAGGCTATTTACCAAGCCTTTTTTCCACCCTTCCATGCACCAACCTACACAACAAAACATAGCACCAATCCAAGCATATACTTTCAACCCAATCAGCCATACACAAGGCATCCACATATCATTTACATGCTATCATTTATAACATACAAACATCACATACTTAGCATCTCAAACCATGCAATTTCCCACATTTATGAAAACATCATCATATGTATATATACTTAACCAATATTAGCCAATATCAAATGGCCATTTACAAAATGAATTATCAACTATTGAAGCCATCACTTATGGCCAAATCAATTATGACACATAACAAAAATACCAAGTCCCTATACATACCATAACTCAAAATATTGAAATCATAAGTACCCAAAATGATAATTTGATAGTGTAAATGAATCTTCGACCGTCTTCGATCCCCGAGCTGGCTTGGTGACACTATAAGACAAGGGAAAGAGAAAGGGAGTAAGCTTTAAAGCTTAGTAAGTCCCTATGCAAATAATAAGCATTATACACACTTTAACATATATTTTACATAAAGTAAATTAACATAAATGTCATTGTGAATTCATAATCAAGCTTAGCATAGATGTTATTAAAATCTTAACATCATAACTTACTCAATCGAACCAATCTGAGGTTTCATCACATATCGAGCTCATGAAGCATAGTTTTATGTACATACCTGTACCAACTTGAAACTTACCATAATCTTTCACATCATACCATAGTCTTTCACAACTTTAACGTTTCCTTTGAACTACCCGTTGAACCACTTGGAATACTAAAGGATACTTAGGACATCTCATACTCACAGTACCATACCAATGCCATATCCCAGATATGGTCTTACATGGGATCTCATATCGATGCCAATAGCCCAGCTATGGTCTTACACGAAGTCTTATATCGATACCATATCCCAGATATGGTCTTACACGAAATCTCAATAACCCTAATGTCATGACATTTGTATCCTAACTATTCCTAAGGTTTAATCGGGATTTTCTCGTTTGTCGAACTTTGTCAATTACGTTCAAAGAGTAAATCACAATTCATACAATATTAATGCAATTAAAGCATAAAAAATAATGCATTATTTACATACGAACTTACCTCGGTACAAAAATAGCAAAAATGAACCTAATCGTCAAAAACCTTGTTTTCCCCCCGATCAAGGTCCGAACCTCGTCTTTCTTGATCTATAATAGAAAATTTAACTTATTTATTATTCACATTATCCAATTAATTCCAAAAATCATATTATGGCAAAATTACATTTTTGCCCCTAAACTTTGACATATTTACATTTTTGCCCATAGGCTCGTAAAATGAAACGTGTGCAATTTTTTTAATGTACAAGCCTATCCGAACCATTTTTATAACTATAAAAGCCCACAATTTTCATTAAAACACACTTTTACTACATATTTTATAACTTTTACAAATAGGTCCTTTTGACATTTTCAAACAAAACCACCTAGCAAAAGTTGTTTATCACACATCAAACATGCATAATCTACCATTAGACATCAAAATACACAAATATACAACATGGTTCAAACCCTAGACCTTGATCTTTCCTTAAATTAATGGTAGAAATAGATAGATCGGATGATAACGACTTCAAAAACATAAAGAGCATTAAAAACAGGACTAGGATGCACTTACAATCAAGCTTGGAAGTTGAGAAAAACCCTAGCTATGGTGTTCTTCTAATTTTCGGCACTTGAAGGAGAAGATGGACAAGATTTTAGCTTGATTTTCCATTTTTATTCTTTTATTGACCAAATGACCAAAATGCCCTTCACTTAAAACTTTGAAATTTTATCTCACCATGTCCATTTTTGTCCACTATCTTAACAAATGGTCTAATTACCATCTAAGGACCTTCTATTTAAAATTTCATAGCAATTAGACACCTCTAGCATGTAGAACTCAACTTTTTCACTTTTTACAATTTAGTCCTTTTGACTAAATTGAGTGCCCAAACGTCAAAATTTTCAAACGAAATTTTTATGAAGTCATTCCATAAAACTGTAGACCATAAAAATATAATAAAAATAAACTTTGCTGTGTCAGATTTGTGGTCCCGAAACCACTGTTCTGACTAGGCCCAAAATCGGGCTGTTACATGAAGTTTGAAATAAATTATTCAAATCCCTGAATTCGTAGATGACACCTATCGAGCTGGAGAGGGTTTCTTGTAAACCCCTAGATAAGTAGAAAGGCATAAATGTCTAGAAAAATTGGTCATTTATCGAGAATCCTCCATACGTCCCATGTTCACCTTGGAAATGTCTATTAGTTTTGTACTGGGACACATCTAGTTGATGGTGTGAGTAAGAATCCGCCAGAATAAGTACAAAATGGTCCTCGTGCCACTAATTTCCATGTAGAGAGTCAAGGTAGAGTCATAGATGAGTGGGATAACATCTGGACGAGATTTAAGGCAGCATCAAGTCTACATGAAAAGTGGAAGCAAATACCCTATGGTATGTAGAGAAGTTTCTAAGACAAGAGAAATTGAATTGGACATTGCCTTGAGAAGATTAGGTAAGAAAGGAAATTTCGAGGATGAATTTTTTTTTTTTAAAGATGAGAGAGTTGTAACATTTGATTACCATAATTGACCCAAGATTAAATTGAAAGGACTACTAAATTATCAGACTTCGTTAGGAAATTAGATTATTTTAGTGACTGAATTGTAAATATTTGGATTCCAATTCCAGTTCAGTTAGATTGAAACTGACTGGTTCCAAAGTGGGAGAAAAAAAGATTAAGAATGGATGGTGGGAAGGGTCGATGAGGACTGTGCCTAAGGAGTATATATATGGGAATAAATTGAGAGAGAATTTTCCCAATTCTATTTATAAATCGTCTCCCCCCATAACATTATCTTCTTCAGTCGTTCTGAAGAAGAAAAGGGATGCATATGAAGAAAGTTTTGTATGTCGCAGTAAGGCTGTAAATTTAAGTCTAGTGGAGGAGAAATTGAGAAACTGGTAAGCTTCCTTATTACTCTGTGTTTATAGATTGATGAAAGGAGTAGAGTAAAACTCTATGATACACTATGAATAAATAGTGTTCGTTGTGATGATATGCATGATTGTAAAAAGTAGGGTACGGAGGGAATTATTTGACGGGTTAGTTGAAGATAGGAAAATTAATGTAGTAGAGGAATAGATAGAGTGAATGGGAAATAGAGTCATCAAAATATGAAAACGACCTAGCCTTGTGAGTGGACAAATTAATAAAGAGGATTGAGGAGGTTTAGTTGGAATAATGGTCTAGGCTCTATAGAACGACATCATGGAAATGATCTACTGGCTCTATGTAATGACACCATGAAAAAGGTTTACTGACTCTTCAGATTCGAAAGTCAATGGAAAGCCATGACATGATTCAGTTGAGGACAAGTTTAACATTATGGCAAAATGAAGTTTGTCAAGACAACAAACAGGGGAGCCTGTCAGGGCATATATGTGGAACCCACTATATGACTCCCGTAACGAATAGTCTATCACAACTGTTATGGGGCATATAGGAACACTAATAAGCGTGTTGATAAGAGGTCTAGCCAAGTCACGAAGGTAAGATGAATATGTTAAAGCGTCTTGTACGTGGATATACGTGGAAAAAGAGGTTTTCTTTCAAAATATGTTCAACAGCTGATTAGCTTAATTGACCCAAAATTTGGGAAAGGCTAGGATTAAATTGAAAGGACTAGTAAATTGTCGGACTCTATTGGGAGAATAGAAAATTTTAGTGACTGAATTGTGAATAGTTGGATTCGAATTCCAGTTTATTTAGATTTGAATCGGCTAGTTCCAAAGTGGGAGACAAAATGATTAAGAATGGATTGTGGGAAGGGTCGAGGAGTACCGTGCCTAATGAGTATATATATAGCCATGAGTAGAGACAAAATTTTCTCGATTCTATTTATAAATCCTCTCCTCCCCATAGCATCATCTTTTTCAGTCGTTCTGAAGAAGAAGGGGATGCAGATGAAAAAATTTTGCATGTTGTAGCAGAGGTGTAAATTTAAGTCTAATGGTGATGACTCATTATCTCTCTGTATTTATGGATTGAAGAAAAGAGTAGAGTAAGACTGCCAAAGCTTATGTATAATTTAAGGTTTTGGTTTTTTAAGAATTTACCACCAGTAGATTAACCGATGAATGGTTGACATGCTTAGCTGCTAGGACAAGGTAAGTTGCCGAGGACAATGAAGCAAGGTGAGTTTCTGCACCCTGCCTTACGATTGATAAATGTTGTTGTGTGAACTTGTCAGTTAGCTGCAAATTGTTTAATAGTAGATAGTTGTGGAATGATTAATTGGTATGATGCATGCGCAATGATAATTTGTGTGGTATGCATGATCATTGTATATATGGTAAGGAATTAAGACTTGTGGAATAGTGATTTTGTTAGATATTGCCATATAGTGTTCCTGAGTCCACCCGTGATGTGCAAAGCTCCGGTTCTTATGGAGGGGACACTATAGTGTTCGAGCATCAAGGTAAGGATGGAAAATGAAGGAATGGGCGGAGGAATAGAAGAAAATTGGAATTTCGTTAAGATTCTGCCATTCGAGATTGCTGGGAGCAAACCGTGCTGTGCAAAGCTCCAGGCCTTGAGTGGGGACACTTTGGTTTCGAGCATCAAGGTAGATATAAGGTAAGATGATATTGACGATTATTAGGTTCTATAATGAAATACAGCAATGACAGTCAGTAGGCTCTATGGGGCAACACCACCACGACGGTATAGTCCTTCGGGGCAACACCTCTAAGAGGTATAAAGTGTAAGACCATGGCTCGACTATGGCAACCAGGGTAGCCCACCAGGATAGTAAACACAGGGTAGTCCACTGAGAAAAGAAACATGTGGTAGTCTGCCAAAATGAAAAGACAAGGGGATAATAGTTAGAAAGTTCGCAGTTCTTGAAGTATGTCAAGGGTGAAAGTGGAGTTCATGATGTGAGTAGAGTGATAACTCATAAGAAGATATGAGTTGGTGTGTCTAAGAAATATAGACCACCGGAATGTTAAGCAATGCCAAGTTTATATTTCAACCAGGTAGGGTGAAAAAGGAAAGAGGCTACTTAGATAAAGAGGTATACATAGTACACGTAAATATTAATGGCATAATGCCAAAATTAGCCTCTAATGTTTAACTGTTTGGTCACTTTAGCCCTTTATGTTTTTTTGGAGTCTTTTAACACTTAACTTTTTTTGTAAAATTGGTTTATTTTTAATGAACATGCTGACATGGTCATTAGTTTACTAACAGTCAACACTAACCGCTGACATGGCGATCCAAATGTAATTAAATGCTGACATGACACTATTTTGTCTTATATGCCACATCAGCAAATGCTTTTAAAATTATTAAAATTATTTTAAAATAATCATATTGTCATTTCTTCTTCTCCACTGTTTCTAAAAGAGAAGCAAAGAGAGGGAAAGAATAAATTGTCGCTCATTGGGTAGGGGTGGGAGCAAAGGATTGTGCCTGAACAACAACCGGTAAGGCAACCAAAGTAAAAACAAGAGCCGCAAATACAACCATGAAAGAAACCTTGGAAACTGTCGATGACTCTCCGTCGACTTTACCTACAATTTTTTTTTGGGTTTGAGTGTAATATTTCTCAAACAAACTTAATTTGGACTGAAAAGATAAATGGAACTATAGAAGATTTAGGGATACATGATATGAAAAGTGGGAACCAATCAAATTCCTTACCAAAATTAGTAGCAGTTGAAATTGAACAAAAATCCAGAAACTAGTTCCCATTTTTAACCAAGTCAAATGAATAATTAAATCAACCCATTTCATTAATTTCACTACTTTCTTCTTCTTGTTCTTATTCATCTCTCTAAAACTTCACTTTTTTTTTGTTGCAGCACAAAAATCAAATCTTGATATCTTTTATTTCATTCTAGAAGCCATTGAAAGAGCTTTAAACTATAAAGCGCCAAACCATTAGCCACTAACAAAAACAAAACCCATCCTTTGAAGAAACCAAAAGATTCTTCAAAAACCCTCAAATTTTGTACCAAAAAAAAATCTAAATTCTTAATCTTGCAAAGACCTGTCTCCTTAATTAATGTTAAAACACATTCCATCCACACTAGGGAAATTCAAGATGGAAAAATCGCCTTACATTCACAATAAATCGATGTGGTGGTTTAGTTATTTCCACCTTGTATTTTTTCTTCAACATGTTTATTCGATTCTTGCATTGGACGTCAGTTTCTGTTTTAACGGGTGTTAATGGTGCCAATGACTTCTTGCCAGCCATTTTAATGGATTTTACCTCTGTTAAGTCTTGAAAACGATCACCCCATGCCTTGATAAGCGTAGTAGTGACTCCTTCACTCCAACAATCTTCCCGGTCGCCACCAACAGAGGGGTGAGTGTTATGAGGGTTCATGGTAAGAAATAGTTAAGCTTTTCGGGGTGAAATGGAGGGTGGATAAAGATAAAAGTTGAAAATGAAGAGGAAGAGGAAGGAATTGAGGAGAAGCACAGTAGAGGATTTGTTGTTCATTTTCTTTAGGTGATCGGCGATGAAAGATAAAGAGGAACAGGATTGGGGTTAGAGTTGGGACATGATGGAATGGGGATTTTTTTTATTTTTAATAATTTTAAAAGCATTTGTTGGCGTGGCATATAAGACAAAATAGTGCCACGTCAGCATTTAATTACATTTGGACCGCCACATCAGCAGTTAGTGTTGATCGTTAGTCAACTAATGGCCACGTTAGCATGTCCGTTAAAAATAGACCAGTTTGACAAAAAAAGTTAGGTGTTAAACTGCTCCAAAAGAACATAAAGGGTTAAAGTGACCAAACAGTTAAACGTTAGGAGCTATTTTTTGCATTATGCCAATATTAATCCGCTAGGGAAGCTACAGCTCCTACATGATTTGAATAGGTATAGACTAGACTACAGCAGGACGTTGTTATATATTGCAAGCTCAAAAAATCCCATCGGAAGGTTCAATAAGCTAATCAAAGTTTCATAGAAGGAAATACATGCCCAATAGAAGGGGGCCAAAAGATCCGTTAGGGGATAATGAAAAGCGGAGGTCAAACATAACCATGGAAAATGATAGAAATCTCGTTGAGATTTCAAAAGTAGGAGTTGCATGTCCTAAGAAGTCTCATTTGGAAATAGACTGACAAGAAAAGGGTCTCAGTGTTGTTAGTGAGCTTTAGTACTTCTGGCAATAAGAACAATGAAAACTAGTGAAGATGGCAGATGTAGAAATCTTGGGCAGTTGCCACTAGAAATAATGAATGTGGTTATATAAGGGAGTTTAATTTTGAGCTGAACGTTCATGTTTTCTTAAAATTCCATATGCAGATCTCATTAAGTTCTCCCAAACTTATAAGTTTTCTTTCTGAATACAGATTAGTTAAAGATTCAAAAATCAGGAGGGACCAAGCCAGACTTTTCTAGGGGCTAGGCGAAATGTGACAGCTGTGATGTTTATAGAGGGGCTCCCATAGAGGCTCTGCCTCAGGGTTTTAATTGCCTCTTTACATTTTTTAGTCCTTCTTCAGAAATCTTGTAATTGACTAATGGAAATGAAGCTTTAAAGTTTTTTTACAAGTTGTTAAGTATGTAACTTTAATACAAGTTGTTAAGTATGTAACTTTAACTAGAAAAGAAATTTTGTTAAGTCTTTTGGGTTAATATGGCATCTGATACCCGAACCTGGAAAATGGGTCGGGTAGAGGGTGTTTTAATATGTATCCGCCATTAAGAGTCTACTATAGGTAGCGAACAAGCCAACATTGGTTATGAGAAAGCAAGGCATTTCTCTAGACTCTATTTCTAAGTGTTCTTGGCAAAGAAGTCACCAGAAAAGGAAAGTCTGCCAAGGACTTCCGTATGTGGAATGTTCACCAAGGGCTACCTTATGTGGAATGTCTGCCAAGGACCATCTATTTCGTAAAGTCCGCTAAGGACTAACAAAAGATGATGTCCACTAGGACTATCTAGTGTTGGAAAGTCCACTAAGGACTATCTTATAAAAGGGAATTTCACCTTATACGATCTAATGAGGAGATAGTCTGCTAAGGACTATCTGTTGCTGGGAATATCTATTCGAACTATCTTGAAGAGGGAAAGTCTAGTGAGACTATTTTACAAGTACAATTCTACAAAGAATGAGTGGTGCTTAAACTATCAATCAAATCTTATATTCGAAGGCCACATACGGTAATATAAGTAAATGGGTTTTCCTCTAAAAATGGTATATGCACAAGCTAGGTCATAAGGGAGTGGATGTCTGGATAATACATTAAGTTGATTTTGGATTCGACTCGAAATGAAGGAACCAGGGTGAGAACCCACCTTCTTGGCCAATCGCCTTCAATTCCGCCAAAGCTAGTTGAAAATCTATGCATCTGCTTGCGTGGCTATCTTTAATGAGACAAACCAGCAAGGTAAATAAGATGGTGAAATAAAGCTTGAAAAAATATAGTCTCAAAAAGGGGTCATCAGAAAGTGTACGATTGCTTCTAAATCCTTCATTAATATATTCGATAGTGTTTGTTCAAGAAGAACATATAGGCGTTGTCTGCGCCAATCAAATTGCGAAACCTTTTATGTTACCTAGGGAGTTTAATTATGTGCAATAATTCTTTATTACTCAAGACTTCGAGAGTCATTTATGAACACTGTTGTACATATTCTCACTAAGTTCATTCAAACTTATGAGTATTTTGCCTTGATTGTAGGATCAAGGGATAACTTGGGATTTGTGAGGAGGGACCAAGCCAGATTCGCCAAGTCCACACAGATGGCATTTTAGTAGTATCATACACATAGAGGGATACCCTTAGAGGCTGCACCTCAGGGATTGAATAAGTGTAATTCTATCGAGTTTAAGTTCCAAGTCCATAGTAAATATACATATATATACATGCTCAGTAAAGAGAAAATGATTGTAAGAACTTTAATATATGAACCTTAGTGCTAGTATAAAAGAAAGTTTATTTGAAGTTTAATTTTTTTTAATCTTGTTGATATCCAAGAGATTAGACTAAATTTATATAGTAAATATGGATTAAATTTGGCGTAGTTAAATTTGTACATAAGTCAGAAATGTTGTTAAGTAATATGATTTAATTGTGACATTTGGTACCTGGACCCGGAGATCGAGTCGGGTATAGGGTGTTACAAATAATATACACGATTCGGTAAAAGTTTGGAAACAGAAAAAAAATGTTTTGAATATAAAGAATTCAATTTATGTTTAGATTTGATTAAGGATATGATTTTTATATTCATTAGTTAGATCTAATTTTAGTTTTTAAATGAGGTTATATTCAAACTGAGATTTGATTAAGAATGATTGATATTCGGTTTTGAGTGAAATTTAATTTAAGAATCATGTGAAAGAAACAATGACTTGATTTATTTAGTGGACAAATATTATATTTTTGCAGTGAAGAATATGAGAAGAGAGGAAAATAAAGGGGAAGAAGGAAGGGAAAATAAAGAAAAAAAATTAAATTGTTCAAAAAAGTAAAAGTATAGGGACTAGTTTTAACAAATGGAAAATATAGAAAAACTATGTTAAATGAAATGTAGAAATGAGGAAAATAAAGGGAGAAGGAGGAGAATGGAAAATAAAGAAAAAAAAAAGTAAAGTTCAAAGAACATAAAAGAAAAAATTAAATTACTCAAAACGAAAAAAAGATAGGGACCAATTGTATAATTTAACCTAAAATTTTTGTTTGAAATGATGATTTAACGTGCTAAGTCAACTTACCGTTACATTGTTAACAGCAATTAACGCTCAATGACTAAATGTTGCAACACGATAACGTGACTTAAATGTAACCTAAGACAAACAAAAGTAACTATTTTGATAGTTTATCAAATGTATTGTTTTGGGTCAGCTATTTAATTGTATATAAATACCCCCTCATACTAGAGGTCACATATTGTTATATACTGGAGAACAGGTTTGGGATCAAATTATATAATGCAAATGAGTGAACGACGATCGAGCGAATACCTTCCAACTGTTTGGGACCCTGAACTCATCCAATCCTTTACCCCTCTGTGCACGGTTAGTGTCTTGTCTACAGCATAAACCTTAGCTCAGCTTCTATTCAATTTGTTGGCTAATTAATGGCATCATGTTTTTCTTTGGCTGCTTTTACATGCAGTATGAGAATGATGGACATCGTCTGTAGGAGCTGAAACATGCTACTCAGCTTTTGTTTAAATCACTAACTCGGCCCGAAGAAAAATTAGATATGATCAACAAAATGCAACGACTAGATGTAGCCAAACACTTTAAGAAAGAGATCAAGGAGTTTCTTACTCATCTTGATCCCAATACTCCAACTGATCTGTTTACAGTGGCCTTGCAATTTCGCCTTCTGTGTCACTATGGTTTCTCTGTCGGTTCAGGTTTATACTAACTTTAAATTAAATTCTGTAATTATCTATGAAACGGTACCGATGCTCAACATAACGCCATAAAAAGAAGAAAAATAAGAGAATCACTTTCATGAACAACATTATTTTTAATTTATTATTTATGTAATTATAATTGTACTAATACATAACGTGCTGATTATGGTGGGAAAAAAATCAAACAGATGTGTTTAATAAGTTGATGTGTCGTTGAAAGCACCAAAAATATCCTATTCCCTGCGAAATAATGAAAAAGAACAGTAAAGGGGAAGTAGGGTCGAATCCTCAGGGACCGGATTATACGAATGCTTGTTTCTTGAAATCCTGGGCAGAATCGTGCCCAAGAAAACATGCGTTCCTGAAAAAATAAAAATATCAGAATTAAAAGTTTTGATCTGGAAACGAAAATAAAATAAAAACAGAATTGAGAAGTCGAATTGGAATTGCGAAAATTAAAAATAGGAAATAGAGTTGAGTTAAGGAAATTCTTATGGGGAGATTCCAGCCTCCGGTTGCCTCGATCCTCATTGGGTTCAATCCTTGGCTTTTAGATGATCCTTCTCAAACCGAATAAGCCAGTTATAGTGGAAGAGGATGCCTACGACCACCAGCTCCAAGGATTTAGACTTCGATTTGGTGGAGCCTGACTCTAGCCAACAATCGCTCTTGTGGCATCTTCTTGTGCTAGATCAACGTTTCTCAATGGCGAATCCCACGCCATTTTGTCTCTTGGGCTCGCCAACCTCTGACGCAGTAAGCTAACAAACCGACTGTGCAACCTTCTCAAAATATACAAAGCGGCCGTTCCTTGCACACGTTGAAAAGATCACTTTTTAAGGGACATAGACGGAAGCGTCAGCCCCGTAATGCGGAGAAACAATGAATACCCTATTGAGAAGGCTAAGTACGGATTCTAAACCTCAAGAACCCTTTTTGGGGATTTTCGACAACCTTTGGCTAGATGGGTTTAGTGGATCATAGTTGTGGTGGAAAAGAAAATAAATATATAATAAAAATGGAGATTTTATTAAAAGGAAATATGGAAAGAACAAAAGACTTTTGGGGAGAGAGTTTACAGAAAAAGATGAAGCCCCATTTTTAGTCATCTCACTCCCTATTTATAGTGCTAAGATAGATAGACTAGTCCTACTTAAATTCCTAAAGATAATTACAAATAATCAAAGATAAATAAAATAAATCCTAAATTAAATAATCCTTAATAATTATCTTAATATTAATTATCCTAATATTATCAAAATAGAGTCTAATAGAATAAAAACTCTTCTTTTTGCATTTCAACCCTTGTGTCCTCCATGCTTGCACTTTTGGCACCAACTTTTCCCTGTGTCGCACATTGACCCATTTTATCTCTAAATTCACGCTTTTGACCCTTAATTTCACTTTTGCCTCCAATTTAGTCCCTACAAGATAAAAGACCATAAATAGCCTAAATTAGTAGAATCATACTCAAAATAAATATGCAATTAGCACATAAAAATATGACGTTCTAGAGTATTATCAAATTCCCCCTACTTAGCCCATGCTTGCCCTCAAGTATGGTTCCTATCCACTGTGAAAATTAGATCCTAAAAGAAATTCTACTCCAAAGTTTTATAAAAATTAGTCAAAAATGCATATGAAAAATAAAGAGAACTTCTAAGCTTGCTTTAAGTAAAACAGAAAAAGTATTCTAATTAACACACACAAAAATTAAGATCGTCTTGAATTATTTCATGCTATTTAGGTAAATTACCAAACCTACCAAGACACTCTATTTATTTCCTCCTTTAGTCCCCAACTGCAATTTTATTAGTACTATTTTTCTTTTTTTTTTTTTTTTTTTTTTTTTTTCTTTTTTTTATTATTTATTTACTTAGAAATATATTGAACCTTTTGACGCGAAGAGAGATGACAACCCAAGCACCCCACCCCGGTTACTCAGCCCAACATACTCCTAAAAATTATTTATTTCCGGTTAGCGGAGTTTTACCCATCACGTCACACAACCTTTTGACGCGAAGTAGAATGACAACCCAAGCACCCTACCCCGGTTACTCAGTCAGTCACGTTTTGAGTTGCACTCATAACCTTGGTTAGCGGAGTTTTACCTATCACATCACACAACCTTTTGACGCGAAGTAGAATGACAACCAAAGCACCCTACCCCGGTTACTCAGTCAGTCACGTTCTAAGCTGCACTCATAACCTTGGAAACATTTATTAAACAAAATTTACACGAAATTTTAATTTTGGAGGACCTAAGAGAAATAATCAAGTGTCGAAAATAAGTTTTAGTAACCACCTAATAGACATGAACATAATTTAGGCATGCAGTTGTATTAAGTGTCCACTTTATATTAAACTTAATCGATTTTACGAAAAGCAAGATAGAGTTAACTTATTAATCATAATTATTTTTAGCCTAATAAAAATAAAACAAAGTGGAGATAAAATCAAGCATGCAGTAATCATAACTCTTTCGGTGGCCAAGAATCATGTATGTAGGTCAAGCGGTGGCAAGTCGTGGTCAAATTCTTGGGCATGAAAAGCAGAATATTCTTAAAAATATGGACAAAATAGAGCCTCAAGCAAAGCAAACACAAATCACATCAGCGGACAACAAGAATGTCTAAGAGTACCTCCCCTACTTAAAACACATTGTCCTCAATGTGGACGCAAAAGAAATAAATAGGTAGAAAAGTTTAGAAAAACTCCCCGTGTAGCTACTATCGATTGCGGAGGATGGCAATGAGTTTGGTTAGTTGCTGGCCAAAAGTTTCAAGTCGAGCCTCAACACGCTCCATTTTACCTAAGCAAAGAAGAGAAATTTATTAATATTTAAATTAAAAAAATTAAAAAGAAAAGAAAGGAAAATAAGAAATAATAATAATAATGAAAAAAATTAAAAAAAAAATAAAGATTGGGTTGCCTCCCAATAAGCGCTTGTTTAACGTCATTAGCTCGATGATTTAAATGGTTCTACGGTGGCTCAAAATAAATCTTTTCAATCGTGTGAGCTTGGAAATTCTCATTTTTTATCACATCCACCATATTTGGGTTTAATCGTTCTTGCGCCTCTTTCATTAGTTTCATATTTTCCTCCAAGGGTTTAATCCCTTTTAAGTCGGCAATGGTCTCATCATTCTTCAAAAATGTGAATTTGAGATGCTCGAGAAGTGTTTTTAATTTCGGATCTGATGCCTGCACAACAGAAGGTAGAAGTTTAGTATCCATAGGAGCCAATAATTTATTAACAGATTCAAAATCATCAAACATCATTTTAGATTTATCTCCATAAGATGACTCAAAAGTTTTTTCTATTGATGAGTTAATTATGTCGACACGGTTTACGTCCAAGACTTCACTTGGGTGGCTAATAGTGCCATAAACGTTAAACTTCACGATCTCCCCATCAAACTCCATCGTGAGGGTTCCGCTTCGTAGGTCAATCTTAGTATTTGCAGTACTAAGGAAAGGTCACCCCAACAAGATGTTTGAAGACCCGGGAGCGTTATCCTCCTCCATTTTTATCACATAAAAGTCTACAGGGAAGATAAGTCCATTGACTTTGACTAATACGTCCTCGAGGACTCCTTCGGGATGCACAACGGACCTGTCTGCCAATTGAATGATAACACCTATTTTTGTCAAAAAACCTGCGTTAAGTGATTCATAAATAGAATATGGCATTACATTTATGGAGGCTCCTAGATCACACATAGCCTTTTTAATTCCCAAATGACCTATTTTGCATGGTATTGCAAACATGCCCCTATCCTTACATTTTGTCGGCATTTTTCGCTGTAACACTGCGGACACATTTTCACCAACATTCACCCTTTCATTACCTGTTAATTTCCGCTTGTTGGTACAAAGCTCTTTAAGAAATTTAGCATACCTCGGTATTTGCTTGATAGCATCCAACAGCGGAATGTTGATCTCGACATTCCTAAATGTTTCGAGGATTTCCTTGTCCTCTTTACCTCTTCAACACTGGTTGAATCGTTCTGGAAATGGAGGCTGAATTTTAGGCAATGGAGGTTTCGGTCGGACCTGTTTGTCTTTCTCGGGTTTTTCCTGGGCGATTTCTTGGCCAAGATTTCTGTCAAGAATTGATTCCAGTACCTTCCCGCTTCGCAACGTCACTGCATTTGCATGTTGTCTTGGATTCGGTTCTGTTTGTGACGGCAGCTTCCCTTGAGAGTTCAATTTCTCAACTGATATGGTCAATTCTCTTATAGACGCCTCAGTTTTCTGTTGAAAATCATTCATTTCTCTTTGGAAATTAAGAGTTTGCTGTTGAAAATCAAGGACATTAGCTGCTAATTTATTGACCATGGTTTCTAAGAAATTACCTGAATCTCGAGGCTGTTGTGGAAGCTGATTTTGGTATGGCTGGTTATTTCGTGGATTGGCCCCATAACTTAAGTTGGGATGGTCCCTCCATCCTGGGTTGTAGGTATTAGCGTAGGGATCATATCGCCTCTGTGGTGGGCTAGGGAAATTTCCCACTGCATCTAAATGAGCCATAGAGTCATCATACAAACTGGAACATGCGTCAGTTGTGTGCTCAGGTGTAGCACATATTCCACATAACCGAGCTGTCTTTATTTTTTCTACAAGAAGAGTATTCATCATATTAGTAAGTTTATCAAGTCTATCTTCTATTTTAGAATTACTTAGCTGGTGAACCCTTCTGGGGGGTTCAGGATTAGCTCGGAACTGCTGAGAATTTGCAGCCATTGTGGAGATTAAGTCCCTCGCTTATTGGGGGGTCATGTTGACCAACGCTCCTCCACTAGCGGCGTCTACCATATTCATCTCCATTGGTTTCAAACCTTCATAAAAGTACTGGAGGAGAGATTGCTCTGTTATACCGTGTTGTGGGCAGCTTGCACACAATTTCTTAAACCGCTCCCAATAGTTGTAAAGGGACTCAGCTTCTTTTTGCCTTATTCCAACGATCTCCCTTCTTAGCTCAGCTGCTCTAGATGCTGGAAAAAACTTGTTGAGGAATAAACGAGATAAATCAGCCCAAGTAGTTATAGATCCAGGAGGTAAATAAAATAACCATTCCCTAGCTGAATCTGCTAGGGAAAAAGGGAAAGCGCGCAATTTAATTTGATCCTCGCTACGCCTTGAGGTTTCATACTCGGACAAACCATATGAAACTCCTTCAAATGTTTATGGGGTTTTCATTTTGTAACCTCGAAAAGTTGGCAAAGAATCGAATTAACCCCGACTTGATTCAAAATCGGTATCCATAGTAGGATATGCGATGCACAATGGCGGTTGTTCTGTCGGAGCTTCGGCTAATTGCCGAATTGTTTGAGCCATTGATTGACGTGCCAAATTCAGGTTTTCGTTAACCTTAGTTTCAAGAACTTCTTCAGGTGAATTGATTTCTACTTTTTCGCCTTCAAAAGTCTGAGTAGGGTTTTCGTTAACCCTAGACTCTGCTTCGTCGTCGATTCTGATTTCTGACGGTGGATTGCTTTGAGTCCCAACCACCACAGACTGCTTTTTCCTTAGCTTTCTTTCCTTACGATTGGCTTTTGTAGTCTTTTTAATCTCCGAGTCAAACGCAAGAGTGCCTGGAGCAGATCTGGTCATAGAAAACAAAAAAAAAAAACAAGATTAGTACGTTACTGATCCCCGGCAACGGCGCCAAAATTTGATGCGTCATTGAAAGCACCAAAAATATCATATTCCCTGCGAAATAATGAAAAAGAACAGTAAAGGGGAAGTAGGGTCGAATCCTCAGGGACCGGATTATACGAATGCTTGTTTTCAAATCCTGGCGTAATCGTGCCAAGAAAACTCGCGCGCTCTGAAAAAAATAAAAATAACAGAATTAAAAGTTTTGATCTAGAAACGAAAATAAAATAAAAATAGAATTGAGAAGTCGAATTGGAATTGTGAAAATTAAAAATAAGAAATAAAGTTGAGTTAATGAAATTCTTATAAGGAGATTCCAGCCTCCGGTTGCCTCGATCCGCCTTGGGTTCAATCCTTGGCTTTTAGATGATCCTTCTCAAACCGAATAAGCCAGTTATAGTGGAAGAGGACGCCTACGGCCACCAGCTCCAAGGATTTAGACTTCGATTTGGTGGAGCCTGACTCTAGCCAACAATCGCTCTTGTGGTATCTTCTTGTGCTAGATCAACGTTTCTCAATGGCGAATCCCACACCATTTTGTCTCTTGGGCTCGCCAATCTCTGATGCAGTAAGTTAACAAACCGACTGTGCAACCTTCTCAAAATATACAAAGCGACCGTTCCTTGCAGACGTTGAAAAGATCACTTTTTAAGGGACATGGACGGAAGCGTCAGCCCCGTAATGCGGAGAAACGATGAATACCTTGTTGAGAAGGCTAAGTATGGATTCTAAACCTCAAGAACCCTTGTTGGGGATTTTTGACAACCTTTGGCTAGATGGGTTTAGTGGCTCATAGTTGTGGTGGAAAAGAAAATAAATATATAATAAAAATGGAGATTTTATTAAAAGGAAATATGGAAAGAACAAAAGACTTTTGGGGAGAGAGTTTACAGAAAAAGATGAAGCCCCATTTTTAGTCATCTCACTCCCTATTTATAGTGCTAAGATAGATAGACTAGTCCTACTTAAATTCCTAAAGATAATTACAAATAATCAAAGATAAATAAAAATAAATAAAATAAATCCTAAATTAAATAATCCTTAATAATTATCTTAATATTAATTATCCTAATATTATCAAAATAGAGTCTAATAGAATAAAAACTCTTCTTTTTGCATTTCAACCCTTGTGTCCTCCATGCTTGCACTTTTGGCACCAACTTTTCCCTGTGTCGCACATTGACCAATTTTATCTCTAAATTCACGCTTTTGACCCTTAATTTCGCTTTTGCCTCCAATTTAGTCCCTACAAGATAAAAAACCATAAATAGCCTAAATTAGTAGAATCATACTCAAAATAAATATGCAATTAGCACATAAAAATATGACGTTCAAGAGTATGATCATAAGTTCATGAACAGCGATGGGAAGTTCAATGAGTGCTTAAGTGAAGATGCAGCAGGGCTGTTGAGCTTGTATGAAGCTTCACACCTTGGGGTGCATGAAGAAGATGTTCTTGATGAGGCCAAGGCCTTTAGCACTAAACATCTAAAATTGGCATTGGAAAATTGGCATTGGACAAGTTGGAGTTGGAGAAAGATTTAGCCCAACAAATCAAAGAATCACTTGAAGTTCCATTACATTGGAGGTTCCCTAGAATGGAGGCTCGAAACTTCATCAATATCTACCAAAGAGATGAAAATAAGAAGTTAGCTTTGTTGGAACTTGCTAAGTTGGACTTCAATGTTTTGCAGTCAGTTTACCTCCAGGAGCTAAAGGAGCTCGCAGAGTGATTCTCCTACACCATCTTAGAAAAAACTCTAACACAAAGTCAAAATGGCAATCATTTTCATAGATACTAGAATTAGTCCCCAGTTCATAATTTTTCCTAATTCAATTAGTTATCAAATCTTAATCAACCTATAATGCATCAACCTCTTTAGATATGTTATTTAAAAATAATTTAAAAAAAAAAATTATTCGAATAAACATGAGTATGAATACTAAATCATCATGTGAGTGAATGTTCTAATCATTAATATTCAAATCAATCTCATATAGTAACTTTCAAATTGAAAAAATAAAATAGTTTCTCTAATTTTTCATGTGGGATTGAGTATGAACCCAATTAATATATAAGTTAAAGTGTGGACCCACATTTTAAATACATCATTAAAAAAAATAAAATTTAAAATAATAATCTGGCAATAATTTTAAATTAATTAAATCTTTATATTCTTCTAATTAAATTTATTTTTTTAGTTTTTGAATTTAAAAATTTAAGTACAATTATTAATAATTAAATTATTAAGGCTGCTAGAATTTGGGTGGTTTGTTTGTTTTTTTAATTGTCCAAATGCAGTTGTCTTACCTTTTAAAAACAGAATAAATATAATGTTGCTTTATATTTTATTTATTTTATCCATTTTAAAAATTGACATGTTGTAGTTTTCAAAAAACGAAAAATTGACAAGATATCCTCTCTGATATGCCATATAAAGCTATTTCATATTAACGTTAATATCTTGGTTAAATATCTCAATATCTGCAACTTCTTTTTTTTATCTTCTTATTATGAATCTTCTTTTACAAAAAAAAAAAATTAAGAAAAATTGGAAATGATGGGCAGGTGGTGGAAGGGGTTGAAGATGAAGGACAAGCTGCCATTTGCAAGAGATCGGATGGTTGAGTGTTATTTTTGGGCAATGGGGAGTGCTCCTGACCCAAAGTTTTCCAAATGCAGGAGAAACAACACAAAATATGGAAGCTTAGTGACAATGTTAGATGATGTATATGACATTTATGGATCAATGGATGAGCTTCATAAATACAAAACTGCTGTGAAAAGGTAACTTATCTATCATTACTTTGTTGCTGCTCCTAAAAGTAACTTATATTTATATATCCATATATATATTATTATAAGCCTTGTAATAATATAGTGTTGTTAAACTCAATGACACTAATGTAGTTAAATAAAATCTAAAAATTAAAATTATAAAATATATTTATTATAATAGCTTAACTCCGTGACATTATTAGTCCAATTAAAAGAGAACATAAAAACTAAATTACATGCAGGTGGGATCTTGAGGCTATAGTGGAACTCCCAGAGTATATGAAAGTGTGCTATAAGGCCATGTACAACCATGTGAATGAAATGGTTGAGGATGCATTAAATACTCTTGGCCTGGATATCTTACCCTATATCAAGGATCAGGTACGTATTCAATATGCTAACCAAGAAAATACAAGCTGCCAATCACTAATTAAGGGACATCTTATCATTTATCATATTAATTTGTGATCCATATGTCTTTAAAATTAGATAATTAATTATTATTCTTAGTAAGACTAGTAATTCTAATTATGAGTATGAATCTTTCTTTATCTTGCTAATTACTTACATAATTAAATAAATGTTATTGCAGTGGATGTGTTATGTGCAATCGTTGTAGAAGCAGAATGGTATTATGGAGGATACATGCCAACAACATTGGATGAATATTGTAAAAATGCATGGATCTCAATTGGCATTGCTGTTGGTTTGGCCTACGTATTTCTTGCAATGCTTGAGGATTCCAACACACTCAATCAATGTGAATTGAAATTATTCGAGCAGTGGTCCAGCTCTGACTTATTTTATTTGCCTTCCTTAATTATCAGACTTTTGGATGATTTAAGCCCTTCCAAGGTACACAACGATAAATAAAGCTTTTTGTACATTCAAATGAATAAGATATGATTCTTTGTACGTAAAATATAATGAAATAAAAATTTTATTTTCTAACATGAAATTATTGGACCATTTTGAAGGTCGAGATGGAAAGAGGGGAGGCAATAAATTCAATCCAATGCTACATGATACAAGAAGGAGTGTCTGAGGAAGAAGCACGAGATCACATAAAAGACTTAATATGTGATTCATGGAAAAAGCTTAACAAGTTGGTTGCTCATTCTTCTCTTCCGACTGGCTTCGCCGAAGCTGCATTGGCAATGGTAAGATGTGTTCAACGAATGTATCAATTTGGTGATTGGTTTGGCATTCAAAGCAAGGCAAATAAAGATTGTCAGAACTCTTTATTGTTCAACCGCGTTTAGGTTGGATGTTTGTTTGTACTTACAGATACCCTCTTTTCATTAGATTGTTTTCTATGGTTGCATCTAGTTGTGTCCTTTAAGGGAGTGCTTTGCAAGTTAAATGGGATTTATATTAGAGCGTGGTGTGTTTTAGTTTTCTATTATTGCAAGTCATTTGGTTTGTTGTTGAGTGGCAAGTCTCTTTGGTGAACTATTCTTAATAAGTAGATCACAATATGAGTGAATAAAATATTTTATATTAAAAAAATATTTATAAAATCCTAGCAATAAATTTTTATGGTTGAAGTGCAAGAGATTTCTATTTGAATTTGTTAATCTTGTGTTCAATTTTTAAATAATGTTTTTCAGTTGTTTTATTTGAAATATTATATAAAAGTGTGAAATATGAAAAATACTCTTATAAATATTAGCTACACTTTAAATTGAAAGTATTTTAATAATTTCACAACTGAGTTGGTTTCGAGCTGACTGTTGAGATCAACTCAATCATTCATTTTATATAGTATAAATAACGATTTCAATAATTTTTAATAATAAAAGTTCCAAGAAATATTAAATTAACGCTAACATATATTACAATGACAAGCCAAAATAATAACACAACTTCCTTATTACACTCATATTGTAACAACCCATTTCTGCCCGGGCCCATGTAACAAACCAGAATAAAAAATTGTATAAAAAATAAATGTCCAGTTTATTCTTTTACAGTCCATTTTACAAAACCAATTAACAGCCCAATCCATTACCCTAACCTAATAACCCACTACCCGAATACAAGCCCAATTGTACACAAACCCAAACATAATACTAAACCTAAACCCAGTGGCCCAAATAGCTTACGGACGCAGGAAACCCTAGGTTTCCATCACGCGCGCAAGCGCCCCAAAGAAGCCCCTTCCTCGCGCCCCTGCCACCAATCGCGCGCCGCAGCTTAGCGCGAGTCACGCCCTATCGCCGCGCCTCGTCACTCACCGCAAAAGGGAAAGAAATACAAAGAACAAATATGACAAATTATTTGTATTTCCTTTTTTTTTCATTATTTTTGGGGCTATATAACCCTAATAGAATCTGTAAAACAAGGACACTCACATATACAAGATACAGAAATATACAATAAAAAAACAGAGAAAACCCAAATACAGAGGTGATTTCCGAATATCTATTTTCGTTTTTCTTATTCTCCTTCGATTTATGCATTCTTTTTACAAAAATACTATTAAAATAAAAAAGGGCACAAATATACCTGTCGATTCGCGCGGAAGAAATGAAATTTCTCGCTTCAGATCGCCGCCGTGTGTGGTGGCGCGTGGAATGCACGCTGCGGTGGCCTGTCCGCCGAGCCCACACCTGAGTCCGGCGGAAATCGCCAAAAGGGGAGCAAACAGAGAAAAGCTCTGCTTTTTTTAAACAGCGCAGACAAAAATGAATTTTTGGGCAAAAATTTTACTTATATAGATCCTTCATACGACGCCGTTTTGGGTGACCCCTTTAAAGGCCAAAACGACATCGTTCAGGGCTAGGATCCGCGTGTTGACCCGAAACCCGGGGAGGATCCGCGCGTTTTTCATAAAGGGCAATTTGCCTCTTTGGTCCTTTTCAAATTTTAGAATTTTTAATTTAGTCCAATTTAAATTTTTATTTTTTTAATTTAGCCCTAAAACTTATATTTTGTTACAATCTGGTCCTCGGGCTACTTAAAGGCCAATATCAGAACGGCGTCGTTTAGGAGATAAGGCATAATTGCCTAATGGGTCCCTATAGTGTGACGTACGTTTTGATTTAGCCCTTTTACATTTATTTACATTTCTATTTAATCCTGTTTCTTTGCTTATTTATATATTACATATTATTTTATAATTTATATATTAGTTATTATATTATACCTTTTAATTTTTTTGTATATTATATGTTATTATATTATATGTATAATTTAATCCTTTATATAAAATTCTGTATATTGTATAACATATATTGTTTATATTATTTATATTAAATATGTAGTTTTTTTATTATTATTGTATTATAAATATATTTTTTATTTTTATATATACTATTTACTTGTAAATTGTTTTTATCATATTTTATCATTTTTATTTATATATACTAAATCATTTTATATATTTATAATAAGTATCCCTATATTTTTATATACTCTAAGTTTTATATTATTCATTTAAAACATATTGTTTATACATATTAATTGTTTTAAAAATTATCATATTTTTTTTATTTTTTATTTTGTTTTGTTATAATATTTATTCAGAGTTTAAATATATTATTAATTTGTTTACTTCTCATATTTGATCTTGTATTCGTTTATTTGTTTATTATTGCTTTAGCATAGTCATTTCATGTATTATTTGCTATGTTACCTTGTTAGAATTAAGTTACCCGAATCCTTATTTAAATAAAATACAATGGTAAAATAAAATAAAAGAAGAATTCCTATAGAACTACATTTCTTTTATTTTATTTTAAATAAGGTTTTTTAAACCTTATTAAACTCCATCTATTGGATATTAATTAGAATAAGGAGTTTCAATCTTACTACACTCCTATTAGAATATGGCTTTACAAGCCTATAAATAGACATAGTCTATTCCTCTTGTAAATTGATTCGAATTTGATATAGTGAATTTTTTTCTCCCCTGCCCGTGGTTTTTTTCCCGAAAGGGTTTCCACGTAAAATCTGTGTGTTCTTTATTTTTATTTCTCTTCCCTTTTCGATATATTTGTCATTACTGACGTTATTTTTTTCACAAATTGGTATCAGAGCTTCTGGGTTTTTCATCTCGATCACGGTAATGGCGTCCTTGAAGTATGAAATTTCGCTGTTGGATCGCAACACCAGATTCACGTTGTGGCAGATAAAGATGCAAGCAGTTCTAGCACAGATGGATTTAGAGGAAGCCCTGCTAGGGGTAGATAAAATGCCTTCGACATTGACGGAGGAAAAAAAGAAGCGCAAGGATCGAAAGGCGTTAACACAGTTGCATCTGCATTTGTCTAACAAAATTTTTTGCAGGATGTGATGAAGGAGAAGACCGCCATGTGCATTATGTAAGAGGCTAGAACAAATATGTATGTCTAAAACTCTAACCAAAGAAGTTGCATATGAAGCAATGTCTTTATGCTTATCGCTTGGAGGAAGGTGCGTGCCTGTGCACGAACACTTAACAATGTTTAAAGAAATTCTCTCAAACTTGGAGGCCATGGAAGTTGAAGATGATAAGGAAGATCTAGGGTTGATTCTACTTTGTTCGTTGCCCCTGCCTTATTCAACCTTCAGAGACACGATTTTATATAGCCGTGAGTCTCTCTCACGCTTGATGAGGTTTATGATTCTTTGACCTCATATGATAAGATGAAACATCTTGTGGTTAAACCCGACTCTCGGGGAGAGGGTCTCATTGTTCGTGGGAGACAAGATCGGAATGTCGATGATGATCGTGGAAGGACACAGAACGGAATCCTCATGGTAAATCTAAGGGTAGATCAAGTCTTCAAACAGAGGTAAAACTTGTAACTTCACGCAAGAAGAAAAGGCACATTAAATCGAGTGCTATAAACTACAGAACAAGATTAAAAGGAGGCTGTGAATTAAAAGGGAAAACAACCGTAGAAATTCCGGTGAAGTCGATGTTGTAGAAGACTACGGTGATGGTGAACTTCTAGTCGCTCACAACAATTCTAAAGTGAGCGATGAGTGGATACTTGATTCAGGCTGCACCTTCCACATGAGTCCCAATCGAGATTGGTTTACAAATTATGAAACAGTGTCTGAAGGTGTTGTTTTGATGGGAAATAATGCTTCGTGTAAAATCGCAGGTGTTGGACAATTAAAGTTAAGATGTTTGATGGAGTTGTCAGAACACTTAGTGACGTACGACATGTTCCAGAATTGAAGAGAAATTTAATTTCGTTGAGTACTCTTGATTCAAGAGGGTACAAATACACAGCTGAAAGTGGGATTGTGAAGATTTCCAAAGGTTCCCTCGTTGTGATGAAAGGGCAGAGAAAGACTGCCAAGTTATATGTTTTGCAGGGTTCTACTGTTATTGGTGATGCAGCTGTCGCTTCCTCTTCCTTGTCAGATGATGATATTACTAAACTTTGGCATATGCGCCTAGGGCATATGAGTGAGAATGGCATGGCAGAATTGAGCAAAAGAGGACTTCTTGATGGGCAAGGAATTTGCAAACTGAAGCTCTGTGAGCACTGCATTTTTGGGAAGCAAAAGAGAGTTCGATTCACCAGAGGAATCCATAACACGAAGGAAACGTTGGAGTATATTCATTCTGATCTGTGGGGGCCATCAAGAGTGCCTTCAAGAGGTGGAGCTAATTATATGCTAACTTTTATTGATGATTTTTCTAGAAAAGTTTAGGCATTCTTCCTGAAGTAGAAAAGTGATGTGTTTTCTGCGTTTAAGTCTTGGAAAACTATGATTGAAAAAGCAGACGAGAAAACAAATAAAACACCTCTCGCATGCATAATGGCTTAGAGTTTTGTTCGATGAGTTTAATAAAAGCTGTGCAAGTCAAAAGGATCGTGAGACACTTGATGATTCGTCATACTCTACAACAAAACAGCGTTGCAGAACGAATAAATGTAACGATCATGGAGAAAGTTCGATGTATGTTGTCAAATGCCAACTTACCAAAGTCATTTTGGGCAAGCGACCTCGTGCATGTTTTTTGATCAATCGATCTCCACCCATTGCCATTGAGAAAAGACTCCACAAGAGGTATGGTCCGTAATCCCGCTAATTATTACGATTTAAAGATGTTTGGGTGTCCTGCGTATGCTCATGTTGATAATGGAAAATTGGAACCGAGATCCATTAAATGTGTTTTTCTTGGTTATAAAGCTGGTGTAAAAGGGTATAAGTTATGGTGTCCTGAAAATAGAAAAGTTGTGATTAGCAATGATGTTGTTTTTGATGAAACCGCTATGCTACCTAACTTATCTCTTAAAGACTCTTCCAATAAAGAAAATCAAAAGTGTGGAGCATCGAGTTAATACAGAGTCGACTCCTCAAGGTAGTACAAAAATTGAGAATAGAGTTGCTTCTTCACCACAATACTCTATCGCCAAAAATAGAACTAGAAGAGAAATTAAACCTCCAAAGAAGTATGCCGAGGTTGATCTAGTTGCTTATGCTTTAAATGTGGTCGAAGATATAGATGCAAACCAAGAGTCGTTCTAATTATTCTCGAGGTCTTAATTTGTGAAGACTCGAGAAAAGTGGATGTTTGCTATGCAAGAGGAGATGGAATCACTCCATAAAAATAGAACATGGGATCTTGTGAAACTTCCTAAAGGTAAAAAGGTTGTTCGGTTTTGTAAATGGGTGTTTAAAAAGAAAGAAAAGACTCGGGAGTTGAAGAACCCAGATATAAAGCAAGGCTTGTTGCAAAAGGTTATCCAAATTCCAGAGTGGACTTCACAGATGTGTTCTCCCGGTTGTGAAGCATAGTTCGATTCGAGCTTTGCTTGGTATTGTGGTCATGCATGATTTGGAGCTTGAGCGATTAGATGTAAAAGCGCATTTTTGCATGGAGAACTTGAGGAAGATATTTACATACGACAACCAGAGGGTTTTCACGGCTCGAGTAAAAGAGGACTATGTTTGCTTGTGAAAAAGTCCCTTTACGGTTTGAAACTTGATCACCAAGACGAAGTGGTACAAGAGGTTTGATTCTTTTATGACTTCTCATGATTTTAAAAGAAGTAGTTTTGACAAATTGTGTTTACTTTAAGAAAAATAAATGATGGTTCTTTTGTGTATCTACTTCTTTATGTTGATGACATGTTGATAGCAAAGAAAAGATAAAGGAGAGATAAGAAAGGTCAAAGCCCAACTAAGTAAAGAATTTGAGATGAAAGATTTGGGACCAAAGAAAGAAGATACTTGGTATGGAGATTCTTAGAGATAGAAAAGCAAGTAAATTGTACCTAAGTTAGAAGGGTATATTGAGAAAGTTCTTTGCGAGTTCAATATGCAGAGTGCTAAAGCCCGTTAGTACTCCTTTAGCGCCCATTTCGGACTTTCATCGGCTTTGTCTCCACAATCGATGATGAGATTGAGTACATATCACATGTTCCATACTCTAGTGCGAAAGGGGATCTCTCATGTATGCTATGGTTTGTTCACGCCCGCATTTATCATATGCGATCGGGCAGCGATTAGCGAGATACATGGCGAATCCCGGTAAAGAACATTGGAAAGCGATTCGATGGATTTTAAGATACTTACGAGGTACTACCGATGTTTACTTACAGTTTGGAAGAACTAGAGATGAAGTCATTGGGTATGTTGATGCTGATTTTCTTTGGAAACCTTGATAGAAGAAGATCTCTCACTTTGGTTATGTCTTTACAATCGGAGGTTGTGCAATCGGTTGAAAGCTACTTTGCAAACTATACTCGCTTTGTCTACCACTAAAGCTAAGTACATGTCGACATCGAGGCTTGTAAAGAAGCTATTTGGTTGAAGGGACTCTTTAGTGAGCTCAATGAAGACCTTCAAATCAAGACAAGATTTTGCGATAAATTGAGTGCCATCTTCCTTACAAAAGATCAAATGTTTCATGAGAGAACAAAACACATTGATGTTCGGTATCATTTTGTTCGTGATATTATTGCTCGTGGTGATATTATTTTGAGCAAAATTAGTACTCATAAAAATCCTACAGATATGATGACTAAGTCACTTCCTATAACCAAGTTTGAGCATTGCTTAGACTTGGTTGGTGTTCATTGTTGAAGTTAAACCCTTAAGGGGTTTTATGGAAGAGGCGGAAAACTTGTTCGTTGAGAGTTCGGGATGAAGAACTTGTTTATTTAGAATTCGTGTCAAGGTGGAGATTGTTAGAATTAAGTGACCCGAATCCTTATTTAAATAAAATACAATGGTAAAATAAAATAAAAGAAGAATCCCTATAGAACTACACTTCTTTTATTTTATTTTAAATAAGGTTTTTTAAACCTTATTAAACTCCATCTATTGGATATTAATTAGAATAAGGAGTTTCAATCTTACTACACTCCTATTAGAATATGGCTTTACAAGCCTATAAATAGACATAGTCTATTCCTCTTGTAAATTGATCCGAATTCGACATAGTGAATTTTCTTCTCCTCTGCCCGTGGTTTTTTTCCCGAAAGGGTTTCCACGTAAAATCTGTGTGTTCTTTATTTTAATTTCTCTTTTCTTTGCGATTTATTTGTCATTACCGACGTTATTTTTTTCACATACCTTATTCATTCATTAATTGTCTATATTAGTATTAATCATTAATATAACTTGTGATCATAGTGAATTGCTATTTGATATTTATATTGTATAATGTATCAATGCAAAATCGGTTTCATATCATTTAAAAAAAAATGTTTTGCAAAATTGTCGTATTTTATTTAAAGTTTTTTTTAGAAAAAACAGTGATACGTAATATTTGGGGACTTCGAGAAAAATTGTGCCCTAACTCACTGGGTTTCGATTTTTCGTTGAACTTAAGATATTAAGTATCCCTTTTCTTTTAAAATTGAAACTTCTAAACTTCAAATCAAAATTTATTCTCGGGAATTCAAAACGTTGTATCCTAACTTATTGGATATGATGTTTTGTGTCTCGAGATAAGAATTTTCTATAAATAAAGGCGAGCCTAGTTTCGAAGTCATGAGATGTTACATCCTAACTTACTGGGTATAGCATTTTATTTCTTTGAGATAGGTAAGTCTTGGCTTTCTTTCAAATAAAAGAATCATATTTTAAATTCTTCAAAATTTCGATATTAGGACATGGAATTATCAATTAGGTACCAAATTTTGGGCGTTACGAGGGTGCTAACCCTTCCTCGTACGTAACCAACTCCCGAGCCCGTTTTCTTGTATTTCGTGGACCAAACTCAATATTTTGAAATAAAATATTTTATAAGGTGATCCAATCACACCTAAGTAAAAAGGGAATGGTGGCGACTCCCTTTTTTTATTTTTTTAAAAGTCGACCCCCGTTTTTATGAAAACTAAAAATGGTTTCGACACATATAATATATTCAACAATTGATAATAACAATAATAATATAATATTGAATAAAAAAACACTTATAATTTTACTTTCAACAATCGACAAATCTAATAACTAATACTAGTCAAAATAATTTCTAACAACTTTCATAACACTAATAACATCAAAATGGAAAAAGAAATTACTTACTTAATAAAATGTGTCACACCCCAAAATTGGGCTTAAAATTTTCAAGGGTAAAATGGAGATTTTAACTCTAATAAGTTCGGGAATTTCGTTAGCGTGGTATTTGAAAATGTTTTTGTCTATGACATTTTGAAAATTAAAACAATTTTTGAAAATAATATTCAAAAGACTTTCAAATTTGAAATAAGGACTAATTTATAAAATGGCCTAAATTATGAGTTTGTAAAATGTAATTAAATCTAGGATGGTAGAATTAGATGAGATAAAGCATAAACCCTAAATCCTAAACCATTATATTAAAAGTAGAGGCCCATGAATCTATTCTCTGTGTTTTTTTTTATTCAGTGCTTAGCCCTTAAATCTAATTAAATCTAAAAAGAATACAAAATATAAAAAATAAGAATCCACTTTTAGAGTTTAGGGTTTAAGGTTTAGGGGTCTGATACAAGCCCCCTAGAGAGAGTGCCAAAGTGACAACAACGTCTCTCCATCATCGCAAAATTGATGATTTGTTCACCCAAAAATTATTCAACCAAGCAAAGCTCGTAACTGATATCAACACCTCCTACCTTAATATATAAAATAAATTATAACTTCAATTAAAATTTAATAAAGAAAAATTGACATTATATTGAGGAAGGGGCACCTATGGCGAAGCTAGAGGAGGGCTGGCATCGGCCTTGTCCCCTCCTCCCAAAAAAAATAGTAAAATTACTTTAGAACCGTTTTAAAAATTGTAAAAATATTAAAATTTATTTTTGAGCTCTAAACATATTAAATTTATTTATGGCCTTCCAAGAAAAAAAATTCAAACTTCGCCTTGAACTGGGCAGAATATTTCGGGTAAATATCTCAATAATACCAAAAAAAATCAAAATTTACCGGACAGTATAGGTTTCAGGAAAATTGACCAGGAAAGTGCAATTTCCCCAAAAATGCGCCCACGTCAGGTAGCGTTTTTGGGGAAAAGCGGCCTAAAGCGCTTCCACGGGACGCGCTTTAGGCGTCTGTAACGATCAAATTTTTTTTTGACCGTTGGCCCCCCAACGGTCAAAAAAAAAAAACTATAAATACCCCCCCAACCCTTCATTTTTTTCACACTTCAATCCTTTCTCATTATTCTCTCAATTTGCTCTCAAGTTTCTCTCAAAGTCCTTGAAATTTACGCTCAAATTTCAAAATAGTCCTTTACTATTTACGAAAAAGCCCTTTATAATTTTTTTAATATATCTATTTTTGGAAAATTTGAAAATACTTTATCTGAGTACAATGGTCGGGAATTACGTCGCCTAGACAACAAGCACATTGCCGTCGAGCAAATGAAAATGGTAAGTTTGAATGTTAATTTTTCAATATTATTAAATTTTTTAATTATGTAATTTTAATTAATTTTGAATTTTATAATTTTTTAAACAGTCTGTAGATCGGGTGTTGCAATGTTATATTCGCAACATGCCTGGTCCCCCATCGCCATTGATCGAGAATTACCTGCGGGAAGCGGGTTTTTGGCACGTGGCCACGATAGGCCGGGGGTTCAAGTTGGACCCGCCTTTGATCAGTAGCGTTGATAGAGAGGTGGAGACCGAGACACACACTTTCCATCCGCCATGCGGAGTGTACCATCACCTTAGAAGATGTGCGATTCTGATTGGGATTATCGGTGGACGGGTCGGTAGTCACCGGGTCCGTAACATCTCTCGATTGGATGGCCGTATGCTACGAGCTTTTGGGTGCCATTCCGGATAAAATTCAAGGAGCTCGAATCGATATGGGTTGGTTACGAGATGCATTCCGCAGCCGAATGAAGGTTCGACCAAGAAGAAAGAATACGGTATGCTTGTGGCATACATACTTCGGGATAATTGGAGGCTATCTCGATGCTGGGACCTCTCTAGAAACCTCGTCCACTTGAGATGGCTCTCGAAACTTGTTGATTTCAGAGCGTGGTGAATTGAGTTGGGGTCCGCGTGCTATCGAGGTTGTACCGGAGATGTGCGGGCGACGCTGCCGAGAGTAAAGCAAAAATCGGAGGTTGCCTATCACTACTGCGATCCATGGGCATGGTTTCGATTTCCATTTTTACGCCCTCGACTCGACTAGCCATATTCATTCCCACTGATAACGAGGTAAATTTAATATTATATTTTACAATTATGTCGTAGATTTATAGTATAATTGCATGCTAAAAGTTTATTTAATTAGGTGGAACCATCCGACGAGTCATGTTGGAATACCTAACTCGCTTGAGGATATACGGCTCCTATTGGAACAACGGTCGGAATCACAAGTAAGTGTCGAATTTCGTTATTATAATTTAGTATTTCGTATGTAGTGTCTAGTATTATGTATATAACTAATATTTTGGTAATGTTAATATAGTTTCAATGGACACCGTACGAGGATCTCGAAATTCGGGCAGTAATTCCGGAGGAGTTCCTCCAAAATCCGAACAGATTGGCATGTTAAGGTCCCGTTAATCACCTACTCAACCGTGGAGATGCACCGGTCGGATCGGGTTCTCGCGGCAATTTGGATGCCGGCAACCGCTTTCCGTGCCTCCCGAGGTGCTCGATGATGAGCACAAAGTGGACTTCTGGCAAGAGAAGACACGGATTGGCCAAGATTTTGGTCGAGAACATATCGAGACGTGGGAGAACCGGTATGACTTTTACCTAACCAGGGAACCAATCATAGTTCCTCGATTAGGCGTGCGTGCCGGAGTACATGCCATGGTTTAGAATCCATGGCAAGCCGTATCGTTGTCGGATGAAGAGAGGCGACGGCAAATTCGCGAGCGAATGGAGCGAACGGGCCCTTTACATTCAAGGAGAAGGGGTGATGAGACGGGCCCAAAGCGCCTACGATCACCCGGCCCAAAGAACAGCGCCTACACGATCCACCGGGCCCATCAACGGCGCCTACACAATCACCGGGCCCATTAGTTCACCATCAACACCGACATCACGGCGTCCACGCTTTATGTCGTGCGTACCTCGCCCTTATATGTATCCTCCTAACCCATATATGTTTCCTTCTCCTAGTCCCACCCAAAGTTGGAATGCATGGCCGGGTTCGAGTCAATTCCCTACAACTCCGTTAGGCACCGATCGTGAGGCCGACGTCGGGATTAGAGGAGGCGCCGTCGGGGAGCGATTCTTTCTACCAAGCTCCTTCACCGTGACGGATGCGCCACCCCGCCGTGGTTTATGCAAACACCTCGGGGTCATTATTTTATCAAGGTGGGTCATCATCGCAACACCCGAACTGCACCCACCGCCGGAGGAACCCGATTCCCGCTTTGAGGTTCCACGACCCCGTCGGAAGCTAGAAGAAGGAGGAATCCAGTAGCAGAATCGACCGACCGCCCTCTGTGGCACTGGTTCCACCCCAAGCATCAACATTGATTAGGATGGGCTTTTTATTTTTAAATTGTAATAATTTTTTTATTTTTGAATCAAAAAAATTGTTTTTATTTGTGTTTGTAATTTAATTTTAATATCTTCACTAAAATAGAAGTTGTGTATTTTTTTGTATGTAATTTAATTTGATTTTTTTAATAAAATAAAAATTTATTTTTTATTTTATATTTTTTTAATTTAGTTTTAATATATTTAATAAAATAATAGTTGTTTAATTTTTTATTGTAATTTAATTTTAATATCTTTAATAAAATAGAAATTGTTTAAGTTTTTATTGTAATTTAATTTTAATATATGTAATAAAATAAGAAATTGTTTTTTATTTTTTATTTTATTGTAATTTAGTTTTAATATATTTAATAAATAAGAAGTTTTCTTTATTTTTTATTTGTTTGTAATTTAGTTGTAGTATATTTAATAAATAAGAAGTTTTCATTGATAATTTAGTTTTTTGCAATATAATTTTTTTTTATATTTAATAAAATTGAGTTTAATGTTATTCCTTTTGTAATTTAATTTTTTTTAATTTAGTTTTAATATCTTTGATAAAATAGAAATGGTTTTAATATCTCGAGGTGGATCCACATCGGATTCATCGTCCGACCCTCCATAACCTGCAACAAACGAGGCCCCCTCGCGGTGGATGTCGTCGGAGTACATCATCCCTCCTTAAACATCTTTCGCATGATTCCAATCGTATGTGGATTGCCAACCACTAGAAGTTGACGACGCCCCCAATACGTATTTCTATCATCGGACGTCGATCGACGGATATGCATGTCCCATCCACCAACCGAGTGTCGTTGCGGGGTTATGTTTTCCATACTACGATCGCACACGGGCACTTTCGTGTTTTGCCTCCCACTTACAGAGTGTCGACTTGGGGTCGTGTATTCCCCTCGAACGATACTAGATGTTGAGGTCGCGACGGATCACTTGGAGATGAAAATTCTACATATACCTCGATATAGGGTGAACCATCGGCAAGATGAGTCTCCACCATTGCCTCAAGGCTCCGAGGACCTTTGATGTCGAATGAGTCATATCTCACCGGATCAACCAAGCGCAAAATCTATACTTAATAGATCTGAACTTTCATTGGCGTTGTTCCGAATATTTTGCGCCTAATTCTTTTGCGAAGTTCTACCAAATCGACGTTACGATTAAAAATCAATCGTGTTGTGTTCTCCGATAAGAAAACAACACCATTTCGTGTCTCGCACTTCACCATCGTAGTAAATAACAGCATTAATACGTTCACTCATTTTCAATTTTTTCCTTTTGCTTGAATTTGGTTTTCGCTTAACCGAGAATGAAATTTGGTGATTTATAGCCTAATTTTGCCGGAGAGCATCTTGTAGCAAAAGTGCGCCCACGTGGGGAGCGTTTTTGGCACTTGTTTGTTGTAAACGTCTCCTCAAAATAATTTTGCCGAGACCACTATAGCAAAAGAGAGTCCACATGGGAGCGTTTTCGGTCACGGTTTGTTTCGCAACGTCTCTCAAAATAATTGTGCCCGATACCACTGTGAGCAAAAAGCGGCGTCCACGTGGAAGCGTTTTCGACCACGGTTTGTTCTGAAACGTCTCCTCAAAATTATTTTGCCGGAGACGGGAAGGAAACCACAAAAACGCGCTGACGTGGACGCGTTTTTTGGGGAAATTGCACTTTCCGGTCAATTTTCCTGAAACCTATACTTTCCGGTAAATTTTCATTTTTTTTGGTATTATTGAGATATTTACCCGAATATTTCTCCTCTCCCTATTATATCAAATTACGGTTTTAACGAAAAGAGAGGTCCCAATATTCTATCGCGTGGGAAAGTAGATTCAAAAATAGCGAATATTTTACAAAATGACTCTTTGTCCCTACCATACTTGTCTTAGTCCCATAAGGATTTTTCAGTTGTAAGTTGAGCTTTATAAATAATAATAATAAAGCAAATGTTTATATGATGAAAAAATAAAAATTGAGAAACGTTAGTTGTTTTCTAATTTATCGATTTACGATATTTTTATAGAGAGAAAGGAAAATGCGTTTTACTGGGTGTGTTTTCACTGTCCGGTAGTGAAAATGCCTCTTATAAGGCACGCTTTCAGTCATGTCAGCTAAAAACGTGTTATACAGGACGCATTTTCAATGAAAATTGACAAACTAGTTCTTTTGGTCAAATGGCTAGATGCGTTAGTATTTTTGTCCTTGAGTCTCGGGTTTGATTCCTCTCCTACTCACATTTGTGTTTTTTTATTTCATGTTGTTTTAAGTTTTTTTTATTTTTAATTAATATTTTTGACACATTAGTTCTTTTGGTTAGATAATTATAATTTCATTCTTCAGTCCTAAGTTTGATTCCTCTTATATGTATTTGAAATAATTATTTGAAATATTTCACCTATAATAAACATAATAATTTTTGAAATATTTCACATATAAAAATATTTGAAATATCATACCTACAATATAGATGAAAAAACAACAACATGCGAAATATTTTACATATTTGAAGTAATAATGATATTTGAAATAATTATTTAATTTTATAATATTAGAAATCACCATACTCCCTCAATATACGTGGAGAAAATAAATATTTGACATATAAATATTATATATAAATAAAAATATTTAAAGAATTAATTAATTTTTTAAAAAAATAATTACATATTTATTATTTGATTTTTATAAATAAAAGAGAGATGAATTGAAAAAAACATAAAAACAATATATCTATTAATTATAAAAATTAATTAAAAATAATAAAAAAGCTTAAAACAATATAAAATAAAAAATACAAATTAAAATACTTATAAGAGGAATCAAACTTAGGACTCAAGAATGAAATTACAATTATCTAACCATATGACCAAAAGAGTTAATATGTCAAAAATATTAATTAAAAAAAACTTAAAACAACATGAAATAAAAAATACAAATGTGAGTAAGAGAGAAATCAAACCTAAGACTCAAGAACAAAAGTACTAACATTTAACCATTTGACCAAAAAAACTAATTTGTTAATTTTCAGTGAAAACGTGTCTTATGAAACATGTTTTCAGCTGACTAGATTAAAAACGTGCCTTGTAGGACGCATTTTCATTTCTACCTTAAAAAACAACATAATTTCTCTTCTTCTTTCTTCGGCTTATATTGATGAATTAGCCCAAATGTTGTTATTATCTCTATTTCTTTTTTTTTAATAAATACAGTAAAGAAGAGTTTTTAAACCCAAAAGGTACATGTGAAGTTTTGTCTCAAGTAAATGTGAAATGAACCTCAGAAGTACATTTTGTTCATTTATTTATTGCTGAAGTAGGTAGAAATTATTATTCTTCCGATTCCCCAAACTGGTAAGGAATTGGAACTAGACACAGATCATGTTTTCTTCTTAAAGAAGCACCGAAAACCTCAGCCATATCAAGATCTTGCGGATTCATTCCATTAGGGAGCTTCCAATCAAAATGGTAAAGTAGATTTGCGAGTATCAGCTCAACATTGGCAAGGCCAAAAGACATCCCGGGACATATCCTCTTTCCAGCACCAAAAGGAATTAGTTCAAAATCTGTCCCTTTGTAGCTAATTGAACTTTCCAAAAATCTTTCTGGATCAAACTTGTCTGCTTCATTCCAGTAGTTATGGTTTCTTCCAATTGCCCATGCGTTAACTATGACCCTACTTTTGGCTGGTATCTCACATCCCATCATCTCACACCTCTCTTGGCATTCTCTTGGAAGAAGCAATGGAGCTGGTGGGTGCAATCTTAGTGTCTCTTTGATAACTAGATTGAGGTACTTCAATTCAACAATGCCTGATTCATTAACATCTTTTCTACCAGAAAAGACTTGCCTCACCTCTGCTTGCGCCTTTTGCATTACATGAGGATTTCTTAACAGTTCTGACATTGCCCATTCTACAATCGAAGATGTGGTTTCACCCCCCGCAAGGAACAGATCCTGAAATAGGATTATCAACTTTAATCAAACATCCAAATGAAGATTGAAAAAGAAAAAGAAATTGATTAGCACTAACCATGAGAGTTGCTTTGATGCCAGAGGTTGCTAAGGGAATTTCATCACCTCCACGATCCTGAATATCCAGGAGGACTTGGACAAGATCGTCTATTTCGTTTTCATGTTCCATATCTGTTCTTAGTTTTGCAGCTCTATGTTGTTGAATGACGTTTTCAAGAATCTCATATGCTTCTCTATGGAGTCTCTTGTGTTTAGGCCTCATACCAAGGATCAAACGAAGCAATTTGATGGAAGGATAGACATCAACAATACTGAGACCTCCAAACAACTCTACAATGTCCGGAAGGAGTTTTTTGAATGCATCTTGCTGTTTGAATCTCCCACCAAAGGCTGCTCTTGAGAGTATGTTAAGTGATAAAGAGTACAACAAGTTCTTGAGGTTGATAGCTACCCCTGCTTTAGATTTGATGGCTTTTACCAAATTAGAGATCTCTTCTTCCCTGATTGGTCTAAAGGACTGAACTCGTTTCTGACTTAAGAGCTCCAGCACACAAATTTTGCGTATTTGTTTCTTGTAATCACCATGGGAAAACACGATATCTTGGAAGTTGTAAGTTATCGTCTCGGCAGCATAGAGATAAGGCCTCTCAGAGAAAATGGAGTCATGGGTTTTCATCACTTCTTTAGCACATTCGGCTGAAGAAATGATGACAGTTGGGACTTCCCCAAGTTGAAAAAGCATGAGGGAACCATACTTGTGAGCCAAACGGGCAAGGCAGTGATGAGGTTGAGTGCCGATAAAAAGGTGCAAGCCCCCAATGAGAGGCAGTTTGGGAGGACCTGGTGGTAGCTTTGATGCAAGTTGATTACATGTAACATCCTAGGAAGGGCCTATGCATTTTTCAGATCAATTGTATGAAATGACAATTATGAATAAATTTTTGATACTTTTGGAAACCTAAAAATGAATGAAAATGGAAATGAAAATGAAAATGGAAATGAAAATGGAGATGGAAATGGAAATGGAAATGGAAATGGACATTTTTGGAAACTTAGACATTTTTGGAAACCTAAACATTTTTGGAAATGATCCAAAAATGGAAACTTGAACATATTCGGGAAACTTGGATATATGAGAGAAATAAAGGAGTTTTATTCACATAAATATGTGAATAATAAGAGATAAATAAAGGAGTTTTATTCACATAAATATGTGAATAATAAGAGATAAATAAAGGATTATTTTCTAATGAGATAATTGAGAGATAATTGATGGATTAAAGGCTTTTATCTTTTAAATAAAAGAGATAATATTATCAAAGAGGAGTGGTGGCCAAGTAAAGGACTCTAGGTGATAACTTTGGCTATAAAAGGAGGACAGGAGGGCTACTCATCAACACTTGCTCCCTCTTCCTCTCTCGCCGAAATTCTCCTAGGCAAAACCCCTCTGCGAATTTTCATTAAGCAAAATCCTCTCTTTTTCTTCTATTTTCTTCTCCGTTTCATTTATTAAAGTGAATCTTTGTGGATTCTAAGAAAGAGGGCAATCATCCACAACATCAAAAGGGGATCTTTCGGAAATCTAAGGATCTAAGGTAAGGATTATAAATATAAATATGTGGTTAAAGATTATGATTCACGTTTTCAAAGTTAGATCTAATCTAACACGAAGTTATAGGATTTCAACAGGCTTATAAAGGAATCCTCTTGATTTGGAATCCCATCATAAGGTAAGGGATATTCGGCCAAGGCATAATTTGTTTAAGTGTTTTCCATTATTTCAAAAACCGAAAGCGACATGGTTACATACCTAGTATTAGCCGATTTCAAGGAAGAGGAATTCTAGCAGCTGTTGGGACTTGATTAAATCAATTCGGCAACTAGGTAAGTAATTCTACTTCTAGTAGGATTTTGTTTTAAGACCAAATAGGTTTATTTATATGTTTTAATTAATGGCCGAATATAGGAGTGAAAGATCTAGATCGGTAGATCGCTCTACTGAATTCACGGAAACTATTAAGCGAAAAAGGTGTGTACTCTTACTAACTTTCAATAAATTGCATGGCAATCATTAGATATGTAAATATGTAACAGTATGTGAATGTGGCTAAGCACCACAAATGTGGTAAGGAGTACCCAGGCACGTTTCCTACTTTTGATAGGATTGTGAATGTGATATATTTTGAACATGTGATTAGTAACATGAATGAAAATTTAGTATGTGAAATATGTTATGAAATAATTGGGGCATTCGGGATATTTGTGGAGGAAGAAAGTGAAGGTGATGACTACGGTCTCACCAACGTAAAGTGGTGACTACGGTCACATAAAGTGAAAAGTGGTAACCGGTTACATCCAAGTGAATACGGTGTCTAATGACACAACATAAGTGGGCGATGAGCACGCCGATCGCAACGCGCGCGCCGATGGTGTGTAGCGGATGGAGGGTCGACTTAGTAGTCCCCGCGCGGTATGAGAGTTGGTACGGGTGGTGTGTAGCGGATGGACAAATAGGTTTGGATTTGGGTTGCATCATCCTTTATTTTGTATGAACATGATATTGATATGACTTGTATGCACGATTTGTTGGAAATTAGTACTATGTACACATTGAGTCTGTTGACTCACCCGTTGGGGAATTATTTTTCAGGTGATGAGCGGTAATGGACCGGGTCGGCGGGAGCTAAAGGTGGCCATGCATCGCTTGAAGAAATTATTTGGAATTTGGACTTTATGAAATTTTAGTACTTTAAACTTTATTTTGGGTTTGAACGTTGTAATAAGGCCATAAGGCCCAGTTGGATTTTCTTTATTCCTGTTTATTTTTATTTAAATATGATACAAATTATGTTTGATTAAAGATAAGTAAATTTATTTCTTTTAAAATAATAAACCCAAAAATTATTTTGCCACCTTATTTAAGTTGGATTTCCAGAATTTATTAAATAGGTTTCAAATTAAGCCCAACCCAAAACAATTTTTAAAATTACACAAATTTTCTCTAAGTCAATTAGAACATTGAAAACCGATTTATTTAAGGAACATACGAGATCCGGTTCAAGCTCGTGGGCGGGTGTGGGGTGTTTGATTGGTATCGAGCCAGTTTTAAAACTCGGCCTGTGGGCTCGGGCCCAAAACGTTTTCAATTCGAGCCCAAATAAATTTCTTTGAAATAAGCGGGTTTTATGGCATGGCACCTAAGTCTCCGACCCGCATGATCCACCGGTAAGTACCTTTAACCATCCTGTGTGATTATGTGAATTATGAATTGTAAAAGGGTAGCAAAGGCATGGAACGTAGAATAGTGTGATAGGAACTTGAACCCCAGGATTAGACTACTCAAACACTTGAAACTCATAAGACTTAATGAACTTAACAAACCTATGACTAAGTTATTAAGCTAGGGTGTGGCAACCCACAGACGCATGTCAGGATTGGATCGGGAAGAGCACGGTATTTAAGCGATCCTAGTGACTCACCTCCTCTTCGCGGGTATCCTACCAGTGCGTAAGCCGGTTCGCCCTAACTCGAGAAGGCTCGGTGGTGTGGCAACCCTGCATGCGCATGTCTAGAAAGGTCGGTGTGAGCTTGGTATTTAAGCGATCCGCGTGACTCACCTCCTCTTCATTCGAATCTCTGCACAGTGCGTAGCTTTGGTTCACCACGACCAAGAGGGCTCGGTCATAGGCTAAACACAAAGAATAAAACCCGAAAGGGACTTAGCCGTTTTTCTTTTATAAAAAAATAAAAAAATGTATAACCAAAATTTAGTTTTAAAACTCTTAGAAACTTATGAGAACTATTTTACAACATTTTCTTCTAAAAAAAAAAACCCTTGGTTTATAAAATGACCAAACCACCCATAGTTTTAACAAAATTTCATTACTTTATCAAATGTTCAAAAAACCCTAATTTGTAAAATATCAAACTATCTTGATTTTGGAAAATTACAAAATTACTCTAACTTACAAAATTACCAAAACGACCACGATTTCCAAAATTTTTACAATATCATTGCTTTGAAAAGTGTAACTCTCAAAGGAACCCTCAATGTTTTACAATCTTGGAAAATATCCTAACTTAATAAATTTTACAAATTTACCACGATTTTTGGAAAAATTATCAAAATACCCACGAGATCAAAATTACCGAAATACCCTGGATTTCAAAATTCTTCCAAAATTTCCGGAACTTTAGAAGTACCAAAATACTTTAAGTCAAAATCACGGGGAACTTTTTATTTTTGAAAATTTACAAAAAAACCCCTGTAGGATAAAATTACGAAAATGCCCGGATAGTGGAAAAGCAAAATAACGAAAACAACAACAAGAATTACAACGTTTCTTTGAATGAGCGAAAGTTCATATTTGTTGATGGATGAATGAATGAATGCAAGATCGTATGCATGTATGAATACGAAAGAACCACTCTTAAACTCTTCTTCATAAGATATCATCGCGGGTAATAAGTGAAACAAGAATACTAATACATAAAATTCCTTAATCGGATCTCGCCTATAATGAGCTCAAGAGGACGTGGTCGTCGTGGAAGAGGTAGAGGAAGGATGGTATTAGATCGGGACAAGGTTCGACAATGAGATACCACCACCACCATCACCCCGGTTTATCAATGTTGAAGAGCAAGAGGCTCGCATGAGGGAAGATGCCGTGTCGCAGTGTCTTTGCGAGTTTTGGAATTGGTGGGTGGTGCAGAAACAATTCAGGAAATCGTAAGTCGTGTGCTCGAGCGCTCCGTGCTAATGGAGTGAATGTTTAGAGGAGTATCGGGAGTGGCACCCAGCATACCGTCTTGGTTGGAAGCAATCGAGCGCATCATGGATGAGCTCGACTTGACCCCGAGGAGAAGCCCGAAAGGGATGACGGCACATTACTGCGATGAAGCGTATCAATGGTGGTTAACCGTTCGGGACGGTGCCACGGCGGAAGATCGACACAGGAATATGCTAAGGAAGCATTTCGGAAGAAGTATGTGGGAACCGGTATATAGATGAGCAAAGGAAGGCTTTTCAGGGTTGGTACAAGGAAGTAAGTCATCACACCGAATATGAAGCGGAATTCTTGAGGTTGAGCCGATATGCGAGGAGTAGTGGCGATCGAGCATGAAGCAATTTGTGTTCATTTTGAGGACGGACTTAGGGACGATTTGAGACTTTTGATAGCACCGCATCGAGCGGGAATTCTCCGCCTTGGTGGAAAAGGCTAAAGTGGTGAGGAATTAAGGGCGCCACCAAGCGGTGTGGATGAAATAAGCCCAAAAGAGGTTTTGGGCCATATCGGAAAAGGCCACAAGAGGCCTAGAGTTGATGAGCCACAAAGTCAACAGTGAGTGCAGGCTAGCAATTTCGCCCCTTGTGAACATTGTGGAAGGAAGCACGGGGAGAGTGTTGGAAAAAGGCGGGACGATGTCTCAAGTGTGGGTCCAAGGACCATATGATTAAGGATTGCCCCAAGCTATTAGATGAGAGCCAACCAGCACTCTCGTCGGAATGCTAACCAGTGGTAGAGGCGACAGCACGACCTCAAAGAGGTCGTGGGTCGCCAACAGAGGTAGTGGCAGAGGCCGTGGAGCTCGTGGCCGAGGTGCGACTAACGCCGAAGCAAGGCAACCGGGTTTGGTTTACGCGGTTCGCCGGAGGGAAGAGGGAGACGCGCGGATGTTATAACCGTGACGTTCTTTATTCATGACAAACCCTATTTTGCTCTTATTGATGTGGGCTCAACTCATTCCTATGTTGCGTGTAGTGTGGTTGAAACACTAGGCCTAGACTCGAACTTTACGATAGGAAGATAAGCGTAGTAAGCCCTTTAGGCCAAGCGGTGAGGATAGATAGGATCTTTCGGAATGTACCCCTAGAGATTGAGAGAGAGCGAACTTTCTGGGTGACTTAATGGAATTACCCTTCTGAGAGTTTGAGCTTATACTTGGAATGGATTGGCTAGTAGAGCATCGAGCCGTGTTGGATTGTGCGGCTAAACGTATGGAACTAAGAACCCGGAAGATGAGGTAGTATTGATGATCGGAGAAAGGAAGAACTACTTGTCTAACGTAGTTTTAAGACCGAGGGCCGAGAAAATGGTTAAGAAAGGATGTAAGGCATTCTTAGCCCTTCGTGAGTGCGTTAAGAGGAGAAGAGGAAGGTGTTAAGGGAGTTAGAAGCAGTAAGGGATTTTGAGGATGTATTTAGGAGGAGTTTCCGGAATACCCCCGATAGATAAGTGGAATTTGGAATAGATTTGCTACGAGAAGCAGCTCACTGTGTCAATCGCTCCCACCGAATGGCACCAAAGGAGTTAGTGGAGCTCAAGGCTCAAATCCAAGAGTTGTTGGATCGTGGGTTCATTCGACCCGGTGTGTCTCCGTGGGGAGCACCGGTTCTCTTTGTGAAGAAGAAGGATGGAACTATGCGGATGTGCATAGATTATCGTCGATTGAACAACCGACCATCAAGAACAAGTATCCTTTGCCAAGGATAGATGACTTGTTCGACCAACCGAAAGGGGCATTTGTGTTCTCAAAGATCGACTTAAGGTGGGGTATCATCAAGCGAAAGTGAAGGAGGTGATATTCATAAGACCGCTTTTAGGACAAGGTACGGTCATTTTGAATTTGTGGTGATGCCGTTTGGGTTGTGACGAACGCACCGGCCGCGTTCATGGATATGATGAATAGGGTTTTCCAACCCTACTTGGATAGATTCGTCGTGGTGTTCATCGACGACATTTTGGTGTATTCCAAGACGGAGGAGGAGCACGATGAGCATCTCCGAGTTGTGTTAGAAGTGTTAAGGGAAAAGAAGCTTTATGCCAAATTCAGCAAGTGCGAATTTTGGCTCGAGAAGTGGCGTTCCTAGGACATGTGGTATCCGCAGAAGGAATAAGAGTGGATCCTAGGAAGATCGAAGCAGTGTTGGATTGGAAACCACCTAGGTCGGTGGCTGAAATCAGAAGTTTCTTAGGCTTGGCAGGCTATTACAGAAGGTTCGTGGAAGGATTCTCGTCAATAGCCGCACCTTTGACAAAGTTACTAAGGAAGGAAGTACCGTTTGTGTGGACGGATAAGCAACAGGAGAGCTTTGAAAAGCTTAAAAGGTCTTGTGATGAAGCTCGGTGTTAATTCAGCCGGGAGGCAGTAAGGACCGTAGTATATTGTGATGCTTCGCATACTGTGGTTAGGCCGTGTGCTAATGCAAGAAGGAAAGGTAGTCGCTTATGCATCTCGACTTGATTAAGGCGCATGAGGTGAACTACCCAACTCATGACTTGGAACTCGCGGCGGTGGTTTTCGCCTCAAAGTTTGGAGGCACTACCTTTATGGAGAAAGGTCGATGATTTTACACGGACCACAAAAGCCTTAAGTATTTGTTGACTCGGAAGGAGTTGAACTTGAGGCAACGAAGGTGGGTGGAGTTATTAAAAGATTATGGTATTCGATAGAATACCATCCAGGCAAGGCGAATGTGGTAGCCGACGCCTAAGTAGGAAGGTTGTGTCGGATTTAAGGGCTTTGTTCGCTCACTTAAGTTTGTATGAAGATGGAAGCTTTGTTGGCGAGTTACAAGTCAAGCCAACCTTTGGTGAAGGAGGTGAAAGAGGGACGGTTGGCGGATAAGGACTTAAGTACTAAGTTCTGACAAATGCGGCAAGGAGGATTAAAGGATTATGGCGTCAATGATGAAGGAGTCTTGTGCTACAAGGAAAAGGTTTGTATGCCGAGGGATAAGGAGTTGAGACAAAGGATTCTTCGGGAAGCGCATGGTAGTCCTTATGCTATGCATCCCGGAGGCATCAAGTCAGTATAGAGATCTAAGGGAACAATTTTGGTGGTCGGACACGAAACGAGAGGTGGTGAATTTGTGGGAAATGTTTGACATGTCGACAAGTAAAGGTGAACACCAAGTCCCATCAGATTGCTTCAACCAATTGAGATTCCCCAATGGAAGTGGGAAAGAATTACCATGGACTTAGTTAGTGGGCTTCCCTTACGCCCACTAAGAAGGACTCGGTATGGGTGATAGTGGACCGTTTGACCAAGTCCGCACATTTTATCCCTGTGAGGATCGACTATTCCCTTCAAAAGTTAGCCAAGTTATATGTGGCGGAGATCGTGAGGCTACACGGGGTACCGATGTCGATCATCTCTGATAGAGACCCAAGGTTTACGTCTCGATTTTGGAAAGCACTTCATCAAGCATTAGGCACTAAGCTAGACTTCACTACGACTTTTCATCCACAATCAGACAGGCGATGCAAGCAGGTTATACAAGTGTTGGAAGATATGCTAAGAGGTCGTGTGATGGATTTTCGAGGAAGTTGGGAAGATTACTTGCCTCTAGCTGAGTTCGCCTACAAAAACAGCTATCAGGCAAGCATTTGGATGGCACCATACGAAGCATTGTATGGAAGGAAATGTAGAACACCAACTTGTTGGACCGAGTTAGGAGAACGCCGCGTTTTGGGTCCGAGTTAGTGGCGGCGAGGAGAAGGTGGAATTAATTCGGGCACGGTTGAAAAAGCTTCGATAGAGCGAGAAAGTCGTCTGCAGACCTTAAGAGGAAAGAAATTGAGTTTGAAGTAGGAGACCAAGTGTTTCTAAAGGTCTCACCTTGGAAGAAGGTTATGCGGTTCGATCGCAAAGGAAGCTAAGCCCAAGGTTTATAGGGCCCTATCAAGTCTTGAAGCGAGTTGGGCGGTGGCATACGGTTGGAGTTGCCACGAGTTGCATCAAATGCCACGACGTATTTCATGTGTCCATGCTACGTCGCTATCGATCGGATCCGTCTCATGTGGTACTGTTGAAGAAGTGGAGTTAAGGCCGGATCTATCCTACGAGGAGGAGCCGATTCAGATCTTGGAGCGTGACGTGAAAGCACTACGAAAGAAGTCGGTGCCTTTAGTCAAGGTGTTATGGCGCAATCATGGATCGGAAGAAGCCGTGGGAGCAGAAGAGACAATCGACAAACAATACCCTCAAGCTGTTTAGTTAGGAAATTTCGAGGACGAAATTTTTTTTAGGGGTAGAAGCGTAACATCCTAGGAAGGGCCTATGCATTTTTCAGATCAATTGTATGAAATGACAATTATGAATAAATTTTGATACTTTTGGAAACCTAGAAATGAATGAAAATGGAAATGAAAATGAAAATGGAAATGAAAATGGAGATGGAAATGAAAATGGAAATGGAAATGGACATTTTTGGAAACTTAGACATTTTGGAAACCTAAACATTTTTGGAAATGATCCAAAAATGGAAACTTGAACATTTCGGGAAACTTGGATATATGAGAGAAATAAAGGAGTTTTATTCACATAAATATGTGAATAATAAGAGATAAATAAAGGAGTTTTATTCACATAAATATGTGAATAATAAGAGATAAATAAAGGAGTTTTACTCACATAAATATGTGAATAATAAGAGAGAAATAAGGAGTTTTATTCACATAAATATGTGAATAATAAGAGATAAATAAAGGAGTTTTATTCACATAAATATGTGAATAATAAGAGATAAATAAAGGATTATTTTCTAATGAGATAATTGAGGAGATAATTGATGGATTAAAGGCTTTTATCTTTTAAATAAAAGAGATAATATTATCAAAAGAGGAGTGGTGGCCAAGTAAAGGACTCCTAGGTGATAACTTTGGCTATAAAAGGAGGACAGGAGAGGGCTACTCATCAACACTTGCTCCTCTTCCTCTCTGCCGAAATTCTCCTAGGCAAAACCCTCTCTGCCGAATTTTCATTAAGCAAAAATCCCTCTTTTTTCTCTTTTTCTTCTCCGTTCTCATCAAAATTTGAATCTTTGTGGATTCTAAGAAAGAGGGCAATCATCCACAACATCAAAAGGGGATCTTTCGGAAATCTAAGGATCTAAGGTAAGGATTATAAATATAAATATGTGGTTAAAGATTATGATTCACGTTTTCAAAGTTAGATCTAATCTAACACGAAGTTATAGGATTTCAACGAGCTTATAAAGGAATCCTCTTGATTTGGAATCCCATCATAAGGTAAAGGATATTCGGCCAAGGCATAATTTGTTTAAGTGTTTTCCATTATTTCAAAACCAAAAATCGACATGGTTACATACCTAGTATTAGCCGATTTCAAGGAAGAGGAATTCTAGCAGCTGTTGGGACTTGATTAAATCAATTCGGCAACTAGGTAAGTAATTCTACTTCTAGTAGGATTTGGTTTTAAGACCAAATAGGTTTATTTATATGTTTTAATTAATGGCCGAATATAGGAGTGAAAGATCTAGATCGGTAGATCGCTCTACTGGGAATTCACGGAAACTATTAAGCGAAAAAGGTGTGTACTCTTACTAACTTTCAATAAATTGCATGGCAATCATTAGATATGTAAATATGTAACAGTATGTGAATGTGGCTAAGCACCACAAATGTGGTAAGGAGTACCAGTGCACGTTTCCTACTTTTGATAGGATTGTGAATGTGATATATTTTGAACATGTGATTAGTAACATGAATGAAAATTTAGTATGTGAAATATGTTATGAAATAATTGGGGCATTCGGGATATTTGTGGAGGAAGAAAGTGAAGGTGATGACTACGGTCTCACCAACGTAAAAAGTGGTGACTACGGTCACATAAAGTGAAAAGTGGTAACCGGTTACATCCAGTGAATCTGATGTCTAATGACACAACATAAGTGGGCGATGAGCACGTCATCGCAATGATCGCTTCGATGGTGTGTAGCGGATGGAGGGTCGACTTAGTAGTCCCCGCGATTGTGCAAAGGGTTGGTACGGGTGGTGTGTAGCAGATGGACAAATAGGTTTGGATTTGGGTTGCATCATCCTTTATTTTGTATGAACATGATATTGATATGACTTGTATGCACGATTTGTTGGAAATTAGTACTATGTACACATTGAGTCTGTTGACTCACCCGTTGGGAATTATTTTTCAGTGATGAGCGGTAATGGACCGGGTCGGCAGGAGCTAAAGGTGGCCATGCATCGCTTGAAGAAATTATTTGGAATTTGGACTTTATGAAATTTTAGTACTTTAAACTTTATTTTGGGTTTGAACGTTGTAATAAGGCCATAAGGCCCAGTTGGATTTTCTTTATTCCTGTTTATTTTTATTTAAATATGATACAAATTATGTTTGATTAAAGATAAGTAAATTTATTTCTTTTAAAATAATAAACCCAAAAATTATTTTGTCACCTTATTTAAGTTGGATTTCCAGAATTTATTAAATAGGTTTCAAATTAAGCCCAACCCAAAACAATTTTTTTAAAATTACACAAATTTTCTCTAAGTCAATTAGAACATTGAAAACCGATTTATTTAAGGAACATACCAGATCCGGTTCAAGCTCGTGGGCCGGGTGTGGGGTGTTTCATTACATTTGGAGTTCTGCCATGTCCTCAAAACCATGAATATTGTTGGAGATTTAGGAAAGGCTTAGGAAGCTGAGTGGAAAGCTTGTACCACAAGCCTCGTTACTTGGTGAAGAAACAGGAGCAGAATTTTGCTAAGAAAACAAGAACAGAAACGAGAAACAAGAAAGATGGAGCATATATGAATTAAATCTAATAGTTTTTCATTAAAAAGAAACATTGGCATGTTGCCATTACATATATCAGTCTTTGAGTGAACAAAACAAAGCAAGTTTTCACCTAATACTTACCTAATACCACTAATTACATGGAAACTTGGTGAAATAACTTGTACACATAAACAAAGATGATTTATCAGCTCAATCACTACCTAATTACATCAAATTCAATACCAACTAAGTTCAAATCAAACTAAGTTACAAAACATGAAGTTGGAGTAACAAAACAAGTTGAATTTGGACAACATCGAGTGAAGCTTTCATTTATTTGCAAGCTTGGCTCGACTGCATGTAATGCTCCTTGCTGCATGAGCTGCATGAGCTGCATGTGCTGCATGGAAGGCCATCTTCTAACACTCCTCCTTGGTCTCCATGCTGCTAACTCCTAACTGCTCCCTTAGTTTAATGAACCTTGTTACATTTAGGGCCTTTGTGAAGATATCAGCAATCTGTTCCTCAGAATTGCAATGAACCAGCTCCACTTCTCAAGCTTGTTCCATCTCCCGTACCACATATAGCTTGATGCTAAAGTGTTTAGTTCTACCATGGAAGATAGGGTTCTTTGCAATTGCAACAGTAGACTTGTTATCACAAAAAATCTCTGTTGCTTCCCCTTGATCTAGGTTCAAATCGGCTAGGATTTTCCTTAGCCAGATAGCTTGATTAACAGCATTTGCATTTGCAACATACTCATCTTCTGTTGTTGACTGAGCTAATATTGACTGCTTCTTTGAACACCAGCAAAACATTGCTGAACCAAGTGTAAATGCATAACCAGAAGTACTTTTCATGTCATCCTTTAAACCAGCCCAATCACTATCAGTGTAGCCTATCAGGTTCAGATTTTCAGCTTTGCTAAACTGTAATCCATAGCTCAGGGTGCCTTTGATGTACCTGAGCTCTCTTTTTGCTACTTGAAGATGCTGCTTGTTGCAGCAATGCATGAACCTCAATAATATACTCACAACAAACATGATATCTAGTCTGGTTGCTGTCAAATACAATAAGCATCCAACTAGACTTCTATAGGCAAGTTCATTCACTTGTTCATGGTCCCCTTGGCTTGATAGTTTCATTCCAACAGCCATAGGTGTGCTTGTTGGCTTGCATTTCTCCATAGAGAATTTGCTTAAGATCCTTGCAGTAAATGTCTTCTGTCCTAAGAAGATTCCACTTTGAGTTTGCAACACCTCCATTCCAAGGAAATATGTCATCTGCCCCAAGTCAGACATTTCAAACATGTTCTTCATTTTGGCCTTAAAATCAGTCAATATGATCTGATCTCCTCCTGTCACCAAGAGGTCATCTACATAAAGGGACACAATAAGCTGTGTTTCAACTTGTTCCTTCTTGACATACAGTGTTGGCTCACTGATGCTTCTCTTAAATCCCAAGCTAACCAGATAGCTATCAATCCTAGCATACCAGGCTCTAGTAGCTTGTTTTAAGCCATACAAGGCCTTTTTAAGCCTATACACCATGTGTTCTTTGCCAGACACAACAAATCCTTGGGGTTGTTTAATGTAGATTTCTTCTTCAAGGAGGCCATTGAAGAATGCAAATTTCACATCTAGTTGATGAACCATCCACTCCCTTTGTGCAACCAAAGCAACTAGCAACCTGATTGTGTTTAGCCTGGCTACTAGTGCAAAAGTCTCCATGTAGTCCAGACCATATCTTTGACTGAACCCCTTGACAACAAGCCTAGCTTTCAACTTGTTTAGACTACCATCTGTATTTTGTTTGGCTCGATAGACCCATTTAACACCAATGGTCTTTCTGTTGGCAGGCCTTTCTACTAGCTCCCATGTCTGATTCTTTTGAATCATCTTGATTTCATCAATCATGGCTTGCTTCCACCCTTCATGTGCTTCAGCTTCTTCAAAGCTGGTTGGCTCTACCATGACCACTTGTGCCCTTTCATAAATCTCTGCCAAGGGCCTTGTTCCCCTGACTGGTTCATCATCAAAGTCTATTTCTGGACCAGCTTGATCAGGTTCAATCTGACCTGCTATGTGTTCTTCAAAAATAGCCTCTGGCTGATTTCTTTCCCAGTTCCAGCATGCCTTTTCATCAAAGATCACATCTCTGCTTACTTGGATCTTATTTGTTGAAGGATCTAAGATCCTATAACCTTTCTTGACTGAGCTATAGCCTACTAGAACACCAGGTTGGGCCCTCTTTGACAGTTTATCTCTTTTCACAGCTGGTGTATAAGCATAACACAAGCAGCCAAAGATTTTTAAATGAGCCAAAGATGGCTTAAACCCAAACCAGGCCTCAAATGGAGCTTTGTGAGCCAAAACCTTGGTTGGGAGCCTGTTTTAAAGATACACAGCAGTGTTAACTGCTTCAGCCCACAGGGTTTTGGGCATATTCTTCTCAAACAATAAGCACCTGGCCATATCCATTAAAATCCTATTCTTTCTTTCACTGACCCCATTTTTCTTAGGTGTATAGACATTAGTCAGCTGATGTTTGATGCCAGCATCATTACAAAAAGCTTGGAACTGAGCTGAGGTATACTCAGCTCCATTGTCTGACCTGATGGTCTTGAGTTTGCGACTGTTTTGTTTAATTTCTTTGCTTTAAACTTCAAGAACACTTGAGCTACCTCATACTTATACTTCAAAAAGTAAACCCAGCAATATCTGGTATGATCATCAATAAAGAGAATGAAGTACTTACTTCCATTAAGAGATTCTGATTTCATAGGTCCACACACATCAGTGTGTATCAGCTGCAATCTCTCTGTGGCTCTCCATGCATTGTTGGTTGGAAATGGAAGTCTGGCCTGTTTTCCAAGTTGACAAACCTCACAAATCTCATCATGTTCAACCAAGTTAGTGAAGTTTTCAACCAAGTCTTCACTGACCAATTGAGCCATTGATCTGAAATTGGCATGACCAAGCCTTTGATGCCAAAGCTTGGATTCTTCAGCAGAGGCAACACAAGCTGAGTGTGAGTCACTTGGCCAGTTGACTTCAAAGCATTTATCAATCATTGTGACTGACATGAGGCTTGATCCATTCGGATCATCAATTTTGCACTCAATTCCCTTAAACACAACTGAATAGCCTTTTTCAAGCAGTTGTGCAATGCTGAGAAGGTTCCTATCAATCTTAGGTACCAAGAGTCATTTGTTATAACCTTGTTACCTATGGGAGTGCATATCAACACTTCTCCTTTTCCTTCAGCCTTGATAAACTGCCCATTTCCAACTTTCACCTTAGTTTTGTAGCTTGTATCCAAGGTTTTGAAAATGGATGCATCTGGTGACATGTGATTAGTGCAGCCACTATCCAATAGCAATCATTTTGAGCCCTTCTTCTGACCAGCTGAGCATGACATAGTAAAGACCTGCTCCTCATGATCACTACTGTCTTCAGCTACTTGAGCTTCAATATTTTTCTATTGTGCTTGATTCTGCCTAGGTCTGCCTTTGTTCTTATAAACCTTTTCAACATGCCCCTTTTTCTTGCAATGTTGACATATTGCATCTGGTCTAAACCAGCATCTATCTTCTGGATGACCTGGTCTTTTGCAGTGCCTGCAGAGTTGGTTCCCTCTTCTTGCAACATCAGGCTTAGGCCTGTTTTTCCAGTTCTTTTTGCCTTTATAGGCATTGGTGCTTGAAGCAGCCTTGGCCTTGGCTTGAAAAGCACCTTCTTGATGCTCCTCCATCCTGCTGGCTCTCATTTGCTCCTGAGCATAAAGGGCATTGATGAGCTCAGTTAAAGAGATGGTTGCAAGGTCTCTCGAATCCTCAAGGGATGAGATTTTTGCTTCATATCTTTCAGGCAATGTTGAGAGCACCTTCTCCACGATTCTTGCCTCACTGAATTATTCTCCTAGCAACCTTATGCTGTTGACCACAGCCATAATTCTATCTGAGTACTGCTTCACTGTCTCTTCTTCCTTCATCTTTAAATTTTCAAAATCTCTTCTCAAGTTCAACAACTGCTGCTCCCTTGTCCTCTCTGTGCCTTGGAACTCCTCCTTGAGCTTGTCCCAGGCTTGTTTTGGAGTCTCACAAGCCATAATTCTGGTGAAGATAGCATCAGACACACAGTTCTGAATACAAGACATGGCTTTATACCTCTTAGTCCTCTCATCTGCGTGTGTTGCTGATTTGAGCCAACTGTGGGATTGGCTCGAGTGGAGTGACCAAAGCCATCGGTGTTAACAACTTCCCACAGATCAAAGGCCTGCAGGTAAGTCCTCATCTTAACTACCCATATGTGGAACCCTTCACCATTAAAGACTGGTGGTACTACTGGAGAAAATTCTGAAGAAGCCATTCGATTTTAAGATTTTAACTGCAAAAGGTCCTCAAAGACAAAGGCTCAAGATACCAATTGTTGGAGATTTAGGAAAGGCTTAGCAAGCTGAGTGGAAAGCTTGTACCACAAGCCTCTTTACTTGGTGAAGAAACAAGAACAGAATTTTGCTAAGAAAACAAGAACAGAAACGAGAAACAAGAAAGATGGAGCATATATGAATGAAATCTGATAGTTTTTCATTAAAAAGAAACATTGGCATATTGCCATTACATATATCAGTCATTGGGTGAACAAAACAAAGCAAGTTTTCACCTAATACTTACCTAATACCACTAATTACATGGAAACTTGGTGAAATAACTTGTACACATAAACAAAGCTGATTTATCAGCTCAATCACTACCTAATTACATCAAATTCAATACCAACTAAGTTCAAATCAAACTAAGTTACAAAACATGAAGTTGGAGTAACAAAACAAGTTGAATTTGGACAACATCAGTAAGCTTCAGCTGCTGCAAGCTTGGCTCGACTGCATGTAATGCTCCTTGCTGCATGAGCTGCATGTGCTGCATGGAAGGCCATCTTCTAACAAATATGAAGATGAGAGAGGCGAAAAGGAATAGAAATGAGGGGAGCTGGTTTTCCATTGGAGCAGTGGGGGAGTAATGGAGAAATTTACCTTGGAACACTGGAATTTCAGGCGGAACTATGTAAGAAAATAGAATGGAGTCCGAAATTTATTACATTCTTGTATTCAACGTGGCAACAATGCATAGGGAAATTGCTGGTATGTGGCTCGTTATACTAGAAAATTTTTAATTCCTTTTTCATTATTTTTGAAATACATGACATTTAAAGGAGTGTAATTTATTTTAATTTTGTATTTTCTTTGAAGTACTGTTTGTATTATTTTTATACTTTATGTTTAATGTTAATAATTTGTTTTTGATTTTGAATATTTATATCAAATAATATTTTATGCTATGAGTGTCACTTTGACAAGATTAAGGTAATCCTTTCAATCTTATTTATAGACCGTAAGAGTATATATAGCAGTAGCCACGTAGGAATAGGAAAGATTTATAATATTTTCCTAATACACTATAGCAAAACAAGTTTTTAGCGGTGTATTTTTAGCCCTATAAGTGCCGCTAAAACAACTTGCGGCGTTTTGATAAGCGTGAAAAAAGCCGCTATAGAAACCTTTAGCGGCACTTCTCATAAAAACGATGCTAAAGAACATAACTTTTAGTGGCGCTTTTCCCACAAATCCCGCTAAAGATCATGACCTTTAACGGTGTTTTCTAAAAACGCCGCTAAAGAACATGACCTTTAGCAGCGTTTTCCCACAAACGCCGCTAAAGAACATAAAATTTAGCGGCCCTTTTCACACAAGCGCTGCTAAAGGTCATGTTCTTTAGCGGCGTTTTTAGTAAAAGCATCGCTAAAAGTCATGTTCTTTAGTGGCGCTTGTGCAAAAAGGCTACTAGCTTTAGCAGATTTTACCAACCCATTTTTCATTCATATAGAACCCCGAATTGTCAACATAATTTCTTGTAACATCAAATCCAACCGAAAACTTCAAATCTAAATGATACTATCACGAAAGAAATATGTATATGATCTAAATTAATAAATGAAACAAAAAAATATATTATATTCAAAATTTATATTGTTAAAATATTCTTACAATAAGAAAACAAAAATCTAAGATGGCGGATTCTGCAACTGCTAAAACATCTTCATCATATTCTGAAGCTGTAGCTGGAGTTCGTCATATTTTCTTGTTGTCTCTGCTTCCCTCGCCGCTACCTCCGCTTTAAGTTGTAGAACATATTGAATATTTAAATATGCAGGTCATATTTAAGTTTATTAATATATTAATATATTAATATATGAATGAAATGTACAGGTTACTATATAAACTTAAAAATATTAAAAAAATATTTTAATAAAAATATTGATAAACTTAAAATATAATCTGACCCTATATTTGAATATATTTTAAGTCTATATAGTTACAAAAAAATAATATTTAAATATTTATACGGTTCATATTATACTTTTAAGTATAAAATTTAAATAAAATATTATACAGGTCATATTTATATTTAAATATTTCTAAGTATTCATTTAATATTTAATGGGTCACAATTTTTTTTTTTTTTGTGAACTTAACATATATATTGAATAGATAAATAATGTAATTTATATAATATATATATCGAGTAGATAAATTGTTTTGTTAACTTTTCATATATATATATATATATATATTTGACCTGTATAAAATTTAAATTAACATATATATTTATATTTATCAAAAAAATTTAAATATTTGTGACATGTATAAAATTTAAATACTTTTAGTTTTATCAATATTTTAATATATTTTAATTTACAGGTTATCTTTAAATTCATTTATAATTTTATACTCTTTTTAATATTTAAAATATTTATCAAAATTAGTTATATTTTAAGTTTATCTCAAATATGAATTTAAAGATACAATTTTATAATATATTTTAATTAATAAATATTATATAAAAAATATAACGACCCGGTTTGTAGTGGTGTCAAAAACGACGGTTTTCGGACCCCGTTTTCGTAAACTAAATCTGAAATTATTAAATAAAAACATTTACAGAGTTATTATATAGGTAAATTGAATTTTTGATAGTTAATTTAGCCCAAATTTTGATTAACTAGGCTGAGAGACTAAATTATAAAATTTAATCGCTATAGATTTTTAATTAAAAAATGACTTTAGGACTTAAATTATAATTAACTAAAGATTCAAAATAGTAATTAAACCATGTATAAACATTATAAAGTGGACGGAATAAGCATGTGACTATTAGTTTAATTAAATTAAGTATTTTATAATTAAACTAAGGTTAATTGCATAATTAACCAAAGTAATTTAAAATATAAGTGAAATTCAGTGGGGGAGAAAGAGAAGAACCCATCTTCCCAACCGAACCAAAAGAAAGAAAAGAAGGAGACGCCATTTTTATTAGGGATTCAAGCTTTTAGCTTCAAATTTCAAGTAAGTCGGAACAGTGGTTTCGGGACCACCAATCCGAGGTTTGAGAAAATTATTTTAATATTATTTTATGTGTTATAGTATGATTATATGAGTGCATGAAAATTTTGGTGAATTAATATTAGTGATTTCAAGCTTAATTTTGAAAAAGGACTAAATCGCATAAAGTGCGAAAGTTTTATTCTACAAGCTAAAAGTGTCTAATAGCTATGGAATATTGAATTGGAGGTCTTTAATGTGCAATTAGACCCTTAGGGATGTGTTGGTCGGCCATAGAGACAAGAAAATAAGATTTTTCAAAGAGTAGGAAAAGTTTTGGTGACAAATTGACTAGTAATAATAAAATAAAGATAAAATGATATCATCTTTTCATCTTCTTCCTACAACCACCGAAAATTTCAGCAAAGAGGGCTTTGGAAAGCTTGAAAATTTTCAGCCACTTAAACCCTTGCAAGTAAGTGATTTTAATGGCTATCCTTGATAATTTTTGTACTTTTGGAACCCTTGTAGCTTAAGCTAGCTAATGAGGGGACTATTTTGCAATATGGTTAAGAGTTTAGGGTTTTTCCATGAAAACATTTATGTTGTTTGCTGGATTTTTATGGAAGAAAATGAATCTTAGTTGTTAAATAAACAACTTTTGTGAAAGGATTTTTTCATGAAAACAGCAAAAGGGACCATTTTGTGAAGTTTACAAAAAGAGTAGTAAATGTGTGAAATAATTGGAACCGTCAGTTGCTATAAGCTTAAAGTATATTCGGCTAGGCTTGGTTAATAAGTAAATTTGATGAAAATCGATTTACGAGTCTAGGGGAAAAATCGTAATTTTGTGAAAGCCTAAGGGCAAAACAGTAATTTTGCCAAAGTAGAAATTTTAAAATGTCTTGATTTATGTGATGATTAAATGAGTGAATTTTATCATTTTAGATCAAGAAAAATGGAGTTCGGACCTAGACCGGGGAAAAGTCAAGCTAATAGATTAATTCGATTTAGTCGCTCACTTTTTGTATACCAAGGTAAGTTATATGTAAATAATACAATGTTATTGAAATGCTTAATTATCGCTATGATTATGCATGATTAGAGTTGATATGATATACTCCCGGTTGAACCTTAGGAATAGATTGGATACCCAAGCCGTGACATTTGAGTGATATGTGTGTGCTAGTGTAAGACCATGTCTGGGACATGGCATCGGCCACATTATGGAAGCCAGTGTAAGACCATGTCTGGGACATGGTATCGGCCACATTATGGAAGCCAGTGTAAGACCATGTTTAGGACATGGCATCGGCGTTGATGTGTGTGTGCTAGTGTAAGACCATGTGCAGGACATGGCGTCGGCCACAATATGAGAGCGATGTAAGACCATGTCTGGGACATGGCATCGGCATTTTAACCTCTTGTGTGAGGCTTGTCGGGTATCCTTTGGTATTCCAATTGGTTCAACGGGTAAAGTTAAAGCTTGTGTCGAAAGTGAGAAAAGTTATGATTATGTTGTAAGTGATACAGGTACCTACATGAGATTCATGAGAAATGAATTCGAATTATGATGTAAGATTAGTAAGGGTGAAAATGAGTAAGTTATGTTTTTGTAAATTCGAGAATCATGTGCAAGTTTATAAAATGATGTGAGCATGATAATTCATGGTAATTGTTGTTAATTATTTACCTATGACTTACTAAGCTTTGTGCTTACTCCCTCTCCTTTCCATTTTCTTATAGAGCCGCCAAGTTAGCTCGGAATTCAAAGGACGTCGGAGGCTCGATCACACTATCAAACTGAACATTTTGGTATATTTAGATTCATCTTTTTAAGTATGGCATGTATAGGAACTTAGTCTTTTATCAAGTGTCATATTGTTTTGGCCAAATGGGTTGGCTTGTTTTGAAGATGAATTCTTTTTGTATAAGGCCATAGTTGATGGCTATTTCTTATTATTAATATATGAAATTGATGATGTTTATCATGAATGTGCAAATCGTATGGTTGAGTAATTGGTATATTTATGCATGAATGAATAGGTTGTTTGATGTGGTTTATGTTGGTGCAAGTAGGGGTGGCAGAAAGGGCTTGGTAAATAGCCTTGCTTTTGTACACATGGGTAGACACACGGGCGTGTGTCTAGGCCGTGTGTGACACACGGTCTGCCCCATGGGCGTGTGATTTGGCCGGGTGTCCCCTTGCACCCTAAGTTGACAAAACAGAATGCCCAGTAGTAACCACTTGTGCTCAGACACGGCCGTGTGTCTCAACCGTGTGGAAGACACGGCCATTGGACATGGGCATGTGCCCAAGCCGTGTGAAGCCTGCACTTGAATTTTAGGAATTTAAATCGCCACACGGCCTAAGTACACGGGCGTATGCCTTGGCCGTGTGACCTTATTGAGTTGATGACGTCAGAAATAGAATGTCAAGATTTTAAATAAAATATTATACGGGTCATATTTATATTTAAATATTTCTAAGTATTCATTTAATATTTAATGGGTCACAAATTTTTTTTTTTTTGGTGAACTTAACATATATATTGAATAGATAAATAATGTAATTTATATAATATATATATATTGAGTAGATAAATTGTTTTGTTAACTTTTCATATATATATATATATATATATCTTTGTGACTGTATAAAATTTAAATTAACATATATATTTATATTTATCAAAAAAAATTAAATATTTGTGACATGTATAAAATTTAAATACTTTTAATTTTATCAATATTTTAATATATTTTAATTTACGGGTTATATTTAAATTCATTTAATATTTTATACTCTTTTTAATATTTAAAATATTTATTAAAATTAGTTATATTTTAAGTTTATCTCAAATATGAATTTATAGATACAATTTTATAATATATTTTAATTAATAAATATTATATAAAAAATGTAACGACCCGGTTTGTAGTGGTGTCGAAAAAGATAATTTCGGGACCCCGTTTTCGTAAACTAAATCTGTAATTATTAAATAAAAACATTTACAGAGTTATTATATAGGTAAATTGAATTTTGGGTAGTTAATTTAGCCCAAATTTTGATTAATTAGGCTGAGAGACTAAATTATAAAATTTAATCGCTATAGATTTTTAATTAAAAAATGACTTTAGGACTTAAATTACAATTAACTAAAGATTCAAAATAGCAATTAAACCATGTATAAACATTATAAAGTGGACGGTATAAGCATGTGACTATTAGTTTAATTAAATTAAGTATTTTATAATTAAACTAAGGTTAATTGCATAATTAACCAAAGTAATTTAAAATATAAGTGAAATTCGGTGGGGGAGAAAGAGAAAAACCCATCTTCCCAACCGAACCAAAAGAAAGAAAAGAAGGAGACGCCATTTTTATTAGGGATTCAAGCTTTTAGCTTCAAATTTCAAGTAAGTCGGAACAGTGATTTCGGGACCACCAATCCGAGGTTTGAGAAAATTATTTTAATATTATTTTATGTGTTATAGTATGATTATATGAGTGCATAAAAATTTTGGTGAATTAATATTAGTGATTTCAAGCTTAATTTTGAAAAAGGACTAAATCGCATAAAGTGCGAAAGTTTTATTCTACAAGCTAAAAGTGTCTAATAGCTATGGAATATTGAATTGGAGGTCTTTAATGTGCAATTAGACCCTTAGGGATGTGTTGGTCGGCCATAGAGACAAGAAAATAAGATTTTTCAAAGAGTAGGAAAAGTTTTGGTGACAAATTGACTAGTAATAATAAAATAAAGATAAAATGATATCATCTTTTCATCTTCTTCCTACAACCACCGAAAATTTCAGCAAAGAGGGGCTTTGGAAAGCTTGAAAATTTTCAGCCACTTAAACCCTTGCAAGTAAGTGATTTTAATGGCTATCCTTGATAATTTTTGTACTTTTGGAACCCTTGTAGCTTAAGCTAGCTAATGAGGGGACTATTTTGCAATATGGTTAAGAGTTTAGGGTTTTTCCATGAAAACATTTATGTTGTTTGCTGGATTTTTATGGAAGAAAATGAATCTTAGTTGTTAAATAAACAACTTTTGTGAAAGGATTTTTTCATGAAAACAGCAAAAGGGACCATTTTGTGAAGTTTATAAAAAGAGTAGTAAATGTGTGAAATAATTGGAACCGTGAGTTGCTATAAGCTTAAAGTATATTCAGCTAGGCTTGGTTAATAAGTAAATTTGATGAAAATCGATTTACGAGCCTAGGGGCAAAATCGTAATTTTGTGAAAGCCTAAGGGCAAAACAGTAATTTTGCCAAAGTAGAAATTTTAAAATGTCTTGATTTATGTGATGATTAAATGAGTGATTTTTATCATTTTAGATCAAGAAAAACGGAGTTCGGACCTAGACCGGGAAAAAGTCAAGCTAATAGATTAATTCGATTTAGTCGCTCACTTTTTGTATACCAAGGTAAGTTATATGTAAATAATACAATGTTATTGAAATGCTTAATTATCGCTATGATTATGCATGATTAGAGTTGATATGATATACTCCCGGTTGAACCTTAGGAATAGATTGGATACCCAAGCCGTGACATTTGAGTGATATGTGTGTGCTAGTGTAAGACCATGTCTGGGACATGGCATCGGCCACATTATGGAAGCCAGTGTAAGACCATGTCTGGGACATGGTATCGGCCACATTATGGAAGCCAGTGTAAGACCATGTTTGGGACATGGCATCGGCGTTGATGTGTGTGCTAGTGTAAGACCATGTCTGGGACATGGCGTCGGCCACAATATGAGAGCCAGTGTAAGACCATGTCTGGGACATGGCATCGGCATTTTAACCTCTTGTGTGAGGCTTGTCGGGTATCCTTTGGTATTCCAATTGGTTCAACGGGTAAAGTTAAAGCTTGTGTCGAAAGTGAGAAAAGTTATGATTATGTTGTAAGTGATACGGGTACCTACATGAGATTCATGAGAAATGAATTCGAATTATGATGTAAGATTAGTAAGGGTGAAAATGAGTAAGTTATGTTTTTGTAAATTCGAGAATCATGTGCAAGTTTATAAAATGATGTGAGCATGATAATTCATGGTAATTGTTGTTAATTATTTACCTATGACTTACTAAGCTTTGTGCTTACTCCCTCTCCTTTCCATTTTCTTATAGAGCCGCCAAGTTAGCTCGAATTCAAAGGACGTCGGAGGCTCGATCACACTATCAAAGCTGAACATTTTGGTATATTTAGATTCATCTTTTTAAGTATGGCATGTATAGGGACTTAGTCTTTTATCAAGTGTCATATTGTTTTGGCCAAATGTGTTGGCTTGTTTTGAAGATGAATTCTTTTTGTATAAGGCCATAGTTGATGGCTATTTCTTATTATTAATATATGAAATTGATGATGTTTATCATGAATGTGCAAATCGTATGGTTGAGTAATTGGTATATTTATGCATGAATGAATAGGTTGTTTGATGTGGTTTATGTTGGTGCAAGTAGGGGTGGCAGAAAGGGCTTGGTAAATAGCCTTGCTTTTGTACACATGGGTAGACACACGGGCGTGTGTCTAGGCCGTGTGTGACACACGGTCTGCCCCATGGGCGTGTGATTTGGCGGGTGTCCCCTTGCACCCTAAGTTGACAAAGCAGAATGCCCGAGAGTAACCACATGTGCTCGGACACGGCCGTGTGTCTCAGCGGAGTGTGGAAGACACGCCATTGGAGATGGGCATGTGCCCAAGCCGTGTGAAAGCCCGCACTTGAATTTTAGGAATTTAAATCGCCACACGGCCTAAGTACACGGGCGTATGCCTTGGCCGTGTGACCTTATTGAGTTGATGACGTCAGAAACAGAATGTCAAGGTTTTAAATAAAATATTATACGTGTCATATTTATATTTAAATATTTCTAAGTATTCATTTAATATTTAATGGGTCACAATTTTTTTTTTTTGGTGAACTTAACATATATATTGAATAGATAAATAATGTAATTTATATAATATATATATATATTGAGTAGATAAATTGTTTTGTTAACTTTTCATATATATATATATATATATATATATCTTTGTGACCTGTATAAAATTTAAATTAACATATATATTTATATTTATCAAAAAAATTTAAATATTTGTGACATGTATAAAATTTAAATACTTTTAATTTTATCAATATTTTAATATATTTTAATTTACGGGTTATATTTAAATTCATTTAATATTTTATACTCTTTTTAATATTTAAAATATTTATTAAAATTAGTTATATTTTAAGTTTATCTCAAATATGAATTTATAGATATAATTTTATAATATATTTTAATTAATAAATATTATATAAAAAATGTAACGACCCGATTTGTAGTGGTGTCGAAAAAGATAGTTTCGGGACCCCGTTTTCGTAAACTAAATCTGTAATTATTAAATAAAAACATTTACAGAGTTATTATATAGGCAAATTGAATTTTGGGTAGTTAATTTAGCCCAAATTTTGATTAATTAATTTGAGAGACTAAATTATAAAATTTAATCGCTATAGATTTTTAATTAAAAAATGACTTTAGGACTTAAATTACAATTAACTAAAGATTCAAAATAGCAATTAAACCATGTATAAACATTATAAAGTGGACGGTATAAGCATGTGACTATTAGTTTAATTAAATTAAGTATTTTATAATTAAACTAAGGTTAATTGCATAATTAACCAAAGTAATTTAAAATATAAGTGAAATTCGGTGGGGGAGAAAGAGAAAAACCCATCTTCCCAACCGAACCAAAAGAAAGAAAAGAAGGAGACGCCATTTTTATTAGGGATTCAAGCTTTTAGCTTCAAATTTCAAGTAAGTCCTTATTTATTTTCTTGTATTTTTTTTATAGATTTGATGTCATGTTTGCTTGATTTAGTTAGCACGTGTATCAATTTGTAAAGCTGTTAAAGTTTTAAAAAGTTTTCATTGTTGAGTTCTTGAAGTTTTAGGTGTTAAATTTATAGATTTTAAGCTTAGATGTGAAAAAAGACCAAATTGTAAAGTTTAATTGATAGTTTCATACATTAGATACCAAACTAAATAAAATGTAAAATTGGAAGTAGGAATAAGAAATAAGAGGTCCCTAATGAGTAATAGTGGAATCATAATTCATTTTGAAGCTTTAAATTGAATGTTATGTTAGTCTCAGTTTTAGGGACTAAATTGAATGAATTGTAAAATTTGTATAAATTGATAATTGATTGGGGATTGGTTGATTATTGATAGTGTTATATGCTTTGTGTTAATCCATAGCTAACATTGACCTGGATTCGTCGAGAGGGAAAGGAAAATCCAAAGTCGTCGGTGAATAACTCAGAATTTTCGGTTTGTATTTCTATGATTCAGGAACACTTAATTTTATGCATATGTATGTCATTTTGCATCATATGGAATTCGAGGTGAGCCTTTGATGATTACTTGACCCGATTGATGTGTTTGAGCTTGATTTCCGAGGCAATGCCTAAATTGAATAAAATACAAGTTTTAAGATTGACTTGATATATGATCATTGGCATGAAATTGTATTGAAATATGTTGTATATGCTTTGAAATTATGATATGCTAGTGAATTAGGATTAATGAAATGTAAATTGAACTATATGTAATGAATTGGAAGTTGAGTACCCTATTAGTTATTCGGATGGTCAGGTTATTGATTGAAAACCATCGTTGTCGGGTAATTCGGTGTGATAGATTATATACTTAAGTCATTGTTTCTGGGCAATCTGGGGTGGCAATCTATTCTTATTGAGAAAACCATCGACGTCAGGCAATCCAGGGTGGTAATACAGATATTTGCATAGTGTCATCATTGTAGGGCAACCTAGGGTGGCAGATCTGTGTATCCATTCTAAGTCTGTGTCGAGTTAATTAGGTTAAAAATATATGAACTGGTTAAATACTAATGAAATGAAATGTAACGGAAATGTGAATTACGATACCAAGTGCATTGAATTGAAAATGAGCCTAAGGCTACTTGAACACGATTGAACTTATAGATTCAGAAATTGTTGAAATGATAACATGGAATTGAACATATATGAATGTGTAATGTATATCAAATGATGAATTGATGCTTATGATATGAATGGTAAGTTTAGATTACCTATATGATGAAATAAAGTTGCAAATGAATTTGTTTAGGTTCTATGGTGAAAGAAATTAACATGTATGTACAACTGAGTAGGCAATTAAGATTATCATAAGCATGAATATTTGGAGTTGAAAGTGTTTGGCATAAATGACGTGAGATTGAATACTAATTGAATGTGTGCATTTGCATAAACTTAATTATATTATTTTGAATCATAGATTTATCATTAAGCGTTTTGCTCAGTGTACGGTTGCTTTCTGTGCCCAGTTTAGGTTCAATTTGAGATCCCGAGCATCATTTTTAACATCCAATCAACGATCCCAAACTCAGCAATGCTTGTTCGTTTTTTTATTTCTACTGTTAGTTGGCATGCACCTAATAGGCTGAATCATGTTGAATTTGGTGTTTTAAAGATCTTATATGTTTGTTATTTATGTATATATATATATGTGCAACTTAGATTTGCTATAACTTGATTAAGGTATGGTACATGAAATGGCAATATGATTAGAATGTGATGTTTATATGTATAAAGTGTTATTACTCAATGTTGAACCTATAGGTACTGTGCATTTGGTTAAAATGGAGTAGAGACTTGAATATGTTTTGGTATGATTTAAAATTGTAGGTTTTGTGACTGAAATTGTAGAAACAGTATGTGACGTCACGACATCACACGTATGTCGTTGCAACGAGATCAAGGCTTCATGCCACGAGGAGACGAGGAATCTTGTTGTCTCGACGAAATCAAACAGTTTGTCATGTCACGACAAGGAATTCCCTCACATCGCAATGTCAGTCCTGTAATTTTGGAACTTTTACAATTTAGTTCTAATTTGATCTTGGGTTAACAATAAAGCTTTCGTAAGCTTGTATAAGACCCGTGAATGTTTACCTTTCATGTTATATGCTTATGGTATTCATATTTGCATGTTTAATGATACGAGATTATATTTATTTTAACTGTAATTGCTCGGGCAATGAATGTGGCACAATGTAGCTCGGACTCGACAATTGGATCGGGTATAGGATGTTACAAAAAATGTATGGGAATGCACAGGATATAATAAAAATATTAATAAATATTTAAATTCATATTTAATGAAAAAATATTAGATAAAAATAAAAAATAAATGAAAGATATGAGAGTGCCACATATATAATCTATATTTGTTGTTATATTTTATATATTATATATAATGTGTTTGTATATATATATATAACGGATAACTTCCATATTTAAAAATGCTAGTTATCCCTTATAAATAGTTTTGTATAATAAATCTTTAAAGGTTAAATTCTTCATTGTAGTATACAATTTCTATCAATTTAATCCATCAAGATCAAATTTAGTTTGTTTACTTTTTGAGTATTCTGTTACCACTGTTAAAAAATTACGTGTGGCTTTTTAGTGTATTCAATGTAGAGTATGTTGGCGATGTAATTGATAATTACCAAAGATAAAAAAGTTTAACTCATAAGTTGGTACTTAAATCGTATTATTTTATTCTATTATTTATTTTTTATCACAAGTTATACTTAGTTTTTTTTCTTAAGTTGATACTTTCGTTAGTTAAACCGTCAAACCTATTTTTAAAAAAGGCTTAACTTACAAATTAGCACTTAAATTATGCCCCTTTTTTTTTCTCATTTTGATACCTAAACATTATTTTGTCACAAGTGATCCTTGAACTACTTTTTTTTCCTTAACTTGATACATCTATTGGTTCAATCATTAGTCAAACCGATAATTCTATTTTTTTTAAAAATAACCAATTAAAAATTTCCACGTGAAAAAAAAATATAAAGTATTACCAAAAAGTGATTGAGTGTAATGGTGGTAAGGTACATTGCACTCTCAAGGGGAGAACACAAGTTCAAACCTTAGATACGACATTATTTAGAAGGTTTACGACGCATTTTAGATTTTATGGTTTTGATCAAAGCTTTTATGGATCAATTGATTTAACCCCTATCCTCAAATCGGTTCCTTGTCCAACCAACCAATTTGGTCTAATTCTAATATGTGGGTTAAGGAACCACATTTGATATTTTTAGAGTACATGTACCAAATAAATACACAAATTAATAGTTCGAGTATAACATTGGACATTTTCAAAGTATAGATATCATATTAGACATTTTATTAAAGTGCAAGTACCAAATATGACATTATTCCTTTAATGAAATCAAAAGCATTGCCATGCATATTTATACTATATTTAAAGTTTTAACTGAGCTGGTGTTATCTCAATCAGATTTTTGACTCAATCATGAATTTACTAAAAGCTCCTTAATTTTACAAAGTGATAAAAATTATTTTGAGGTGTATTTTTATCTTTTTATGTTTTTATAAAAAATCTAGAAAAGTTGAAACCGAAACATCATAAACTCTAATCTCACAATATTACCACCTCAGCTAAAGGCATCTATATTATTTATACCAATTTCTTATAAATTTAATAAATAATTATTTTCACCCCATGTATATAAAAGAAAAAGAAAACAATGGTTTCCGGAGAGTTTCAATCTTAACCTCTTGAAAGCTTCGATGTTTTAAGTAGGACCTGGTTGATTGGGCACTGCAAGTTTCTGATTTGAGATTCTAATTTCTAAATTGTTAAGAATATATCCAAATTTGAGAATTCCATTGGGTGAATTTTTTTCTCGTTTACTTTGTTCAGTTTGATGGGTTTTCCACTTATGCGTTTCTGATTTTCTATATGATTTCTTTACTTCATATAGAAATACCAATTTTATAAAAATATATAAATTATAAAATAATTAAATTTTACAAAAAAAATGTAAAAAAAATTCTAAAAATTTCAAGGGTTAAAATTGTTGCCATCGATGGTCAAATGAAGATCGCCAACGTCGACGAGGCAACGATGAGAGGAAGAAGAAAGTAGATGATGGATTTGCAATGGGAAGAAGAGAAGGTACATGGTTTTTTTTATTATTTTGGAATTGTTTATAATTTTTATAATATTTTTAGAAATTTCAATATTTTTTATAATTTTTAATAAATAGTTATAGTTTTTATATTATTTATTATTTATTATTTAAGCTTTTTGTTAAAAAAATTGCAGAGTTATTGTTAAGAAAAAATTTTAAAAATATCAAAATAATATTTTAGTTATAGTTTTGGGGCCAATTTAATTATTAATCCTTAAAATTAACTTGTCATGTTATTCCCTTGTCAGAAATTAACAGACAAGTGATCAAAATGTAATCATTCAAAAATATTAGTGACTATAATGTAATCTTTGAAAGCTGAGTGACTAAAGTGTAATTTTAAACATTGTTTAAGGGTGGTTAGTGTGATTTACCCATTATTTAACTGTTAATCATAGGACTAAAACAAACTAATTTGAAAAATAAAAAGACTCGTTTTGATCAAATAATAGTAACGTAAAGCACAGAGATGATGTGCAGAACTAAAACCATGTTTAATTGCTTACACAGTTACACATGGTATTGAAGCTAGATTTTCAGGAAATTTGTCACGTCTTTAGATAGAACAAGCAACTAAAAACCCTTTCTGAAATTCTCTAATATTTTTAACCAAATAAATAATTTTCATTTTTGAAATCCTTTCATGATGTCTTGGCTTCACTAACATAATTAAAACTTCAAATTCTTTCAAGTGTACATACATTGAAAACAATTGGACAGTTAGCAACCTAAAGGTTAATAAAGTGTATTCTATCTGCTATATCAGCATACAATCAACAATGGAAGCCTAAAGATGGTCACTCGAAATACACACGCATAACAAGGATCATCGACGACCAACATTTCCTCTGATAACAAAAAGAAGACAATGATACAAGCGTCTATAAGACACAGCAATAACTATTGTAATTTAATTTTTGCCACGTCGTGTATAAAAATACAAACAATCTCCAGGTTTTGGGTAACAAGAAGAATAACCAGAGACAGTTTTGTTGGTGTCTCAACTAGTGATAATTTCGCATTTACAAACCGAACTTCTTGGGTCTTAGATAAGTAGAAGAACCCTGTCGCAAACCAGGCATTGAAACTTGTTGCTGCTGCTTTGCTCTCTTCTGCCTCTCCTTCTCCTTGCTTTCTTTCTCTGCCTCCGCTTGCATCTTCCTTAGATTTTCCATCTCCTCCTCCATGGCTGTTTTCTCCTCCTTTTGTTTCTTCTTATGCTCCAACAATGTCGTATCCGACTCTTTCACTGAAAAGAACATGGGACCTAGTTCTGCCAGCCACTGTGGCTCCACTGCCGTCACGCACTGCATGTACTCCTTTGTTGTCAAAATCAATTCATGATAAACTACATACTCAGGAGTATAACCCAACCCATAAAGAGCACTGCTGGGGTGCAAATGGCATGGCATTCCATTCCTGCAATTAACATACTCTCCAACGCCCTTTAATCTTGCTGCATTGTGAAAATATGCAGAACAAATGGCTTTCCTCACTATGTCCCAATCAAATCCACAGGACGTTAGTGGGATTTTCAACGTCTTCAGAATATCTAATAGCTGAGACCTCACCTCTCTGGCTTTCCTCAACCCTTTTACATGCAAAAAGTGGTCATTACACCAGTCTCCTCGATACTGATTAGCTTTCCATTGCTGGTAAACATTAAGCAATGTTAGGTGATCGGATTCTGGTACAAAAAATTTTTCCCTTGCTGCATCACTCTCCTCTGCTCTATCCTTGGGTCGAAAAAATACAGATGGGACTGAAAGCATTGAAACAATGGTCAAAACCTCATCTAAGCATTCTAGCTGTTCACCCATCAAAAGCATCTTGGCAAGCGGCGGATCCAATGGGAACTCCACCATTTTCCATCCAATGTCAGTCAAGCCCCCAACATTATTAAGTGCACCCAGGACCCATAGCTGGTACATAGAATTAAGGATATTTTCCTGTGGTGGTGGATCCATGAAATCAAAATCTAGCAAGTTCTCTATTTTAAGAGACTTGAGCAGCAACACCACATTGCCAAGGTTAGTCCTTTGTATCTCGGGCACAGGAGCTGGCAGCATCTCATTTAAGTATGCACTCTCTGTATACAACCTATAACATGTGCCTGGCCCAGTTCTACCAGCACGACCTGCACGCTGGTCAGCAGCAGCACGACTAACAGGGAAAACTTGAAGAGCATCCATACCCATCTTAGGGTTATAGACTTTCATTTTACCATAACCAGTATCGATAACGTAATAAATTCCATCTACAGTCAAGGATGTCTCAGCTATGTTAGTGGCAACAATGCATTTGCGAGCTCCATCTTCAGCCTTCTGGAATATCTTTGCCTGCAAATCAGCAGGTAACTGGGAGTATATTGGAAGTATGAGTAGTTTAGGAACACCTTTCCTGGTAGAGGAGACGAGTTGTTCTATTCGTTCTGCAAGGGCATAACAAGCCGCCTCAATCTCATCTTGGCCAGTCATGAAGATGAGGATGTCACCTGGAGAGCTGGTGATATGAATAGTCATGGCCTGTTTCACTGCAGCTTCAACGTAATCCTCACAAGGAGTCTTACTATAGAGAATATTGACTGGAAATGTTCTACCAGGAATGTGGAAAACCGGTACACTGCAAAATTTTAGAACATAATTATTTATATTAAATTCATTAGAGGAAGAAGATGCCAGCATAAATTGATATTAAAACAAGACACTTACCTTCCAAAGAAATTTGAAAATTTCTGTGCATTGAGAGTTGCAGATGTCACGATAAGCTTGAAATCACGGCGTTGAGCAACCACCTTTTTCAATATTCCAAATAGCACATCAGTGTTTAGTGATCTCTCATGTGCCTCATCCATTACGATGACACTGCAATATTTGAAATATTGGATGTAAATAACAAAGGTTTCACCACTAATTCATTTGTCAATTGGGATAGACAAGAACAATAAAATATAGTTTCTCCTTACCGATACTTGTCAAGATCAGCATCTTTTAATGTTTCACGAAGGAGGACACCATCAGTCATATACTGTAAAGTTGAAGGAGAAAAATTAGCACGTAATACCAGCAGCAAACACAACAAAGAAAAAAGAACAATGCTCCAAACAATTAAGCAGAGAAAATAATAGATCAATTTTAGACCAAGATAATGGGAAGATGGCCGAACTGCTAGAACTGAAAAGACAAAGCTTGGTGCATTCTTCATCCCAAGATAAGAATATAAGCAATGCAGATTATACTTAAAGTGTATAAAAATTTGGCATTGGCTTTCTGATATAAACTGAATGACTCACCTTAATTATGGTGTTTGGCCCAGTCACATCTTCGAAACGTATGGCATAGCCAACTTTATCACCGAGCTCTGTCTCCATCTCTTCACTAACTCTTTTTGCTACACTCATGGCAGCCACACGCCTAGGCTGGGTACAACCAACTACACCGTTTATAGTGTACCCATCTTCATGAAGATACTGTGTAAGTTGAGTTGTTTTACCAGACCCAGTTTCACCCACAACAACTACTACCTGATTTTCTCTAATCACCTGCCAAACATACAAGGAAGAAAAGAATGAGATGGTCAATAAAAACTTAGTATAGTCAACATGATAGAATTTAGCTTTAAAGTGAAAAAGGGAAAATTTATAAAATTATAAGGGGGAACTTTTGGATTCCTTTCAGACAGCTGCAATTTATCCTTGCATGTCCAAAGTGGCTAATACCCACCAGCGACAAACTCGAAGAGCAAGTGTCAAGCTAAAGTAGTTATTTGGTTTAATCTTCTATCAACATATACTAATAGATAAATGTCAAACCTGCAGCAACTCATCCCGCACAGAATATATCGGCAAGTATTGACGCTGCTCAGCCATGCTTTTGGACATTGCAAATTCACTTACAGCCTCCCCCTTCTTCAAATGTTGTGCAAATTTAGCATCTTCTTTGAAATCAATTTCACCATGTTCACCTACTTCGGCAGTGTCAGCATCAATCTAGCATCCAATGAAGAGAGTTAACTGATGAACTACATTATAGTTTTCAGAAAAAGAATATCAAAGAATTTAATTTTATAAATGATACCTGTTCTGCTGTTTTCTCAACTCCGAGGATATCACCAAGCTTAGAGCCTGCAAGCTCCCAAAACCGTTGGCGAGACTTATTCATGCTTTGCTTCTCATGAATTTCCCTAACCAAATTAGATCCTTTTCGTGAAATTATGGCCATATCTGATGTCGGATCTTTTATAGGCATGACTGGCTCTGCTTGTTTGGTGAACACAATTCTGCCATCCAAGAATGGAGGTTTTGTATCTGTGACAACAAAATATAAAGAACATTTAGCCAGAAGAAATAATATTTCATATATCAACAGAAAGATTATAATATTCACTTACCATGTACTAGAAGAATCACCTTGCGTTCATCCTCATCATCAAACTCGGTTTGCACCTCAGTACCTCTAACAGCTCCAGATCTTAAAAGCTGTCGGTCTTCCCACTGAGCATTATCAGCAGTAAGCTGAGACAACTTTTTGCTCTGAGCAAGTGACATCTTAGTCCCATCTCTTCGAACCTGTTTAGGAGACGACACAAGTGTTTAGAAACCATTTTATTCAGCAAATAACAACAGATTTAAGAAAGGGAGGAAGGGGAAACGTGTTCAGACTAAGACAACTTAAGCCAGGAAAATAAAAGTAGATAGAAGTTTATCATTCTTTTTATTTTAAAATCAAAATATGGAGGGCAATAAAATAATAAACAGCCACCCCAGTTTAAATCTCTGCAAAACATTTGACCCTAATCATAGCGGCTTGAGAATTAATTTAAAAAAATGTGGAAAAGAATACCATCTTTGGAAGACTGTTTAAACCTATTATACCTCATCACTTATGTTAAGGCCAGAAATCAATGTCATCACTTCTCTCTTATCACACTATCATTTAGCTATTATTCAGAACTCAAAGTTGTAAGACATTAGGAAACCTAAGATCATAACAATTTTTAATCAGTATCTTCAAATATAGTCATTAAGGTCTTTATTTATTTCAATGTAATAGCTAAATCATGTTTACATACAAACAGCAGCTGTAAAATCAGGCATCCAGCATTTTACCATAGATGACACAACATGAAACATGACACATATACTGGACATAAAAGATTATTTGATAATACAGCCAGAAAGCAATACCAATCTTTTGGCCAACTCTGCTTCTTTCTTTTGGAATGAAGCTTCATCCCCAAGAAAAAGTGAAGAACTATCGGCATCAAACATGGTGTTTCCTTCTTCTCTATCATACCTGCAAAAGGATATACCAGCAAGGAAAGTTGAGACAACTTTTCATCGGACCTCATAAAGCCCAGAATGGATGACAGAACCACCAACAATGACAGGTCAAAAGCCACCATACAGAATTACTATTAATATTCTCATTTTCATTTTACAGTACAATAAATTTTAATACCCTATGAAGAAAGGGATATTAGGATGTTCAACCTAGGATGAATTATTTTACCATGCACGGTCTGAATTATACTCCATCTCCAAGCGCATACTTTCTGTAATCTCATAATTGTGTTCTTCTGCCAAACTGTTCTTATCCGCTTCATCCTATACAATAAACATAACAAATTATGACCAAATATTAACATTGGCAAACAAAAAAGGATTAATATCAAGAGGAGAAAAGTGACTATTCCAATAACAACTCTGAAAAGATCACTACCATTACCCAGTATTAACTAACTGTTCAGTCCTATCCAGAAATATCACTTAAAGAGATATATTTAACAGTGGGGAATAGAGAGGAAAAGAAAAGGAAATAGGAAAACACTTTATGCTACCTCAAATGACTGAGAATTTTCCCTTGAAAAGCTAAGCTGGTGTGATGTCCGACCATATCTAGAGCTTGAAGATTTTACAGATGCCCCGGAGGCTCGTATTGGAACTGGAGAAGGAGACGCATAGTCCCAAGGAGAAGCACTAACTGTACCAAATTTCAGCATGAGGATAAAAGATGTTTGGTCTCTTAATTCAAAATATTGAAATAAAAGAAGATGAGAACAATCAATAAAATCCACAATAGGAAAGGCTTTATATACTGAATAACATACCAGTTGAACGAGGAGTTCGATCTCCCATCCATGGAGAAACTAATCTAGCATCAGGTGAAGCTCCAAGAAACATTGGAGCTGGAGAAGGTTGATGGCGCCTGCTACTACCAGAGTAACTATCCCGGTTTGGGGTATCTTGCCATTCCCATCTCCCATCATCCCAATCAGATCTGCCTACAAAGGATTAAGATATAAATTACCATCTTGCACATTAGCAAAGACGCCAAAAAGATAGCATGAATCTAAAAGAGCACAAACTCTAAGAAGTATGTTGAATTCATAAGCTATCAAGGACTTCCTCAAACCTAAATGTCTTAGTTCCAAGTAATCAAGTTTGAATACATTAATCCATCATCTCCATACCACCCAGCCTCAGAAACATGCACAAACTTAATTTTTTTGCTTGACAATCCAAATGCAAATGATATTAGTTCAGAGATACAGTACCCAATCATGCATCCATTCAGTTTGAAGTATCACATACCAGGTGTCCTACTTTCATATCTATTTCGGCTTCTTCTATAATCTTCACCATATCGGCCATGGGTGTCTCTTCTATCATCATAATAGTGTCTTTTTCTTGCATTCCTGTGCTCATTTCTAGAATCATCACTGGAACCTCTTCTCTCCACACCATGATCTTCTCTCTCATACCTTAAACTCCTAGAAGAGACAGTACGGGAACTCCGACTAGGTGAAGCTGGAACCTTCAATTGAAAGAATAATCAGATGCATACAAGGTTTGATATGTTTGCAGAATAATATATAGCTATATATAAAACAAAAAGAATACCAGAATGATATTGACAGCAAGTTATACACTTACATCCGAACTCCTATGTTCTCTTGAGCGAGGAGTACCAAATGTATCATCACTTCCTCCTCTGTCTAGAGTAACTCCACTTTCTGCAATATAGCAACAAAAGAAATTTAATTGAATAATAGAAGGAAAACATAAACACAGCAAGAGCATAAAAAAGAAAAGGAAAAAAATGTCCTCCAGACACAAGGGGCATCAGGGCTTGTTAAAACAAGGGATTACTAGTGAAAAATGTGTATACTATCAGAATCACCATGTTTGACCCCTGCCCCCACCAAAAATAAACAAACAAAAAAATTCCGCCAGACCCCAACCTTTTCTTCCACACTAAAGGCAAATGACGAACACTAAACACAAGGTTAAGAAAGCGTGAATTGAAAATCCATCTCAATTCTTAAATCTTAAATGTCAAAACTGGTCATCAGCATGCAAACGGCGTGGCTGTATAACTTCCGCAATAAGTTATGCTGTCATCATACTATGTCTCAAATCAAAGATATAGGTTACCCATCCACAGAAAGAAATGCATGTATAGGCATAAATAACATCATCTCATTCTGCCAAATACATTAGACAGTTTGTGGAGAGGAGAGACCAAAAAACAATCATAAATTGTAAGAACAGATTATGCCTGGCCTATATGCTTCTATGCCACCTTAACTAGAAACTATTTCACAGGATTGATTGCCAAATACTCAAGCATGCACTTAAACATCAAGTTTTGAACCAAAAAAATTTGGAGCCAAGGGAATAGGAACAATAAATCTTCTCATTATCAGCATATGATGATTTAGTTATGTTGCTGCTTATTATAAAAGTTTTACATTTAAAAAAGAAAAAACGGTTTCTTAATTAAAAACCATTACTAAGCTTATTAAAGACAAAATAAAAATAAAAAGCTTACCAGAATTAGTTGTTACACTAGCTGTCTTATCACGATAGCGTCTGTTAGTGTGGCTTCGGCTGCCATTTGTAACAGTACTCCTAGTTTCTTCAACTCCAGAAGATTCAAACCCCTCATCCACATCAACAGATGCCGCAATGCAGGTGATTTTTTCTTTTGGAACCTTGAATCCATCATCAACTTTAGGATTTCCTTGCTTCTCCCTAGCACCAACGTCCAAACCTAATAACTTAAAAAAATTCAATCAACAAACAGAAGGCGAATTGGAGGCAGAAATACCTAAAAGAAACATTCAACTGCAAGCTGTAATGGTATCCATAGGAGGAAGAAAACAGTAAGGTGTTACAGATAATTTAAAATGTAAAAGTGCCAAGCAAATTTAGGCAATAGAACTAATATGCCATTACTTTTTTTTTCTCTTTTTCTAGACAAAGAGAGAATTGAATAGAATCATGGGTCATGGTAGGATATCAGAGAAAACAGAGCGGTGAAAGTACTCTCAAGAACAAAACCACCAGAACAGACCGTACACGGAGGAGCAATTATTACTATGAAAGCTGAATAAGAGCACAAAAAACACTACTTAAAAGACAAATTGCTATCCGAAGTCACAGAAAACATAGCTAAGTAGAAGAAAACCAAAAGAACCAGGTCATCTAAAAATTTCACCTCCAAACCCTAAATTGATACTTGTACATGAACAAGATTTTGAAAGTGAAGCGGCAAGACTACTAGCAAACTTACTCATAGTTAATTTATACAATAAGGTTGAGATGAATGATATATCCTTCGTTTCCCGAACTCAGCAATTTGGGATGCAGTACCCGACACGATCCGACAGGGATTCCGACAAGGGATACGGGTCAGATCCCGAAAAAAACAGCGGACACGGCGGTGTGGGAGAACTGAGATGAGAAGAGAAGAAAAAGAAAAAAAAAATTGATTTGCGGAGACGAGAGAGAGATGGACGATGGTAGGAGGAAGATGATGATAGAAGGAAGGGAAAAGACTTTTCAAATAATTGAAAAAAAGAACTTACGGTGTAATGAATGCAGTACCCTATATTTGTATTTGGTTTAAATATGTATTTCAAAAAAGGAAGTCTCTACCTTTTAATTTTGAGATATTAAATTTTTTATTTTTTTAATTTAAAAATCTTTATTTCTTCATCTAATTTTGCGGTTAAAATTATCAATGTAGCAATTAAAAAATGTTAAAATAATTTTATAGTCTTCAATGTTTATATCTTTTATTAATTTGGTCCTTATTTTTTAAAAGTATATATATATTATAAAAATAAAAGTTTAAAATCTTTTTAAAATTTTAAAAAAAATTAAAATCTTTTAAAATTCATTTTAAAATTTTAAATCACGAAAAATATAAAACTTTTCAAAATTTAGAAAAATATATGTTATTTACTCTTTAAATGATAATTAGAAATGTTCACTACCCATACAACCCACCTAGCCCAAAATATGGTTAGGCTTAGATTTATATTTTTTTAACCTTATGCTAGCTGAACTCAGCATGTTTTACCATTTAAAATAATAAAAATATAAACAGGTTATATTGACATTATTTTTAATAATTAAATTTAAATATAAAATAATTTTTTATTGTTTTTAAACAATGAAATGGGTGATTTGGGTAAAACGAGCTTGAAGTTGGAAAAGTTTTTAAAATTGGGCATTGGAACAGCCTGGCTTGGCCCACTAATATTTTTAATGGTAATAAAACCTTTGCAAAGTTTGAGCTATTCAATCAATTCTTATTCGATCACGGCGGGGGCAAGGTAAAATAGAAAAACTCACATTGGGTTTAAGAATAATCAGGCACGAACTGATACTTCCGCCACGTCAAGGTGACACTCTACCGCTGAGTTATATCCTTTCCATGCCCCCATCAAGAAATAGAACTGATTAATCCTAAGCCAAAGGATCGGGAAACTCAACAATGCCACTACTCTTGAACAACTTGGCGCAGTTGGGGCATCCTGGACTTGAACCAGAGACCTCACCCGTGAAGTAAATCATTGCACCTACGGTCTAACCAATTGGGAGAGAATCAATACATTCCTTTTCGGAAGCGATTCATCCTTCCTGAATGCAACATACAACTCTTCGTTGTACTGCACTCTCCAAGTGTGCTTGTTCCCCCCTTCTTCCTTACCATGGCAAGTATTTATGAAATAAGAAATAACTTCGATGGGAAGAAAAAAAAAAGGCGTTAAGAGACCCTCTTGGCCCAACCCTAAACACTCTAAGATCCTTTTTCAAACCTGCTCCCATTTTGAGTCAAGAGATAGAAAAATAGACACATCCCATTGCTTTGATCGGGCGCGTCAGTAGTGGTGAGGGTCGAAGACCAAGAAGTGAATTATTTATTTGCTAAGCATTCTTCTTACGGCTAGATCCAATCTCCTAGTCCCTGCGGAAAGGAAAAAGAATTTCATGTTCTTTCCTTGCGGAAAGGAAAAAGAATTTCATGTTCTTCCTTTCGGGAAGGGAGGATTAGGAAAATCCTATTGATTGCAGCCTTCTTTGGACCTCCGGGAAAAGCATGAAAACAAAAGCTCAAATGGTACGATCTCTCCGTCACCCCAGAATGAAAGGGGCAATCTCGTAGTTCTTGGTCTGTGATGATACATTGTTAGGTGCTCCATTTTATTTTCCCATTGAGGCCGAACCTAAACCTGTCTTGAGAGATAGTTGTCCATACACTAATAAGGGATGTATGGATTATCGAGAAGAGAGGAGCCGTGGTTGTCCCCCCCAGACCGCCCAGATCTCACGAGTGAATAGAAAGTTAGATCTACATTGAATCTCAACTGAATTGCCCCATCTATCCTCTTGAGGAGAAGTTTGGTTTCAAACCCCGGTTCGAACAAGAGAAGTACGCCATGCTAATATGCATTGGATGATCCACATCTCAGGGTCAGGCGCTGATGAACACATTAAACTATCCATGTGGTTGAGAGCCCTCATAGCCCAAGCACAACAGCGTAATTATAAGGGCGCGCTCTACTACTGAGCTAATAGCTTGTCATGCAGGCCTCCCACTAGGGGCCCGTTATGCCAAAAGTGAGAGAAACCCTATCCCTCTCTTTCCTTTTTACGCCCCCATGTCGCCACATAGGAGGGACCTGAGGGCGTAAAAGGGGATCATATCAACTTGTTCCGACCTAGGATAATAAGCTTATGGGCTTGGTCTTACTTCACCGTCGAGAAACGAAAGAAGGCTTCCATCTCCAAGTTTAATTCAGACATAGCTCGCTTCTTTTTGGGTGTGAAGCAGTGTCAAACCAAAATACCCAACAAGCATTAGCTCTCCCTTAAAAAGAGGTGATCCAGTCGCACCTTCCAGTACGGCTACCTTGTTACGACTTTACTCCAGTCACTAGCCCTGTCTTCTGCATCCCCCTCCTTGCGGTTAAGGTAATAACTTCAGGCATAGCCAGCTCCTATAGTTTGACAGGCGATGTGTACAAGGCCTGGGAACAAATTCACTGCCGTATGGCTGACCGATGATTACTAGCGATTCCGACTTCATGTAGGTGAGTTGTAGCCTACAATTCGAACTGATGACGGGTTTTTAGAGTTAGCTCACTCTCGCGGGATCGCGACCCTTTGTCCCATCCATTGTAGCACATGTGTCGCCCAGGGCATAAAAGGTATGATAACTTGACGTTATCCTCACCTTCCTCCGACTTATCACTGACAGTCTGCTCAGGGTTCCAAACTCAACAGTGGCAACTAAAGACGAGGTTTACGCTTGTTGCGAAACTTAACCCAACACCTTACGGCACGAGCTAACGATAGCCATGCACCACCTGTATCCATGTTCCCGAAGGCACCTCTCTCTTTCAAGAGGATTCGCGGCATGTCAAGCCCTGGTAAGGTTCTTCGCTTTACATCGAATTAAACCACATGCTCCACCGCTTGTACGACCCACGTCAATTCCTTTCAGTTTCATTCTTACGAACATACTCCCCAGGCGAGATGCTTGCGTTAGCTACAGCACTGCACGAGTCGATACGCACAACACCTAGTATCCATTGTTTACAGCTAGGACTACTCGGGTATCTAATCCCATTCGCTCCCCTAGCTTTAGTCTCTCAGTGTCAATGTCGGCCCAGTAGAGTGCTTTCGCCATTGGTGTTCTTTTTTATCTCTACGCATTTCACTGCTCTACCGAAAATTCCCTCTGCCCCTACCGTACTCCAGCTTGGTAGTTTCCACCGCCTATCCAAGGTTGAGTCCTGAGATTTGATGGCAGACTTAAAAAGCCACCTACAGATGCTTTACGCCCAATCATTCCGGATAATGCTTGCATCATTTGTATTACTTGTAACACCCCAAACCTGGCCTAGACGTTACGGTCAAATCTGGCGTGTCATATCAAAGTGTTTTTCGAAATCAATGTTTGTTGGGAGAAATCGTTTGGGTTAAAATCCATTTCGTTTTTATTTCTTGGGAAACAATTGGTAAGTTATAAAAAACAACACTTAGAAAAATGATTACCATGTTAGTTACTGTTGGTTTAAATTCACGGAAGTTACTCTATTTACGGTTATCTTAAAGTTAAAATTATGTGTTTGTCTTGTAAAATAGTTATTAGTTTTGAAAACTTATTTGTATCAGTTTGGCAGTTTCAAAATAAGAAATTAAACCCAATTAAAAGAAAATAAAATCACCAGAGGCCTTATTACATAAATATCAACCCAATATAAAAAGTTAAATAACTAGGTCTAAGATAAAATACTAGCGAACATGTGGCCACCTCCGAGTCCCTCGCAGCTCCAAATCATCTAAGGTTGGGGATTACCTGTACAGTTAAAAGAAAAGGGTGAGTTACGAGAACTCAGTGTGTAATCCCCTATCATGCAGTCAGTAATATATGCAGTAACTATCTGGGCCTGAGCCATTTTCAGTAACAAAACACTGTGGGCTTTAACCCAAAATAGTAACAGTGTAGTGTGGGCTTTAGCCCAATACAGTATCAGAATCAGAAACAGAATACATGTGGGCCTAAGCCTAATCTGATGTGATGTCGAGAATGAAATGCAACAATGCAATCATGCAACCCATCCCAATCCAGCCAACACACCACCCGTACCAACCAACACACCATATGAGGATAAAATCGACCCATCCAGCCAACACACCAATATCAATACTGGTTGCGGCACTAATCAGTATCGCAGTAAAGCTGCCAGTAATCAGAATGGCTAAGAGTCGTAAACAGGATAGCTATAACGCCATGAGTACAATAATATGATTGGCACAAAGCCATCAGTAGCTGTACTATGACCGGCACAAAGCCATCAGTAGCTGTAATATGATTGGCACAGAGCCATCGATAGTTGTAATATGAACGGCACGAAGCCATCAGTAACGGTAATATGACCGACACATAGCCATCAGTAGCTGTAATATAATTGGCAAAAAACCATCAGTAGTATCGCGAAGCAAAGTCGCGAGAATGATATCACGGCAAAGGCGCGATGCGATATATGTGGCAAAGCCACGATGCGATGATTGTGGTAGAGCCGCGATGCGATACTTCCTCCATAGAAGTATCCCAACCCCATGCAGTATGTCGTGTATGCAAAATGCCATGCTCAGAATCAATCATACAAATCACAGACAAATCAATCATTTACATCGCAGACAAATCAATCATTTATCCTCGAGGGGCAAAATAGTCATTTTACCCTTTGGGGGTATATCGGTCAATTCACCTAACAGAGGTATTACAGTCATTTTACCTACAGGGGCATCACGGTCATTTTACCCTACAGGGGTATTACGGTCATTTTACCCTACAGGGGTATCACGGTCATTTTACCCTACAGGAGTATTACGGTCAATTTACCCTATGGGGGTATTACGGTCATTTTACCCTACAAGGGCATTACGGTCAATTTACCCTATGGGGGCATTACGGTCAATTTACCCTATAGGGGTATTACGGTCAATTTACCCTATAGGGGTATTACGGTTAATTTACCCTATGGGGGTATTACGGTTAATTTACCCTACGAGGGTATTACGGTCAATTTACCCTACAAGGGCATTACGGTCAATTTACCCTACAGGGGCATTACGGTCAATTTACCTTATGGGGTATTTTAGTCATTTTACTCTTTAGGGGTATTTTAGTCATATAACAACCTTTCTGAAGGTCTACAGTCGCCTCGAGCGACACAGATAACATATATGGTCAAAACGGTGTAAATGGGCCCAAAGCCCAATATTCGGCCCAAATGGGCCCACATGCTCGTGTGGCCCATTTGGCCCAAATTCTAACACGACTATGCAAACTACATAGCCCAATCCAGTTCCTGCCACTTTTCGTAAATTTTATCTGTATGGGGCCCACGAGCTTATTGGGATCACACAGCCCATTTGGGCCCAACGAGGCCCATAACGGCCCAAGTGCACGAGAGCCCTCGTGGTGGCCTCTTCAGTCTACTGTCCATAGTTATGGGCTCGATTTTACCACCCGAGCTATCGCACGCTCGCGAGGCCTTAAATGCCGAAGTTTCGGCTTTTCGGCTTTTGTCGATTCACAGCGGAGATAGTGTGATTACACACCTTTTTACGGAGTCGTTCCAAGATCTACGAGCACCCAACCTAGATTCATCTAGATCCAATGTTAGTCCTTAATTGTTAGGGTAACACCCTCTTAACAACACTTAATCCGAAATATCTTTCTTACCTTGTTTGAATGAGGGTGACCTTAATCCCTCAACGCTCGCTGTTCAGAAATGATCACACGCCTTCGCTGCTTTCCTAAAGTACAGTCTAGAACCGATTAGAAAGTGGTAGGGCATATTCGGCCAACCCCAAAAATATGAGGTAACCTTATTACCTTACTGGACGTTTGAGAGCGAAAGTGTGACTCATCCAACCGTTCACACCTCACCACTTCTCGAGGAAGACCCTAGCATCGCAATGAGTGCAGTACGTGAAAAATGAAATAACAATCGGTTAATGGGGTTATTCGGTTTTAAAAGAAAAGCAAAGAATAGTTTTTGATCACTTACCGATAGTCAAAACCTTTGCAGTAGATCGACGCAGAGAAGGATTATCAACAGTGATATTCGGCCAACAAAGAATAGAAGATGAATAGAAGTTAAAAGAAGAGAAGGGAAGGTTCGGCTATGAGAGAAAGAAAATTTCCAAGATGAGGAGAAGAATGACAGGAATGGTCAGAAGGGAAATGACACGAGTAATCAGTTTCGTAGTACAGATAAGACTTGAGAGAACCCAAAATGCAAAAAGTGAAAAACCCCAAACTCTCAGCAAAGAAATTCGGCACTCACCTATCAACACTCACAAGAACCGAACAAGGAAGTCCTAGTGTCAAAAATGCTCCCTCTTTTCCCCCTAGCCGAATTTCACTAAGGCCTTAGAGTCCCATTCGGCCACAACTCTCCTCACACTTCAAACTCCTTGAAAATCTCCACAAATCACTCCCCTTATCCCTCCTTGATATCCTCCATAACAACTCCAAGACCAATTCAAACTTCACCTGGCAAAGTTTCAGTCCAACTTCTCTTCTCCTGCTGCAAGGAAATAAAATAAATATTCTTTTGCATGCAAGGGATTCGAACCCAAGCTCTCCCCTCAGCCAAATCACTCCACTTGCCACCAAGCCACAAGCTCATCTTGTGTCTCCTTTCCCCTACAATTATTTATAAAGCCTACATGTTAAGCTCAACCCCCTTTAATTAAGAAAGAACAAATTTTTGCTAAGGTCAAGGCTCGAACCTAGGGTTCTCACACACCCCCATACACACCCAAATCACTTAGCCATTAAAGCAAACAAGCAAATTGTGTCATTTTCTTGCACACATAAACTTTTATGTACACTCTCCTAGCTGATCCCACACTCAAGGCCCATTCCTTCTAGGCCCAAATTCGGGGCGTTACATTACTGCTGCTACTGGCACAAAGTTAGCCGATGCTTATTCCCCAAATACTGTCATTGCTCAATTCATATTAAATCTTATTTAAACAAAGTATCTTTTTAAATTTAGGGGTAAATTACACCTAAGATCACTAAATTATTAGTAAGTTTATGTTTTTGTTATTCAACTTTAAAAAGTTGCAAAATGGTCACTAAACTATTCGAAAGTTTTTATTTAAGTCACTGGGTTGATAAGTTTTTTTAAAGTCTAGCTAGCAAGCTATAAACGACGATTCAACAATCGGTACGGTGGATTAATACCCATCGATGAGTAGAAGAACATACCTTAGATCCAAATCAATCTAACAATTAGTGTCGGAGATCAGATAAGAAAGTAGTTTGGATTTTAGTTCATAGATTCATTACGTTCAAAGTTGTTTCATGAAAGAAAGAAAAAACTAAATTATAGAAGAGAAGGGGAAGAAGAGCTTTCAATTGGTATAGGCGGTGCGGACAAAGAAGGCCATATAATAGCGATTTTGTAACTTTTTAAAAGTGAGTAACCAAAATATAATCTTACTAATATATTAATGACCTTGAGTGTAGTTTACCCTTAACTTATTTCATACTAACAAAGTATTTGTTAATTTAATTCGAAATATTTATACATGAAAAATATTTATTTAAAAATTTTAATTATAAAGTATATGAAATATTATCGTAAAATATTTTTTAAACAATGATACAAACTTTGAATAAGTTCAAATTAAATTTAAATATTCTATATAAGTTATTTGTTCAAAATACACTATATAAATTTTTCATGACTTGATTTATTACCTTTGTATTTTACAAAAATGGGATCCATTTATATATATATATATATTTTAATGTAGCCCTTGTTTGATAAACCGTTGAAAAAACTAAATCAATTGAAAAGTAATATATCAAACAATTTTATAATTTAAATTCAGTATTTAAATTTTCAATATTTATTTTTTCAATACTTATTTTTTCAGTACTTAATTTTTCAGTTTATTAAACAACATTATAGTGCCACTAGAGCTGCTATTAGGATCTAGTGCCCTTAGTGTAGTGTTTCACCAAAATGTACTTGTTATTTTTAGAACAAAATGGTTTAATAAAATTCTATCATTTACATGAATATCATTTGTAATTTTCCTCAATAATTCTTGCATGCAAGGTAAAATGAACAAGCAAATATTGGCTCCTTAATTAACTAATGTTTAACTGATATTAAGTTGCATTATGTGGTCGAATCATAATGCAAGAAGACAACTTATATTAATAGGTAATCTAAATGGTACATTGTCTAATCTACATTGAGAAAATTGATTAAAAGGCTATTATGTTGCCTCTCAAGACCAAATAAGGAGATACCTTGTTTTGAGTATGAGAGTGGATAAATCCTAGAACATAGAGATGTAGATGAAGTTGTCTAGACTAACAATACATCAAATAAGACCTAAGTAAAATAAACTCAAGATCTGTTTAATTATTTATTCACTTATGACGTTCATAGTGTGGCTTACATCAATTTTGAGTAAGTGGCGGACTATGAGTGTGTGATTCTTATACTTTGATGTATTGAAAGCCTGAGTTCAATTAGTAATAGAGCCAAAGGCTGTTACGTTGGGTATTCAACTTTTTCATAGTAGAATTCATAGCCTAACAAAGGGTAAATGATCCTTTCATTAGTATTACATGATAGATGGAAAACTAATGTGGTCGTAGATAAATTTTCTAGGATGAATGATTTAATTACTATCTCTTAATAATTGGCTTTTTCATGAAGGAAGATGTAATGGTTACCATGAGATAAAATAAGATCATACTGGGTGAACGGATTTAACCTAAAGAGATTAAAGATATCCTATGAGGGTAACACATATATGACAAGGTTATTGGACAAGCACTTAATAAGTAGCTTTTGTAATGGTATATAATAGGGAGAACTCGGTCATGGTACTTTAGTGGAAAGGCTTCTTGACTAAATGATGTTGTAATTAATAGATGAAGAGCCGAAACTTAATTACAAATTATTTGAGTCCTAGTTATATATGTGAAATCGGTCACTTTGCTAGCTCAGTATAATATTTATGGTTTGCATTTGAGTCGATGAGATGAATATATGAAAACAACAAATTAGATAAATAGATCGCATGTATCATTATCTGCAGTAAATGTATTTTCTCGTTTTGAGAAAGAGATGACTTAGAGTTAAATTAATCTTTGAATTATTAATTAATTGATAGTTATTAAATAATTGAAATTCGAAGTGAAAATTAAATTAATTAATTAATCATCATAGTTTTAGTGAACAAATTAATTAAATTTATTTACTCATAGATTCTAGTACTATAAAGTCTTCATGACTTACGAAAGTAGAATTAGGTTGAGAAAATAATTTAATTAGGAAATTAATTCAAATAAATAATATTTTGAGAATAGAAAAATTATTTATTGGGTTGGATAAATTACATAAGTAGGTTTAGATACTAGATAAAATATATAATTGTACCTAATACATGAGATAGGTCTAGTGACCCATCCCGCATAAGGTGGGGTGGCAACCTTAATTCCTAAGACTAGGGTGTCACTGTTAGAGTATGCCCAAAGACCAATCATGAGATGATTACAATTACATACTCGTTTTACCTTGTTATTAATATAAGACATTGCCATTATTATTTCAATTTCTTTTTCTATGTGTATAAATAAGCTGATTAATAATAAAGTCCCGAGAATAATTTGATTATTCTTAAAAGATCCTTAGCCAAGTATTATTGTGGGCTTGGACAATAATAATGCATTGAGACTAATGTGTAGTTGATTGATAACAAAGTATTGTCATTGACATAGGGATGTCAAAATCAATACATGAGTATATGTTAGAGAACAACATAGTGGACTGACCCGCCATGAGTATGTTTCTTGGATTATTATGTAATAGTCACAAACATTGCTCATAGTGATAACTATGTATATGATCCTCAGACTTAATATCATCATTGCCCCAACATTGTGAGTTGTATGTTTTGATATAGTCAAACGTTTACCATAGTAGGTTGTACTATAAAGACTGATGTTGGATATACCACAATCCATGTAGTGGGATATGATTGATCAAGATAGGATTTATCCCTCTTACATAATGGGAGTAATATCCTAGGCCACTTGATAGAGTGAGACTAAAAGTGCATGGCCATGCTCAAGTAAGTTGATATGAGATATCACACTTATTTGTTTATTGTAGTCTACTCAGAATATCAAGAAATATGAGATTGGGCTATACAGGTGTGACTATACCATGACTTGTGTCCAATCTAGATATAAAGGATAAAATGATATAATACATGAAAAGTTTATCACAAACAAGTTATGTCGAATCACGACTTCCTGTAACTTGGGCAGCAATGATACATTGCTAGATGCCACTCATTGCTTGTAACATTAGAAATGTTCTAGTATTACTACAACGTTACAAGAACCTATAGGGTCACACCTTATGGTTAAAGCGAATAGACTTCACGCAAATACGTTGGGTGTATACCCTCCTACATACATTTTTGGCGAGCTGTATCGCCTAACGGATAGTATCGTCTGACAAATTGTATCGTTTGGCGGATAGTATCGCTTGGCAAACAATATCGCCTGGCGAATACGATTTGCAACTACTTTCCAAAGTTAATATTTATGGAAGTTGATATTCTTTTGGAAAGAATATAAAATTTTAATACCTTCCATGATTTTCTCAAAAAGTAAAAAGGGAATTATTTAGTTTTATTATAGGTGATTAATAAAAGGAAATAGTATCCCTGAATCTGGGTGTGGTAGTGAGAAAATTCAAAAGGTCTAGCAGCCAATTTGAATCACTCTTTGAAAAAGTTCAAAGATTTTTGTTGTTCGTGCTTAACTGGGTAGACTACGTAGAGGCCGAGACGATTTTAGTGTGGCTTGGAATCGACACTTCAAAGGAAATCAGATCCCGAAAGGTATATCTTCAACTTTTTTTGAACTCTATTCGTTCCTTATACATGGATCCTTGGTTGGTGATCGACGGAATATTTTTTTTGCTACATCATTGGGCGTATCAGTGATCCAACATGCATATCCCTAAAAAGTGCTTGGCAACTTCAAATACCTTAATATCGAGCGTACCAAGTCTAACAACACTCAATTCCTTCTCTCTGCCACATTATTTTATTGTGGAGTGCCTAGCGTGGTTAGCTGGGATACAATCTCATTCTCTATGAGGTACCCTAAGAACTCATTAGATAAATATTCCCCACCTCGATCTGACCGAATTGTCTTATGGGTAAACCTAGTTGTTTCTCCACTTTCGCACAAAACTCTTTGAATTTATCAAAGGTTTCACTCTTGCGGTGCATTAGGTACACAAGTCTAATGATTCTTTCTCAGTTAATATGACCAAGTCTCAAATGCCAAAGGTACGCCTCATTAGATTGAGAAGTTTTAAGCCTTTTATTCGATATTTCAGTCTCAAGCAGTGTGTACATCTTTGGTTTGATAAAATAGAGATTATTTGACATTCATCCATTATTGTAATGACCCGAAAGTCAATGGTGCCGAAAAGTGTGGTTTTGGAACTAACATACATGTTAGTTCAATTTAGTCATTTTCTTGTAATTTTTATGTTTTCAGAATCCTAAGAGCTTAATCTAGCTGACCTGTATGTTATTTTTTGGAACTGTTAAAGATTTAGAAAGTTTCCATTGATGGATAGTTAAAGCTTTAAGTGCTAATTTGATAGATTTTAAGTTTGGAGTTGAAAAATGACTAAATTGTAAAGTAAATTGATGGTTTTGTTTGATAGGGACTAAATTGCACAAATTTCAAAATTTTTTATGGAAATGAGAAATAGGAGGTCCAATAAGGATTGTAGTGAAATTGACATGAAAAACTGAGGCTAGAATTAAAAGTTATGTTAGTCTCAGTTTTAGGGATTAAATTGAATAAAATGCAAAAGTTGCTTAAATTAATGATTGAATGTGAATTTGTTTGTGTGTTGATGGTTTGGTATATTTGTGTTAATCTGTAGCTAACGTCGACCCGAATTCCTCGAAAAAGAAAGGAAAAGACAAGGTCATCGACGAATAGCTCAGAATTTACTATTTGTGTTTCTATAATCAAGACTACTTTGCATTGCTGCATAATGAATTGTTTTTGCTTGGTAAGATTATGAAGTAAGTCATTTTTGTAATAACCTATTTTTCGGTGAAATCGGAACAGTGGTTTCGAGACCACAAATTCGAGCCAAAAATAAAATTTATTTTTATTTTATTTTATGGTTCGTAATATGATAGAAATGTCATGTAAGAATTTTGATAAGAAAATTTTACCGATTATGTGCTTAATTACGAGAAGGACTAAATCGCATAAAATGCAAAAGTTGGATTCTAGTAGCTAGAAGGACCAAATAGCTATGGAATTCAAAACTTGAGGTCCTTATGTAGTAATTAGACCATTAATTAAAGTATGTAGATATTTTGGTGACTCATCCTTGTAAATTTAGAAAAAGGGCAAGGACTAAATTGGAATTCAACTAAATTAGTTAATTAAAAAGATGAAAAGAAAAAAATAAAAATCATATTTTCTCATCTTCTTCCCCGAAATAAGACATGGAAACCCTAGGAGAGAGAGAAGAAACTTTCATGGCCAAATTGGGTAAGTTTCCTTGTCCCGTTTTTGGTAATTTTGATATTTTTGAAACTGGGATAGTCTAAACTATCTATTTGGGGGATCAATTTGAAAAATTATCAAGGTATAAAAAATGGGTCATGGATGTATATGCTGGAAATTAGAAATTTATGGTAGAAAATGAAAGATTGATGATAGATAAACAACTTTTACAAAGTGATTTTTCATGAAAACTTGATTTAAAGACTAAAATGAAAAATGGTGAAAATCCATGGAAAATGCTGAAATTTGTGAAATTTGTGAAATTTGATTTCGGCTAGGCTTGGGTAGAGGGTCGGATTTCATGAATTTCATTTTCCGAGCCTAGGGATAAAATGGTAATTTATGGAAAAGTTAGGGGCAAAATGGTAATTTTGCCTAGGATGTAAATTAAGTCCAAATAAGTATGAGATATGTGAAATTGATGTAAAATTTACTCGTATAGATCCGGATAGACCAAATTCAGAGTTAGAACGAGGAAAAAGAGGAAAATATCGGATTAGTAGATGTTTGTACACGAACCTTTGTCGAGGTAAGTTCGTGTAACTAAATTATGTTTATTTGCATGTTTTTTTTATTGTGATTATCTAAATTTTATAAATGTAATATATATATGAAAGGATTACATATCCGATCAAGCCCGATAAATAAAAATGTTCTAATTAATTGATAATGCCCGATAGATGTTAAAAGGGTAAACGATGGAAATGTTGCTTTCATGCTCGGAATGGATGTGGAATATTATTATCATATAAATTATGTGGTGTTAAAGATGTATGAAACGATCACATACTGGAAAATGCTTGGAAATGTTAAATCCCGCTTGAATAAATGAAAATCAATGGATAAATATAATTGCCTGAAACAAATGAGGTCCTGCATTTGTTGCAGAATGGATTTAGCTCGGACGAGTAGTCCTAATGACTTCATTACAGAAAGGATTTAGCCCAGACGGGTAATCCTGATATAAGTCCTCTCGAGCATATGTTATGGATTGGATTTAGCTCAGACGGGTAATCCAGATCAAGCTCTTTAGAGCATATGACATAAAAAGGATTTAGCCTAGACTAGTAATCCTGTTGTATACATGTGTAGCTCGAGAGTGTACTCTCTAAAAATTGTACATTAAGGGTACTATTGGACTTGAATTGACGGACTCTGATTTGTACACCCTGGGTGTACTACCTGTGTATCCATCGATATTTCGAATAAATTCAACGGGTAAAGTTCTGACAAAAGTAAAGATGAATTGAAAAAAAATTGACATGGAATGATACATATGATATGGAAATATGACATGAAAAGAATATTACATGAAATACAAGAAGATGATATTTATATATGGAAATTATTTGATGAGAATGTTCATCCTTGATCAAGTAAAGTCCTACCATGAAATGATCTGAACTTGAAAGAATTACTATGAAGATATACTTGTATTAATAAGAGATGTCTATACATGTTAAATGAATACATGTTGTGGAAAGCATATGTGCATGGGAACTTGATTGTTGTTGAGCCCATACATGTCTTGATGTTACTATGGAATATATGACTAACAAGAGAAATGAGGATGTGTGTAGGGTTTGCGATCAAAGTGGTTGAATATGCCTTACTTAGTTACCTCAAATAGGATGTATGGTCAGTTAAGTACCATGTTATACGAACTTACTAAGCATTTTATGCTTACCCCGTTTTATTTTCCCCTATTTTAGAGTAAATCAGAAGCTCGTTGGATTGGAAGCTCGGCGGAGATCACTCACACTATCCATTGGCCCATGTCGGTACAATATGGTAAACCAATTATGGTTGTAATGGCATGTATAGGATATGTTGGCCATATTGGCATGTAAATGTAAATGATGCTTGTAATCTAGCCATTGGAATGGCTAGTAATGGTTGTTTTGATATACTTGTAATGTTATATGTTAAGTAGTTGATCAAATCATGTTTAACACATGAATTGAACCAAGGTAGGATAGTAAACATGTATGTCTGCAATGATTGGCCATGTTGAATGATGAAATTTGCTTATTTGAATGCTTAGAATGGTTGGATTGTACTTGGTATGTTTTGGTGCAGGAAAATGGTAAATTTGGGTGACAAATGAGGCTAGGAAATGGCTTTATTTTGTCCACAAGGGCAGACACACGGGCGTGTGTCTAGATCGTGTGTGACACACGGCATACCCCATGGGCGTGTAGCTAGGCCGTGTGTCCCCTGCACCTTAAATTCGAGAAAATAGAATGCTCAGAATTGAGCACGCGGGCAGAAACACGGGCGTGTGTCTCAGCCGTGTGGGTGACACGGCCTTTAACACGAGCGTGTGTCTTGGCCGTGTGAAACCTGCTCCTAATTCGAATTGAATTAAATAACCACACGGCCTAACACACGGGCGTGTGGCATGGCCATGTGGCGCAAGTCAGAGAGCAACCTAAATCGAACACGGCCTGAGGCACGGGCGTGTCTAAGGGTCACATGGGCATGTCCCTTGGACCACACGGGCATGTGAGCCCTGCACCTTAGAAAATTTTTCGAATTATACGAAAAAATTCTTAGAGGTCCCGATTAAGTCTCGACTCGATTCTAATGCTCGTATTGGGCCTCGAGGGCCCGGTCAAGGGACATTATGGATGATCTCAGTAAATGAATAGTAAATTCATGTAGTTTAATAGAAAAATGTTTTGAATGTTCTGGTAATGCTCTGAAACCCTATTTCGGCGACGGATACGGGTTAGGGGTGTTACAGTTTTGTTAAAATTGAATTGAATTGAATTGATCGGTGGTATAGAAGACTAAATTGAATATATGTGAAAATGTTGAATGTTGAAATAATTGTGAAATTGAATTTATATTGATATGAGCTATGTTGCCATGTATATGATTTTATGATTTTATGATGGATATATGTTATTATTTGAGATACCAGTTGATAATGAAATGAGTAATGAATACCATATTGACTATTTGAGTAGAGTCGGATATAGTTGGCATGCTATAGGATAGGAAGAGTTCAGGGTTACTTTGACCACGAGTCGATGAGGCACTGGGTGCCAATTTACTTTGGTTATACCGATAAGCGTTGGGCGCAACTTATTACTTCAGATTTATGCAATGAGGCACTAGGTGCCAAACTGGTGTATTGGTTGGATCCGTGTATCCATCCAAGTCCGAGTTAGGTTAATAGGGAGATAAATGGTAAAAATAGAATAAGCATAAATTAAACGATGATGATCAGGTCCTCAAATCATGAGATTGGGAATCTAATACGAAATGTGATATTTGATAATTGAGTTTGCAAATGGTTATGAAATGGAAGTATTATGAGTTTATAATTGTGATATGTGTTGGATTGTTGATGTTGAGTTGATAAATGGTAAAATTGACTTGGTACTTGCATATCATCATTGTTCTTAACTCATGCATTGAATGATTTATGTTATGTTATAATGTTCGGATTATAGAAGTTGTAACAGTCCGTTTTTCAGTGGTGTCAAAAATGGTGGTTTTGAGACTACAATTATGATGAGAGAGTTTGTAGATATAATTAATTAATATTTATAATTTAAATATAATATAATAATGAATTGTGATTTAATAGATTTTATTAATTGATCAGTTAGTCAAGGTACAAGTAGTGCGTACCAAAAGTCAATAATTTTGGAAAATGAGGTATTAGGACCTCATTTTCATAAACCGAGCTCAAAAATATTTTTATTAAATAATTATAGAATTATATAATAGGTGAATTGAAGTTTGGTCTGAAAGTTTTAGCGTATGGATAGTTAAAAAAGGAAAAACGACTAAATCGTAAGAACTATAAAAGTTAATTGATATTGATTTTTATTAGTTGAATGGCTTAATGAATGATTTTGCAAGGATCTAAGTGACAAATATACCCTTATTAAAGATGGTGGATGGTTAGTGGAACCTAATTTATCATTTTGGTTACCATTATTATTTAATTAAATAATTAATAATAAAATATGATAAAGTAAAAGAAAAACAAAGATATCATCATCCATTTTTTTCATTTTGTTTCTTCTCCATCAAAACCGTAAGGAGCCATAGCCATTTTTATCCCAAGCTCCTTCGTCCGTCTTGCATGGTAAGCAAATCAATTTCATTTTTAGTAATTTTTATGTTTTAGAGATCATTGCAACTAGGTCCAGCTAACCTGTATCTCCATTTTCAAAACTGCTAAAGTTTTAAAATGTTGTCATTGATGAAAAGTGAAACTTTTTTATGTTTAATGATATGTTTGTGTGCTTAGTTGTGAATAGGGACTAATTTGTTACGTAAATTTTGTTAGTTTTGGGTATAATGACCAAATTTTAATAATGTAAAATTTTTCATGAAATTTATGTTTTTAGAGGGATTTACAGTGATGAAATTTTAATTGGATTGAAAATAAAAGCTTGAATTTGAAATATATAAAAAGTTTCGGCTTTAGGGACTAAATTGAATGAAATAGAAAATTTTAGGGAAATTGTGAAAAATGAATAAAAGATATTATATTCATGAATTTAGATAGTTTAAAGTGTTAAAAGCTGATTATGTGAAATTAATTATTATATAGATCAAGAATTGAATCATACGGAGGAAATGAAGGAAAAAGGAAAACTTGCAAAATAGTCCTTACGAACAAAATTGCTTGTTGGTTGTATTAGGTAAGTTCATAGTGCATTAAAATATGTTTATACATATTATTTGCTGTTGAATCTTGATAATATAGATTGTTAATGTTGTGTTATGGAATTGAAATGTTATAATCAAATGCTAAGGTGAGTAAGGACTAAATTGAAAATTATTGAATACTGGGAAATATAATTTATATGGATTTCTAAATGAACATGAATTGTTACACCATGTACTGATATCATGAAAGTGCCTTTAATTATTAAATGTTACCAAATCCTGCTTAAATGCTCGTTTGAACGTAGTAAACGATTAGGACACGATTGGCATGCCAATAGGGCTAGAATGTGCGCTTGTACAGGTTTGCAATTTGGTGCCTCTAATTGCACAATCATGCCTCTTTTTGCACTACGGTGCCTCTGTATAGCATTACGATGCTCCATAGTATGTAGTTACCCGAGTATTCGAATTATTTTGCTTTAGTTCATTTGGCTATCTATTAAAAGAAAGTATATGGATTGACTTCAAGAATTTCTTGAAATGTTATGTTTATACGATTATTTAAATGTTAACTGATGAAATTGCGTAAATGATGAGTATTTGTTTAAAAGTTGTTTTGGAAACTGGAAATGTGACATTTCAATAATCGTATGACATGCTCGCTTTGTAAATGTGACATGCTCGCTTTGTAAATGATTGGAAAGTTTATAGTTTTTATGTATGACATGCTCACTTTGTAAATGTGATATGTGCTTATGTTGTTGGAACTGCTCGTCACCTACCGAGGGTGAGTCCTCTGTTAAGGCTGATACTAGCGTGCTAGAGCCAGATGGTGATGCGGAAGGGAAGGTCGTTTGGGAAAGTGAACCCTTGGGTTACTTGCATCAATGGTTTGACTTGATCTATGTATACCTTATCACCCTCCGTGAATCGGTGAACCATTTCGTATAACTAAGATAACTTCTCTAAAGGATTACCAATGAAGTGGAATCCGAGAAGCTTATGAGTGGTTCCATCCAAAAAGGCTTGAATTGCTAGAGCATCTGAACACCCATTATTACCATGGTAGCAACATTAAATCTCTTCATGAAATCACAGAGGGATTTGTTTTCCTTCTTCTAGATGGACATAAGATAAGATGGATATCATTGTGGGGTTTTGTTGGCTAAAAATATGCTTATGAATAACTTGACTAATTGATTGAAGTTGTTAATGGACCCCAAGAGAAGCGATGGGAACCATTGTTGGGCGGTACTAGAAAGGGTCATAGAGAAAGCCCTGCATTTTATAGCATTAGAGGCCCCAAGAGTATTTCTTGTTTAGACAAAATTGGTTTTGAAATAATAATTAAGAATAATTGTTGTTCCTTTTATCTCAATAATGTTTTCTATGGTTCGGCACAATTGGTAAATAGCCTCTATAAATTAAGAGTATTTCTTAACATAATAATTAAGAGTATTTCTTGTTTATAACATAAGTGAGAAACGCATATCCAAACTCTATAAAGATGGTCTATTGGATTAATTTGTTTTCAAACAAATTGAAGTATGTGAATCTTGCAAATTGGGAAAAATGACTAAAGCTCTTTTTACTAGTAAAAGTGAGCGAGCTAGTGATTTATTGGGCCTAATACATACTGATTTATGTGGACCAATGAATACACAGGCTAGAGATGGATTTCAGTACTTCATTACTTTCATTGATGATTTCAGTAGATATGGATATGTTTATCTCATGCGCCATAAGTTTGAAGCCCTTGAAAAGTTCAAAGAATTAAAAAATGAAGTACAAAATCAACTAGGAAAAACTATCAAGACACTTCGATCTGATCAAGGTCGAGAATTTTTGAGCCTAGAGTTTGATGACTTTTTGAAGGAATGTGGGATAGTCTCACAACTTACTGCTCCTGGTATTCCTCAATGGAATGGAGTTTCTGAGAGAAGAAATCGAACTCTGTTAGACATGGTTCGATCAATGATTAGTCATGCTGATCTACCAACTTCTTTTTGGGGACATGCACTTGAGACAATTGCTTTCACACTGAATCGTGTTCCATCTAAATCGGTTCAAAATACGCCACATGAGATGTGGGCTAGGAAACGTCCCAGTATGTCTTTTATGAAGATATGGGGTTGTGAAGCTTATGTTAAACGTCAGACGTCTACTAAGCTTGAACCCAAATCTGAAAAATGCATCTTTGTGGGATATCCTAAGGAAACTAAAGGATATTATTTCTTTAATCCTACTAAGAAAAAAGTGTTTGTTGCTCAGACTGGTGTCGTCCTAGAAAGAGAATTTGTCTCTAGAAAAGGAAGTGAGTGAAAGATTGAACTTAAAGAAATTTGTGAACCATAAAGTACTACTGAACCAGAGATAGAACAATAGCAAGTTCCACAAGAAATTGAGGAACAAGTAACTGTCGTAGAAACACAACCAATGCGTAGATATTTAAAAGAACGCTAAGCACCTGAGAGATATGGATTTCTCATTACAACACATGGTGATGTTATGCTTATGGATCAAGATGAGCCTAGGACTTATCAAGAAACGGTGGTGAGCCCAAATTCGGAGAAATGGTTAGAGGCCATGAAGTCTAAGATGGATTCCATGTCAAAAAACCAAGTATGGATCTTGGTTGACCCACCTGAAGGGTTAAACCCATAGGGTGCAAGTGGGTTTTGAAAAAGAAAACCGACATGGATTGTAATATACAAACATAGAAAAGGCGATTGGTCACTAAAGGTTTTCGCCAAGTTCTTGGTGTCGACTATGATGAAACTTTTTCTCCTGTTGTTATGTTTAAATCCATCTGGATCTTACTCGCAATAGCTACATTTCATGATTATGAACTTTGGCAGATGGACGTCAAAATCGCTTTCCTTAATGGAAAACTTGAAGAGAATGTGTACATGACACAACTTGAAGGTTTTGTAGATCGAAAAGATGCTAAAAAAATATGCAAGCTACAAAGATCCATTTATGGATTAAAGCAAGCTTCTCGAAGTTAGAGTCTTCGTTTTAATTATGCAATCAAAGAGTTTGGTTTTATCAAAAATGAAGATGAGCCTTGTATTTACAAGAAAGTTAGTGGGAACATTATCACATTCTTGGTATTGTATGTGGATGACATACTTATCATAGGAAATGACATACCTACCTGACAGTCTATTAAGACTTGGTTAGGAAGTTGTTTTTCTATGAAAGACTTGGGCGAAACTACTTACATCTTAGGAGTCAAGATCTATAGAGATAGATCAATACGACTCCTAGGTCTAAGCCAAAGTACATACATAGATAAAGTACTGAAAATGTTCAGTATGGAAGAATCTAAGAGAGGATTCCTACCAATAGACCTGGTATTTCACTCTCGAATGAAATGTGTCCTTCAACTCCACAAGAGAGAGAACGCATTAGTAAATTCCATATACTTCAACTATAGGGTCTATCATGTATGTCATGCTATGTACTCTTCCAGACATTTCGTATGCTTTAAGCATGACAAGTCGATACCAAGTAGATCCCGGTGAAGGTCATTGGGTGGCAGTGAAAACCATCATTAAGTACTTGAGAAGGACTAATGATACATTCCTTATGTATGGAGGTGGGGAAGAGCTAAGTGTAAAAGGTTATATTGATGCTAGCTTCCATACCGATAAGGATAATTCTTGATCGTAATCAGGTTTTGTGTTTTGCCTTAATGGTGGTGCTGTGAGCTGGAAGAGTTCAAAGCAAGATACAATAGCTGATTATACAATAGAGGCTGAGTATATTGCAGCCAGTGAGGTAGCAAAAGAAGCTGTTTGGATCAAGAAGTTCATTACTAAACTAGGGGTAGTACCTAGCATATCAGATGCTATAGAACTCTATTGTGACAACAACGGAGCTATTGCACAAGCCAAGTAACCCAGATCTCACCAACGATCCAAACGTGTACTTAGGCGATATCATCTTATTCGAGAGATTATCGACCGAGGGGATGTAGAGATATGCAGAGTACCTATAGATGATAACATTGCTAATCCACTAACCAAGCCTCTGACACAGCAGAAGCATAATCGTCACACTAAGTCACTTGGTATTAGATATATGAGTGATTGGTCTTAGTGCTAATGGGAGATTGTCAGAGTATGCCCAAAGACCAATCATGAGATTATTGTAATAACATACTTATTTTACCTTGTTTATTAATATAAGGCATAGCCATTATTATTTCAGTTTGTTTTCTGTGTATATAAATAAATTGTTTTTCATAGTCTACTCAGGATATCAAGAAACATTAGATGGGCTATGCAAGTGTGAATATTCCATGACTTGTGTCCATTCTAGATATAAATGAGAAAATGATTTAATACATGAAGGGTTAACCATAGAGAGGTTATGTCGGATCATGACTTCTTGTAACTTAGGTAGCAATGATGCATTGCTAGATGTCACTCATTGTTTGTAATAATAGAATCGTTCTAGTATTACTACTAACATTACAAGAACCTACAGGGTCACACCCTAAGGTTGAAACGAACGGAATCCAAACATAGTTGGTATTGAATTTAGTTTTCACATGAATTAAATTGATTATAGAATTAATTCAATTAGGCAATTAAATATCGAAGGAATTATATGTACAAGTATGTTCTACACATAATGAAAAATATGGTTAAAATAATATATGAATTTGATTCGTATAAAATTTAACTAAATATAATTTACCAAAATCCTTGTTATAATTATTGTAAATATAATTTAGGATCAAATATTATTATAATTACTGTAACTGTAATTTTTTTGTCAAATCTTATTATAATTATGATAATTATAATTATTATATTCGGATAATTATTATGATTTGATTCATATAAAAAGTATCAATTATTCCCGAATTAGGAAATATAGGGTTTTTAAGAAAAACCTTATATACTTGAAAAATAGAGTGTGTGAAGTTTAGCAGCTGTCGAGATTTTTCTCTCTCTAAAAAAGTTTTAGAGGGTGCTCACCGTTCGTTGTCACACCAGGTATATTATGTAGAGGCCGAAACTTTTCGTAGCAGCTTAGAATCGACATACAATAGCGTAATCTGTTGCTTCGATTTTTTAGACGATTAAAGGTAATCGTTCATACCCTTTTCAGCCCGATTCGTTCCTCGCACATGGATCCCTAGATGTGATTGCTGGATTTTCTTTTTTGCTGTGCCATGGGGTGTACCGATGATCCTACAAAAACATATCCCGTGAATAATTTGGTACTCTAATATTATTCTTCTATGCAAATTCTTGGAAAATCAGCCCCGTCTCTTGCATCCATTTTATCATCCAATCTAGTTTTAGATTGGATCTTTCACCAGATTCTTTTCGAGTTATTGATTTTGCTTTCTTTTTGAATGAATTTGGCGTATCAGTCTTCTCTTTTTTTGTTTGTTCCAATCCTTTATCTATTTTACACAAAGCTCCATGTATTGCATGTAGAGCGTATCTCCTATTATACTTTTGGAAGGCTTCATAGATTGCTCGATTGTTGCCATTGGAATGCCTGCTCTTTTGCATAAGGCCATCACTAAGTGGGGAAAGAAAATCTTGATTCTCTGGCCACTAACGCATATTCATATAACAATTAAAGCAAAACCGCTCGCAAAGTATTGACATTAGAAACATTTCAAGTAGGAGCGACTTGTGTGCACAAAAAATGAATCAACAATTTGGCAATAGGGAACATTATTGCCTGAATGAAAGATGTGAGAATTTTAGTACTGAGGCGACATTTACTTTCACCCCTATCTTCTATTAGATAGTTTATAATGTTATCCATATTTATATTTTTAAAATATTCTAGTTTGATTTCTTCCACAAAATCGTTTTCATAATATGGAGCGTTATAAAATTCACAAATAGTTCAAGGGGTGACTCTTACTTCTTTCCTTCATACAGTTATCGTTTCCCACGTGGCACCCTCTTTCCTTCTAGACTCTTGGTCCCGAAGCGATGCATAAAATTCTTGTGCTACTGGGACCATAGCGGAGTCTTTTGGGATGATGCAAAAATGTTCTCACCTATGATATCGGACTAGGGGCCAAATTTCCTGACTTAGAACCATTGACGGTTCAAACCCCCATTCTTGAATAAACATTTTCCCTTGAAGTTCTACAAAGTATTTTTCAAAATTTTGATTTGGGAAATTGGAAAGGATTGTAGCCATGGATGATTCGGGTTCATTAGTTCTCCTAGATTTTCTCGGAGGCATATTCAATAATTTTAAATCTAGAACAACTAACAAACTATCAAGCAGTGTATCCAATGAAACAGTAAAATAAGTTAGGAACCCTCAACCTCGATTGGTTTCTTTTTACTCCTTATGAGAGCTTGTTCCTTGTGGGGTATGGCCTACACCGAATAAGAATGCAAGAGGAAAATAATAATTGCAGTAGAAGATAAAAAATCAAATAGGGGTTTTGGGGATTAATGATTTTTAAGAGGTTTTAAGAAAATTTTTAAGGTTAGGAAGTGTTTGAAGATGAGTTAAAAGTGATTTAGGGGTTTTAAGATGGGGGTTTTAAGGTTAAAAATTGGGTAAAATAAAGTTAAAAACCGGCGGGTTACGCAACGTGTCGAGTCGTCACTGCAAAAAATTACAGCGATGTCGCGACACACTCTGAATTTTTTAGCCCTGGGATATAATGTCCACTATGTCGCGACACAGAGGTGTTGTGTCACGACATCGAGCAAGTTTGCTCAATTTTGTTGGTACTGTCCTCGGTGTTGCATCATAGAGGTGCCATGTTGTGACACCGAATCTGTTTTAGCCTCGATTCTCAATTCCTAAAGTGTTTTTGTACACATGAAATATCAATTTAAATAAAAATTAGATTTTAAACTATTTGTCAATTAAAAATACAATAATATACAAAAAGTTTAAATTTAGTTAAAAAAATGTCAAGTCTTGCTGTCGGATTCATCTGTCAACTCTATTAATATACATGTGGACACTATTTTGGTTTCTTTTCTATCGTTATTGGTCTAGCATCCATCGTGCCACTCCAGATTTCTCCGCTTATCTTGTTCTTTGAATTTTATTTTCCAACCTGAACTAATCACAGAAAAGACCTTTCCTGGTTCAAGGTAATTAGGGGTTTGTATAGATATTTCATAACATTGTTTCCCTAATGTTTCCCTTTTTACCTCATTCTATTATTGACCACATTTAGAATTTTTCATGTCACCATTTATCCTCATAGTTAACTCTTTATTTTCTAGGTCAATGGCAGACCTTGATGTTGTTAAAAATGGTCTACCCAACAAAATGGGTATCTCATGGTTCTCTTCAAAATCTAGAATTATGAAATCAACCGAAATGATAAAATTTCATACTTTTACCAACACATCTTCAAGTACCACCTTCGATTGTACTAAAGACCTATCGTCTAACTGGAGTGTGGTCTGGGTATTTTTATGCTTCCTTAACCCGATTTTTTCATATGTAGATAAGGGCATTAAATTAATATTGGCTCCTAAATCACACAGAGCCTTTCTAAAGTCAATATCCCCTATCTCTATAGGTATTGTAAAACTCCCTAGGTATTTTAGTTTTGGGGGAATCCGTTTAGATATTATCGCACTACAGGATGAGTCTATATTAACCTGCTCTCCTATTTTAATTTTCTTACACCTAAACATGATTTCTTTTAAATCTTGGCATATTTAGGAAAATTTTTTTAGCTCTATTAAAGGCAAGTTAACATTCAGAGATTTGAATAAGTTTAGAAAACTTATGAACTATGCTTCATCCTATTTTTGCTTATCTTCTAACCGTGAAGGGAATGGCACCCTCGTTAAAGTAGGTTACTTGATTAGCTCTTTCTCCGGCCCGGCTACCTTTTTTTAGTTCTAGTTCTGTTTCAACTGTTTGAAGGTCCTCTTGAAGATCATATGAATCCTTTTTATTTTCCTCTTCAGTTGGTTTTTTCGGGCTACTTAGTACTTTGCCCAAATAGAGTGCGATTATTTTCACATGCTCATTCCTTTCTCTTCACGGATTATTCTCACTATTACTCAAGATTCCAGCACCAACTTGCCTTTTAGAACCTCACATCATGCTCATTAATTGGCTTATTTGATCTTCCATCTTAGTCAATGTTTTCGTTGTATTAGTGCACTCAGACTGCACCTGTTTCACTTTCGTCCTCATTGACTGCATCTCCCCCTCAATTTGATCCAGGCATTGACCACATACAGTATAGTCACTTGGATTGATCCTTTCCTGATATTTTTATGAATATTGAGGTTGATAATTAGTATTTTTAATGGGATTAGAACTATTACCCCTTCCCTAGGTTTCGCCCCATCTCAGGTTTGGGTGATCTCTCTAGCAGGGGTTATATGTATTTGAATAAGGGTTTCCACCCCTATTCTCGATGTAATTTACATCCTCGGTTTGATTATTGATAAAATAGAAAAGAGGTTTATCTCCTCCACATATTGACGACGTACTGGATAAGGACTCTATATGATTGAGTCTTGATAAACCGTAATATATACATATTTTAATCCCACATTTAGCATACTTTTGGATGATTTAATCCTTTGAATTGTGGAATTTGATGCTCCTAATCCTTTAATTTCATGTTTTATACTTAGGAGAGCATCGGAGGATGAAAAGAACGAGAAACGGGCCAAAAACAGAGAAAATGGGCCAAAGTAGAAAATCAACATGGCCTGGAGTTCACCACACGGCCGTGCCACTTTAGAAGACTCGAACACGGCCTGGGCTCGATTCATACGGGCATTTCACACGGGCATGTCCCTGCCGTGGCCAAGATGAGTTTCATTCGGATTAGGATACTTGTGGGCCAAGTAAGGCATCCCGAAAGCCTATATAAACACCCTAGAGGGCAACCTAAAGGGGGAGTTCGACAGAAGCCTTCTGTCAGGGCTTTTGACAAAAAGGGGCGAAGCCAGAGAGGGCTGAACACAGAAAATTACTCGAAGACAGCCAGTTGATTCATCCCAGAAGCTGGAATCACACTCAAGACGGAAGATCTTCCCTTCAATTTCCTTCAGGGGGTTTTAGGGTTTTTCTTATGTTTTGTTATTTACTTTCTTCTGAGATGTATTCTTTATTAAACATGAACTAAACCCTCAAATACCGAGGGGATGAAACCTAAGGCGGTTCTTGTTATTGTTTTCTGAACTATATGATAAATACTTGATTTGTTCTTAATTATGTGTTCTTAATTCTTGTTTTAATATTTCGAGGATATTAATTCAAGTATTGATGTGCTTAGCGAAGAGAGCAAAAGTCCTGTTTAAGAGTAGATCTAGCATAGTTAAGCGGAGTTGATCGCAACCCTAGAGATAGGACGCATTTTAAAATTTACTAGGATTAGGGTCAAACCTAATATGAGAGTCCATAGATCGAGTTAATGCAACACTAGGGGTTTTAATTAGAAAGAGATTTCAATTAATTAACTTAGGGTTAGACGTTAGTAGCCTCGAAAGAGGTATTAATATAAATTAGGGAATCCTACGGATCAAGTCAAGTGAATAAATAAATGTTCAGTTGAGTTAAATAACAAGTGAAGTCTAGGTGGATTCTTCCTCGGGTATTGTCTTAATCAACTGGTTTTCGCAAAAGTATTTTCCCAATTTACTCTCTGTGTCTTAGCATCCTTAGTTTAGTAATTAGTTAATTAAACATCGATTTCCTTAATACTTAGGCTAGATAATAAAAAGATAGTAACTACTAGTACTCTTGGTCCTTGAGGATACGATATTTCTGGTCTTGCCATAGCTATACTACCGAATGATAGGTGCGCTTGCCTTATTCGTTGTCATAGTTAGTTTGGACACGATCAAGTTTTAGGCGCCGTTGCCGGGGACTAAGATATTAGGAAAACTTGATTTTTATTACTTTAGCCATTTTTATTTTTGCAATTAATTTTTATTTTATTTCTACTTTGCTAATTGTTCTTTTTCCTTGCTTCTGGCAGGTATTCTAGTTTACGACTAGAAGAAACCCGTCAGGACCTCTACTTTACGATAGTGATATAGAAGGAACCGTTCACAGAAACCGAAGAGAGATAAGGCGAAGCCTTCAATACATACAAGAAGAGCAAGAGGACGATACTAATAACACCGAAGAGATGGCTGATCCCAGAATAATCCACTTCCTCCGGTGGTGGCCGAAAATCATGCTCCTCATACTATGTATGATTATGCTAAGCCGAGTTTAACAGGAACTGAATCAAGAATTGTTAGACCTACTGTCGCTGCAAATAATTTTGAACTGAAACCTAACACTATACAGATGATTCAACAATTTGTTCAGTTTGATGGTTTGCAGGATGAGGATCCTAACACACCCTTAGCGAACTTTTTAGAATTATGCGATACGTTTAAAATTAATGGCATTTCTGATGATGCCATTCGCCTTCAGTTATTTCCCTTTTCTTTAAGGAATAAAGCCAAACAGTGGTTGAATTCTCTTCCACGAGGATCAATCACTACATGGGAGCAAATGACCAAAAAAATTTTGTTAAAATATTTTCTGCCGGCTAAAATGGCTAAGTTGAGGAATGATATCTCTTCTTTTGTGCAGATGGATTTAGAGACACTTTACGATGCATGGGAGAGATATAAGGATTTATTGAGAAGGTGCCTTCATCATGGGTTACCATTATGGCTACAGGTTCAAACCTTCTATAAAGGTGTGAACCCCTCAACTAGGCAGCTTATTGATTTAGCCGCCGGCGGAACCCTGAATAACAAAACACCTGAAGCAGCTTACGAATTTATAGAGGAAATGTCACTGAATAACTATCAGTGGCAAGTTACAAGGACAAAGCCGACAAAAGCTGCTAGTGTTTTCAACCTCGACCCAGTAACCATGCTATCAAATCAGGTAGAACTTTTAAGTAAGAAAATTGATGGTTTGTGTGGTTCTTCGCAGGTACATCCAGTGATGCAATGCAATACAAATGGAGGAGGGTCGAACAATACAGAATACCCACCCTACGACCCTGGCATAGAAAACGAACAGATGAACTATATGGGTAACAATTCTAGACCTCAAAATAACCCTTATAGTAACACTTATAATCCAGGTTGGAGGAACCACCCAAAATTCTCATGGGTGGTCAAGGAAATCAGAGACAACAACCCCCTCCAGGCTTTCAACAGCAACCCTACCCACAGGAGAAGAAGCCGAACCTTGAGGAGATGCTGACAAAATTCATCGCGGTGTTAGAAATACGCTTCCAAAACACTGAAACAGCACTCAAAAATTAGCAAGCATCGATTCAAGGACTCAAAAATCAATTAGGACAACTTGCTAAGCTGATCGCCGAAAGACCACAGGGAAGCTTACCAAGCAACACTGTAACTAACCCAAAGGAGCAAATTCATGCCATTACTGATCACGATAGTGAAGGGTTAGTAGAATCCGAATCTGAGCCAAGGCAAGAACCCGTGGTAAATAAAGGTAAGGTTGAGGTAAGCCACGATACACAGAAACCTGTCATTAAAAAGTATACACCTCGAGTGCCATATACCAATGCGATGAAGAAAGACCACACAGAGGAACAATTCGGTAAATTTCTTAAACTTCTAAAGAAATTACATATTAACTTATCGTTTCTTGAAGCTCTTTCGCAGATGCCAGATTCAAGGAAATTTTTAAAGGAGCTTCTCGCAAACAAGCGGAAGTTAGGCGATGCGTCATGACGTGCGATTAAACGCGTTTGCTCTCACCCTTTACAAAATAAACTACCCAAAAAATTAAAAGATCCAGGGAGTTTTACTATTCCTTGTTTAACTGGTAGTTTAGATGCTAACAATGCCTTGGCTGATTTAGGGGCGAGCATCAATGTTATGCCTTATAAACTGTTTAAACAATTAGGTCTAGGGAAACCCAAACAAACTAGGATGAACATCCAATTAGCTGATAAAACCATTAGAGTTCCTAGGGGTATAATTGAAGATGTGCTAGTGAAAGTTGATAAATTTATATTCCTAGTAGACTTTGTCATTTTAGACATGGATGAGGACAACAATGTTCCTTTAATTTTAGGAAGACCTTTTTTAGCAACTGCTAGAACTAAAATTGATGCTGGTACAGGTGAACTCATACTTTGTGTATGTGACGAAACGATCACTCTTCAGGCTCTTGACTCGACTAGGACATCGAGTAATCAAGGTGAAAACATAAACTCTACTAATGACCATTTAGTTCAACCTTCTTTCAGATAGCACCACGAAATTACACAACTGAGCCATATCCTAGACATTGTGCCAATAAAGAAATAACTCATGAGGAACGAAGGCTTCAGATCGATGAAATAGACGAGTGGAAGCCACGTGTCAAGGAGAAACCAAAAACACACGAAGCAGAACCAAAGTAAAACCATGTCAAACTTAAGGATGAGGCAAAACCCGCCAGATCGGGGATCGGTATTGTTGGATAAGACAGACCCTCGAATCACCACTTGGACCTTAACACAAATGAAGAAATCCCTTTTAAGGTACTCAATGTCCGCCCATACGAACGATCGAGGTAACTAATCCTAAATTCAAGCACTTTTAAGGTAAACACCACTCGACTCGAACTATATCATCGATAATAGAACTGATAGCATGAGAAAGGGTTTTCAACTCCTCAAACCACCATGATTATGCGAATGAGAGGTAAGTCTAGCTTAAGACTTTAAACGAGCGCTTCTCGGGAGGCAACCCGAGCACTAACCCCACTAATTAGTTTGTTTTCACTTTCGTTCATGTTTTAAAATGCAGATTCCCATACCACACGGCCTTGCACACGGGCGTGGCCGTGGCCGTGTGGACACCATGAATAGGTACATGGGCGTGGCGGAGATCGTGCAGAAACAAGACAAAAAATTTTCCCCAAGACACGGGCTCCGACTAAACGCACAGCCGTGGTCGAAACTGCCTAAAGAACACGGGCTGAGATAAATCCACACGGCCGTGCGAGGCGGCCGTGGTCGATATTATCAGCTTTTTCACATATCGCCGCCACCACCACCTCGAGATCACTCCGATGATGAGGACCTTTGAGTCCTTTTTCTTTATTCTTATTTTTATTATTAAACTCTTTAAATTTTTAAGTATAAGCTGATTTCTTTTATCTCTGGATGTTTAACTCTCGAGTAACTATAACAAACGTCCATTAAATAAGAATTCCCTAAAAAACTTTACTGATGACTTCGCAGTTAAAAAAAAAAGGGTTCAAGATGCCACTCAAGGAACGAACACACCACCGGAGTATTCTCCACCACCTTCACCTATGCCTAGTCATCATGTTCATCATTGATATCCTCCAAGGATTTCATCCATAATTCAGGAAGTTTCACCTCTCTCCCTCTCTTATGACTTTCTTACTAATCATTATCTATCTTTGTACATTGAGGACAATGTACATCTTAAGTGTGGGGGGGTTAACTATAGGATTATTTGAAAATCCCCGAATTATGTCTTGTTCTTAAGTAAATTTTCTCATGTTACTATTAGAATGAAATTTCCTTTGATTTATGATTTTTATTAATATGTTTTGGATTAAGTCATAGGTAATTGTGCAGTGATGATTTAAAATTTAGGAGACTAGAGAATCAAGCATGATTAGTCTATTTTCAGAATTAAAAAGTTGATAGGTTGTCTACCTGAATCTAATGATTGCCTTGAAGTTGAAATCTACGAGGTTGACATCAAAAGCCCATAATTTTTGTGAGATCTTGAGCCTTTTAGAGCATACATTCTTTTCTTGCTCACTTTATTGATTATGAGTGTGTCAACATTGAGTTGTTATTCTAGAACTTGCTTCGATCATACATGTCAAGACCACACCTCTGATTTGATATACTGAGATGATAAAGGCACCTAGGTTTTTAACCCACTTACTCCATAAAAAGCCTACCTTCATAATTAACCCCTAGTGAACCCCTTTGAGACTAACAAACCATTTCTTGACTCACCCATTAATATTAACCCAAAACCCACTTTGTATTTGTTATCACCATTTCTCTTGACTACTCCTATATCGAGATTTGATTTGATCGGTTACTTAACTATTTTCTTTATTTCAGTTGTTAAATTCTATCTTATTACTATTGTATGTGATGTGTTCTTAAAAAAAAGTATATTCATTATTAGTTCTATGTTTTATGAGCTTAAACAGTTAAATTCACATCTTTAGAAGAAGCTCGTGTTACTAATGTAATTATTCATTATCAGTTCATTATTTCTAGTTAGGCAATTTGTCAATTCAGTCTCGATACTAACCCTCTAATTCAGCCTTTATCCACACCTTTAACCCAAGCCCCGTTACAACCTTTTTTAAAGACCTTTTGATTTGTGTATCATATCATTTTACAGTGGTGGAGATTTGATTTTCATGCAAGCCTATGGGATTAACTTTTCATGTTTGACTCTTGAGTGCTTATTTTTGAACCTTAAACACCTTGAGTGATTTGAGTGAACCCTTAGTGAGGATATCAATTCTTGTTGATTTTGAATTAAAGGTGATTATTTAGGTAAGGGGAAACACCTATTTTTCGTACTATAAAAACTATGACTTTGATTGTTCGAATCTTTAGGAACCTTCTGGTTAAATTATCAATGTATGAATTACCTATGAATTATGATGAAACATTATTGAGGAAGATTATGAATTGAGGAAATTCGATTTTAATTGTGAGTTGAGAATTTTGCTTGAGGACAAGCAAATGCTTAAGTGTGGGGGTATTTGATAAACCGTAATATATACATATTTTAATCCCACATTTAGCATACTTTTGGATGATTTAATCCCTTGAATTGTGGAATTTGATGCTCCTAATCCTTTAATTTCATGTTTTATACTTAGGAGAGCATCGGAGGATGAAAAGAACGAGAAACGGGCTGAAAACAGAGAAAATGGGCCAAAGTAGGAAATCAACACGGCATGGAGTTCACCACACGGCCGTGCCACTTTAGCAGACTCGAACACGGCCTGGGCTCGATTCACACGGGCGTTTCACACGGGCGTGTCCCTGCCGTGGCCAAGATGAGTTTCATTTGGATTAGGATACTTGTGGGCCAAGTAAGGCATCCCGAAAGCCTATATAAACACCCTAGAGGGCAACCTAAAGGGGAGTTCAACAGAAGCCTTCTGTCAGGGCTTTTGACGAAAAGGGGCGAAGCCAAAGAGGGCTGAACACAGGGAATTACTCAAAGACAGCCAGTTGATTCATCCCAGAAGCCGGAATCACACTCAAGATGGAAGATCTTCCCTTCAATTTCCTTCAGGGGGTTTTAGGGTTTTTCTTATGTTTTGTTATTTACTTTCTTCGAGATGTATTCTTTATTAAACATGAACTAAACCCTCAAATATACCGAGGGGATGAAACCTAAGACAGATCTTGTTATTGTTTCTCGAACTATATGATAAATACTTGATTTGTTCTTAATTACGTGTTCTTAATTCTTGTTTTAATATTTCAGGATATTGATTCAAGTATTGATGGGCTTAGGCAGTGGAGCAAAAGTCCCTGTTTAAGAGTAGATCTAGCATAGTTAAGCAAAGTTGATAGCAACCCTAGAGATAGGACGACAAAAATCTGCCAGATTAGGGTCAAACCTAATATGGGAGTCCATAGATCGAGCTAATGCAACACTAGGGGTTTTAATGTAACACCCCTCACCCGTATCCAACTCCGGGATAGGGTTCGAGGCGTTACCGAACTTAAACATTCACAATCATACAAAACCGGGTTACCAAAATTTCGCCCAAAATTAAAACTTTTCAAACACATGCATTTGACCTTGTCATCTATTTAATCACTTATACCACATAACAAGACATTAACACATACCATGGACAAATAGGCTTACAAGCCAAAATCATCACAAGCTACATCTCATGGCTATACTCAACAAATCAATATAAGCCAATACATTTGACTAATCACAACAACATCCATCATAGAAAAATTAAGTCCCTATACATGCCACTCACTTGAAAACATTTAACATACATATGCCAATACTCCAAGGATAATGGCTCGATAGTGTGATGCTGCTTCCGACGATCTCCAACCCTGAGCTGACCTGACAAAACTAAAATAATTGGAAAGGAGGGAGTAAGCTTTACGCTTAGTAAGCTCGCATGAAAATAATAAGCAATGCGGTAACATGCTATTTTCATATTCTTTCTATTTATTCAAATTCCAGTTAAGCTGTTTTCTCAAGTCACAGTCATTAAATTATTTATATCAGGAGCTACGAAACTCCAAATTAAGATCCGTAAATTTTACCTGAAACTAGACTCACATATCTTCTTACCATAAAATTTCCAGAATTTTTGGTTTAGCCAATCAATACAGTTTATTCATTAAAGATTCCCCTGTTTCGCTGTTCGATAGCTCTAACACCTCTTAACTAAAATTAAAATTTCTCATTATACAGAGTTTGGATAACCTTTCCGTTTGTCTCTATCGAAAGTAGACTCACCAAGGATTCTGAGAATATAAATTACACACCATAACCATTTTTATACAATTTTTAGTGATTTTCTAAATTTGGAACAGGGGATTTCCGAAACCATTCAGACCCTGTCTCACCAAAATTTAAATATCTCATAATAAAAACTTTATTTACTCATACCATTTCTTTTATGTGAAAATAGACTCAATAAGATTTAATTTCATCTCTCATTCAGTATATAATTCAATTTCTACTATTTATGGTGATTTTTCAAAATCACGTAACTGCTGCTGTTTCAATCTATTTTACTGAAAATATTACTCTCCCATATTTTCTTTATATTACTTCCATATATGCACACATAACACCAAGCATGTTCAATACTAGCCATACAAATGAATAATCATCACCAATATTTACGAGTACTCATAATGGCGCTTACACCATATCATCCTTACCACAATTTCAATCACGTATCACATATCAAACACATTATGCACATACATACATGGTCACATGCACCCTTGTTCACACAAACACTTGCTCACACGTACATTTGCCACATTTCTCAATTGGTCACATTCACACCTGCACTTATTCATAACATGATCGCACCAATCACCATTAGTAAGTTATCTCGTTGAATCCCTTCGGAAAACGCCCGATACTCGGTGGTCTCAGCACATAGCTCCACCTACACATAATTCGGCTTTCTTGTACACATGGTGAAGGTCCCTTATCACCCATGTGACCTAGCCATTCCATCTCGTAACTTTCTTGTCTACATGGTGTCCAACACTAGGAACCACTCATGTGACCTAGCTACTCATAACCCGTAACTTTCTTGTACACATGGTATACACACAGTATTACACATGTGACCTAGTTACATATGAAATTATTATCCCGTAGCTTTCTTGCACACATGGTGAAAGTCCCTTATCATCCATGTGGCCTAGCTACAAATCAAATTTTGCCATCTTGTAGCTTTCTTGTGCACACGGTGAAGGTTCCTTATCACTCGTGTGACCTAGCTACATATTGTCAGTATCTCTCGGTTTTCCGAAGGTTCAATCGAGAATTTCTCATTCCATACATTTTCATATTTTAGTTATCACCCAATGATTTCCATAATATCTAGCAAAATAATTATTGAACAAGTAAAATAAATGCATTATTTACATATCAACTTTCCATTTCACATAATAACCATAGTCATAGAAAACACCTTTAAGCACAACATTTCAACCCATTTTCCATGTCACCTTTTATTATAAACATATTATTAAATCAATTCACCAACATAATATACTAAACATGTAATTCAGAAAAAAAATCAATTTACTACCACAATTTAGGTTTCAAATATACATTACGACATTATTGCATTATTATTAACACACCAACTTACCTCGGATCCAGAAACGGCAATTTACCATTTTAATCCATAACCTTGTATTTTCCCGATTTAAGCCCGAATCTCGATTTCCTTGATCTATATCACATTTAGCCTACTAATTAGTCACATTATTCATATGGGTCCAAAAATCATATTTTTTTACAAATTGCACTTTGACCCCTAAACTTTCACATATTTGCACTTTTGCCCCAATGCTCGTAAATTAAACTTCAGCCCTTAATCTTATGTTTTATAACATGCTGATCATTTTTCTCTTCTATGGAAACTTCAATTTCTCACTAATTCACACACTTATGACTAATTTATAACTTTTACAATTTAACCCTTTTTATACGGTTTCATCGAAAATCATCTAATAAAACTCGTTTCTCTAATCAGAAACATGCATAATCTACCAAAATTCATCAAAATACACAATTATTCAACATGGGTAAAATTTTAAAATTAAACTCTAGCTCAAAATAATGGTAGAAATAGCTAAACTAAGTTACCGGGATTTCAAAAATACGATGAACATTAAAAACGGGGCTCAGAAACACTTCCTATGAAGCTTGAAAAGCTTGAAACCCTTAGCCATGGAGTCTAGAAATTTTTGGCAGCAACTTGAAGAAGATGAGCAGATTTTTTTCTTGTATTTTGTCTTTTTATTCATTAAAAACACTAAATGACTAAAATACCCTTAAGGCTTTTCTTTCAATTTTGTCCTATTCATGCCCATTTTTGTCCATCAAGTTATCCAATGGTCTAATTACCTTTTAAGGACCTCCAATTTAAAACTCATAGCAATTTGAAACCTCTAATATATAGAACTCAACTTTTGTACTTTTTACAATTTAGTCCTTTTGACTAAATTGAGTGCTCAAACGTCGAAATTTTTTTTAAACGAAATTTTTACGAAATCTTTCTGTAAAATTGTAGACCATAAAAATATAATAAAAATAAAATTTTCCTCGTCGGGTTTGTGATCTCGAAACCATTGTTCCGACTAGGCCCTAATTCGGGATGTTACATTTCTCCCCCCTTTAAGGATTTTCGTCCTCGAAAATCTTACCAGAAGAGTGGTTTAGTTCCTCATAATCTTTACTATCTCATAATTAGTGCTAAAGAACTTTTATTTTAGCCTTCATTAAAATCCAGGGTCTTATTTAGCTTAAGATAACAAAAATGCTTCAATTGAATGCATTAACTTTGATTAACTTATTCGAGGAAAGGAATCCACCATACAAATTGAAACTGAAATTCCATCATTTATGCCTTTATTGATATCAGTTCTTTACACGAAGATTTAGAGAAATCCAGATACGGGGGTCATCATGTTACTATAATCAAGCCAGAAGCACATTCATAATCGACATAGTCATCATAAGTTGAAAAAACATACCTTGGATACGAGCGATCATTGGTAATTTATGAGATAAAGATAACAAGAAAACCAGAATAAAGAAATCCAAGACAGTGGAATCCAAGATAAAGATATCCAAGGTACAGAAATCCAAGATACCATATCATAAAGAAAGACCCAGAAAAATGTTCATAAGAAAAATATGAAGGATCTTGATAATTCTTCAGAGAAAAGAAGTCCAGAAGAATACATCAATCCAAGCCACTGGGATTAAATGCAATAAGGATAATATGCCTTGCCATATATGTATATTGAATAGAGCATCAATTAGGAGAAACAGATTTATATCATCATGCGTATTATTTCATAAAGTCCCATTAGATGGAATGTAATGAAATGCCAAAGAGACATAGAGCAATACAGATTATGTACCAGTCAGGCTATCAATACTTTCGTCTATACATCGTGATTAGAAAGCACTCCCATAAAACAAGGATTTTATTAGTGGGGTAGTAACCGAAAAAAATGTTTTCGAGAACAGTTAAACATACAGAATACCTCGAAAAAGACTGCCATAATCTGGTATCTTACCTTTCAACATTATTCCTTCAATTATTTCTGCCATCGTAAATCTCCCATCATGCTTTTCATTAAAGAAGTTCAGTTCTGAAGAAATTTCCAGTTAATACATTTCCCAACATCTTACCTTACTAGTCCTGTCGTTACTTATCAATCCAATTTAATCTCTGATCATGTTCATAATCATTCTATAGCTAAACCCTTTGGTATCATACTTGTGAACTTATTCAATACGAATCTCATGAAATTCCTTCACAAAACACCACTCTGGTAAGGGGGTGGGGTCATAAGATCCCTGACTCGTCTCTCATACACATGTACATGTGACACTATTTTATCATTATAGTCATATAACTCAGTTCAATCAATTTAGCACATTTATTTAAGTTGTGCGAGTTTTCTAATCATACTTATTCAAACAAGCATACGTAGACATTTGTTCTATCAATATTTATGATAAGTCACCCAAACATATGTATTCGTTCAAGTAAATCAATCATACGCATCATGGAATCATCGTTTAAACATATGTAAGCTCATCATAGTATAATCCTTTATTCACACCTTTGTGGATTTCTATTTATCACATTCACTTAATCAAGTAAGTCAAGTGTACAACATCATATGAGCATCAAACAAGCATGAGTATTCAACGCAACATGAACTTCCATCTCACATGTTATCACGTATATCATGAACTTTTATTCATAATCTTCTGAATCCAGGCTTATCATAACTATACTTTACCCGAATACCTTAGCATCACATTTAACATGGTTGGTGTAGCTCGGTTGGAGAGTACCTCTGTCCAAACAAGATGGTTCTCATTTGCGTCGGAAGACATCACACTATCATGGATTGGTGGCATGTATAGCTAGACTCTTATTCAAGCTAGGTTAGTCCGAGAACCGACTAAACCATAGCTCTGATACCACTAAATGTAACACCCCTCACATGTATCCAACTCTGGGATAGGGTTCGAGGCGTTACCGGACTTAAACATTCACAATCATACAAAACCAGGTTACCAAAATTTCGCCCAAAATTAAAACTTTTCAAACACATGCATTTGACCTTGTCATCTATTTAATCACTTATACCACATAACAAGACATTAACACATACCATGGACAAATAGGCTTACAAGCCAAAATCATCATAAGCTACATCTCATGGCTATAATTAACAAATCAATATAAGCCAATACATTTGACTAATCACAACAACATCCATCATAGAAAAATTAAGTCCCTATACATGCCACTCACTTGAAAACATTTAACATACATATGCCAATACTCCAAGGATAATGGCTCGATAGTGTGATGCTGCTTCCGACGATCTCCAACCCTGAGCTGACCTGACAAAACTAAAATAATTGGAAAGGAGGGAGTAAGCTTTACGCTTAGTAAGCTCGCATGAAAATAATAAGCAATGCGATAACATGCTATTTTCATATTCTTTCTATTTATTCAAATTCAAGTTAAGCTGTTTTCTCAAGTCATAGTCATTAAATTATTTATATCAGGAGCTACGAAACTCCAAATTAAGATCCATAAATTTTACCTGAAACTAGACTCACATATATTCTTACCATAAAATTTCCAGAATTTTTGGTTTAGCCAATCAATACAGTTTATTCATTAAAGATTCCCCTGTTTCGCTGTTCGATAGCTCTAACACCTCTTAACTAAAATTAAAATTTCTCATTATACAGAGTTTGGATAACCTTTCCGTTTGTCTCTCTCGAAAGTAGACTCACCAAGGATTCTGAGAATATAAATTACACACCATAACCATTTTTATACAATTTTTAGTGATTTTCTAAATTTGGAACAGGGGATTTCCGAAACCATTCAGACCCTGTCTCACCAAAATTTAAATATCTCATAATAAAAACTTTATTTACTCACACCATTTCTTTTATGTGAAAATAGACTCAATAAGATTTAATTTCATCTCTCATTCAGTATATAATTCAATTTCTACTATTTATGGTGATTTTTCAAAATCACGTAACTGCTCTTTGTTTCAATCTATTTTATGAAAATTTTACTCTCCCATGTTTTCTTTATATTACTTCCATATATGCACACGTAACACCAAGCATGTTCAATACTAGCCATACAAATGAATAATCATCACCAATATTTACGAGTACTCATAATGGCGCTTACACCATATCATCCTTACCACAATTTCAATCACGTATCACATATCAAACACATTATGCACATACACACATGGTCACATGCACCCTTGTTCACACAAACACTTGCTCACACGTACATTTGCCACATTTCTCAATTGGTCACATTCACACCTGCACTTATTCATAACATGATCGCACCAATCACCATTAGTAAGTTATCTCGTTGAACCCCTTCGGAAAATGCCCGATACTCGGTGGTCTCAGCACATAGCTCCACCTACACATAATTCGGCTTTCTTGTACACATGGTGAAGGTCGCTTATCACCCATGTGACCTAGCCATTCCATCTCGTAACTTTCTTGTCTAAATGGCGTCCAACACTAGGAACCACTCATGTGACCTAGCTACTCATAACCCGTAACTTTCTTGTACACATGGAATACACACAGTATTACACATGTGACCTAGTTACATATGAAATTATTATCCCGTAGCTTTCTTGCACACACGGTGAAAGTCCCTTATCATCCATGTGGCCTAGCTACATATCAAATTTTGCCATCTCGTAGCTTTCTTGTGCACACGGTGAAGGTTCCTTATCACTCGTGTGACCTAGCTACATATTGTCCGTATCTCTCGGTTTTCCGAAGGTTCAATCGAGAATTTCTCATTCCATACATTTTCATATTTTAGTTATCACCCAATGATTTCCATAATATCTAGCAAAATAATTATTGAACAAGTAAAATAAATGCATTATTTACATATCAACTTTCCATTTCACATAATAACCATAGTCATAGAAAACACCTTTAAGCACAACATTTCAACTCATTTTCCATGTCACCTTTTATCATAAACATATTATTAAATCAATTCACCAACATAATATACTAAACATGTAATTCAGAAAAAAAATCAATTTACTACCACAATTTAGGTTTCAAATATACATTACGACATTATTGCATTATTATTAACACACCAACTTACCTTGGATCCAGAAACGGCAATTTTCCATTTTAATCCATAACCTTGTATTTTCCCGATTTAAGCCCGAATCTCAATTTTCTTGATCTATATCACATTTAGCCTACTAATTAGTCACATTATTCATATGGGTCCAAAAATCATATTTTTTTTACAAATTGCACTTTGACCCCTAAACTTTCACATATTTGCACTTTTGCCCCAATGCTCGTAAATTAAACTTCAGCCCTTATTCTTATGTTTTATAACATGATGATCATTTTTCTCTTCTATGGAAACTTCAATTTCTCACTAATTCACACACTTATGACCAATTTATAACTTTTACAATTTAACCCCTTTTATACGATTTCATCGAAAATCATCTAATAAAACTCGTTTCTCTAATCAGAAACATGCATAATCTACCAAAATTCATCAAAATACACAATTATTCAACATGGTTCAAATTTTAAAATTAAACTCTAGCTCAAAATAATGGTAGAAATAGCTAAACTAAGTTACCGGGATTTCAAAAATACGATGAACATTAAAAACGGGGCTCAGAAACACTTACTATGATGCTTGAAAAGCTTGAAACCCTTAACCATGGAGTCTAGAAATTTTTGGCAGCAACTTGAAGAAGATGAGCAGATTTTTTTCTTGTATTTTGTCTTTTTATTCATTAAAAATACTAAATGACTAAAATACCCTTAAGTCTTTCCTTTCAATTTTGTCCTATTCATGCCCATTTTTGTCCATAAAGTTATCCAATGGTCTAATTACCTTTTAAGGACCTCCAATTTAAAACTCATAGCAATTTGACACATCTAATATTTAGAACTCAACTTTTGTACTTTTTACAATTTAGTCCTTTTGACTAAATTGAGTGCTCAAACGTCGAAATTTTTTTTAAACGAAATTTTTACGAAATCTTTCTGTAAAATTGTAGACCATAAAAATATAATAAAAATAAAATTTTCCTCGTCGAATTTGTGATCTCGAAACCACTGTTCCGACTAGGCCCTAATTCGGGATGTTGCATTTAATTAGAAAGAGATTTCAATTAATCAACCTAGGGTTAGACGTTAGTAGCCTCGAAAGAGGTATTAATATAAATTAGGGAATCCTACGGATCAAGTCAAGTGAATAAATCGTCTGGTTCAGAGTTAAATAACAAGTGAAGTCTAGGTGGATTCTTCCTCGGGTATTGTCTTAATCAACTGGTTTTCCCAAAATTATTTTCCCAATTTACTCTCTGTGTCTTAGCATCCTTATTTTAGTAATTAGTTAATTAAACATCGATTCCCTTAATACTTAGGCTAGATAATAAAAAGATAGTAACTACTAGTACTCTTGGTCCTTGAGGATACGATATTTCCGGTCTTGCCATAGCTATACTACCGAACGATAGGTGCGCTTGCCTTATTCGTTGTCATAGTTAGTTTGGACACGATCAAGTCTATCCAAAATCTGTTGGTATCTATCATCTTCTCTGACAACTTTTACTGTAGATGGTCTCTGGCTGTGAATGAATCGTTCATTTGGCCATTGACAGGAATTCATTGTCATATTTTCTATCAACTCATATGCATCCTCATATGTTTTGTTCATTAAGGCTCCTTCTACGGCACCATCTAGTCCTGAACGTGTGTGTCCATCCAACTCATTTTAAAACATTTGCAGTCTCAACCGCTCGAGTAGTCCATGGTGTGGGATCGTTGGATCAACATTGTAAATTGTTCCCATTCTTCGTGAAAACTTTCTCCTTATAACTGCTTAAAGGTGGCGATCTCTCTCTTTAGTTGGACCGTATTGCTGATTGGAAAAAAAAAATTTGCAAAAATTTCTCCACAAGTTCATTCCATGTTATGATTGATCCTGATACCTATGAATCTAACCAAGAAAAGGCATTATCGATCAAGGAGAAGGGGAATAACTGAAGACGAATAGCGTCATCAGTGATCCCGTTATATTTAAACGTATCACAAAGTTGAAAGAACTGTTTTAGGTGCCGATTTGGGTCCTCCATCATTGTGACTCTGAACTGCAAATTATTTTGGATTATCTAGATCATGGCTTGTTTTATCTCAAAATTATTAGTCGTGATGGCTAGCCTTGTGATGCTTCCCTAAACCATATCTAGATCGGGTAGTGCATAATCCCTTAAGGTTCTTTCGTTTCGCGCCATCTGTATGTTCGCTGGTAACTGCAATGGTGGTGGTAGTAGATCTTGTGGGTTAGTTTTGTTAACCTCGTCAAATAGCAGGTTATCTCGTGGTGGATTGTTTGTAGTAGGTGGTTGATTTTGCATTTGCTGTTGTTGTTGTTGCTATCGAAGTTTCCTACGAATTATTCTCTCTGGATCAGTAGTTGGCTTTATAGGTACACCCTTATTGCGAGTCATACACAAAAACCAAAAAGAAAGTAACAGATGTTAGTAAAAATAAAATAACAATTGTATCTATAATTTGGATAATTCCTAACTATTCCATTAAAATGTAAAAATTAAAACCAACTTAGTAGCGTTGCCTCCCAGCAACGACGCCAACAACTTGACCTCCTCCGGACGTACTAACGTCTAGAGTATGAATACTGCAACTAAAGATATAAATTTGAGGCAGTATCCACAAGTATACGAGTTAGGTTGGAATATAGTTTTTACAATGGAATAGGTGAATATTCTGAGGATCGTACCCAAGGGAGGCGAGTACTAAATTAAAGTTAGCCTAAACACAAATAGAATCAATTAGTAGTTTAAATAAATTATATTACGATGAAACATAAGGGAAAGATTTTTAGGTTTCTATAATAATGAAATAAAAATGACAGACATAAAGTGAACTTTGATTGAATGAATTCTAACTTAATCAAATCTAGGCATGGGTGATTAGCTCACTTCGGTGATCATAACTAATTCTTATTTCGGGTTTCTACTCAATCAAATAGTTGTTACCCTAGCAGGATCTCTCGATCTTCCACTAAACTAACGGGTCGGTAAGAGCTAATTATGTAACACCCCTCACCTGTATTCAACGCCGGAATAGGGTTATGGAGCATTATCAAACTTATAACACATATAACCGTACTTTTCTCATGCATTTAATCATTTCTTACAATCATCATTCAATTTGTCCCTCACAATAGACTACGAGGCCTTAAACATGCTTTAGGAGCAGTTCGGGACTAAACCGATAACTTATAAAACTTCCACGAGTGAAAATTTTTCTCAATACAGAGGACGGCCGTGTGTCTCACATGGCCATCAGACACGCCCGTGCCTCCAGTCGTGTGAAAACAGGGGGTACATACTGACTTGGGTCACACGGCCAACCATACGCCCGTGTGTCTAGCCCGTGTGCCCTTCGAAGAGGCCACACACGCCCGTGTGCCAGGCTGTGTGCTAGGCCGTGCCAAAACTGTAGGGTATACTGACTTATGCAAGACGGCCAAGTCACACACCGGTGTGTTAGGCCGTGTGCCCATTAGGGGGTATACTGACTTGTACCACACGGCCAGTCACACGCCCATGTGTGAGACCGTGTGGAGCATACTGACTTGGTTTTAATTTCAACACCAGGGGACACATGGACGTGTAACATGACCGTGTGTCGCACACGGCCGAGACACACGCCCGTTTCTTTGCCGTGTGGACAAAAATAGGCTATTTGTAAAGCCATTTTGCCACCCTATATATACATGCATGCACAAGCATAAATTGTAACATTTTATAACCCAATAGGCAGCCAATCCACAACATTTCATACACATTTTATACCAATTCGACATAATATTCAAATACCTAATTAAAATCATGCATTTTCCATTCATATGCCTATTACAAATCAAGACAACATTTGCATATTTCCGTTCCATCTACTACTTGCCAAAACATACCATATTTGAACACTTATACACAACCAAAACATTACACCAAGTTAAGCCAAATCACATGGCTTTAACTTATACCACAACATGTACCAAAATCACTATCTCAAGTAACCATAACTAACATCTTTATAACTAGCCTATACATGCCATATTTACATATAACCATGATTTCAAAAGTACCAAACAACAACTAGATAATGTAATGCGTAACTCCGACTTTATCCGGATCGAGAGAGCTATCAAACCTCTATAAAACACGGATAAAGAAACAGAGTAAGCTTTAAAGCTTAGTAAGCTCGTATAATTCAGAATTTAACTTACCCTTTATACATAATCAAACAATTAAACAAAGTATATCAAATTCATTTACCAAATGCCTATACACAAGCATTCATCAACAAGTTAGTCACATAAGTGCATGTAATCATCCATTATCTAAATTTAATACCCAATACATTGCATCATATCAAATTCATAAATCATGTACATCATTTGTAACATTTCACTCTCAATCATATAAACAGTAATTCATTCGATAACACATACCTTATTCACATAACCAATAACAGAATTTATGCCAGTTGAACCTATTAGAATATCGAGGGATACTCGGGTGATATATATAACATATAAATCAGTAATCCGTTAATTCATTATCATTTTCGCTCTTTCGACCTATAATCAGTAAGCTCCTCCTGAGCTGATGGACAGTAAGCTCTATTGAGCTGAAACAGTAAGCTCTGACAAGTTGAAACAATAAGCTCTTACGAGCTAATATATCAGTAAGCTCATACGAGCTGCGGTGAGCCCGCAACACATGCAGGATCTCGACTTAAACGGTAACCCTAGTGACATGTCACTCGTATCCTACGAATTCCTACGGTTCAAACAAGGCTCGGTAGCCATCAAACCATATCAATAAGACATTTGAATTTCAAGTAGATCATTTACTCAATTACATACATTCATTTCAAATAATTACAAGTATTTAAAAGTTTGATTCTAATTATACGAACTTACCTCAAGTTTCTCGGATAGAAATATCGACTAATCGTCAACCTTTCCTTTTCCCCGACCTAATCCCGATCTCAGCTTATCTTGATCTATATATTATTAAAATCGGCTTATTCAACCAACTATTTATTAAATTTAGTTAAAACACATATTAGGGCTATTTTACACATTTTCCCCTAAACTTTTGCATTTTTAAATTTTAGTCCTTATCACATAAAATTGCAAATTCATGCAATTTAGTACAAACCCATGCTTAGCCGAATTTCAATGGAGTCCCTAGCAGCCCATATCTTTTGTTTAATCACACTTTTACCCACATAATTTTACATTTTCATAAATTAACCCCTTGTTGACATTTTTGTCAAAAATAACTTTACAAAACTAGTTTAACTATCAACAACTATTCAAAATCCATCATCAACCATCAAATTACTCAAGCATTCAACAATGGAAACATGATAAATCTTTAACAGTTTCAAAATTTAAGGTACGGGCTAGCTAGAATGCGAAGCAACAATCACAAAAACATAGAAATCATTAAAAACCGAGTCAAAATCACTTACCAATTGAGCTAATGAGTGACCGAACCCTAAAAATGCTTTCCAAGCTTTATTTTCTTTCTCCAATCGGTTAAAGATGATGAAGATGAACACAAAATTGTTTTTGTTTTAATTAATATAAGCTAATTATGCTAATTACTATTTTAACCTTAATGAAAAACTATTAATATCATCCATTTCATGTCCATTAATGTCCACTCATCTTTTAAATGGCTTAATTATCATTTAAGGCCATCATATTTAAAAGGCAAAGCTATTTAACACTCTTAACTAATAGAAGGACACTTTTACACTTTACGCGATTTAGTCCTTTTTATCAAATTAACCATTCAAACAGTAAAATTTCTTTACGAAACTTTCACACCATAATTCTATCATGCTGTAAACTTTAATGAATTAATAAAATAAATATTTTGACTTCGGATTTGTGGTTCTGAAACCATTATTCCGATTTGACTAAAAACGGGCTGTTACAACTCTCCCCCATTAGGGATTTTCGTCCCCGAAAACCTTACCGGTAAATAGGTTAGGGTACTATTTTCTCATAGCTTCTTCGAGTTCCCACGTAGCTTCCTCGATCCCGTGGTTATGCCAAAGAACCTTTACTAGGGCTATGCGTTTATTTCTCAATTCTTTGATTTCACGAGCTAAAATCTTGACCGGTTCTTCATTATACGTCAAATCAGTCTGTATCTCAACATCTACTGGAGAAATCATATGTGACGGATCGGATCTGTATCGACGTAGCATAGAAATGTGAAAGACATTATGAATCTTTTCAAGTTCTGATGGTAAAGCTAACCTATACGCTACAGGCCCTATTCTTTCGATGATATCATACGGTCCGATAAATCGCGGACTCAGCTTTCCTTTACGGCCGGATCGAAGAACCTTTTTCCACGGTGACACCTTTAGAAACACTCGGTCCCCGACTTGAAACTCAATTTCTTTACGTTTGAAATCCACCTATGATTTCTGTCGATCTGAAGCTGCTTTTAAACTGTCGCGAATCGTTTCCATTTTTTCTTCAGTTTTTCTGATCAATTTAACCCCGTGAATCTTTTTCTCGCTTAGTTTAGTCTAGTATAGTGGAGTTCGACATTTGCGACCGTATAAAGCTTCGTACGGTGCCATCTTTATACTCGTTTGAAAACTATTATTATACGCGAACTCAATCAACGGTAAGTATTTTTCCCAACTGCCCTCAAACTCTAAAATAAATCATCTCAACATGTCTTCGAGAATTTGAATAACTCTCTCGGTCTGACCGTTAGTCTGAGGATGAAAAGAAGTACTAAAGTTCAACTTTGTTCCCAAAGCTTCTTGCAGTATCTTCCAGAATCGCGACGTAAATCTCAAATCTCTATCAGAAATAATAGATAGTGGCACCCCGTGCAATCGAACAATCTCAAAAATGTACAATTCAGCTAGTCTATCAAGTGAGAAATCTGTACGTACCGGTATGAAATGAGCATATTTCGTTAGTCAATCAACGACAACCCAGATAGAATCTTTCTTTTTTGGAGTTAGGGGTAATCCCGATACAAAATCCATTGTAATTCTATCCCATTTTCACTCGGGAATCATCACAGGTTGCAGTAAACTTGATGGTATTTGATGTTCAGCTTTGACTTGCTGAAAAATCAAACATTTAGAAACAAACTCTGAGATAGCTTGTTTCATGCCTTGCTACCAATAAAACTGTTTCAAATCGTTGTACATTTTGGTACTCCCCGAATGAACATGTAAGCAGCTATTGTGCGCTTCGTGCAAAATCTTCTGAATGAGTTCTAAATTTCTTGGTATTCAAATTCTATTCTGGAACCTTAAACAATCATCTGCTCCGATCTGAAACTCTGAATTAGGGATAGTCTCACATTGAATTCATTTAATTTGCAATTCACGGTCATCTTTTTGAGCTTCACATATTTGTTGAAGAAATAACGGTTTAGCTTTTAATTCAGCTAAAATAGACTCATCATCACAAATCATCAACTGGGTATTCATTGCTCGTAATGAAAACAAAGATTTTCGGCTCAGGGCATCAGCAACAACATTAGCTTTTCAATTCATAATCTTTCAATAACTCGAGCCATCTTCGTTGTCGCAGGTTCAAATCTTTCTGTGACATCAGATATTTTAAGCTTTTGTGATCCGTAAAAATGTGGCATTTTTCGCCGTATAAGTAGTGTCGCTAAATTTTTAATGCGAACACAATTGCAGCCAACTCTAAGTCATGCGTTGGATAGTTCTTTTCATGCGGTTTCAATTATCGGGAAGCATAAGCTATAACTTTTCCTTCTTGCATCAAAACACATCCCATACCGTTTAATGACGCGTCATTATAAATTACAAACTCTTTCCCCGATTTAGGTTGAACTAGAACTGGTGCTTAAGTTAACAGTACTTTCAACTGTTCGAAACTCTGCTGACATTTTTCTGACCATTCAAATTTCACATCTTTCTGAAGCAGTCGTGTCATCGGTGTCGCAACCATCGAAAATCTTTTCACGAATCTTCGGTAATAGCCCGCTAAGCCCAGAAAACTACGGACTTCAGACACATTTCTCGGAGGTTTCCAGTCAACAATAGCAGAAATCTTACTCGGGTCAACTCTAATACCTTTAGCTGAAACAATATGCCCCAGAAATCCAACCTCTTGGAGCCAAAACTCACATTTGCTGAACTTTGCAAATAATTGCTAATCACGTAGAGTTTGTAACACAACTCTCAAGTGCTCAGTATGTTCAGATTCATCTAGCGAATAGGTCAGAATGTCGTCAATGAATACAACAACAAATCTGTCTGGTTCATCAAGTCCATGAAAACTGCAATAGCATTACTTAATCCGAAAGGCATAACCAGGAATTCATAATGTCCATACCTCGTTCTAAACGCTGTCTTCGGCACATCTGAGTCTTTAACTCACAACTGATAATAACTCGATCTCAAATCAATCTTTGAAAACACTGTTGCCCCTTTCAACTGATCAAATAAATCATCAATCCGCGGTAGAGGGTATTTGTTCTTTATGGTCACTTTATTCAGCTATCTGTAATCGATACACATTCTCATTGTGTCGTCTTTCTTCTTTACGAACAATACTGGTGCACCTCAGGGCGAATAACTCGGTCGTGCAAAACCTCTGTCTGTCAATTCTTGCAACTGAGCTTTCAACTCTTTTAATTCTGTTGGAGCCATTCTGTACAGAGCTATCGATATCGGTGTTGTTCCCGGTACTAATTCAATACCAAATTCAACCTCTCTGATCGGTGGCAAACCTGGTAATTCTTCTGGAAATACATCCGAAAACTCACAAACAACAGGTACAGATTCAATATTTGATTCAGACACCTTTGTATCTAGTACGTATGCAAGATATGCATCATAACCCTTTTTCATGCATTTCTGAGCTAACATAGACGATATCATAGTAGGTAATTCACTCGAATCATCAGACTCAATCCGAAGAATTTCACCATTCTGACATTTCAATTCGATAATCTTTCGTCTACAATTCACAACTGCATCATGCATAGTTAGCCAATCCATACCCAAAATCAAACTCATCAAACGGTAGAAGCATCAAGTCAGCCGAAAAATAGTAACCCCGAGTCATCAAAGGACAATTCTTACAAATCTTATCAACTAAAACATACTTGCCTAAGGGGTTCGATACTTTAATTACAAACTCTGTAGACTCGACATATAAACTCTTTTTAAATACTAAATTCATATAGATATATGAATGGGTTGATCCAGGATCTATCAACGCAATTATATCAGTATCGAAAAGAGAAAAAGTACTGGTAATAAAGTCTAGCGATGTTGCCTCCTCTCGTGCACGGATAGCATAAGCTCGAGCAGGTGCTTGTGCCTTAGATCTCACAGCAGAATCTCTCGTAGCACCTCGGTTACCACTCGCATTCCCAGGGTTTTGGGGTGGTCTCCCTCTAGTAGCCGTATTACTTGCTTTCACCGGTTGATCTCTTTCAGCTATAGACTTTTCTGGACAGTCCCGGAGATAATGATCAAGAGATCCACATTTAAAACAAGCTCCACTCAATATTCTACATTCACCGTAATGTCGCTTATTGCAGTGCTTACATTCAAGTCCAACATTTCTAACACTACCTACACTAGCAATAGATGTCGTCTAAGGTTTAGAACTGAAATGTCTTGCATCTCTATCTCTGATCGAAATCCCTGCAGAAGCAGTCGAACGAGGATGATATTCTCTAGATTTCTTTGATGCTGACTGATGTGATTTGCCTGCAAATCTCTTTGTAAAGTCTCTAGCCTCAGAATCAACTTTTCTTTTCTCTTTGCTAAGCTCTTCAGCTTTGCAAGCTCTGTAAAATAAAACGACAAACTCTTTCAGCTCAAGAATCCCAACTAATAGTCTGATTTCTTTATTTAATCCATCTTCAAATCTTTTACACATTGTAGCTTCGAAAGAAACACATTCACGAGCATATTTGCTGAGTCGTACAAACTCTCTTTCATATTCTGTTACCGACATACGGCCCTGTTTCAATTTAAGAAATTCTTTTCATTTCTGATCAATGAACCTTTGGCTAACGTATTTCTTTCTGAATTCAACTTGAAAGAACTCCCAACTCTTTCTCGCGGAACTACAGATATCAATGTATTCCACCATTGATACGCAGTGTCTCTCAACAGTGATACAACACATTTTAAACATTCTTAAAGTGTGCAAGACAGTTCATCAAATACCCGAATCGTGTTCTTAAGCCAAAACTCGGCTCTCTCAGGGTCATCGTTAACATTGGCTATGAATTCCTCAGCCCCGTGTTTCCGTATCTTATCAACAGGTGGTTTATTGAATCGCAAAGGATCCATAACTTGAGGAACTACAGGGATCAGTTGGGGAATAGGTGGGGGTGGAGGTTGTTGAGCAGCCGGGTTCGTACGAATGTATTGTGTGAACCACTCGATCATCGTTTGGAAGAAGGCTTCGTTAGCCTCTCCTCCCTAGCTACCCGTTACGGGTCTAGAATCAAACGGCGCTGTCCCTTGAGCAGGAGCAGGCACATTACTCTCAACCTCATCTACTACAGCTCGAGCAGGATCTATTTACTATATAAAAACACATTTGAAAATGTCAGAAGTCATCACACTATCACAGTTTATATATATGGCATGTATAGCTAGACTCACATACACTACGTTAGTCCTAGAATCGACTAAACCGTAGCTCTGTTACCAATAAATGTAACACCCCTCACCCGTATTCAACGCCGGAATAGGGTTACGGAGCATTACCAGACTTATAACACATATAACCGTACTTTTCTCATGCATTCAATCATTTCTTACAATCATCATTCAATTTGTCCCTTACAATAGCCTACGAGGCCTTAAACATGCTTTAGAAGCAGTTCGGGACTAAACCGATAACTTATAAAACTTCCACGAAACTTTGAAAAATTTTCTCAATACAGAGGACACTCGCCCGTGTGACCAGGTCGTGTGTCTCACACGGCCATCAGACACGTTCGTGTCTCCAGCCGTGTGAAAACAGGGGTACATACTGACTTGGGTCACACGGCCAACCACACGCCCATGTGCCCTTCAAAGAGGCCACACACGTCTGTGTGCCAGGCCGTGTGCTAGGCCGTGCCAAAACTGTAGGGTATACTGACTTATGCAACACGGCCAAGTCACACGCCGGTGTGTTATGCCGCCGTCGCCAATTAGGGGTATCTCGACTTGTACCACACGGCGATCACACGCCTGTGTGTGACCCAGTGTGGAGCATCTTGACTTGGTTTTAATTTCAACACCGGGGACACATGGCCTTGTAACATGACCAGTGTGTGTCACACTGCGGTCGACACACGCGCAGTGTCTCTGCGCCGTCTTGGACAAAAATAGGCTATTTGTAAAGCCATTTTGCCACCCTATATATACATACATGCACAAGCATAAATTGCAACATTTTATAACCCAATAGGCAGCCAATCCACAACATTTCATACACATTTTATACCAATTCGACATAATATTCAAATACCTAATTAATATCATGCATTTTCCATTCATATGCCTATTACAAATCAAGAAAACATTTGCATATTTCCATTCCATCTACTACTTGCCAAAACATACCATATTTGAACACTTATACACAACCAAAACATTACACCAAGTTAAGCCAAATCACATGGCTTTAACTTATACCACAACATGTACCAAAATCACTATCTCAAGTAACCATAACTAACATCTTTATAACTAGCCTATACATGCCATATTTACATATAACCATGAGTTCAAAAGTACCAAACAACAACTGGATAGTGTAATGTGTAACTCCAACTTTATCCGGATCGAGCGGGCTATCGAACCTCTATAAAACACGAATAAAGAAACAGAGTAAGCTTTAAAGCTTAGTAAGCCTGTATAATTCAGAATTTAACTTACCCTTTATACATAATCAAACAATTAAACAAAGTATATCAAATTCATTTGCCAAATGCCTATACACAAGCATTCATCAACAAGTTAGTCACATAAGTGCATGTAATCATCCATTATCTAAATTTAATACCCAATACATTGCATCATCTCAAATTCATATATCATGTACATCATTTGTAACATTTCACTCTCAATCATATAAACAGTAATTCATTCGATAAAACATACCTTATTCACATAACCAATAACAGAATTTATGCCCGTTGAACCTATTAGAATATCAAGGGATACTCGGGTGATATACATAACATATAAATCAGTAATCCGTCAATTCATTATCATTTTCGCTCTTTCGAGCTATGATCAGTAAGCTCCTCCTGAGCTGATGGACAATAAGCTCTATTGAGCTGAAACAGTAAGCTCTTACGAGCTAATATATCAGTAAGCTCATACGAGCTGCGGTGAGCCCGCAACACATGCAGGATCTCGACCTAAATGGTAACCCTAGTGACATGTCACTCGTATCCTACGAAATCCTACGGTTCAAACGGGGCTCGGTAGCCATCAAACCATATCAATAAGACATTTGAATTTCAAGTAGATCATTTACTCAATTACATACATTCATTTCAAATAATTACAAGTAATTAAAAGTTTGGTTCTAACTATACGAACTTACCTCAAGTTGCTCGGATAGAAATATCGGCTAATCGTCAACCTTTCTTTTTCCCCGATCTAATCTTGATCTCGACTTATCTTGATCTATATATTATTAAAATCAACTTATTCAGTCAACTATTTATTCAATTTAGTCCAAAACACACATTAGGGCTATTTTACATATTTGCCCTTAAACTTTTGCATTCTTACAATTTAGTCTTTATCACATAAAATTGCAAATTCATGCAATTTAGTACAAACCCATGCTTAGCCGAATTTTAATGGAGTCCCTAACAGCCCATATCTTTTTTTTAATCCTACTTTTACCCACATAATTTTACATTTTCACAAATTAACCTTTTTTTGACATTTTTGTCAAAAATAACTTTACAAAACTAGTTTAACAATCAACAACTACTCAAAATCCATCATCAACCATCAAATTACTCAAGCATTCAACAATGGAAACATGATAAATCTTTAACAGTTTCAAAATTTAAGGTATGGGCTAGCTAGAATGCGAAGAAACGATCACAAAAACATAGAAATCATTAAAAATCGAGTCAAAATCACTTACCAATTGAGCTAATGAGTGACCGAACCCTAAAAATGCTCTCCAAGCTTTATTTTCTTTCTCCAATCGGTTAAAGATGATGAAGATGAACACAAAATTGTTTTTTTTTAATTAATATAAGTTAATAATGCTAATTACTATTTTAACCTTAATGAAAAACTATTAATATCATCCATTTCATGTCCATTAATGTCCACTCATATTTAAAATGGCTTAATTACCATTTAAGGCCATCATATTTAAAAGGCAAAGCTATTTAACACTCTTAACTAATAGAAGGACACTTTTGCACTTTACGCGATTTAGTCATTTTTATCAAATTAACCATTCAAACAGTAAAATTTCTTTACGAAACTTTCACACCATAATTCTATCATGCTGTAAACTTTAATAAGATAATAAAATAAATATTTTGAATTCAGATTTGTGGTTCCGAAACCACTATTTTGATTTGACTAAAAACGGGCAGTTACAAATTATCTCTTGACCTTACAATCTAGATTGCTTCGGGGCTAAGGTGTTCATGGATAAGTCATACCAATTTTGGGTTAATTCTCACCTAAATGACTTCCTAGGCTCGTCAAGCCTACGGTTTAAGTTCTTCCTCTCCCAAACAACTGACCCACTAAGAAAACCCTACATAGCAATTAATTGATTACACTTCCACTCACTATCCCCCGTAAGAGGATTAGTTCATCGTGAAATCCATAACCATCATAAGCTTGATAATAAAGATATGCATAAAGAGTAAATCATGAATATAGTTAAAAGAATCTTTTTTTTGTAATTGATGGATGAAGTTCAGAAAATCCACTAGCGTTTGATTTCGTTTAAAATCACGTTCCCCGAAGAATAGAAAATAGAAAATAACTAAAAATAAACCTAAGGCCTAAAAGAAAGGAAATACTAAAACTAAAATTACAGAGAAAAACTTAAAGTATAAAAAGCTATCCTTAAACAAGTTCTAAATGAGCCCATTTATAGAATCAGGGTAGCCGTTACCCTCAACCTTAGCTCAGCTAATGTTCTCGTGTTTAATTTCCATTATGCGGACCAAAACGCCCATGACTCGTAATTATTCCCATACAGGGCTGGTGTCGTGACACCCTAGTGTCTGTGTCACGAATACGATGGTAGTGATCAGGTTCAGTGGTGGTGTAACACCCCTTACCCGTATTCAACGCTGGAATAGGGTTACAGAGCATTACCGGACTTATAACACTTTTTGTAACACCCCTAACTCGTATCCGTCACCAGAATAGGGTTAAGAGGCGTTACCGGACGAACGGAGACTTTTACGGACATTTCATAATATAACTCAACCAATGCGATCAAAGTGTCCCTTAAATAGGTCAACGAGACCTTGAGCATGCTTTAGAATAGGGTCGGGACTAAACCGAACACATACGGAAATTCTCGGAAATATAAAGATTTTTCTAGGTTACAAAGGTCACACGCCCGTGTGGGCAGGCCGTGTGCCTCCCACGGCCTCAGACACGCCCATGTGTCTAAGCCGTGTCAAAACAGGGCATACATACTGACTTGTCCACACGGCATGGACACGCCCGTGTGCCTCACCCGTGGTCGATCCTGACTTCACAACACGGCCAGTCACACGCCCGTGTGTCCAGCCCGTGGTCGATCCTGACTTGTTTTGAATTTCAACCATGAGGGACACGGTCGAGCCACACGCCCGTGTGCTCAACCGTGTGGGCAATTATAGGCCATTTTCAAGGCCAAATTGCCACCCACACAAAGGTCATCCCCCCAAGCTCAAATAATGAAAATCCCATACACAATAGTAACCAAAAATCATGTCAAATGTTCAACCTATCATTCCATTTAATCACATTTCTAAATATGCCAACTTGTATGCCAAATAGCACATCTAAATCACATGTAAAACCAAGCATAATTCATCCACAATTTCACCAATTCACTAAGGCTTCAATTCATCAATAAGCTTACCATTCATAATACCATTTCATTGTCATCAAGCCATACCAAAACATGCATCATAAACCATAATCACTTATGCATATTACCAACATTTATCTAGCCACATCACATGGCTAATTACACATCTCAAACATGTTCCAAACATCTAGCCTATACATGCCATACTTAGTATATACATTTCCATAAGATACCAAAATGAGTTTGGGTAGTGTGATGATGATCCTTGACGGTCCCGAGCCTTCAGTAGCTTTGACGATCTGTAAACAGAGTAAACACACACACAAAGTAAGCTTTCCAAAATCTTAGTAAGCCATATACAAATAAACTTATCATATAATCATTCATAAACATAGTTATTTAAAATCATTATCACATTCTCATTTCAAGCACATAATAATCTCTTTGACTCACTTGGTTTACCATTACTTACCAATTCATCATATCTCATATATCTCATTTGCTCATATCTCAAACATACATATATCTCAAATGTACCTTTGCATTAATGCACATACTTACTCACCTTTCATGCTTATACAAAGCATATATATATATCAACGTACCTGAAACGGATATACAACTCACATAGTCATTCATTTCTCGGACTTTCACGTTGAACCGTTCGGAATCTAATAGGATACTTGGAATGCTCGGAATAGTCGTACAACGCCAACGTCCTAGACGTGGTCTTACATGTAATCAAATATCGATGCCACTGTCCCAGACAGGGTCTTACACGTATCAATACGATGCCAATGTCCTAGACATGGTCTTACACGTAAATCTCAAATCGATGCCAACGTCCCAGACATGGTCTTACATGATATCAAATATCGGACACCTATGTCATGACATATGCTATCCTATCTATTCCTAGGTTCATACGGGACTTCTCAGACTTTAACAACTTGTCGATATATACGTAAGCTCGAATTTCCCATACATTCCATCTCTATGGATATTCATAGCAATTCGAATATCATATATACACAAATAATTCAATTCAAATACATATATTTGTATATCGACTTACCTCAGATTCGGATATTCGACCGGATTCGGTTATTCGACAACTTTTGACTTTCCACGATCTAAGTCCGTTTTCTTCGGTTCTTGATCTATACATATTCAAATTTAACCCATTTATTCAACAATTCATTCAATTCAATCCAAAAACACATATTTAGGGCAATTTACAAATTAGCCCTCACATTTTCACATTTGGACATTTTAGTCCCTATTCCACAAAATCACAAAATATACAAAATCTCATGATACCCATGCTTAGCCGAATTCTCATGTAGTCCATACAAGTCCATACAATTCATTTATTTCACAATTTAGTCCCTCAAAATATTATTCTTTCAATTTAACCCAAATTACTCAAAATCAACAAAACTCCAAAGACAAAACATGTTAATCAAACATATATCTTTCATAATTCACCATCAAACATCATGAAACTCATGAATTCATCAATGGATCATTTCAAAAACATCATCAATTCACAAAATTGAGGCATGGGTTTTGAAGTATACGAAGCAACGATTACAAAAACGTAGAAATTATCAAAAATCTAAGCCAAACATACCTTGAATCAAGCTTATTCTTAGCCAAAACCTAGCTTGTTCTTTTCCTTCGTTTCTTTTGTATATTCAGTCAAGAAAATGGATGAACAAATATCTATTTTCATACTTTATTTTCATTATAACATATTATTATGTTATTTACTATATTAACCTTTTAATTAACATATAAGACAAATAAACAATAAGGTTATTTTTTCATTTACCATCCACTTACTAAATAATGGCTTAATTGCCTCATAAGGCCACTACTTTTAAAAGCCACATCAAATAGGCACTTAATCAATTAGAAGGCCACTTTTGCACTCTATGCGATTTAGTCCCCTTTGTCAAATTAAGCACACAAACAGACAAATTTTCATACAAAACTTTCACACATGCTTAATCACATACAATAGGCACAGAAAATAATATTAAAATATTTTTCAGACTCGGATTTGTGGTCCCGAAACCACTGTTTCGACTAGGGTCTAAACCGGACTGTTACACTTTTAAACATACATTTCATATATAATTATCAATTCAAATACAATTCAATCAAACCAAAAATAGTGTCCCTTAAACGAGCCTACAAGGCCTTAAACATGCATTGGGAGTGGTTCGGGACTAAATCAGAAACTCGGGAAATTTTTTTAACACTTAGAAAATTTTCCTCAAAACAGGGCACACACGCTCGTGTGGCCACGGCCACTAGACACGCCCGTGTCACAGGCTGTGTAGACATTCGAAATGGAAGCACATGGCCGTGTCCCAGCCCGTGTCCTACCCCGTGTCCAAACAAGTGAGCTTACTGACTTGGGTCACACGGCCAACCACACGCCCGTATGCCCTTCGAAGTGGCCACACACACCCGTGTGCCAGGCCGTGTGCTAGGCCGTGTGCAAGGGGTATACTGACTTGTGCCACACGGCCAATCACACGCCCTTGTGTGAGACTGTGTGGAGCATACTGACTTGATATCTAAAACCACACCAGGGGACGCACGGCTGTGTACTTAACCGTGTGTCACACACGGCTGAGACACACGCCCGTGTGGACAAAAAGAGGCTATTTACCAAGCCCTTTTTCCATCCCATTTGGTACACACCTTCACCTACACATATGGCACCAAAACGAAGCATAATAGGCAACCCAAAACAACCAAATCAAACATAATTTCTACCATTTCATCTAAGCATTTCTTAGCCTAAACCTCAATCACAAACATCCTTAATTCATCAACCATTTCCAAGAAAACATTAATCACATCACAAAATAGCATTAGCACATCTATAGACATACATCACCAACCAAACCAAATAAGTCAATTTACATAGCTATATGCAACATTATAAACACAACTTCTATAGGCCAGCACAAATGACCAAATTCATTATCAAGCTATAACCAAAATGACCAAAGTCCCTATACATGCCATATGACCCAAAACATAGTTTCAAAAGTACCAAAGTGTCAATGGATAGTGTGGTGAAGTCTCTGACGATCCCCGAATCTGAGATAGCTTTGAAATCACTATAAAACATGGAAAAAAACAAAGTAAGCTATATAGCTTAGTAAGCTCGTATGTTAACAATGAGCAAATATCACCATTCATTAATCATTCAAATAATAGAAAACAATATACAATAATTCTATTAAATCTCAATGCTATCAAATGATCATTTACATAACTTACCAAGGAACTCATCAATTCCATAGTTTCGATACTCAATTCTTTACCGTACGTACATGTACTATCTCGTACCAATCTCATACTCAACCACATCCTTCATTTACCCGTTGAACCATTCGGAATAAAAGTCGGATACTCAAGGTCTCACACGATAAGTACCTATACCATGGCCCAAAGCCAAATCAAAGTAACTTATCCGAAATTTTGATATCATGGCCCGAAGCCAAATCAGCCGATATGCATGGCCCGAAGCCAAATCAGTATATCTCACACCCGAAGTGCTAATAACATGGCCCGAAGCCAACTCAAAGTATACCTAATGACATGTCACTAGCATCCTAAACTATTCCTAAGGTTCAACCGGGACTCCAACTGTCGAATCATCGTCAAATCATTTTCGAACTTGTCCGTAATCACATAATCACAATTCATGCTATATCAAAGCATATAAAATACATTTGTAATGAAATTATAATATACGAACTTACCTCGGATGTTAAAACAGCGAATCGAGTCGATTAGTCGATAACTTTATCTTTTCCCTGATCCAAGTCCGTATTTCTCCTATCTTGATCTAAATATAATCAAAGTTAACTTATTTAATCATCCATTCATTAAAATATAGTTCAATTCACACTTTAAAACACATTTACACTTTTGCCCCACATATTTCACATCTTTCACAATTTTGTCCTTATTTCATAAAATCATAAATTAATGAAATTCACAATAGACCCATGCTAGTCGAATTACCATAATGCCCCTAGCTGCTAGAGGTGTTCATGGGCCGGGCAGCCCAGCCCGACCGAAATTTGGGAGGGTTTGGGCAAAAATATAACCCTGAAAAATGGGCTTGGACAAAAAATAAGGCCCGTTTAAAAAATGGGTCGGGCCTCGGGTAAGGTGTTTTTGGCCCGGGCCCGACCCGGCCCGGCCCGAATTCACTAAATGACAAAAAAATATGCTATTTTTTTTAAATTTTTGAATGTTATTTTCTTGTTGTTTTCTCCCTATTTTGCTACCATATTACTATTATGTTGCTACTATTTTGTTGTTATTGATTGAATATTGTATAAAACTTATTTTATTGTTAATTTTGTTATTATTTTAAAGGCATTTGTTAATTTTATTATTATTTTAGAGGTACTTGCTTGTTAAGTTACATCTATCTTAGTGTTATTTAAGTCTACATATTTTTTAAAATTTATTTTCAATTTGTTGGGAAATATTTATTTTGATTTTTTAGTATTTTTGATGTATTATATATATTTAAAAATTATATAAAATAATATAAAAATTTAATACTGGTATGGTTGGGTAGGGCCAGGTTTTAGTATTTTTTATATGGTCGGGCTTAGAGGAAAAAATTTAGGCCCATTTTTGGGCCCTACCGAGTCTAATGAATGGGCCTAATTTTTTAGTTGAGCCTGGCCCGAACCCGGCCCGGCCCGGCCGATGAACACCTCTACTAGCTACCCATAATTTTTATTTATTTCACATTTTAACCACTAAATTTACACATTTATCAATTTATTCCCTATTTTGCATTTTCACTAAAAATCACTTAACAAAACTTGTTTAACTATCAACAACCATTCAAAATCTATCATCAAACATCAAAATACTCATATATTCATCAATGGAATCATTCAAAATTTAACAGTTTTGCAAATTAGTCCCTGGGCTAGCTAGTACTAGATGCAACGATCACAAAAATATAGAAATCATTAAAAACGGGACAAAAATCACTTACCAAATCAAGCTTCAAAGTGATCGAACCTTCAAACAAATTTCTTGGCTTTTCTAAGCCCTAATTTTCGGCTAACAAGATGATAAATGAAGTAATATTGTTTTATTTTATTTTAATTAACCTTTTATTAACTAGTTTACTAAAATAACCTTTGTTATAAATCATTTAAATTCATTTATTCATGTCCACTCACACTAATCATGGTCTAATTACAACATAAAGACCTTAACTTTAAGGTTCTATAGCTATTAGACACCTTTAGCTATTAGAACTCAAATTTTACGCTTTACGTGATTTAGTCCTTTTTATCAAATTGACCATTTAAACGATAAAATTTCTTAACAAAAATTTCACACAATCATTCAATCATGCTGTAAACATTAAAATAATAATAAAATAAATATTTTGACTTTGGATTTGTGGTCTCAAAAGCATTGTTCTGATTTGACTAAAAACGGGCTGTTACAACTCTCCCCCTTAGGGATTTTCGTCCCCGAAATTCTTACCAGTGAATAAGTTAGGGTACTATTTCCTCATAGCTTCCTCGGGCTCCCATGTAGCCTCTTTGACACCGTGATGTTTCCATAAGACTTTCACTAAAGCTATGTGTTGATTTATCAACTCTTTAATCTCTCGAGCTAAAATTCTGATCGGTTCTTCGTTGTATGTCATGTCGGTTTGAATTTCGATCTCTGCCGGAGAAATCACATGTGATGGATCAGATCTATAACGTTGCAACATCGACACATGAAACACATTTTGGATCTTTTCTAACTCTGATGGTAAAGCTAGTCGATATGCCACTGGCCCTATTCATTCAATAATCTCATACGGCCCGATGAATCGTGGTTTGAATTTGCCTTTTCGACCGAAACGAAGTATTTTCTTCCACAAAGATACTTTTAGAAACACTTTATCACCATTCTGGAATTCAATATCTTTTCGTTTTAAATCCGCGTACGATTTCTGATGATCTGAAGCTGCTTTCAAACAATCGCGAATTACTTTTACTTTCTCTTCGGTTTCTGTAATCAAATCAACCCCGTAAATCTGTTTCTCACTAAGCTCAGTCCGGTACAATGGAGTTCTGTATTTACGACCATACAAAGCTTCGTACAATGCCATCTTTATGCTTGATTGAAAACTATTATTATACGCAAATTCAACCAGCGGCAAATATTTCTCCCAATTGCCTTCGAATTCCAAAACACAACATCGGAGCATATCTTCGAGAATCTAAATTACTCGCTCAGATGGTCCGTCAGTTTGTGGATGAAAAGCTGTACTAAAATTCAACTTTGTACCCAGAGCTTCTTGCAATTTCTTCCAAAACTGCGACGTAAACCTTGGATCTCTATCCGAAATAATCAAAATTGGCATCCCATGTAATCTAACGATCTCAACAATGTACAATTCAGCTAATCTATCTAGTGAATAATCAGTACGTACCGAAATAAAATGTGCTGATTTCGTTAATCTATCAACGAAAACCCAAATAGAATCTTTCTTTTTTGAAGACAAAGGCAATCCCGATAAAAATCCATCATAACTCTTTCCCACTTCCACTCTGGTATCAACACATGCTGAAGAAACCCGATGGCACTTGATGTTCAGCTTTAACTTGCTCACACACTAAACATCTTGCTACAAATTCAGAAATGTCTCGTTTCATACCTGACCACCAATACAATTGTTTTAAATCATTGTACATTTTAGTACTTCCAGGATGAACGGATAAACAACCACTATGTGCCTCGTGTAAAATTTTCTAAATTAACTCTGGATTTTTCGGTACGCAGATTCTATCTTGGAACATCAAACAATCATCAGATCCGATTTGGTACTCTGAATCATTAGTCGACTTGCATTGCACTCTTTTAGCTTGCAATTCACTATCACATTTTCGAGCTTCGCAAATCTGATGAAGAAATACTGGTTTGGCTTTTAACTCAGCTAAGATCGAACCATCTTCGGATAATGTCAACTGTGTATTCATTTCTCTCAAAGCAAACAACGATTTTCTACTCAAAGCATCCGCGACTACATTCGCTTTCCCCAGATGATAATCAATCACTAACTCATAATCTTTCAATAGTTTGAGCCATCTCCGTTGTCGCAAATTCAGATCTTTCTGAGTAATAATATACTTTAAACATTTACGATCAGTAAAGATGTGGAATTTTTCATCGTACACATGATGACGCCAAATTTTCAATGCAAAAACTATAGCGGCCAACTCTAAATCGTGCGTCGGATAGTTCTTTTCATGCGGTTTCAGCTGTCTAGAGGCATAAGCTATAACTTTTCCCTCTTGCATCAATACGCAACCCAAACCATTCAATGACATGTCGCTGTAAATCACAAATTCTTTACCCGATTCAGGTTGAACCAAAACTGGTGCCTCGGTTAACAATATTTTCAATTGATTGAAGCTTTGTTGACATTTCTCGGACCATTCAAACTTTACATCTTTTTGTAACAGTCTGGTCATCGATGTGGCAATCATTGAGAACCCTTTAACGAACCGTCGATAGTAACCAGTCAATCCTAGAAAGCTTCTGACCTCGGATACATTTCTAGGTGGTTTCCAGTCAATAATTGCAGAAATCTTGCTCTGATCAACTCGAATGCTATTCGCCGAGACAATGTCCCAAAAATCTGACTTTCCGGAGCCAAAACTCACATTTACTGAATTTAGCATACAGTTGCTTATCTCTCAAGGTTTGCAACACAATCCTCAAATGCTCAACATGCTCAGACTGATCTCGTGAATAGATCAGAATGTCGTCAATGAACACAAAAACAAATCTATCTAAATACGGTCTAAAGATCTGATTCATCATATCCATAAAAATGGCAGGACATTAGTTAGTCCAAAAGGCATAACAAGGAATTCATAATGTCCGTACCTCGTTCTGAATGCAGTTTTTGGCACATCTGAGTCTTTAACTCGCAATTGATAATAACCAGACCTCAAATTAATCTTTGAAATACTATTGCACCTTTTAACTCGTCAAACAAATCATCTATTCTCGGCAACGAATACTTATTCTTTATTGTAACCTTGTTGAGCTGAAAATAGTCAATACACATTCTCATTGACCCGTCTTTCTTCTTTACAAACAATACAGGTGCACCCCAGGGTGAAAAACTAGGTCGTGCAAAACCTCTATCCATTAACTTTTGCAACTGAGCTTTCAACTCTTTCAACTCTATCGGAGCCATTCTGTACGGGGCTATAGATATCGGTGAAGTTCTCGGCACTAGTTCAATAGCAAATTCAACCTCTCTAATCGGTGGCAACCCCGGTAATTCTTCCGGAAACACATTCGAATATTCACAGACAACTAGCACTGATTCAATCTTTGATTCAGACACTTTTGTATCTAAAACATAAGCAAGATAAGCTTCATAACCTTTTCTCACATATCTTTGAGCCGACATCGACGAAATCACTATAGGTAACCCACTCGACTCATCAGAATCAATCTGAAGAATTTCATTATTCTGACATTTCAATTCTATAATCTTTCGTCTATAATTCACAACGGCATCATGTAGAGTTAACCAATCCATACCCAGAATCACATCGAACTCATCCAATGGTAAAAGCATCAAGTCAGCCGGAAAATAGTAACATCGGATCATTAATGGACAATTCTTGCATATTTTGTCAACTAACACATATTTGCCTAAGAGGTTCGATACTTTTATCTCAAACTTAGTAGACTCAACAGGCAAAATCTTATTAGACACCAAATTCATACATATATACGAATGAGTCGATCCAGGATCAATCAATGCAATAACATTTGTGTCGTAAAGAGAAAATGTACTGGTAATAACATCTGGGGACGACGCTTCTTCGCGAGCGCGAATAGCGTAGGCAATAGCAGGTGCTCTGGCCTCGGATCTCACAGCTGAGTCCTTAGTCATACCTCTACCACTGGATACATTACCCGTATTTCTCTGTGGTCTCCCTCTCGTAGTTGTATTGCTTGATCTTACATTTTGAACTTTTTCTTTCTCGGATAACTCTGGGCAATCTTGAATAAAGTGATCTGGCGAGCCACATTTGAAAAAAGCTTTACTATTTTTATTCCAAATAGATCTCCAAAATGTCGTCTCCCACTGCTTATTGCTTTTCGGGTTTGTTATTTCTCACACTGCCAACGCTCGAGACAGAAGTAGCTTGAGCTTTAGAATTCACATGTTGATTTCCACAATCTCTGTTCTGATATCCCATTGATGCATTTGATCGACTATACGAATCTTGGGATTTCTTTGATGAAGAATGATAAGGTTTATTTATCGATCATTTTCTCAAATCTCTAGCTTCTGAATCGGCTTTCTTCTTTTCTCGGCTGAAGTCTTCGGCTTTGCAAGCCCGACCAAATAATACAACGAATTCTTTTAAATCTAAAATTTTGACCAGAAGTTTAATGTCTTCGTTCAGCCCATCAACAAACTGCTTGCACATTATCTCTTCAGTAGAAACATACTCTCGAGCATATTTACTTAACCGCACAAATTCTCTCTTATACTCGATTACGGTCATACGACTCTGTTTCAGTTCTAGAAACTCTTTGTGCTTTTGATCCAGAAACCGTTGGCTTCTATATTTCTTTCGGAACTCGGTCTGAAAGAACTCCCAAGTGACTCTTTCTCTCAACACCACTGATACTAATGTATTCCACCACTGATACGCAGTGTCCCTTAGAAGCGATATAGCACATTTTAAGCATTCAGCCGGTGTGCTGGAAAGCTCATCAATCACTCGAATCGTATTTTCAAGCCAAAACTTAGCTCTCTCAGGATCATCGTCAACATTAGCCCTGAACTCTTCAACCCCATGTTTACGAATCTTATCAACTGGAGGCTTGTACAATCTTAAAAGCTCGATTCCTTGAGGAGCTATGGGAACTGGTTAAGGATTAAGACGGGCTGGAGGTTGTTGAGCAGCCGGGTTCGTATGAATATATTGAGTGAAGCACTCGTTCATCATTTGGAAGAAGGCTTCTTTAGCCTCTCCTCCCTGGCTACCAGTTACAGGTCTAGAATTGGACAGCGCTGTCCCTTGAGCGGGAGCGGGCACATTACTCTTAACCTCATCAGGTATAGCTTGATTGGGATCCATTTACTAAATAAAAACACATTTCAAAATGTCAGGAGTCATCATACTATCACAGTTTATATATGGCATGTATAGCTAGACTCTCACACGCGCTATGTTAGTCCTAGAATCGACTAAACCGTAGCTCTGTTACCAATAAATGCAACACCCCTCACCCGTATTCAACGCTGGAATAGGGTTACGGAGCATTACCGGACTTATAACACTTTTAAACATACATTTCATATACAATTATCAATTCAAATACAATTCAATCATAATCAATCATAGTGTCCCTTAAACGAGCCTACGAGGCCTTAAACATGCATTGAGAGTGGTTTGGGACTAAACTGAAAACTCGGGAAATTTTTTTAACACTTAGCAAATTTTCCTCAAAACAGGGGACACACGCCCGTGTCACAGGCCGTGTAGACATTCGACATGGAAGCACATGGCCGTGTCCCAGCCCGTGTCCTATCTCGTGTCCTACCCCGTGTCCAAACAAGTGAGCTTACTGACTTCGGTCACACGGCCAACCACATGCCCGTGTGTCTAGCCCGTGTGCCCTTTGAAGTGGCCACACACGCCCGTGTGCCAGGCTGTGTGCTAGGCTGTGCCAAACCTGTAGGGTATACTGACTTGTGCCACACGGCCGATCAAACGCTCATGTGTGAGACTGTGTGGAGCATACTGACTTGATATTTAAAACCACACCAGGGGGCACACAGCTATGTACTTAACCGTGTGTCACATACGGCTGAGACACACGCCCGTGTGGACAAAAATAGGCTATTTACCAAGCCCTTTTTCCATCCCATTTGGTACACACCTTCACCTACACATATGGCACCAAAACGAAGCATAATAGGCAACCCAAAACATCCAAATCAAACATAATTTCTACCATTTCATCTAAGCATTTCTTAGCCTAAACCTCAATCACAAACATCCTTAATTCATCAACCATTTCCAAGCAAACATTAATCACATCACAAAATAGCACTAGCACATCTATAGACATACATCACCAACCAAACCAAATAAGTCAATTTACATAGCTATATGCAACATTATAAACACAACTTCTATAGGCCAGCACAAATGACCAAATTCGTTATCAAGCTATAACCAAAATGACCAAAGTCCCTATACATGCCATATGACCCAAAACATAGTTTCAAAAGTACCAAAGTGTCAATGGATAGTGTTGTGAAGTCTTCGACGATCCCCGAGATAGCTTTGAAATCACTATAAAAATATGGAAAAACAACAAAGTAAGCTATATAGCTTAGTAAGCTCGTATGTTAACAATGAGAAAATATCACCATTCATTAATCATTCAAATAATAGAAAACAATATACAACAATTCTATTAAATCTCAATGTTATCAAATGATCATTTACATAACTTACCAAGGAACTCATCAATTCCATAGTTTCAATACTCAATTCTTTACCGTACGTACTTGTACCATCTCGTACCAATCTTATACTCAACAACATCCTTCATTTACCCGTTGAACCATTCAGAATAGAAGTCGGATACTCAAGGTCTCACACGATAAGTACCTATACCATGGCCCGAAGACAAATCAAGGTAACTTATCTGAAATTCTGATATCATGGCCCGAAGCCAAATCAGTCGATATGCATGGCCCGAAGCCAAATCGGTATATCTCACACCCGAAGTGCTAAAAACATGGCCCGAAGCCAACTCAAAGTATACCTAATGACATGTCACTAGCATCCTAAACTATTCCTAAGTTCAACCGATATTCCAACTGTCGAATCATCGTCAAATCATTTTCGAACTTGTCTGTAATCACATAATCACAATTCATGCTATATCAAGGCATATAAAATACATTTTTAATAAAATTATAACATACGAACTTACCTCGGATGTTAAAACGGTGAATCGAGTCGATTAGTCGATAACTTTATCTTTTCCTCGATCCAAGTCCGTATTTCTCCTATCTTGATCTAAATATAATCAAAGTTAACTTATTTAATCATCCATTCATTCAATTTAGTCCAATTCACACTTTAAAACACATTTACACTTTTGCCCCGCATATTTCACATCTTCCATAATTTAGTCCTTATTTCATAAAATCACAAATTAATGAAATTCACAATAGACCCATGCTAGCCGAATTACCATAATGCCCCTAGCTACCCATAATTTTTATTTATTTCACATTTTAACCACTAAATTTACACAGTTCTCAATTTAATCCCTATTTTACATTTTCACTAAAAATCACTTAACAAAACTTGTTTAACTCTCAAAAACCATTCAAAATCTATCATCAAACATCAAAATACTCATATATTCATCAATGGAATCATTCAAAATCTTTAACAGTTTTGAAAATTAGTCCCTGGGCTAGCTAGTACTAGATGCAACGATCACAAAAACATAGAAATCATTAAAAATGAGACAAAAATCACTTACCAAATCAAGCTTCAAAGTGATCGAACCTTCAAACTAATTTCATGGCTTTCTTAAGCCCTAATTTTCGGCTACGGCTAACAAGATGATAAATGAAGTAATATTGTTTTTTTTAATTAACCTTTTATTAACTAGTTTACTAAAATAACCTTTGTTATAAATCATTTAAATTCATTTATTCATGTTCATTTATGTCCAATCACACTAATCATGGTCTAATTACAACATAAATACCTTACATTTAAGGTTCTATAGCTATTAGACACCTTTAGCTATTAGAACTCAAATTTTACGCTTTACGCGATTTAGTCCTTTTTATCAAATTGACCATTTAAACGATAAAATTTCTTAACAAAATTTTCACACAATCATTCAATCATGCTGTAAACATTAAAATAATAATAAAATAAATATTTTGACTTCGTATTTATGGTCCCGAAACCACTATCTGATTTAACTAAAAACGGGCTGTTACAGGTGGCTTCAAGGGTGTGTCGCGACACCTAAGGCAGACTTGGAATTCTTGTATTCTGCTCTCTATGTTGCGACATCAAGCTCTCTGTGTTGCAACACAATGAGTATCTTTGAGTTCGTACGCCTTTGAATGGTCTCCTACACACTTGCTAAGTATGTTAGCTCGCCTTTAGGCCTCATTCAGGCCTTAAGGTAAATGAAAGACTCAAAATATTTTTTTATTGAATTCAACTAAAACACGAAAATTTAACTAAAACATTCTAAATTTGCTCGTATTTAAGCTCCTTATGTATGGAAACTAGTTTAATCTGCTACACCAAATTACGGTAGATCAACAAGATAACCCGACATCAAATGCGGCACTATCATTCCAAATTGGGTAACTTTGTTCCTTTATTTATTTTTTAACACATTAGGGATAATGTGCTAAATAAAGTGTGGGGTGATAGAAGTTTTAGGATTTTTTTAGTTTTAGTTGTTACTTCTGGTTACTTTTAGTAATTTGTAGAGTAAATTTTTCTATGTTGTTTTGTCTGTGCTCGAGCTTGTAGAATTACAAGTGATTGGTTAGGAGCATGTAAATAGGATTGTGTGAATAATCTATAAATTTTGTTCGATAATAATTTATTCTAGATTATTTAATTTTAGATTATTTAGTTCAATTTATTACACTGTGAATAGGTGAAAGTCTGTTAAGTATACCGAGTGATAAATGAATAAACAAAAAGCATGCATGTTAATTGAATTATAGATTGTAAAAATTGATAAATTTGGTAAATTAAATTCATGTATTGAAATGCCTAGGGATAACCTAAGACATTGTTTGATAGACACATTAGAGCTAAAGAGCCGACCCGATGGATGCATTCCCTAATACTCTATTTTAAGTCGAAATCTATTTTTTTGAGGAACCATGAATGAAACCATGAGCCGAGTATATAACCTCTTGATCCTTTTTTCTTGGTCCCTGCACAGACTTAGACGTCGGGCCATTGATATTGAAGGTTACGTATATACATAATGGAGGTTTCAAAATAAAGAAAAATTTAGAGTGAACCTAAGGAACGGTATGGTATAGTGAGTATATGTAACACCCCAAAATTGAGCTTAGAAGTTTCGAGGGTATTTTAGGAATTTTAGCTTATATGTGCTTGGAATTTCATAAGGTTGGTAATCGATAATGTTTTCAACAATGGCTATTAGAAAATTAAGTCAATTTCTGAAAATGAGTTTTAAATACCTTTAATTTTGAAAATAGGACTGATTTGTAAAAGATTCAAAATTGAGTTATCATGAAGCAATTTACTCAAAATTTTAAAATCAACCTAAAAACCCCTATTCTCTAGTTTGTTTTCACGAAATTCTGCTTTTCACTTTGCTTCTATCGTCCCTTCTACTCTCTCATCTCTCCCAATTGATTTTTTCCTTCCTAATCCTAATCCTTCTTGATTTCCAACATCCTTTGAACCATAAATCTCAATTAGAACCAAGAAAAACACCTAAAAAACTTAATAATATCATTATCTTTGTCACACCCCAAAATAGGGCCTAGAAGTTTCGAGGGTATTTTAGGAATTTTAGCCTATATGTACTCAGAATTTCATAAGGTTAGTATTCGATAATGTTTTCGACAATGGCTATTAGGGAATTGAGTCAATTTCTAAAAATGAGTTTTAAATACCTTAATTTTAGTAACAGGACTTATTTGTAAGAGAGTCAAAACTTAGAGTTTTTAAGAGGCAATTAGACCAAATCTTAAAATTCAACCTAATAAACCCCCATTCCCAGTTTATCTTCATGTTATTTTCTTCTTCATTCTGTATGTTGTCGCCCCTTTGCTCTCCCAAATCCCTTATCCAATTTTCTTCGTTAAATCTTCAATCTTTTTATTTCTATCATTCCCCAATTCAATTACCTTCATAAATCTCCAAGAAAACACCCAAAAACTTCATTAATTTCATCATCTTCTTCAAGAGTGGAATTTCTAAAATTTTTCCAAAGTTCGTTGTTCTTACATTCAAGGTAACCAATCATCTTCCTATTAGTTTTAAATGTTATCTAGACTTTTAAATCAAATTTCTAGCCATTAAAACACATGTTTTAGATAAAAGTTGAAATTTTAGTAATTAATGGTGGATTTTAGGTTGGTGGGTAAAAATTTGATTTTAAAGTGATTTTCAACTTGTTTTAAAATAATTAGAAGGTTTCTCAAGTTACTTTAAAGTTTTGTTAAGATTTTATTGAGTTTTAATGAATTTTTGTTATAATGACCAAAACTTGTCAAAAAAATTTGATACCTTGAAATGTGTAGTTTTGTATAGTTTAAAGGTTAGGAATTAGTCGTAGATGAATATGTAAATTAATGGAATTCGTTTTTTGTGAAAAGATTAAGTGTTGATCTAGATATTTGAGTTTAAAGTTCTCTATGTCGAAGGTTTTGGTTAAAAGAGAATGTAGCTTAGGCTTGTGTATGTAATTGTTTAAGGTGAGTTGATGATTAATTGTTTATTGTATGTTTGTGTGGTTTGTCTTGTTGATGCATCGAAGTCAATAGGAGCTTCAACGAGTAGAGATAAAGGCAAAGAAAAGCTTGTCTGAGCTTTTAGCTTTAGGCGAAAGCATATTTTGATTAGTGTTTTGGAATCGTTGCTCGTAGATGATTCATTTTGTAATTGGGAATTTAGAGGTAGCCTAAACCTCTACTATAAATTCTAAGTGTAAATGTTCTCGCACCTATGAATGAATGTGATATATGTACGCTTGTGAAACTGTGAAATTGTGAAATTATGAACATATATGAGATGATATGACATATGCTCTAAGCTTATGATGACTAATGTGAAAGTGAATATGAGGGTGTGTTGTTCATGCCATTTGACAGTAAATATGTGAGTATGTTATTCATGCCATGTGACAATGATTGTATTGTGCTACTTATGTGAATATGCAATGAATCTGTGCTGGAAATAGGTATGTAAATATGTGATAATAATGTGGATATTTTGGCCTTGTAATCTTCTAAGGCTGTTGGATATAGTTGGCATGCCATAGGATTGTGCATACTCACCTTTGTGATGTGATTTTTGGGGCATTGAGGCCCAAAGATAGTTTTCAGAGAGATAAGAGAATGTGAGCTAAGCTTCATTCACCGGGATATGTGTTTGGTGTGTTGGAGAGTGTTAGCTATACGCTTCACTTATGGGACATGTTTGACTCTATGAGTAATTTTAGTGTGTTGGAGATCCGTGTATCCGATGTGTGGTGATAGAGTCCACATTATGTTTCATAACCATAAGAGCCAAACTATCATATAATGTGACTAAATGTGATTTATATGTGCTATGATATATGCTTAAATAATCATGTGGTTAATGTGATAAATGTGTAATAGTATAAATGGAAGATGATTAAACGTGTGAAATATGATATTAGAGTTACATATGTATGGATATGTGACATGTATGCTTAGTCGATGCAAAATGACTTGTTTGTGTAGTGGTTGTTCTGAGCATTCACCGAGTTCGTTAAGCTCACCCACTCCTTTTTTAACCATTGCAGATAAGTAGTGTCGGTGTGACTGGTGTGGTCTCGAGGGGTGATTCAAGCCAGAAACTTTAGTTGCTATTAGTAGGTGTTCTTTTAATTATTTGTGTTTTGGGAATAAAAGGCAATATGGTAGATGTTATGTTGGCTTTGCTATGATTTTTGGCTGTTTGCATGCCTATTATGCTTGGTAATTAAGATATTTTAAATATGATGTTTGGGACTGTTGTTGAGACATTTCGGTGTTTATTTTATGAGACAATTGATGCATGATGTTTTGGACTAATTTGGAATCGTCTATGTGATGATATATGTTTTTTTAGGGTCTGGGATAGAGGTATCGATATTCGGGTTTTAAAAATGATACCTCTATCATTTTCAAAGTGTAGGAAGTCAGTTTCTCTAGTTGGTATCGATATTTTTCCACGAGTATCGATACTCGGGGTAAAATTATCAACACTTTTTCAATGGTACCGATATTTTTCGAAAGTTGGGTTTTAAGATGAGAAACAGTAAGCTAATTTAGTATCAATTTTTCAAGCAGTATCGATACCACTTGAGAGAATTATCAATACCACTCTATCAGTATCGATATCTACGTAACAGTTTTGGGAAATTTTGCTAAATGGTCCTAATGCCTGTTTAGTGCTTGTTTTGTGATTATTCAATGAATATTTAGCATGATTCAACTTTCTTGGAGTGTGTATGACTTACGTTTCATGTGAATGCTATTATATTAAAAGAAAAAAAAGATGCATGTGTAATAATGTGACAGTTTATGATGAATACAAAGGGAGAAGGTAGTGTAGCATCCTAGTATTCAGGCTCAATGGCCATGTCGGATATAGGGTGTTACATTTTGTGGTATCAGAGCCTAGGTTTAATAACACTCGGACCCTAGTGATTGTTGTTGATATGTTGATTGGGGTTTTGCAACCCATGGATCTAGAAATCCAAATGATTAAATTATTCTAATTGCTTGAATTGCATGAGATATCTCTTGTTTGTAATCCATGTTGGGTAGGAATGGGAACACATTGCCTCTAATCATAAAGTTTTCTTGCAAAAATGAGACTTGGATTATTTACTTTTCCATTCACACCTCTTTTATTTGTTTGTGTATGTTAGATTAGCTCGATATGCCTCCTAAACGTGTGAATGTGAGAGCTAGTGCTCAAAAGGATGGTGCATCATCTGCACCTCCTGTGTCACCGCGTAGAGTGAACATACCTAATGAGGGTGTAGGCCCTTTGATGGAAGTGATAATTTGAGCATTTCAGCATATTGTTGGTGCTAACTGTGCTCCTGCACGTGCCAATCCTACACCTGTGAATCGTGGGTTTTCGCTTGAACATCTTCGGGCTTGGGTGGTAAAGAATTTTTTGAAGTTAAAGGGAAAGATCCAATCGTAGCTGAGCACTGGTTGGAAAAAGTTGAAAGGATCCTCGAGAAAATGTCCTGTTCTGACAATGAGAAATTGGGTTGTACAATGTCTTTACTCGACAGTGAAGGTCATCGTTGGTGGAACACTATTAAGAGGGGTACAACTGTTGACTGTCTGACTTGGGATTATTTCCTTAAGGTATTTAGGAGGAAGTTCATGGGCGAGAAATATAGGTAAGCTCATAACCTAGAATTTTTGAACCTTGTGTGAAGTGGTTTGTCTGTAGCTGACTATGAGGTAGAGTTTGTGTGACTTAGTTAGTATGCTCCTGAGATGGTTTTGACTAAGAAATATCATTGTAAGAGGTTTTGTTTTTGGCTCAATCGAGAGATTTGGGTTTACTTAGTGGCCCAAAATGCAGACTTTTTTGACGCTGTTGAGGAGACTTTGGCTGAGCCAACTTGTTCTATGGTGGCTGAGACTGGTAAGAGAAGGCGAGATAATTATAGTTCTACTAGGGGTGCAAGACGTGGGTCTCGACTGAGTCAGTCTAAACAGTAGAGTAATATTGTGGCTAACACTGGTGGTTCGAATGGTGGTTCTGGATGGCCGCTTTGTGTACATTATGATCGTAGGCATCCTAAATAGTGTCGTAATTTAACAGGTGGTTGTTATAAGTGTGGTTCGAAAGAATATTTTTTGAGTGATTGCCCGAATAGAGTTAAGGTTTCATAGACTCAAAGTTTGGCACCTATTTTTGCACCTACTAGGGGTCGAGGTCTAAGTAGAGGTAATGGGAGACTAGTTGGACAGAGAATTGTTGCTCACACTGTTGCTTCATAAGTTGAGTCTGGAGGTCCATCTCGGGTTTATGCTATTAGGGAACTTGAGGATCAAGATCTGACTGATGTTATTGCAGGTACTTTCACTTTATAATCAATTTCATTGCTCTCCTTGTTGGTTTTGGTTCTACACATTCGTATATTTTGAGTGAATTAGCTTGTAAGTTAGTGATTCCTATAGTGATGATTGATTTGGGTAAGACTGTAATTAGTTCCTTTGGAGATAATGTCGTTGTGAATAAATTTTATCGTAGATGCCCCCTTATGATACAAGGGTACGTTTTCTCTATGGATCTCATGGAATTACCATTTTATGGTTTTCATATTATTTTGGGTATGGACTGGTTGACTAAGCATAAGGCTAAGGTAGAGTTTGAAATGAAGCAAATTACTTTGAAAAATAGTGATGGGCTGGAAATTGTTGTAGTTGGTGAAAGACCGAGATTTTTGTCTAATGTAGTTTCGGCAATGAAGGCTAAAAAGATGATGTGGAAAGGTTGTAAAGCTTACTTAGCCCATGTAATGAGTTCGGTCAGTAAGGAGTTGGGAGTTCAGTATAATCGCACTGTTACAGATTTTCCTTACGTGCTTCCTAAAGAGTTGTCTGGTTTGTCGCAGGATTGTGAAGTCAAGTTCAGTATTGAGCTCTATCTTGGTATCTCACCAGTGTTTATTACACCTTCTTGCATGGCACCAAAGGAGCTCAAAGAGTTAAAGATTCAGTTGCAAAAGTTACTAGATAGAGGGTTTATTTGACCGAGTGTATCTCTGTAGGGTGCACCGGTTTTGTTTGTGAAGAAGAAAGACGAAATGATGAGAATGTGTATTGATTATATGTAGTTGAATGAGTTGAAAAATAAGTATCCATTGTCTTGAATTGAAGACTTGTTTGAAAAATTTTGAGGTGCAACGGTGTTCTCAAAGATTGATCTTAGATCTTGGTATTATCAGCTGAAGGTGAAAGAGTCTGATGTTCTGAAAATCGGTTTTAGGACTCGGTATAGGCATTTTGAGTTTTTGGTAATACTGTTTGGTTTAACTAATGCCCCTACTATATTCATGGGTTTGATGAACCAAGTGTTCCATTCGTACTTGGACCACTTTGTGGTGGTCTTCATAGATGATATTTTGGTGTATTCTTGTCCTGAGGAGAATCATGATGAGCATCTAAACGTTATTTTGCAAATTTTGAGGGATAAACAGTTGTTTGTTAAGTTAAGTAAGTGTGATTTTTGGCTTAAAAAAGTTGCGGTTTTAGGATATATGGTATCAGCAGAAGGGATTCGAGTGGATCCTAAGAAGATTGAGGCGTTCTTGGAATGGAAGCCGCCTAGGAGTGTTACCGAAGTGCGAAGTTTCTTAGGTTTGGCTTGTTATTATTGTAGATTCGTTGAAAGGTTTTTCCTTATTGCTGCACCCTTAACAAAACTACTTCAGAAAGATGTGGTGTTTGAATGGGCTGATGAAAGGCAGAAGAGTTCTGAATAGCTTAAGGCAGTTTTGACTAAGGCACCAGTGTTGATTCAACCAGAACCTGGAAAAGATTTTTTGGTTTAGAGTGATGCTTCGTATTCGGGTCTTGGTTGTGTATTGATGCAAGAGGGTAAAATTGTGGCTTATGCTTCGAGACAGTTGAAGACACATGACCGCAACTATCCTACCCATGATTTGGAATTAGTTGTTTTAGTATTTGCACTCAAGATTTGGCGCCATTATTTGTATGGAGAAATTACGTTATTTACATGTATCATAAGAGCCTTAAGTGCCTCATCACCCAAAAGGAGTTGAATTTAAGGCAAAGGCATTGAATTAAGCTTTTGAAATATTATGATTGTGTGATTGAGTATCATCCTAGCAAGGAGAATGTTGTTGCTAACGCATTGAGTAGGAAATCGATGTCGGAGTTGAGAGCTATGTTTGTAACACCCCTTACCCGTATTCAACACCGGAACCGGGCACGAGGCATTACCGTAATAAAATCCTCAAGATCGCCACTTAGGCACCATATGACCACTCTCTTTGGCCATCATGACAACCTCGGTCCCGACTTACGAGGCCTCTCTTAACCATACGAGGGCTCTCGAGACCATATCGAAAACTCTTACGATCTTAAAATTTTTTCCATCTATACAGGGCTCACACGCCCGTGTAAGATTTGGCACGCCCGTGGATGTCACACACGCCCATGGTCACTACCCGTGCATGAAAACTCAAGCATTTTGCCAATGCCCCACGGCTAGGGAACACGCCCATGCTCTCCGCCCGTGGCGCACACTGACCACCTTAACACGACCTAGAGTCTAGAAACACGCCCGTGTGGCTAGCCCGTGGCCAACACTGATTAACATACACGTTCTAGGCACATGCCCGTGTGACTAGTCCGTGGTCTATTCTGACTTCAAATACTAACATGCAGGGGGCACACAGCCAAGTCACACGCCCATGGACTGACCGTGTGTCACACATGGCATAGACACACGCCCGTGTGTCTACCCACATGGACGAGAACAAAGCTATTTGCCAATTTCTTTTCACCCATCTAGCATATACAATCATGCACTCATACAACACATCCATAATTAACTCAAAATCTTACAATCTCACATAGATAACTACATCTTCTCATATAATAAAGTGCCAACAACTATGGCATTATACAAAATAGATTATCCATCTAAAGGCCAACACATCATAGCCATATACAACAAAATTCACTAACTTGTCTAGCCCCTATACATGCCATATACAAAACATTGAGTTTAATGTACGAGTGAGTGTTTGATAGTTTGGGCGATCTTCCAATTGATCCTCGTATCTCGATTCAACACTTTTGCTCTATAAGACAAGGGAAAAGAAAGAGAGTAAGCTTTGAGCTTAGTAAGTTCACACATAAACAATTAAGCACCATAGTATAAGCTAAACAACAATTAGCATTATACTAACATATAATGTACAACTATGCTTACTCTTTCTATCCCTTACCACATTTCCAACACATCATGAGTCACTTACTCATAACCATTGACATGCACCCCTGCATTCAATATCACATTTGCACAATATACAACACATCATTATTTTTCAATAATACATCCATACAGCTATGCTACTCACTATCACATCCACACAGTAAATCTCTCGGTGGTTCCGCACTAAGCCCACCACAATCAATTGATAAGGTAGTATCGCACTTAGCCTACCAACAAGGTATTCATAGTGGTTTCGCACATAGCCCACTAGATAATATACCTAACAATAGCATCGCACATAGCCAGCTCATCGTCAATATGCATTAGGATGGTATCGCACTTAGCCCACCATTTAGCATTATCACAATACATTCACAATTCTACTTACTTAATCATTCATCCATTCATTTCACTTGAACCACATAGGTTCTCAACCATTCTCAACCATGCTATACACTATCTAGCATTAGCAATTTGTAAATATAAATGCATTGTTTATGCATAGACTTACCTCGATACTCAAAAGTATAGAAACGTGCAATTTAGTCCACCACTTTGCTCTTGCCTCGGTTTCGATCCGGGCTTTGTCTTTCATAATATATAATGAATAAATCAGCTTATTCAATACACACATTGACTAAATCGACCCACATCTCATACTTTGGCAAAAATTACTCTTTTGCCCTTAATCTTTCCCATAATTACACTATTGCCCCCAAGGCTCGTAAAGTGATTTTTATTCAACTTTCTAGCCTTTCATGCTTAGCCGAACCACTTACTCAACTAAAGCAATCATCAATTCTCATCACAACACACATGTATGACCAAACTCAAGATTTTTACAAACTAGTCCCTGCATGCATTTTCTATGGAAACTCATTTAGCAAAAGATATTTCTACTACATCAAGCTTTCATAATCTTCCATAAAACATCAAAATACATGCATGTCATACATGGCCACATTTTTGAACATCCATCATAGCTCATCAAATAGCTAAAAATAGCTTACTCATGCAACAAGGACTTCAAAAATACAAAGAATATCAAAAACGAGGCTAGATGCACTTACTAGCAAGCTTAAAATTTTTGAAGAACCCTAAAAATGGCTCTTGAAAATTTCGCCAGCCTTGGAGAAGAAGATGAGTGAATTTTGTCATCTTTTCTCCTATTTTAATCACTTAATTGTTAAATGACCAAAATGCCATTTTTGATAAACTTTCTATTTTAACTCATCTATGACCAAATTTGTCCAAAAATTAGAAATTGGGAAAATTGCTATTTAAGGACCTCTAATTAATATTCTAAAGCTATTTCACACAAATAGCTTCTAGAATCTCACATTTTGCAACTTTTGTAATTTAGTCCTTTTGGACAATTCAACCGAAATTTCATAAAATTGCTTCATGAAACTTTCACACTAGCATGCATACATAGCATAAACCTCAAAAACTCATTCATAAACCTCAGATTTGTGGTCTCGCACCACTATTCCGACTAGGCCCTAAATCGGGATGTTACAATGTTTGGGCGCTTGAGTTTGGCTAGTAATGGTGGTTTGTTAGCTGAAGTTCAAGTGAGATCGACTTTGGCTCAACAAATTAAAGAAAAACAGCCATTAGATGGAGATCTGTTAAAGAGGATTTGTTAAGTTAAGCAAGGTGTTAAGGGAGACTTTGATGTTTATGTCGAAGGTATCTTGAATTTTCGAAGTAGATTGTGTATGTCGAAAGATGTGGATTTAAGGCAAGCGATCCTTACCGAGGTGCATAGTAGCCCTTACGTTATGCATCTCAGTAGTAGTAAAATGTATCATGATTTCTGTGAGATTTATTGATGCCCTGGGTTGAAGCGTGAGGTTACGAATTTTGTGGCTCGATGTTTGGTGTGTCAAAAGGTGAAAGCTAAACATCAATTTCCTTCAAGATTGCTGCAACCGATTGTGATTCCTGAATGGAAGTGGGAAAGAATCACTATAAATTTTGTTTCGGGTTTGCCTTTGACGCCATCGAAGAAGGATTCAGTTTAGGTTTTAGTTGATCAATTTTTGAAGAGTTTGCATTTCTTGGCAGTGCGTACCAATTATTCTTTTCAGAAGTTGTAACAGCCCGAATTAGACCCTGGTCGAAACGGTGGTTTCGGGACCACGAATTCGAGTCAGAAAAATATTTAAAAATTACTAACTGTGTTTATTTTGTGTGACTTTATATCTATGAAATTTCCGTGCTTTAATTTTGTCGTTTGTGTGCCTAATTAAATAAAAGGACTTAATCGCGTAAAAGGAAAATTGGGTGGTAAAGTGTGAAAGGGCTGAATAGTTGTGGTTCTTTTAATATGGAGGTTTTATGTTGCAATTAAACCATAATTTATAATGAGGGACGGCTGTGGACAACCATTATAAATGTTTTATATTAAAATAACAAGGTTAAATAAGTAAATTAAGTAATAAAATGTATATAATATAATCATATAATTAAAAAATCAAAGTGGATATTATTCTTACAAAACTGAATATGAAAATAAGAAAGAAAAGAACAAGGTTTCCAGGTTCGGCCACCTCCCAAGCATGATTTAAGGTTCGTTTTTACTCGGTTTTTGATAATTTTTACGTTTTTGAGATCGTTGCTTCGAATACTAGTAAACCCATGCTTTAATTTTTTATTTTGATTAATATTTTGAGTTGTGTCATGGTTGATAGCTTGTGATTTTTGTTGTTTGATGATGAAATATGAAAGATATGTTTTAGATTAACATATTTTGTATTGGAGTTTTTGATGATTTTGAGTAATTAGGACTAAATTGCAAAAATAATAATTTGAGGGACTAAAATGTGAAATAAATGAAATAAATGGGCTTGTATGAACACTAGGAATATTCGGCCAAACATGGGTATCTTGAAATTTTGAATGTTTTGTGTTTTGTGCAATAGGGACTAAATTGTAAAAAGTGTAAATGTTAGGGGTAAAATGGTAATTTGCCCATTTATGTGTTTTTGGACTAAATTGAACGAAAATATATTTGAATATGTTTAGATCAAGAACCAAAGAAATCGGATTTGGATCGGGGAAAAATGAAAGTTGTCGACTAGTTGTCTCGTTCCGTTTTACATCATCCGAGGTAAGTTTGTAGGCAAATAGACGTGTTTAATTGTAGATAAATGTTAAATATATATGCTGGTATGAAAAATATGAATTTATATGTGCTTATGTCAAATGTGAATAAGCTTGGTAACCATGTTCAAGCATTCGTTTCGACTGAGTTACGACGTCCGAAGGCCCCGTATGAACCTTAGGAATAGTTAGGATACATATGTCATGACATAGGATTTCGATATGTGATGTGCGAGTAAGACCATGGCATCGATATGTGATTCCGATATATGTGTGCGAGTAAGACCCTGTCTGGGACAGCGGCATCGATATGTGGTTACATGTAAGACCACGTCTGGGACGTTGGCATTGTATGATATATGTGTGATTATCCGAGTGTCCTATCCAATTCTGAATGGTTCAACGGGCATGGATAAGTTGAGATCAAATGTGCAAAAGTAAGCTAAAATGGTCAGGTACGTATTGGTTTATTACCTATTTGAAACTAAGTGAGTAAGTTACTTAATAATTGTTGCAAGACATGCTTGAAGTAAAGCAAGTACATATGTGAATGTGAAAAAGGCATTCGGCCTTGTAAATAAATAATATGAAAATTATTGAAATTATTTTTGAATATATGCAATTGGTGGTATATTCGGCCATGGATATAAGTATATATATAATTGTTATACTTTGACTTACGAGTGTATGCATATAAGTGTATGTATGTTTAGTATGATAAAGATGTTTTGGCTTGGCCATTGAATGATAGTTTGTTAATGTATCTTTATATATAAAAGTGTTCTTTCGGACATTACTATGCTTATGCATAAGAAGCTGTACTTTGATTCATGAGTATAAGTATATGTGTTTACGTAATGATATTTAGCTTTTAAATTGAAGGATATTTTGCTTATATATATGTATGAGTATTCGGCCATATAATATAAATATGTATGTGATTAATATCCTCTGACCTATGAATTTATGCATATAAAAGTATATGTACTAGTTAAGATAAAGATATTTTAGCTTAGTAATTGAATGATAGTTTGTTAAAATATATATATGTTCATTCGGCCATGAATAATATACAAGTGAAAGTACATATAAAATACATGAATTTGTAAGTTTAAAGATTTAAAGTAACTATGATAGTAAAAAAAAATGGTTTAGTTTATATGATTTGATTATGTAGCTAAGTTGTTTATTTGCTTATGACTTACTAAGCTATGTAAGCTTACTCTGTGTGTGTTCATGTTTACCTCTGTTTTATAGATTTTGAATTCAAGTTTCGAGCTCGGGAATCGTTAGAGAAACTTATCACACTATCGACTGTCTTCGGTATTTTATAAGCTGAATTTTAGAACCTATGGCATGTATAGGCTAGATTGTAATTTGAAATGTTGGATTTTGGTTTTGTATAAATTAAGCCATGCGAAAATGGCCTATCTTCAATGCTTTATTACGATTTTGTTTGATTATGGCTTACGTTCATTTGGTTATTTGCTATATGTCTTGAATGAACGGTATTCATGATATCTATTTTGTGCATTGAAGCTGGTTAGTAATTTTGGATGTGTGCATTTGGTTGATTCAGTTATGTCATATGGATAGATAAAAGTATGAGTGAATTTGGTTGTTAATTTGGTTAAGATGTTATTCATGAATTGGTATTAAAGGATGATAGGTTATGTTCGAATATAGAAAAAGTTTATTTTGATATGTTTATTACGTAGTAGATAAGATTTGTGTATGGGATATATGTTTATATTTGGTTATTGATTTATTCTTGTGAAGTATAGATTGTATCATGAATTGATTTGGAAGCTTATATAATGTATTTGTGTACTCGGTTATTTGGTGGAATTATATGGAAGGGTTATGGTCAACTTGGTTGTAACATCCTAAATTAGGGGTTGTTTGTAACTTAGATAATTTCTCATGTGTGTGTGCCTGAAGAATAAATTTTATGATTTATTTGGCGTATTTTAGGGTCTAGAATTAAAACCGAGTTAGGCTTGATCTGGTGTTAGAATATTTTTTCTAAGTGTCTAAAAGGAGGAAGCTAGGCGAGATAGGGGTTAAGTAAAAATCTGGGAAAAGTGTGACACAAGGAACTAACTGGCACAATTGGCTTGGTGCGCCTAAGGGAGAGGCAAAGGAGTTGGGTTCGAGTTGCAAAGGCAGCACTTTGATTTTATTTTTGCGTCAACTAGGGAACTGGGCTAGGTATGCCTTAAAAATAAATGGCAAGGGTAAGGGACATGAAAGTTGGGTTGGCTTAGTGGCTACCGTGTGCCACTTAGAGGCTTGGAGGTGGCCATGCGGTGGAAATTTTAACTAGATGGACTTGGATTTATTTTATTTATTTTAAATGTTGGTTTATTTTGTAATAAGGCCTCCTAGATATATTTTTATTATTTTTGTTTTGGATGAATTTGTTTAAAACTATTTTTATTAATATTAAATCAAATGCACATGTATCCTCAAAAATTAAATCGCGATATGTTTTAATGTGCCATCGGGCACACCTGAATCTGTAACAATTTGACTTGATGATTACTTTCAAAATAAACCTAAGTATGATTTTATACACCTCAAACGTTTTAAACAAAACAACTATCTTTTACCAAAAAGATAATTCAACTTAAAAGGATTTTCAAAAGTACTTTCTCTGTGGCACACCAAATTCGGTCGTAGTGTTTGGGCCGGGTTTGGGGTGTTACAAATTGGTATCAGAGCCCAGTTCAAAGCTCAGCTCATTGTGGGGCCCAAGGCCCAAAAATGTTTTGGTAGGCCTTATGGAATGATTTTAGGTGTTTGAACAAAGATGGCCCGAGTCTCGGCACCAATCCGCCTGTAAGTATATCTAAACCTCTTGGTGAATTATATTTTGTAGAAGGGTAGGAAGCATGGAACGTAGATAGACTTATAGGACTTGGACCCTAAGGTTAGATTACTCAAACGCAAACAGAACATAAGACTTAAGGAACTAAACCAACCTATGACTTAGTCAATGAGCTAGGGTGTGGTAACCCCTGTACGCATGTCTAGGATTGGATCCGGAAGAGCCTGGTATTTAAGCGGTCCTCGTGACTCACCTCCTCTTCGCAGTATCCTGCAGTGCGTAGCTTCGGTTCACCCCGACCAGGAGGGCTCGGTCATAGGCTAAACACAATGATTAAAACCCGAAAAGGGAATTAGCCTTGTTTTCCGAAATAGAATGAAACAACAAACCCTAATGTTTTCAAAACTTGTGCAATAACTCTCTCAAATCCTAGAACATTACTTTTACAACGTTTCTCTCGAAAAACTTGACTTGTGAAAAATTACAGAAATACCCTTAGGAGTAAAATTACCAAAATGCCCCTGACCCATAAAATATTAGTTCAATGGTTTTGCCCAAAAATTTTAATGACTTTATAGACATTCAAAAATCTTGCTTTGAAAATCATCAGCAAAATATTTTGGTTCTAGAAAATTACGAAAATACCCCTGTAGGAAAAAGACGAAAATACCCCTGGGATAGAAATGGGCAGAAATGTCCGATGAGTGAATAGGTATGGAAAGTACTAAGGAATGGATGCATGAACTTCTTTGTGTGAATTAGGATAGGAAACTGAAACTTTGTTTGCTCGAAAGAATCTCTGATTAAACCTTATCCATAAAATTTCGTCGCGAGTAATAAAGTGAAACAAATGCTAACGCATAAAATTTTTCTTAACCAGATTAAAAGCGCGGTAGATAGAATGAGTTCTAGAGGACGTGGACGCCGTGGACGTGGTAGGGGTAGGATGACGGTGTCTGAACCCGTCAGTCGGGACAAGGTTACGAAAATGAGGTACCATCGCCACCACCACCTCCTACTTTTAGAGGCGAGAGCCGGATCGGGCCGGTGGCGAGTCGGATCGTCAAGTCGTGTTGCGAGTCTTGGAGATGGTGGTCGAGGTGGTGGAAATGTGGGAGCTCGTAAATCTGTTCCCGGCGACTCCGATCTAACGGAGCGGAGGTATTCCGAGGTGTGTCGAGTGGCACCTAGTGCGCGAGAATCTTGGCTAGAGTCAGCCCCGAAAGGATCATGGATGATCTTGACCGACCGAGGAAGAAAAAGTGAAAGGGCGATCGCTTCTAAAGGATGAGGCGTATCGGTGGTGGCTTACGGTTCGAGATGGGGCTACAGCAGATGATTTGACTTGGGAGTATTTGAACCACCTATCGGAAGAAGTATGTGGGTACTAGCTACGTAGATGCCACAAATAAAGGCTTTCTTGAAACTGGTCCAAGGCAATAAGACGATGGCGGAGTATGAGGTCGAATTCCTTCGGTTGAGTAGGTATGCTCGTGGTATTGTGGGTACCAGAGCATGAACGCTGTGTTAGATTCGAGGATGGGGTGAGAGATGAGCCGAGGATGATGATAGCTCCACAACAGAACGAGAGTTTCTTTGTTCTTGTGGAGAAGTCTAAAGTTCTTTGAGGAGTAAGACAGTCCATTAAGCGGAACCAAGAACGGAATTGGAATAAGAGAAGCTCGGAACCTTCAAGGTTCTTGGGTAATGAACAGAAGAGGACGAAGTTTGATGGGTCGGATCAAACTACTAGGGCTCTTCACGCCAATACCCAATGGCCGCCACAATGTGCTCGGTGTGGCAAGCCTCACAAGGGTGAGTGTTGGAGTGGTAATCGAGGGTGCTTTGAGTGTGGATCGTGCGATCACCGTGTGAGGATTGTCCTCGGAAGTTAGCTAGGAATTAACCGGAGGGTCGAACCGTGCTCGGGTTAGAAATGAAGGACCACCGAGAGGGTCGAGGTGCGGCTAGAGGTAATGATAATGGTAACGGGCGTGCCGAGGTCTTTGAAGGTGCAGAGGCGAGGCAACCAAGGCTGGTTTATGCAGTTGGTCGTCGCGAGGAGGAAGATGTGCCGGACATAACAACGGGTAAGTTTCTTATTTAGGAATACCCTCAATTGTCTTGGTCATGGTTACGTTAGTTCATTCTTATGTTGCTAGTAAAGTGTATGGAACTTGGATTATGAACGTAGGAAATGTTTCTAGGAAGTATGATAGTTCTTTAAGATCGAGTGCGCAGTGAGAGCGTAATATGATGAGTTAAGGATGCGCGATTGAGCGATAGTAAGTAATTTCGAGGACGAAATTATTTTTAAGGGGGTAGAATTGTAACATCCTAAATTAGGGGTTGTTTGTAACTTAGATAATTTCTCATGTGTGTGTGCTGAAGAATAAATTTTATGATTTATTTGGCGTATTTTAGGTCTAGAATTAAAAAACCGAGTTAGGCTTGATCGGTGTTAGAATATTTTTCTAAGTGTCTAAAAGGAGGAAGCTAGGCGAGATAGGGGTTAAGTAAAAATCGGGAAAAGTGTGACACAAGGAACTAAGCGGCACAATTGGCTTGGTGCGCTAAAGGAGAGGCAAAGGAGTTGGGTTCGAGTTGCAAAGGCAAAGCACTTTGATTTTATTTTTGCGTCAACTAGGGAACTGGGCTAGGTATGCCTTAAAAATAAATGGCAAGGGTAAGGGACATGAAAGTTGGGTTGGCTTAGTGGCTACCGTGTGCCACTTAGAGGCTTGGAGGTGGCCATGCGGTGGAAATTTTAACTAGATGGACTTGGATTTATTTTATTTATTTTAAATGTTGGTTTATTTTGTAATAAGGCCTCCTAGATATATTTTTATTATTTTTGTTTTGGATGAATTTGTTTAAAACTATTTTTATTAATATTAAATCAAATGCACATGTATCCTCAAAAATTAAATCGCGATATGTTTTAATGTGCCATCGGGCACACCTGAATCTGTAACAATTTGACTTGATGATTACTTTCAAAATAAACCTAAGTATGATTTTATACACCTCAAACGTTTTAAACAAAACAACTATCTTTTACCAAAAAGATAATTCAACTTAAAAGGATTTTCAAAAGTACTTTCTCTGTGGCACACCAAATTCGGTCGTAGTGTTTGGGCCGGGTTTGGGGTGTTACATTGGTGATTCGGTACCTGTATATATATTTATATATGTATATATATATAAATTCATATTTTCGCACAAGATGAAATGGTATGACTCATTTATTAACTCAAAGTATATATGTATAAGGGTAAAAGGTGATGTTTCGGTTATGAAGTAAATGATGTTTGTGTTTGAGTTATAATATGTAATGCATTAATTAGTAAAATGTATGTCAAGAATATGTGATACATTGGAGTATGCTTAAGTTATAAAATAATGATAGGTATGGCCATTTGGATTTGATAATTATTCGAAAATCAATTAATATGTATTAGTAGATCTTGGTTGCCGAATAGTCATGAAATGAATATGTTTATGTATCATTTTCAAATGGCACATTATTTGAACATTTTGGATAATCTATTTGAGTGGTTTAATTAGTTAAGTTGATGATATATTTTAGCATATGCTAAGTGAATTATATGATTATTTATTCATGTTATGCAAATGTAGTAATAAGGCAAACGAATGTTACTATGGAATATTTTACTTATATGAACGGTAATAATGTATGTTTTATTGTATAAAGTATGCGCATGACATTTGTTTAATAATTAAAATATTTTATATTTGAATTATTCAAATGTCATCAAAGTTAAAGTATACATATTTGATAAGTATGTGAAATGAAATGCATATATGAAAAAAAAATTCTAGATGATTAACCTTATAAAGGAAGTCTGTTCTGAATTGTTTTATGATCGGTAATGCCTCGTAACCCCAATCCAGCGACGGAGGGGTGTTACAGAAGTTATCAGAGTTGTACATTGCAGAGATTGTACGTCTTCATGGAGTTCCAATTTCTATCATCTCTGACAGAGATTCGTGTTTTACGTTAAGGTTTTGGAAGAGTTTGCAAAAGGCTTTGAGGTCGAAACTTACTGTCAATACGGCTTATCACCCCTAAAGTGATGGCCAATCTGAGAGGGTAATTGAAGTGTTGGAACAAATCTTGCAAAGCTGTGTGATCGAGTTCAGTGGTAGTTGGGAGCGATATCTGCCTTTAGCAGAATTTACTTACAACAATAGCTTCCAAGTGAGTATTCGCATGGCACCTTTGAGGCGTTGTATAGTAGGAAGTGTAGGACTCCCTTATGTTGGACAGAATTAAATGAAACGAAGGTCGTTGAATCAGAATTTGTTCGAGAGACTGAAGAGAAAGTGAAGTTGATATGTGAGAGGTTGAAAGCAGCAACAGATAAGTAGAAATCTTATGCGGATTTCAAACATCGAGACATCAAGTTTCCAGTTGGTGATAAGGTGTTCTTGAAGGTTTCTCTATGGAAAAAAGGTTTTGAGGTTCGGAATGAAGGGTAAGTTGAGTCCTAGGTATGTTGGACCTTTTGAAGTTGTTGAGAGGATTGGATTGGTAGCTTATCAACTCAAGTTGTAGCCAAAACTTGAGCGAATTCATGATGTTTTCCATATGTCTATGCTATGGAAGTATCATTTAGATCCGTCACATATTATGCCAGTAGAGGATATCAAGGTTCGAACTGATCTCACTTATAAAGAGGAACCGATAGAGATTTTAGCTCGTGAAGAGAAGGTTTTGCGAAACAAGAGAGTTCCGTTGGTTAAGGTTTTATGGCACAACCACAAAATGGAAGAGGCTACTTGGGAAATCGAGGAACCGATGAGACATCAATATCGTTATCTATTTAGTTCAGGTAATTTCGAGGACGAAATTCTTTTTAGAGGGGGAGAATTGTAACACCCCAAAATCATGCTTAGAAGTTTTGAGGGTATTTTAGGAATTTTAGCTTATATGTGCTCAAAATTTCATAAGGTTGGTAATTGATAATGTTTTCATTAATGGCTAATAGGAAATTAAGTTAATTTCTGAAAATGAGTTTTAAATACCTTTAATTTTAAAAATAGGACTGATTCATAAAAGAGTCAAAACTGAGAGTTTTAATGAAGCAATTTACCCATAATTTTAAAATCAACCTAAAAACCCCCTTCTCCAGTTTGTTTTCATGAAAGTTTTCTCCTCACTTTGCTTGTGTCATCACTTCTACTCTCCCATCTCTCCCAATTGATTTTTACTTCTAAATCCTAATCCATCTTGATTTCCAACATCCTTTGAACTATAAATCTCAATTGGAACCAAGAAAAACACCAAAAAACCTTACTAATCTCATTATCTTCTTTAAGAGTGGGTTTTCTCGAATTTGCGTCAAAGCTCATTTTTCTTCCATCGAAGGTAACCATTCGTCCTTCTAATGGTTTTAAATGATATCTAGTCTCTTAAACTGAATTTTTAGCCATTAAAATGGATGTTTTAAGTAAAAGCCAAAAATTTGGTTGTTAATGGTGAATTTCAGGATTGTGGGTTAAAATATGGTTTCAAAGTGTTTTTCAACTTGTTTTAACATGATTAGAAGGTTTCAAAAGCTACATTGAAGTTTTGTTAATATTTTTACGAGTTTTAATGAATTTTCGTCATAATGGCCAAAACTTATCGAAAAATGTCAATACCATGAACTGAGTAGTTTTGTGTAGTTTAAAGGTTGGGAATTAGTCGTAGATGAATAGAATTCTTTTCACGCGAAAAGATTAAGTGTAGGCCGAAATATTCGAGTTTAAAGTTTCTATGTCAAAGGTTTCAGTTAAAAGAGAACTTAACTTAGGCTATTGTTTTTTATTTTTTAAGGTGAGTTAATGATTGATTATTGATTGTATGTTTGTGTGGTTTGTCTTATTAAAGTGTTGGAGTCTATAGGACCTTCAACGAGTAGAGGCAAAGGCAAAGAAAAGCTTGTCTAAGCTTTTGGCTTTTCGGTGAAAGCATATTTCTAGTAAGTGTTTTGGAATTGTTGCTTGTAGATGATTCATTATGTAATTGGGAATTTAGAGGAAGCCTAAAACCCTACTCTAAATTCTGAGAGTAAGTGTTCTCACGTCTATGATTAAATGTGATATATGTGTGCTTGTGCAATTGTGAAAATATGAACATATATGAGATGCTATGACATGTGCTATAAGCTTATGATGACTGTTGTGAAAGAGAATATATGGGTATGTTATTCATGCCATGCGACAATATATATGTGGGTATGTTTTCATACCATGTGATAGTGATTATAATGTGCTAACGATGTGAATCTGCAGTGAATATGTGTGAAAAATTGGTAAGTAAATATGTGATAATAATGTGGATATTTTGGCCTTGTGATATTATGAGACCGTTGGATATAGTTGCCATGCCATATGATTGTGCATACTCACCTTTGTGATGTGATTTTTGGGGCGTTGAGGCCTAAGGACAGTTTTCGGAGAGATAAGGGAATGTGAGCTAAGCTCCATTCACTGGGATATGTGTGTTTGGTGTGTTGGAGAGTCTTAGCTATACGCTTCACTTATGGGACATGTTTGACTCTATGAGTCATTTTGGTGTGTTGGAGATCCATGTATCCGATGTGTGATGATAGAGTCCACATAATGTTTCATAACCGTAAGAGCCAAACTATCATATAAAGTGACTGAATGTGGTTAAATGTTATTTATATGTGCTATGATATATGCTTAAATAATCATGTGGTTAATGTGATAAATGTGTAATAGTATAAATGGAAGATTATTAAACGTGTGAAATATGATATTAGAGTTAAATATGTATGGATATGTGACATGTCTACTTAGTCGATGCATAATGACTTGTTTGCGTAGTGGTTGTTCTGAGCATTCACTGAGTTCGTTAAGCTCACCCACTCCTTTTCAACCATTGCAGATAAGTAATGCCGGTGTGAGCGGTGTGGTCTCGAGGGGTGATTCAAGCCAGAAACTTTAGTTTCTATTAGTAGGTGTTCTTTTAATTATTTGTGTTTTGGGAATAAAAGGTAATTTGGTAGATGTTATGTTAGCTTTGCTATGATTTTTGGCTGTTTGCATGCCTGTTATGCTTGGTAATTTAAGGACTTTAAATATGATGTTTGGGACTGTTGTTGAGACATTTCGGTGTTTATTTTATGAGACAACTGATGCATAATGTTTTGGACTAGTTTGGAATGGTTTATGTGATGATATATGCTATGTTTTTAGGGTCTAGAATAGAGGTATCGATATTTGGGTTTTACTAATGACACCTCTACAATTTTTGAAGTGCAGGAAGTCAGTTTCGCTAGTTAGTATTGATATTTTGCCACGAGTATCGATACTCAAGGTAAAATTATCGATACTTTTTCAATGGTATCGATATTTTTGAAAGTTTGGTTTTTAAGACGAGAAACAGTAAGCTAATTTGGTATCGATACCACTCTACCAGTATCGATACCTATGTAACAGTTTTGGGAAATTTTGCTAAATGATCCTAATGCATGTTTAGTGCTTGTTTTTTTATTATTCAATGAATATTTAGCATGATTCAACTTCCTTGGAGTGTGTATGACTTACGTTTCATGTGAATGCTATTATATTAAAAGAAAAAAATATGCTTGTGTAATAATGTGATGGTTTATGATGAATACAAAGGGAGACTGTAGTGTAGCATCCTAGTATTCGGGCTCAGCGACCGGGCCTTGTATAGGGTGTTATAGTATAAGATTCCTGGAAACTTGTGCTGGTGTCGAAAAACCAATTTAAAGAAAAGTTTCTGAAGGCTAAAAGCTAAGCGAGAAAATCTCGAATGAAAAAAAGGAAAATGAGTAAAAAGAAAAGAAGAAAAGAAAGAAAATAGACAAAGAGATATACTCATGTCTTCACAAGAAGACTCGCTAAGATGATTGTACTCACAAATACTATATTGTACCTTAGGAAATGGAGAGAAAAAGAAGGTGAGAGAAGTGAATATAGGTTGGTGAACTTAGTTGGGACATTGGGGGAGTCTTGGGAACAATATAATAAGCCAAACTATTTTCGTGCTTAAACCGATTTGTTGCGCCTTTTCTTGAAAACCGAACCAACCTAAGTTATAGAACGTTACAAGATAAAAAGTCCTATGTGACTTAAGTATACATTGCATGGATGAAAATTAAATTGAGTTTTGAAATTTTTTACAACTTAGATGTATATTAGTATAAATGTATATTTGTGTATTTGTTTTGATGGAATACTATGCTTAACATTCTTTAATTTGTTTGCCTTGTAATTTATTGAACTAATTTGTCTGACATTAAAAATCAAAAGTCAGTTACATATCGCCCAAGTATTACATGATTGGTCATAACATTTTGTTTTCATCACTCTGATCCAGTCTCTTGTGCAAAGCATTCTCGAGTACTTTAGCTTTATCTTTGCATTTTTCTTTTCATCTTCTTTTTTTTTCTTTTTCGTTTTCTTGAGGACAAGCAACGACTTTAAGTGTGGGGGTATTTGATCTGCCACAAATCGTAGTGACAAATTAAGTGCTTTTCGACACTAAACGAACTTGTATTCTAGTCATTATAATATATTTTATTGCATTTTTGCATTTCATAGTTTAGATTCAAAATATTGCAAAATAAGCATTTTTATGCATTATTTCAAGTTAGTTGACCTAATGGGCCAATATCGGCCTTAAGGTGGTTTTAATGATTTAATTGAGCGTGCAAAATATTGATTGAGTCCCAAAAGCATTAGGAATGACAATCGGGTCATAACACAAGCTTTTGAAGTCGCAACACAACTGAACCAATTCAGAATATTACACTCGAAGTTATGTGTCATAACACACATAAGGCTGTGTCACGACACAAGTGTGACAATGGGCACAAATTAAGTGAGGGTGTTTTCGTTCGCACAACTCATATTTTATGTGATTAAGGCTTGTAATTGACGTAATTAGGGCTGCTAAACTCTTTTTATAATTAGTTAAGTTGAGGCAAGGCTTAAGGAGCTTTTGCCAAGCTGTTTTATGATTTTAGTTAGTAGTTTTAGGATTTTTATTTAGTTTTAGTTTCTTTTCAAAAATAGTTTATTTTCTTGTTCTTCGACTTGGATTCGATTTGAAACAGACAATACCTCAATCATTGTCAAAGGATTTTGCAATTCCGAGCACGCAAGTTCATCAAACGAAAAATTTCTATCTCTTTGTCTTTTACGTTAATTTGTGTTATTGCATGATTAATTTAATTGCGGAAAAGATGGTTGTTAAAGCGATGAGTGACTAGATCCTTAGGGAGATTAACGAGCGAATGTGGGAGTGATTAACGAAAGAATTAAGGTTTTCCAATAGAGTTAGTTGGTATAAATTCATGGGCATTTAAACCTTATGATTGACGACCCTAGGAAGTAATCTAGGATAAACGAGGCCAAGAGATAAGTTTAACAAGTAAATCGTGGATTTATCCTGGTCAGGAAAGTGAAGATGAGAGATAAGCGTGCACTGGTCGATTATTTAAGTAGTAGAGGTCAAAAGGTAATACTGGTTAACTAATAACTAATTCCTTAATAAAACTCGAATTTTGAATTCAATTGCAACCACTGAAGTGAGTTAATCTTCTACTTGTTAATTGAGAGATCTTCATTGTTAACTTTGTTTTTAGTAGTTAGTTTTTATTTTACAAGCTTAATCCTTAATTTTAATTATCGTAATATGATTTTTGGTGATTATTGTTTAGACCTGCTAGTGTAGATAATATATTTAGATTTATTTTAACCTCCATTGGGCACGATATTTGGGATACTTCCCTGTGTTCCGTTGTAACACAAAATTATATTATAATTTGATATGTTCGCTTGCAAATATCGTATTGATATTATATATTTTTATTTGCACGATTTTTACTCTAAACGTTCGCACGTTTGGAGGCGATCACTAGGTGGTCTTCTGGGACACCTGCACTAGTATAAGATAACTTAGGGAACTTTAAAGAAGTAGAAAGGCTGTGAGTCAACATGGAAGGGGCTAAGGGTTCGTTAGCGCAACTCTAAGAAACTTTATCAGGCTTAAAACTCTTAGCCTCTATAAAATTTCTAATATGAGGGCTGCAATTTGTTCTTCAACATAAACAACCTTGTTTCGGGGTTCTCACTCCAAAAGATTGATGAGTTGAAAATCTTGTAGCACTTCATTATTCTCGCGATTCTTCTTATCTTTACAGACAATAGATTATGTCGTACCTTCTAGTTCCAAAAAAGGGATAAATTACCACGTTTTGTAGCTTCTTTGGTTGCACGCAACTCCACGATCAACTACTCATTGCAAGCATTTTGTCGACCCAATAGGCGTTGACACTCTTGTTGTTTCTGGAATTGATGTTGCTAAGCCAAAATCTATTCCTCCATGAGACGTATTTTTTTCTTGCATCTTAGTAACATGATGTTGAGGACCGGGTAGTTCTTGCTAGGAAGCTTGATTTGGAAGAACGACCACAACAATGGGCTGGGGTTGGGAAGCCAAACAAGGAAGGTTTTTTTTATAAGGTCATCTTTGTGATCTTGCAGGGTAATTGGAGATGATGGGGTGTTGGGAATTGAGGGAGAAGCCATAATGGCTAGGTTAGCCGAGTGAGTGTTAAGGACATTCAAGAACCACGTAAAGGCTTTCATGGTAGTCTTGGTTGGGTGAGTTGACGTCTTGGTTTGGGTTGAGGGAAGTTCAATGTTAATGGTGTCATTGCCATTCATTGGAGTGGAGGAATTGGCATGGTTGGCTTTGTTTTTTTTTTTTTTTTTGTTAATGGGGTTGTGGGTAGCTTCATTCTGATTTTAAGATATTTTCGGTCCACGCTCACCACACCAATTGTTGATACAAGGTACAACAAGGGAGAATGATAATAAGGAGATCAAGGTGGTGTAGAGGAGGTCGGTTCACCTAAAGAGGCCAAGAGTCGAAGCAAGGGCTAAGAAGAAAACTGGTTAAGAGTAACCTTAGGGTGGTAGTGGATCGATCCCCTCTTCATCTATCATTAGGGTATTTATACGAGAGGTCCTCTTGTCCGCTAGTATGACGTGGTAGGATATACATTTAGTCTTGCTAAATATGTAAAAGATAATCATGAGCGTATATCATGGGTCTCTATCAGTATAAGATTGTTATGCCTAAATAAACTCCTTATTGTCTTGGAAGTGCATTTACACTAGGAGAGTGTTCACACTCAAATACAGGTGGATACCTTCTTCTGAGTTGAATGGGTGGTTGAAGATAAGTGACCTGCGAAGGCACTACTTCAAAAGGAGTTAACGTATAAATCAACAATGCGTTTAATTCTAAGACGTGTCTAAGCCGCAAAGGGGTGTAACAATCTTTAAAAATTTTATTTTAAATATTTTAAGCTATCCTCATCATTATGATGAAGTTAAAGTAAAATAAAAAAAAAATCGAAGTTTATTTTACCAACAATCATTAAAAAAAAAAAAATAATCAGTATTCCTATAATAAAAAAACCTAATTCTTTAACCTCCGTAAGTTGACTAAAAATATTGTTATATTTTGTTTTAAACTTTAATGAGTTCTGCTAACAAGTGCTCCAAGGATATTTTTTTAAGGTCATCAACTTAATTAACTTTAATAAGTGCTCTTTAGGCACCTATCAGCAAATCAGCCTTCTAATTTCGTTGGTAGAATATAAAAGCATCATTACTGATGTATTAGATAATTTTGCTAAACTAAATTGAAAGTAAATAAAACCAAGTGGGGTCAAAGAAAAATAATAAAAATGGGGTGGTCAAATTATAAACATGTCAAATACAAAGTTTTCTTTTAACTAGAGGTGTTTATGGGCCGGATCAAGTCGGGATCGATCTGGGCTTAAGCATGACATTAACATATTTTATAATTGCTCAAGTTTTGGTCAACTTGAAATATAGGCCTAAAATTTTGTCTAAACCCGTCTATATTTATAAATAGCTAAATCAAACCAATTTTGGATCTGTTTATATTATTTTTTTTAAATATTTATATTTATTTTTAATTTTATATTTAATAATATTGTATATTTTTTCATTTATTAAAAATTCTATATATAAGCATCTTAACGTTTTTTTAAATATTTACATTATAGTATTATATATTATTATAGATTTAGTTTTTATATGTTATAAAACACATGATATGTAAAAACAACATAATATAATATATTATAAACATAGAAAAACAAGTAGAGTCGAGCTAGGTTCTAACCTTGAATATTTAAGTTCGAATATAATTCATATTTCAAATAGGTCTAATTTTTTTATCCAAATCTAATTTTTGAACTTAATATTTTTAATCATATCCTCTCAAATTTCGTACAGTATTCATGAATAGGTGATTGTATTTCCAAGCAATTAATATGGATATTTATTTGCATGCTTTTCTTGAATTCCAGCTTTCCCTTTCTCACTCTTCCTCTGACCATAAATACATGGAAATGTTATTAGTTAACCGGTGTGGCCTTTCTTAAATTTATATTAAAAAATATTAATTTCAAGTGTAATGTCATTAATTTAGGTTAAGGTCGTGCTATATAAAAAGAAAATATAATATATTTTTTAATTGATTTAAGGGTGTAAAATATTCTTAAACCATTTTAAAAAATAATAATATTTAAGTTTTTGTTTTTTTCATTCAATTAGGTACTTGAACTTTCAAAATGCATCAAAAAGTCTCTCGATTTTTTTCAAAAAAAAGCAATAAAGCCCTTGTTTTTTTTTTTTACACTCAATTGAGTACTTAAACTGTCAAAATACATAAAAAAGACCCTCAAAATTTTAAAAATACAATTAAGCCCCTGCTTTATTTTTTCACTCAATTGCCAAAATGCATCAAAAATACCATTTGACCATAAACTTTAACAATTGACTATTAAAGTTAACTGCCCCTAATTTTTTTCAATTAAAGCCACCCCATGTCATAACCACTATATCACATGTGACAAATAAATTATAAAAAATAAAAATCTATAAAATTATAAAAATTATTAAAATTATTAAAATTTAATAAAAATATAAAAAAATATTCAAAATTTACTAAAAATAGAAATATATATATATATATATATAAATCGTAAAAGAAATATAAAATTTTATAGAATGCATCAAAAAAACCCTTTAACCATTAACTTTAACCGTTAAAGTTAACAATCCCTAGTTTTTTTTTTCAGTTAAAACCATCACGTGTCGCAACACAGTGTGACATATGGCGAAAAATGATAAAAAAAAAAATCAATAAAAGTTATAGAAAATTTATAAATGCTTCTTTTTATAATTTTTTTACGACTTTTATATTTCTTTACATTTTTATCATTTTCTTATGACTTTATAAAATTATATATATTTTTCTATATTTCTATATATTTTATAATTTTTTTACGATTTTATAATCTTTTTCTAATTTTTAATAAAAATTAAATATTTCTTATTAAAATTTAATAATTTTTATAATTTTTATTTTTTATCATTTTTTGTCACATGTTACGCCGTGGTTGTGACACGTGGTGACTTTAATTGAAAAAAAATAGGGACAGTTAGCTTTAGCAGTCAACCGTTAAAGTTAACAGTCAAAGGGTATTTTTAATGCATTTTGGCAATTGAGTGAAAAAAAAAAAGAGTAGAGGTTTAATTGCTTTTTTTGAAAAAGTTTGAAAGCCTTTTAATGCATTTTGACAGTTCAAATACTCAATTGAGTAAAAAAAAAGTAAGGGCTCAATTGCTTTTTTTTAAAAAAATTTGAAGGCTTTTTTGATGTATTTTAAAAGTTCAAGTATCCAAATGAGTGAAAAAAGAAAAGTTTAATTACTCTTTTTTTTTTTTTTTGAAAAATTTGAGGATTTTTCATCCCGAAAATCTTTTTAATTCCATAAAAGTATGGTGTTAATAAATGCATTAATTGTAAAAAATAATAATAAAATTAGGAAAGAGGATTATTATTTAAAAATAAACCAAAAAAATTGGTAATGAGTAAAATTGAATTTAGATTTTCTTTTATAATATTTAGTGACAGTTTTCATATAGAGAGTAACCTTATTACAATATCTCTTTTGTTAACAAATTCTTAATTTAAAAATAGTAGGTAATCTAGCACCTAAACAAAATAAATGAAACCATTAATTAGGACAAATAATTTATCTTTTTAAATCAAAATTTAAATTAATAATAATTAATACCACCAAGTATGACCTTTCATTTTTTTAAGAAAATATTTAATAACGTAACTACTATTCGCTCTAACACTTATAAATGGCTCATATTTATTGTTACATTACTCCAAGAGAAAGAAAAGAAAAAAAAGTCTCTTCCTCTCTTTCTCAAAGACAGAAGAACAAGAAGAAGCTCTTTGCCTATGGCTGCCGACGTTAGCTCTTTACATAGAGTTTTAAGTGGGTACAAGGATGATCTAACGGTGGGGAATGAATCTGGTGGACCAAAATCAACAGCTTTGATTACTAGAGACCTTCTTGGCGTCGGAGGTGGTGGCTCCGCCTTCACCGATACCAAACATGATCAATCCCAAGAACTTGACCTTGACCTTCATGTCCCTAACGGATGGGAAAAGCGCCTTGACTTGAAGGTACTCTTATCTTTCTTTTATTTTATCATATGAATATTTTCAGTGATGGTTTCAATTTCATACTCTGTTTTTAAGGGAATGGGAATTATATTGTTCTTTGTTTCCCTACTAAAAGGAAATCAAATTCCGAACTTTCTTCATTGTTTTGATTTGATTTCAGTTATATTGTTAAGGTTCAATTCTGTTTGGATGATGAGAATATGGTGTAGGAGTTTGGAGATTAAATCAGCTTTAATTTCTCCAAAATGTAAATGATTACCTCTACAATTTAAATAATTCAATACAATTTGGTTGGCTCATTCATTGTTTACTTCAACTGAAATAAGCCATTTATTTCTAATCAAATTCTAAATAAATATAATCCATTCATTATTTTGACATTTTATTTCCTTGCATAGATTGATTTTAATGAGCAATCAACAACATTAAAATTTGCATTTATTTACCTTGAAATTTATTATGCTCTTCAATGCTCTGCAACTTCTAAGGCCACCTGCCTTCTTTACTTTTTTTATTAATTATTATAACTTCTCTTTGAATCTTCATATCACTCTTTTATCTTTAATAATTATTTATATTTAATTCAAAAAAACAATGCATTAATTTATGGTTTTGTTAATGGTTGCAGTCTGGTAGAGTCTACTTGCAAAGATGCAATTCAACAAATTCATCATCATCATCGGATGGGACTAAGCACCAAACCAATCCAACAGTGGCAAAGCTTCAAGATTTAAATATCCCAACATCCCCATTGCCTTGTAAACCTTTGCTAAACCTATTCGATGAGAGCTACTTAGAATTGAAATTAGTCCCATCATCAAGCAATTACCAGAGTGTGTGCACCCTTGACAAAGTAAAATCCGCGCTCGAAAGGGCTGAGAAAGAGCCGATAAAGAAGCGAACATCACCGTCATCATTGTGGAAATCATCCTTATCACCTTCCTATTCTTCATCATCATCTTCAATCAAAGATTCACAAAAAAGTGAATTTAGTATAGAGAAGTTTGCATCACCGGTTGCGGCTGGCTGCCCGGGTTGCTTATCCTATGTGTTGATAATGAAACACAACCCTAAATGCCCTAGATGCAATACCCTTGTTCCTATTATGCCAGCTGCTAAGAAGCCTCGGATTGATCTCAATATATCAATTTGAGGGACTTCAATATCCAGTGCTTAACTATATGATTTTGTAAATGATAGATGAATTAGATCTTACCAAAAATTGAGCATATGTATATGGAAAAATGGATGGGCAAGACGAACAAGACAAGAGAGGGAAAAATATAACGTTTAGATTGGTGGGTTTTATTGGTAAAAGAAGTTGGAAATTTTTCTCATTTCTTTATGGTAAGAGATATAGATGCTGAAATTCAAATTTAAAACTAATTGTAGTCATGTTAGCTTAAAATTTAATTTTTCTGATTTTCCATATGATGGTATCCTTGGATTATGTTTCTAACTAACCTATAAGGCCTGGTTTATAAGATTTATTAGCTTTTAAGCTTTCTTGCATTGAAAAAAATAATAATTGAGAAGGAATAAACTTAATTAGAAATGCCCAGGTTAGGTGTATCTTGTATCAATTCATTGTGTAATTGCTCTAAGCCTAAATGCACTTTATCAACACATCAAGGAACTATGCTCTTCAAATAGATCATTCAGGCAATGGAATCCAAATTCCAAGATTTACTTAATGAATGCATTAATTCATATTTCATATTGAATTTGTGAAAGATTAAATCTCGATTATAATTATCACAATGCATCAAAAATTAATAGTTTAGATTCAAAAATTACAATGAATTATTATAATAAAAAAATACAATTGGACTTGTAAACAAAATATAAATTTGAATAGTATCGTCAAACATAAATCAAAATAAAATCTTAAAAATATACAATCGAAATTTCAACCTTGTTATTAAACAAAAATTGATTGATAGGGGCCGGTTTAGAATTTTTAAGGAATAGCAAGTCCTAATTAAATTTGGTATATTGAATTAATTATATTTGCAACATAATATATAGGGTTCTTGGCAAACAAAGGTTTGTTCAACTTAATTAACTAATACCCTTAAAGGATTCTGATCCAACTGAAAACGAAAGAAACTCAACAGAAATGCTATAAAGTCTAAAAACATTAATTGAAAAATGAATTAAATTTCCCAATGGTTTTAAGGCATATATATATATATATGTACTATTTAATTAACTTTACTTTATTAAACTTATTTTCTGTTGTCCATTTGGCCTTGTTAGATCATAAAATAAAAAAGATAGTGATGTACAAAAATACGGTTGTATCATATAAATGTTTGAAAACTGCATTCAACTACACTTCGTCAAATGATGAACTTTATTACGGTTGCTGCATGAAGCTAATTAAGGGTCATTTACTAGACCAATTCATAAATATACCTAACACATAATAAATGAGAATTTAATTATTTTTTTCATGGCCTTTAAAGTTTTTCTACCTACCTTCTTATTTGAGATTTTAATGTTTTTTATTTTAGTAAACCTCACATATCTAGTTGTCCTGTCAATTATTTCTTTCTTATCATCTACCTTGCAACAACAGAAAACCTCATCCCTCATTAATTCATATTCATTCCTACATATTAACAAATAATTATTAATCATGTGTCATGTTTTGTATATTAGAAGATTTAATGTTTTGAAAGAATAATAAAAAAAAAAGAAACTAGGAAATTAATTAGAAAACATGTAAGAGTCTATTTTTAGTTACTTTTCTACAAATTATTAAAAAGGTAGGTGAGACTTAATCAAAGGCGTAAAAGATGGGACCAAAGTAATATGCTGCATTTTAATAACTTTAAGTAATCAATTCACGGCTGGTCAAAGGATTTCGCAGACTTATTATTCTTTTATTGCAGTACAAAAAGATGGTTGGTTTTTTTTTTTTTTTTAATGATAGTTTTGGAGTTTTGTGATTGTTCCTCTGTTCTATAACTTGTTAGAACAAGTGATTGGACGGCAGTTGTGTTGCTATCAAAATTTGTGAGTTGGCATATTTCATTTGTATGAGTCGAGAGCATGTCTTGAGTTCGGTGCGGTACGTTTAGCTTATTTTTTGTCTCACGCTACAGTATCGCTACAGTATCTAATCTCACCGTTACCACTGTTTTTACACTAACCGCAGGTAAACACACCGCCCATCCAAACCCACACAACACTCTTAATCCATCAGCATCATCATGTTTTACTTAAAAGAGAAGCATAACAAGTATAAAATTCCTTATTGGATAAGTATTTGTATCCGCTTCGAAAATCTAATAACTGGTGCAATTCATGGGATTATTCATCAAAGAATTTATTTAGATAAAATCAATGTTTAAAATCGAGATAAAGCTCTATTTGATTTTGTAATCTTAGGGATCATGTAAATCTCTTAAGAATCTCAATTGTAAATTGGTTTTGATCTCGACCGTCGATGTAAAGTAAACTGTACTGTTGGATTTGGCGGAGCTCAACTATAAACAGAGGTCTTTCCCTTTATTTGTAATCATCTAATTTTATCTCATTATATTCCATTCAAAGTTAGTGAATATACTTTCAAAGCATTTACTCAAACACTTTGTGGGCGTTGCTTTTAGTGGCTTTTTTGTTCTCTCGTTGCTTCTTTGTCTTTAAGTTGCCTCCGCTTTATTTTAGGTGTCTCGAAGAACTTCTATTGTGAATTATCATTTTTTGAGAGCTAGGCTGACTTAGGCGAATTTGGAACCAAGAAATCGCCTAAGGCCACACGGATTGCAAGACTAAGGTTTTAGCCTCGTGATAGTTGGTATTAGAGTTAAGGTTTGAAGTCGCCGATCGAGATGACGAAAGGAGTAGATGATCAGTTTGAGCCAATGGAGACCCATGAGAAATCTAGGAAATCTAGTCGATCGAAGGTATGTTGTCGTCTTTGGAAGTCGAGTGGTCAATCTCAAGGAATCCATGGGGGATGTGAGGGAGACATTCGAGGTAGTTGAGGGAAGCACCGATGAGCTAGACTCAATGAGGGAGCAACTCAGGGATTCGTGGTGGAGTCTTTTGGTTCTAATGTGGAAGGGATGCAAGGGATGCTTAGTACATTACGGATAAGCTGACAGTGAAGGATGATGACCTCGAGGCCACGAAGACCACCTTGAAGGAACATATTGCAAAACTCAAGTGGCGGCTCACTATCTATAAAGCTACTTTGGATAATGGGATGTTTGCTTCGAGGTCAAGTCAACGTAATGGCTGTTCCCAAACCAGAAGAGTTTAATGTGACAAAGTCTGCGAGGGATGTGGACAACCTTTTTCGGGGGATGGAACAGTACTTCCGTACGATTGGCATTGAGGATGATGCCATTAAGACAGACATTGCTCCAATTTATTTCATTAAAGTCACTTTTATGGCTACGACGTAGGTCCACAGATGAGAGACGAGGTGGTACTGCTATTAGGATTTGGGTGGAGTTCTAGAATGAATTTAGGAAGTAGTTTTACCTACAGTATGCTAAGAAGGAGGCTCGGGCTAAGTTGCGTCAACTTACGCAACAAGGCACTGTCCAGGAGTATCTTTGGGAGTTCACTAAGTTGTTACTCCAAATCCCTGATTTTAGTGAGAATGAGGCATTCTACTAGTTCAAGGATGGGTTGAAGCCTTGGGCGAAACAAGAGTTACATCGACTAGGGATCAAGAGCTTACCAAAGCCATGGCCGAGGAGGAATCATTTGTTGAGCTTGGTCTGAAGAAAGACAAGTTTGAGTCTTTTGAGCCCAAAGAGATAGGCAATGGTGAGGAGACCATAAGGAAGGATTGGATAGGAAATGCAAAAGTAGTAATAGTAAGAATGGTGCTAATAGGAAACCACCTAATAGGAAGAGGAAACCCAACAACTATTCGAGGGTCAAAGAGAATAAAAATAAGTCGTTACAATGCTTTTTATGTAGTGGTTCACATAAAGTGCTGGAATGCCCACAACGATCCATGTTATATGTAGTTAATAAAGAAGATAAGGTGGAGCCTGATGAGAAAAATGTATTAAGGCTTGAATTAATGATACTCAATTCTTTTAAAGCAAAGAAGGATTTCAAGTAGAAAAGGTTGATGTCTATGGACATCAACATCACAGTCCGAATGAGAAGTGCTTTTATGGATACAAGGGTATCTAATCTATTCATATTAGAGAAATTTGTGCGTAAACTTAGTCTCTCAGTTAGCAAATTGACTAAGAGGATCAATATGGTTAATCTCAAAGAGGTCCCAACTGTAGAAGTACCACAAGGAGTTAAGCTACAAATCGGTGAGTAGAAGGTCATCTCGTAGGTATATTTTGTTGTTGGAAGCATGGCTTGTCACTCCTGGTTTCCTTTAAACCCAAAAATTAAGAACAAACTTGGGGTTAGATTGAGAGAACGTAAACTGGCGGTCTCTACTAAAAAGTTAGAAAAAGTTGGGAACAAAACTAAACAAGGTTGAAATCTGTTTCTGGTTCGGTTGGATTAGAATCAACTAGTTCCTTAATTGGGGACATAATGATTATCTATGAATGGTTTCTAAACGGTTGAAAACTGTGGGAAAAGGGCTATAAATAATTGGGAAGTGACTTCCCGAGGAGATTTCTTCTCAAGTCTGTTTCATTTTCTCTCATCATATTTTTCCATAATTGCTCCGAAGAAGCGATGTAACACCCCTTAACCCTAAACCGTCGCTGGAACAGGGTTACGAGGCATTACCGGACATATCGGACAATTTAAAAATAATTTTTAAATAAATATCAATTATATCATAAATTTATATAAATTTATGCTAATTGACTTCATTCATGTTTTTTTTTTTAAATTCGATATAACCCCTTTATAAATATTTAACCTTCCCTACAATTTCAAACCGAGACCAAACCAAAACCAATATTACAACCAATGCAATTTCATATTTAATCGTATTAAATCATACCTATATCATTAATTTGATAATTTACTTTATAAACATTTATATTGCTATTAAAAATTAACTTATAATTTCATTCATTCCATTCTAAATTTAGTACCAATTATACCATGCATATCATATAAATTTTCGTACCATTTCATTAGTTTAAACACCAAAATTCCAAATACCATTCTTTACGACAAAACTCATGTAGCATTTTATAGTGACCAAAATAACACCTATGCACATGCCACTTTTACCAAAGAGGACTACATCGTCGAGTTTTATGTTGGAGTCGGGATCACCATGGATGTTGAACCGAGAATATGAACACCTATTAACCTGCGCACGGAAATAACCGTATGCTGAGTATTTTATACTCAGTGGTATTACCATAATTCAAATTATAAACATAATAAGGATAATTATTGAATTAGACAACTTAAACATACTAAAACCAAATCAAACATAACATTCATTTCTTTAACATTCATTACTTAATTTAAACTTTCCATCAATTGAAATCATATAATTTCATATTGAGCCAACTAACATTTCATGAACCTTTGGTTCATGCTTTTTCATTCTCATTTCCAATTTCAATTCACAAATTCAATACACATTCCTTTTTCGCATTTCTTCAATGGCTCAATCGATTCATTTCATTTAGTTTAGCTTTTCATTTTTTTTACCCCTATTAACAGACTCGGACTTTGGCGGATACGCAGATCCAACCAAACACACCAGATTGGCACCCAGTGCCTCATCGGATAGTTCGAAGCAATATGGTGACACCCAGTGTCTCATCGGCAGAGCCGAAGAAAATTGGTACCCAGTACCTCATCGAAAATATCCGAATAAATATAGTGACACCCAGTGTCTCATCGACTCGAGGTCGAAGTATCCTTGAACTCTTCCAATCCTATGGCATGCCAACTATATCCGACTTAGCCCGACTAGTTAATAGGGTATTGGTTCAAATATCAATTTCTCTTTCTCTTCCAATTGATCACAAATCATCCAAATTCAATTCATACATATTATCAATTCAATCTCAATCTCAAATTCACAATTCAAATCACTTCCAATTCAATTTCACAGTTTAATTCAATATACTTTTCATATCAATCACATGTAATTCAATTTATAATTCAATACTAACACATATTCATCATTTAATTCTATTTTTCCTAAGTTCATTCAATATAGTCACTTACCTCATTATTTACTTACCATTCACATAATTTAAATTTATCATATAAAAAAAAACTAAATAAATTGAATTATAGTAATACACACCCGGATTCCGCGATTACTCATCGATAACGTTTTCTTTTCCTTCCGATGCCGATGCCTCGGGTTCTTTGTTAGCTACGAAAATAATAATAATTAAACTATTAATTACAGCACTAATTTATAACAATTAATTGAATTTCTATCCAATTTATACTTTAATTCCAATTTGGTCTTAACTAGATTTATCTACTTTTCTAACTCAATTCATACTTTATTTCTATCCAAATTTCAACCAAACTTATACATATCTATCAAAATTTCATCATAAATACCTAATTTCGAAATTCTTACAATTTAGTCCCTGCAACACAATTTATGGCTTCTTTTACAATTTAATCCCTTTATTAATTCTAACTTTAAATTCATTCAATTAAATCCCTACTTCAACTTTTTGTTCAGCATAAACTATACTTGAAAACCTATGAACTCTGAAAATATCAACTTAATTTCAACAAAACCTTGTTCTAAAGCTTTTAAAACATGAAAATTAAGAGAAAAGGACTTAATTTAACTTACCAATTAAACTTCAAGCTTCAATTCCCTAGTTCCCCCTTTTCTTTTTCTTTCTCTTTTTCTTGCCCTATATTCGTTGCTTCTTCTCTGTAACTTTCTTCTTTTCTTTGTTTCTTTTTAATATATATATATATATATATATATATATCTATATATTAGTTAATAATAATAATAATAATAATAATAATAATAATAATCTATTCAATAACAAATACTTATTTTACAATTGGACAATTATATATTTTACACTTGTCTTTAATTAATTTGTTTATCACAATTAAATCTTATGATATAATTATTTAATTAATAAAAATCTATTTAATACCAATTATAAATAATACATTTGTATACATACTTCTTTGTACATTTGTACAATATCATGACCATACATTTGGCAAATTTTTAATCTATTATCATACAAAAATCTTATACTATAATTATTTAATTAATACAAATCTTTTATATTTTTAATTGTATGTATTACAAATGTATTCATGCATTCTACAATATTTGTACACTATCATCACCCTACAATTGTCACCATATGATTTATTTATCACAAAAAAAAATCTCATAATATAATTATTTATCTCATAAATATTTTATTAATTTAATTTAATAATAATAAATATCTATTTACTAATTAAATAAAAATATTACAAATGTACATACTTAAATTAATACACTTGTATTTTATCTTTACCATACACTTGGAAAAATCATAATTTATTATCAACCAAAAATCTTATACTAATTATTTAATTATTAAAAATCTTTTAATTTAATAATAATAAATAATAAATATCTTATGCTTAATTAATAAGAAAATTAAATCTATAAACTACAATTGTATACATATTTTAATTAGACATGTATTATTTTATCACCATCCATTTGTCAAAACTATAACTCATTTCTCATATAAAAATCTTATAATATAATTATTTTAAATTAATTTAAAATATAATTTATAACTAAAATAATATATTTATAATTTATAACTTAACAAAAATCTTAGATTTTTGTTTTAATGTTTGCCGCCTCAAATATGCTAAATGGCCTATTTTCCATTTTGGTCCTTTTTATTTTCTTTTAATTTACAATTCAACTTTTACCCTTTATTCACTTTAGTCCTTTTTTCCTAATTTCTCTCAATTAAGCTAAATTCACCTAATTAAAGCCTAATCAAGCACACTACTAGACTCCTAATTACTCCTAATAATTGTTTACGAACTTGGTTTACTGAGACGGAGGCTCGATACTGTACTTTTTTCGATGCCCGTGAATTTTGGGTCATTACAAGCTATGATTATAGAAAGCTTTGCATGGAGCGATGATCGTGAGGTTTAAGTCAGAAAAATAAAGAATCTAGTAAGCTGCTTCTTGGAGAATAAGAGCTCAGACGTGCAGAAAAGCTAAGCTGATAAAGTGAAGAAGCTTCAGGTGAGTTTCTGCACTTTATCCCTAAGATGCTAAGTACATGTAAAGTCGTATACGTATATGAGTATCCTCCACTTTAGCTTTGTAAGCATAAATTAGGTAGGACTCCATGGAATTTCATTTATGATATACATGCATCACATGATATGATATGTTAATAGAACATGTAAGGGAATTGTTGACGGGATAGATAAAGTTAGGACATAAGAATGAGAATTTCTATTAGATGCCTCCATACGATGTTGCTGAGTGCACCCGTGATGTGCGAACCTCTGGGCCTTACAAAGGGGACACTATGATGTTCGAGCATAAATGTATAGGACGGCGAATACATGAATGGGCATAGGAATAGGGAAAAAGTAAATTACAATTCTGTTAAGATTCCTCCATTGGGGATTGTTGGGAGCAAACCGTGATGTGCAAAGCTTCGGGTCTTGCGAGGTGGGGGAACACTTCGGTGTTTGAGCATCAATGTGGATATAAGATAAGACAATATTGATGGTATTAGGTTCCATAAAGCAACACCGCGACACCTCCAAAAGGTTTAAGGTGTAAGATTTATTGTGTTGAATCTTCGGATTCGTTAGAACCTTCTATGAGTTAAGGAAATGCTAGTTTGAGCTTTGGGCATCTCGGTGAAAACGTAATTGGTGAGTGTTTAAAATTGCTACTTATGGACACGATTCATTGCGTTAATTAGGAATTTAGAAATAGCCTAAACCCTACTCTAAATTCTGAGTGTTAGCTTTCTCATACTCTTGATTTATTATGTGATTATGTTGTGCTTATAATGTGATTATGTAGTGATAAAGTGCAGAAAACGGTAAGTAATTATGAATGTTAATTACAGATATTTTGGCCTTGTGAACTTTGAGACCATGGATATATTTGGCATGCCATAGGATTATGATGTACTCATCTATATGTGTTGTGTTTTTAGGACATTAAGACCCGGGATAGATTTGGAGAGATAATGGAATGTAAGCTCCATTTACCGGGACATGTTTGGTGTGTTGGAGAGTGTTAGCTATATGCTACACTTTTTGGGATATGTTCGACTCTATGAGTCATTTGGTGTGTTGGAGATCCGTGTATCCGATGTGTGGTGATAGAACCCACTTCTATGTTTCATAGCTCAAGTGCCAAATTATCAATAGATGTGATTAGGTATAATGTGATATATGCATAAATAAGTAAGTGATTACTATGTAAATAAATAATGCTTGAATAAGTAAAATGATACTAAAGTATGAAATGTTGTAATTGTGTTAAATGGTTGTTTCAATAAGGCATAATGACATGTTTGCGTGGTAGTTATTCTGATCATTCACTGAGCTTGTAAAGCTCACCCACTCCTTTTTAAACCATTGCAGATTAGTTGTGTTCTGGTGTGAGCGATGTGGTTCCAAGGGACTGATCCAAGCAATAACTTAGCATTATTTCGTAGGTGTTATTTATTTGTTTATGTTGTGGAGAAATAAAGGCAATGTGGTAGACTTTTTGTTGGTTTTGCCATGATATTTAGGATTTTTTCATGACTTTATTGCTTTAGATTTTGTGGACATTGGTCTTGGTATTTTGAATGTTTGCCTGATCATATTTGCGATGTTATAAATTGCTATTATGTACATTTTGACTATGGTTTGATGAGGTATTAGTTATATGTTGATTAATTATTTGTTAGAATGGAATAAATGCCTTAAACTGTTGTAATTTTTGTGGTTTGGAGTAGAGGTATCAATATTCGGGTTCTTAAAAATGATACCTCCATGATTTTTGAAAGTACAGGAAGTCAGTAATGTTATTTGGTATCTATACCACATCATGGGTATCGATACTTGGGGTAAAATAATCGATACTTTATGAAAGGTACCGATAATTTCTGAGGTTTTGATTTTAAACGAGAAACAGAATGTTGTTTTTGTACCGATTTTCCAAGTAGTATCGACACCATTTGAGAGAAATATCAATACCTTTGATTCAGTATCGATACCTACGTGATTTGTTTCAAAATTTTGCTATGTGATTCTAATGCATGTTTAATTCTCGTTTTAAGTTCGCTTGATGAATGCTTAGCATGTTTTATTGATGACTGGAGCATGTATGACTTATAGTTATTACAAAAGCTAAGAGGGAAGGTGTTTGCTTAATGACGATACATTTTATAATGCATGTGATGTGTGATGGTGGTGTGACATCTTAATATTCATGCTCGACGACCGGGCCGAGTAAAAGGTGTTACAAGCTATCTCTTCTTTTCTCTTTTTTCTATTTGTTTCCATTATATCAAAATTAACACCCTTCTATTTATTCCATTTGTCGTCCCAATCTTGTGTTTTGCTATCGTTCATCTATTTTTATGCTGTTGTATTTTTTTTGATTTGGTGGTGGTCGTACGTGATTGGAAGTATTTTAACACTGTGTTTACATCCGTTCATAAGTACTTTTTATACTTCTATAGGAATAAATGTTTCGTTTTGGTTTCATGCGGAAGGGAGGTAGTTGTTTGATTAGTGTGAGAATGTTTATGGTTTGATCACTTTGTGTTTTTGTTTAGGTGAGGATTAAGAAGCGCATTGCATCCCTGCGAATTAGGTGCCTTAGAAACCTCTACTTCTAAGGGTAAATAGTCGAATGCCTAGGTCGATTTTATGTGAACGATTGATAATTGATTAAGTTGTGGATGTCGTGTGTCGAATTTGGTTGCTACTGTAGTATCGACATTCTGAAAATGATTAGGTGTGTGACTCTAACCCGAAAATTGGTGGAACTGTGCAAAACCGAAAGTGATAGTTGATGCCACACGGGCATGTGCCTGATCATGTGAGAGACACGGGCGTGTGCCTAGCTATATGGGCCCATTTTGAACATTTTAGTTGGGTTGGATGTGCGAGTTAGCAAAATTATGTGATTAGTTATGTGATTACGTTTGATAAGATTATTCTGTTATGCATGACGTTAGATTCAAACATTTTGTGAGCATGTTAGATTTGGTAAATTCGTAGACTTGTTTGTATGTGTAATTGTGTGAGCATGTCTGTGTACAGAACTCTGAACAAGTTAATCAGTATGCTTATGATCTATCAACTCGTATGTAATGCTGTCATGCTTCCGATCAGTTGTGTTTATATGTGGCATGTTTAAAATGAGTATATTTTTGAACATGTAGTATGTTTTCGCATATGCATTGGGGTGGGATATGAATATGATATGGAGGAAGTTTTGGTAGTTTTGATCTGCAATTTTGACGGTTCACCCGCAAAGTCTAATTCTGGCAGTTAAACTGCATTAATTATTTCTGGTGGCCTCACGCATTATTTCTGGCAGCTTGTCTGCATATTATTTCAGTGGCACATGACCACTAATTGGTGTGCGGTTGGATGGGTGCTTAATTATCCTAATTGGTGTGTTGGGTGGGACGGAGATGGTGTGTAGCAGTTGGGGGTAAGAATTATTTTGTACGACATTGCATTTTTAAGCATTTCTTGTTATTCGATTATTTTGTTCTGATATGTGCATTTGTGCATTAATATGCTATATGTTATGTATGTGGGCTAAGTCGCACATTGGGCTTCTAGCTCACCCAAATATTTTATCATCTTAGGTAATCCGCAAACTTAGGATTGGGTGGCGCTCGAAAGCTCGGATTGGATATTCTTAATAAGTTAGTTCTTAAGAAAAATCTCAAATTAAAGTTATGGACTTTTTGGACCGTTGGATAAATTTTCGAACTTTATTTTTGGTTTTTTTTTTAGTTTTAATAAATTAGTTTAAACAAATTGCATGTTTGACGGTTGATTAAATAGGAAATTTGCTTTTCTCAAAATTTAATTAGTTATGGATTTTTCCGCTATAAAACAAAATGAATAATTGAGTTTTCAGGAAGATAAAATAAGTTAATATTATAACTTTTAATTTAACTTGGTGGTAAATAATGTATGTTTTGGAAAACACTTTTTCGACAATAGTTAAGTTTTCTAGGAAATAAATGGAAACGATTTTTTGCAAAATTACTAATGCAAGAATAAGCAACGTTTAAGGAAGCAAATAATTTATCTTTGAGTAGTCAATATAACATTCAGGATCCGGTCATAACGTATTGGTCAAATTTAGGGGTGTTGCACTATTGACTTAAGCCCAATTTACCCTCTCATATTAGATAATTGCAACTCCAAAATTGAACTCGAATTATTAAGTAAAACTATGTTAATTTTTACACCATTTCCAAAAAAATCACTTTTATATGGGCATAGAATAAATCTATGAATTTGAGATATAGTCATAAATACTACATTTTTATATGTGCACTCAATTAACCCTATTCTTAAAATCCAAATATAAATTTTAAGATTTAAGTGTACAAAACCTACCTTAAAATTTTTTAATTCGATTTTTTATTCCTTGCTTGATTGTTAAAGCATAATTAAAAAGTCAAATCTTATAAATTAGACGTGCCTCAGGCCTACGCACTAAAGTCTAAGGCCCAGCGATGCAAAACAACATTGAACTTGCGAATTGCCTTTAGCGTAACTTAAGCAAGAAACTAAAATCTATATTATAAAAGGGAAAATTAAAAGTTGCATGATGCATACTATAAAATATTATATCATAAATAAAAGATCCTTCATAATTTTATAAACTCCACTACCTTCAAAAAGATGGAAAATCATTTGGAAGGTTATAAAAGAAAAATTGAGAGGGTGAAATGTGATTGTATGATATAAAGTAAATATATAAAAAGAAAGGAGTATATTACAATTTTTTATTTTTTTAATTAAAAAAATACACTGTAAATAACAACCAAAATATTGCCAAATGAGATTTGTATATAAAACTCCCGGAAAATTCACTTGCAGATCTACTAAGTTGAAAAGAAATTTATTAGTTAAAATTCTACTATTATTCTCTATACGGATTTAGTCTATGTTATTTTAATTTGATTAATTTTAATCTTCGTATTTTTTTAAAAAATTTAAAAATTTCAATCCTAATCAAAATAGTAGCAGTTAAATCCATTACTTCAGATTCTATTATTAATCTCGTTTTATGTAGAAGTTATGAGTTTAGTCTTTATTTTTCAATTTAAACATTTTTAATCCATATATTTTTTTAATTTTGTAATTCAGTCTTAATTTTAATGGTAACGATTAAATTATAGTATGAGTACTAAATCCATAACTTAGGAGCAATTTATTATCATTCTTTTGTCAGACACAATTTCAATTTCAAGGTGATATATATAATAGTCATGATTACATATGTATACTATAAATTATTATGTAAGAAAATAATAGAAATGATAAAGTCAACTCTGTGCACAATGGTTAACAAGTAGAAGGGAAAAGCAGATGAGATTTGTTATATAAACACTACAGTAAAATAGGTTTTTAGCGGCATTTTTAGTGGCGTGTTTATTCAAAACGCCGCAAAATTTAGACTTTAGCGGCGCTAACTAGAAAACGCCGCAAAAGATTGAGCTATAGCGACGTCTATGTTAAAAACGCCGCAAAATAATTTTTATTTCAAAACAAAACGACGTCGTTTTAATTACAATATAAAAATTGTAAAAAATTAGCGGCCGCAAAATAAATTTTTTATTTCAAAAGAAAATGACGTCGTTTTCGTGTCAATATAAAAATTGTAAAAAAATTGGCGAAACGCCGCTGAAAATGCAACAATAGCGGCGTTTTTTGCTAAAAATACAGCAATAGCGGCGTTTACACCGCTAAAGGTAAGCATTAGCGGCGTTTTTATCAAAAACGCCACTAAAGGTTACCTTTATTAAAAGCTTATTTCAAAACAAAAAAAAAAAGCGTTGTTTTGATCACTGTATAATAATTCAATTTTATTTTACGTTTAGTGTTTAAGGTTTTTGCCTTAGTGTTAAGGGTTTAGCGTTAGTGTAGGGTGTAGGGTGTAGGGTGTAAGGTGTAGGTCGTAGGGTTTAGGGTTTAATGTTTATAGTTTTGGGTTTTAGTGGTTTAGAGTTTATGGTTTAAGGTTTAGTATTTATGGTTTTAGGGTTTATAGGTTTATAAGGGTTTATGATTTAGGGTTTTATGGTTTATGGTGGTTTAGGGTTTAGGGTTATGTGTTTAGGGTTTTAGGTTTTAAGGGTTTAGGGGCCGGCTTAGGGTCTGAATTTAAACAAACTGGTGTTGTATTGCTCCTTGCATTCCGATCCATCATCCAAGTGGCCATCATGTATTATTTTCGAAAACTCATGCACTCTTTCATCCTCTTCGATCTATTATTTAACTAATTTCTTTATATTAATTAAAATAAAATTTATTTGTAATTTAATTTTTAAAATATTCAAAAAAATTAATGACACGTAGAAAAAATTTAGAACTAATAACATTGAAAAATATATGTTAAAAATAAAAAAAATTTAAAATACTATTATTTAAAATACATTTAAAAGTTTTTTGGGTATATGACTTATTATTTTTTAAATTATATATTAAATAATTTATTATATAATGGTAAAAGAGATAATTTTAATTTTAATATATTAAAATTATCATTATATTTTAAATTATTTAAGAGATAGTAGGTAAACTTTATGTATAATGAAATTTTAAAAAATTGTAAAAAAGTGAAGTATTAGCGGCGTTTTTAACAAAAATGCCGCTAAAGATAACAAAAATTCATTTTATATTAGGTTCAAGTATTAGCGGCGCTAGGGTAAAAGCGCCGCTATAAGTCAGCAATAGAGGCGCTAGGAAAAAACGCCGCAAAGTTTAAAAACTTTTTTGCAAAACGGCGTCGTTTCTTTATGTTCAGTTTTATTCCCTTTAGTTTTATTCCCGAAATCCCTTAGTGTCTTCACCTAATTTCCCAATCCCTAATTTCCCAAAAATCAGAATCCTCAAATCCAATCCAACCATCTGCTGCTTTGCCGTCGATTGTCCATTCTGTCGCATCGCGTCGGCCTTCATCTTCCTCATCGCCGTCGACAGTCAAAGGAAGACTTCAATAGTGACTTTGGACCAACGTGTAAGTCTTTTCTAATGTTATTTTTGAGACGTTTTTTTTAGTTTCTTCATCTTGTGATAGAGAAAAAAGAAGGGTCGATTTGTTCAACCGATATAGTATTTTTTTTTCCCACTTTGGCTAACTTTTTAATATTATTCTTTTGCCATGGATTCATTTCATTGTTTTAGAACCAGTGATTTTTTTATTAGTTTTCATGGAAATATTATCCTGTATGTTTTATTCTTCCTTGCAGCTATTGAATTTTTTTTTTTGGTGAAATTAAAGTAGCTATTGAAATTTTAAACCTTTTCTTTTTCTAGTAATACTCGATTATGATGATACTTAATCGGGTCCCTTTTTTCCCTGTTATTTTTGAAGAACTGATGATAAATTGGAAATATGCACAGATCAGTGTCTGGTATTAATTGTTGGTAATTTGGAAATATAGGACATATAAATAATTTGTTTAAATTAGGAGTTAATCTTTTATAGAATGACAGTTTAATGTTGTTTGAACCTTCAGAAGAAAAGCTCTTTCTCCGCTTTTAGGATTTTACAGGACTTGATACTTTAGGGTTTTAAATCTTGTGACATATTTAACAAGATGTTTTATCAATACTGGTCATTCCCATTTCATATATTCCACTCTCTTAAGGGTAGGGGAGCATTTTCTTTGGTGGGCAACTGCTAGAACTAAGTTTATATCTAATTTGATGCAGGTTGCACTGTTGGGTGGAGTTCTTTTCAGGTAAATACTCTTAAAATTGAGTATTGACAACTTCAATATTTCAAGAAGATTGTTTGCAGCTTTGGGTATTACTCAAATTGATTTCTAGCCAATATATAACTCAGGTTTCGTATCTAATACTAATCCTGTTATGTTATTAAAATATATTACTTATAAAAATTTTGATTTTTTTCTCATTCTTAAATTGTTTTACTTTTAAATCATCCTACTATTGATAGGCCAAATGCAAATCAGAAGTTATAAATGGTTTGCATCGATTGTAGAATTTAATTTGGTATATCGATTGTCATCTTTTGAACAAAACTGTTTGGACTTTTTAAGACAAGACTTGTTTTAGTTTTATATACAAGATTGAGAAAGCACTTATTTTAGTGTAAAATTGTTGTTATTAAGCTGTTATTATTTTTCAATTTGTAATTAGGCTTGTCAAGGTAGAAAGCGTAAATGGGGGTGGGATAGGTTTAAATTGTATATAGAAATGATAAGAACAATTGGGTTCTTTGAGAATATTTTGAGTAGATTTATCAATGTTTTGTATGTCTGTTTGTATGCATGCTCAGATTTGTGGAAACTGTTTTTATTGTGATTTCCTATTTCAGCTTGTCTGATTCTTCATTGTATGTATTGAAATGATGATGTCTCAAGTATTTTACTTCTCAGCATGATTTGCTTATTATATTTGTCAGATAACTTAGTCTATGGCTTTGTTATGTTACTGGTTTTCAATTCACTTATTAAGTTTCTTATGTGATTAAAATAGCCACATATAGTTATGTTATGTGATTACATCTGCAAGTTCTTGATATAGAGCACGATTTTGCAGTGCAGTTATTGAGCTCCAAATATTTTGTTTCTTTCTCATTTTTGGTCAAACCGAATTAAGTAGGCCAAAGTGTGTAAAGGTAATAGTAGTGAATTTCACCCTTATTTTTATAATCTCTTTGCTTTCTCTTCGCTTGTACTTATTTTTTATTTTCTCCTTTGATGAAATGTTGCCACCTCTTGAGTAGTTGTGTTAGATTGTTGTTTAGGAAATTTGTTAGCATTTGAGGAAGCTTCACGAATTTTTGTTTTCTATTTGCAAGTTGGTTTAGGTAAATATTTGCTAGCACTTGGTGTCCAGATTCATTTATCTGGGTTTATGAATGTGGATTTGTTTTATTGCGGGGTTTTGGTTTGGGGAAACATTTAAGTTTGGGTTTGGAGATACATAGTTATTAGCATTAGTTGGCGATAACATTGTCCCAGTCAGGAGTTGCAGTTGCGCGCTAAGGTGCGCTATCATTTTAATACTGCATGGACTAGAATTAATGGTTGTTTTTCATTATCGCTTTTCTTTAGTCTTCGACCACTATCACATAAGGAGCTATTAAATTTCAGCTTAGTTAATGCTTGAAAAAGAGGTGATGTGTATGTACCTAGCATGAATAAGCCTAAGACTCGGCTTAAGGGCAGTTTAATTTTAATATTGGTGATATGAATGCTTAGTGATATGAATGCATTTTAATTTTAATATTTTGAATTTCTATGAACTTTTTATATTTTTAATTTTAATTTTGTTATTAATTTTTAATTTTTATAATTTTAAATTATTTGTTAATGTAACATATAATACTATGTTAAATTTTATTTTTTATAATTTTATAATTTTATTTTTATAATTTTAAATTTAGCTAAAATAATAAGGATTAAATTGATAAAAATATAAATATTAAGATCTAAATTTACAATAAAATTGAGTATTGACAACTTTAATATTTGTTTTTTATAAAACTATAATTTATAAAAGTTTGTTTTTTTCCCTTATCGATATTTGTTAATTTGCTATTTCATCACGTTTTAAATTTAAATTTTATAAACTGCAGTAAATTGATTAGTAGATTAGTAGTTGTGAAGTGTTTTTCAAACGAGTTATGTTGTGAAGTGTTTTCGATAAAAATAGATTACTAGTTGATTATTGTTTCTTTTACAAGAAATTCTTTGCTGCCCATGACCTTAATTTATTTTTTATCCTTAATTTGGTTATAGTTTTTGGTTTGGGTGTTAATTACCTTATCTTCATTGCTTGCAGGTGTAATTTTATCCTTGACAATGTTATAGAAAAAGTTTTGCTATTGACTCGTGAAGGGAAAAATACTTAGTATTTGTTGTAGTTCACTTTGTTTGCACCATTCTTACTCGTCATGTAAGTTAATTCACTCGTAATTTTGCTATTTATACCGTTTTATTTTTCATTTAATTTATTATTTTCGATTTTATGGAGTTTCTTTTTTATTCTTCTTGTAGCTTCTCAAAAGTTTTGGGCGTCCTTTGCTCAAAGACAATGAAGAGTTCTTTGGAATCGACTCTACCATCCAATTTACAATTTCTAAGAGGTATGGTTGGAACAAAAAAAAAAGATTCAAAGTATATAGGCTGGAAACCTAATGGGTTGCCTTATATCTCACTGTAAGATATAATGGATCCTCCCTAGGTATAACAATGCCATGTATGATGAATCTTAAAAAAAATTCAAAAAGATTTAAAAAAAGTTATATCATGATGATTTTGGAAAAATTGCTATCCAAATTGCTGTTTATTATATTGTTTCAACTGGTATATAGGCTGTTTATTATATTGCTGTCCAAAAAAAAAAAGATTCAAAGTATATAGGCTGGAAACCTAATAGGTTGCCTTATATCTCAATGTAAGATATAATGGATCCTCCCTAGGTATAACAATGCCATGTATGATGAATCTTAAAAAATTCAAAAAGATTTGAAAAAAGTTATATCATGATGATTTTGGAAAAATTGCTGTCCAAAGTAATTGCCCAAATTCTTCGTTTATTATATTGTTTCAATTGGTATATAGGTCGTTTATTATATTCTTTGTCCAAAAAAAAAAAAAAAAGATTCAAAGTATATATTTGGAAACCTAATGGGTTGCCTTATATCTCACTGTAAGATATAATGGATCCTCCCTAGGTATAACAATGCCATGTATGATGAATCTTAAAAAATTCTCATTGAATATAGTCAAACATTTAAATCCATCAGAGTAAAGAGTGAAACAAAAATTCACGCATTACACGCAGCAGGTCGAGAAGTTTTGCTTGTGTAGCCGAGGCCGAGGTATTATAATTTATTAATTTTCACAAATATTAATGACTTTATACTATTAAATTATATTTTTACTACTACATCTGTAGGAAGTCTCAAATGCGGTCAAAAGTTGGACGCCTTGACTTTTTGACATTACGCATAGGAAGAAAGATGGATCTCCGATGACATCCGAAGCTGGAGAAATTATGATATATTTACTTAATAAAATTTGATTTATTATAAATATTTATAATGTTTAATTATAATAGTTTAATTCGTCGTTAGTAGTTTTAAATTAATAATGTTAAGTTATGTTGCATTCCTTCTTATTATATATTTCGTTTCTAACTCTTTGATTGATTTATTAGAAGAAACTAAAGGAGAAGAAGGCAGAGTATAAAGCAGTTGCTTCGACTGATAGTTCTGTTAATCTTGAGGATATTGATAACAGAATTATTACTGATGTTTTGGGTCCTGAAAGGTATGGTCGGGTTCGATTTCAAGGATCTGGTGTTACCTCGTCCCAATATTTTGGATCCAGCTCCCAGCAATACATGCCTTCCGGGAGTCAAGCTCAAGCTGAAGTTTAGAGGTTAAAAGACCGAGATAGCTCGGATGCAAGCGAGCACGGTTGAGCAAAGCTGCGAGGTTCAAAGAAAATATGAAGAACTCCAAAGAACGACTTAGAGCGGATGCAAGAAGGTGGCAAAGCGAGGGAGGCAAATGGCAAGCAGCAAGGGAGGCAGAGCGGCAGCGATGGCGATGAGAGCAGAGCAAAAGTACGATGAGTGCGGCTACGGCTTCAAAGATATGATGCAGATGTCAAAGAATGCAAAAGCCGCCATCTTAGACATTTATTTTCTCGTTGTAAGATTATTTTTAACATTGTTACATTTAACATTATTGTAAGAATATTTTCAATTATACTTCATTTATTAATTTACATCATATATCTTTTATTGAATTTGAAGTATCATTTAGATTTAATGCTTTTGGTGGGATTTTTATGCTACATTTGTTGTTTTGGGTTGGAATTATATGCTACATTTGCTTGTTTTGGTTGGATTTAATGCTGGAAGGGTAGGATATTGGAGAAATTGTCTATTGCAAATCTGTACAAATTAGCGGTGTTTGTGAAAAAAGCGTCGCTAAAAGTCATGACCTCTAGCGGTGTTTGTGGGTAAAGCGCCGCTAAAAGTCATGACCTTTAGCGGCGTTGTCTTTAGCGGCGTTTTTTACGGCGCTTTTACTGTTAGTGGCGCTTATAAACGCCGCTAAAAACCTAAAAAAACGCCGCTAAAAGTCTGTTTTGCTGTAGTGAAAGCCCTCGAAAAATTGACTTGGGATCTGCAAAAGCTGAAGAGAAATTCATTATCATTTTTCATGGATGCCCCTAAGAGGTGATTCTTTTATTTCTAGCTAAGCTTATTAGTGTAAGGGATATATATATATATATATATATATAATTCTGTGGTTTTTGAACCACCACCTAACCTAATGTTTTTGGTAATAGTTGTACGCCTGAAGATGTTGCCACTGCGAATGTTGTTTTTGTTAATAGGACACCGGAGGAGTTCAGTAAAAGTCATATTGACCATGCTTTCAATGTTCCTTACATGTTCATCGCACAAGAAGGTAATTCATTTAGATGATCTAATATTTATTTTATTAATTAGAGAATGGCATTTTCAAGTTGGAACAACTCTTCAATACATTATAATATCTACTGCTAATCAATCCATCCATTTTAAATAATGGAATCAATCTTAGAATTTATTTTGATTTTGTTATAATTTTTTCATCCCAAAAACAATGATTAGATTTATTATATTCGTAAAAGAGTTGACTTCAACAATGGCATATTTAAGAGGTTTAGATAATTTAATTAACTGATGTTGATATTTAAATTAAATTTAAACTGGTTTGACTTTTATACACGTGATTTGGATGGGTAGCTCAAATATCCAATTCATTGATGTGAAAAGCAACAAAAACACTTATCCAATAATAATAAATTCAAGACTTTCATATTTGCCTTTACTAAACTTGTATATCTAATTCATCTTTATTAGGTAAAGTGAAAAATCCAGAGTTCCTTAATCTTGAACAAGGGTCATCACATCATTGTGGTAACATAAATCTTTGTTGTTTGATCATTTATATATGCTCATCATGTGATTCACTTCAATTTCCATAATTAAATTGAGGCTACTTTTAAATTTTAATAAAAATCAATAAAAATATGTATATGATGGTATTTGAACTCACATCAATTGCAACGATAAAACCTTATATTCACTACTCAACCAAAGCTTCACATTTTTATTTTAATATGTAAAATTTATTATCCCTATCAGTTGTATATATGTACTTATTATTTTTAAAGCCCTTTATTAATTTGGTGTTAGGAGTCAACTGAGTACCAACTTGGTTAGGGAAATTACGGAAATATCTTTTTGTAATTAAAATAAGTTATATCATTTGAGAATGGTTTAATCTTTTTTTAAATAATAATAATAATAATAATAATATGCATATAGTGGAATTTGAACCCACATCAATTAGATAAGTATAACTTCAAATTTACCACTCAACCAAAACTTCATTTTGATTTCTTTATACATTTTTATTTTAATGTGCATAATTTATTGTAACTATACATATTTCATGTGTTATTATTAATTAGTTTCAAACCATGTGCTTTATTATTTATTTTATGTTGTCACATCTCTGTGTTCTAAATACGTAGTTTATACATGCAGAGGCGTGTGATAGAATTTTTAGTATTTATTTTAAATATTTTTAATAATATAATATCATTTAATTTATTGATCGTGTATGAATATATATATTTTATCAATGCATAAATATAAGATTTAATTCCTTGATTTTTGAGTTTTTCTATTACTTTTTTTCCAAAATGTGTATTTTTAATTTGAGGTCAATAATTTGATGTGTCTTATTTTTTTTAAGATGTGGCATATATATATATATATATATTTGTATAATTGAACAAGTATTATGCATTTTCTCTTTTTTGCCTTTTTCAAATGTGCAAACAATTTGTCTAATACTACAGTAATATCAACATGTATATATCTCATCATCATATATTTTAAAAAATAAATCGAATCAAAGTATTTAGTAAAATTAATGAAAGAAATACACATTTTTAAAAAAGAAGAAGATATAAGTGAAAATTATGAAATTATAATAAAGAGATTAAATGGAGGAAATAACATATAATATATAACCTTCAATAGAGTTGAACCAAAATATAAATATCATTTTTAGAAAATTGAGTTGATGAAAACATAATTGGCAGGGTTGCAACAGTGGAGGACGAGGTGTCCGTGCTTGTGTTGATCTTGTCGAGGCTGTGAGTTTATTAATTTATTATATTTATGTGTTTGGTCTAATTTGTCAAATATAAAATAATTTATGGGTTTAGAAAATACAAGCAAATGAAGGGATGTTTATTGTTGGAGACAGGGTTATGAGAATGTGAGTAACATGGTAGGTGGTTATTCAGCTTGGGTCGACGCTGGAGCTGAAGAGCTCAAAACTTTTTGCAAATTTCGCCCTTAATTAAAATTAAATTCCACCTTTGTATCAATGTTTGGGAAAATAAATAAATCAAAATCATGTTCCATTTTGCCATACTATATGCTATGACTCAATCTTATATTTGTTTACTTCTGTTTAATTTAATCTAGTTTTTATATTTTTAGTTTCCCTTGATTTTTAAATAATAAGTATGGTATAGTCCATTAATTTCATTGAATTTTGCTATATCATGTTTTGAGCTTTGTTTAAGTATATTTGTTCATGGATCGAGTTTAGAAATAGATTTCATAAATAGAAGTAAAATAGATTTAAATGCTTGCATGATGAACATGAAATTGGAACACCAAAACTTATGCTTCGAGTCGATTTCAATGTCTACCTTTGAAACACCCCAAACCCGGCCCATTCACTACGACCGAATTTGAAATGCCACTGCGGAACACGTTCGAAAATATTCTTACTTAAGAGTAAAAACCATTAAAAATTTGTAGCCTTTCATAAAACATTTTCGTAATTAAAAACATTCTAAGTAAAAATTTAATTGTTATAAAATACTGGATTCAAAACTTTATTATGTACAGATTTAAGAAAATAAAACCATTGGCGATAGATATCTCAATTGTCAATCCATAATAAAACATAATAATAAAGATACTTAATAAAAATACTTAAATACTTAAATACTTTAATGGGCCTTATTACAATAAACACTTAATCAAAATACTGAAAATATAAATACTTAATTAATTAAAATATCTTTCTGCATGGGCCACCTTGTATCCACTCCAAACCCGGTCCAAGCATCACGAAATGTTGGTAAAAATTGGGTGAGTCATACAGCACTCAGTGTGTAATCAAACCATCGAATTCCACCCACATGTTAACCACATATTATCCCATATATCGATAACAAATATCATATTCACATATTACCACATTCGGGCTTGGCCCATATTCATATCACATTCATATAATAGGGTAGTTAGCCACATAATTTCACACATACTGGGCTTGGCCCATTTCATCATCAACCCATATGATGAGATAATGAGTTTATGCAAAGTGCACCCATCCCAACCTAGGGTCCATCCGTTACACCTACCTTAGCAGACTCCCTGCCCAAGGCCGTGGCTAATCCACCGTTCACATAGTGAACCACATATCTTACCTTGGCAGATTTGCTGCTCAAGGCCGTGGTTAATCCACCGATCACATAGTGATCCACATATCTTACCTTGGCGGACTTTGTCGCTCAAGGCCGTGGTTGAGCCACCGATCACCTAAGTGATCCCACATATCATTCAGTCCACGGTGATGCACACAAACTATCAACCGCCGAGGTGGGCACCTAGCCAACACCTCCCTTGATGAAGCACATAGCTAACATCAAGCGCCAATGTAGCACAAGGCTAACATCGGACCACGTACATAATGTACACCTTTCCTTCCTTCATATCCATATCCCACCCATGCACATGCGCATGTAATAGTGGCATAATAATAATAAATGCATGCACATGTTATTAAAGCGAGACAATCACATTTTTATAGGCATTATCACATTCACATCGGCACTTTCACATTCTTATCAACAGATAATACTAACTCGATTATCGTTATACCCCTTTTCGTGGTAATCACCACATAACCGCCATTGCACTCAAGTTAGCACATAAATCACACATGCAAATATAGCAAAACCCGGAAAATGGTGGGTTAATCACACACCTGAATTTCTAGCGAAATTCCGAACTACTCGAATCTAACACGATCTAGAATCCCGATACTCTGCTTACTTGTCGATTAGCCCCTAAAAATCATAATACACAATCGGTCATACCTAAACTTATAAAATGGCCTATGGCCGAAACTATATACCACTTACCTTGCTTACTGAAAATCCCGAATCACCACTTAACTATGAAACTGTCGAAATCCCTTGAGTACTCCAAATCCCGAAACTCCTTTAATGCTTTCACTATCGTTGCTTGCGAAGACTAAAAGAGAATGGATCCCGGCTTTTAGAACTTGCGATAGAAGGAAAAAGAATACGGCCTCCTTTGAGATTCGGCTATGGTTATTAATAAAAGAAAATACAAATAGAAGAAAATCACTTACAAAGGTTGGCTAAGCCCTTCAAATGTTGATGGAAAAGTCGGCCACAAGAGAAAGAAAGTGTATTCGGCTATGATGTTTCTTTTGGGTGCCAAGCAAAGAAAAGAGAAAGGAAGCTTATAGGATTCGACTAATGCTAACAAATAGAGGAGAAGAAAAAACACAAATGGCCTTTTTAGCTTCTTAGAATTTGGCACAATGAGGAAGTGAGTTGAGAGGAGAATTTCGGCTAAAGGAAAAATAATTGGAGAAAAGAATTCCAACAGTGATCACTCCTATTTAACTACACAATTCGGCACACCTATCTCCACTTATCAAATCCAAATGAATCTCTTATTTCCCTCTTCAATACTTATTCAAAATAAATTGAATGAGTCAACATTTATCCATCTCCTATTTAATCTCTAAGCTTATTCAAAAATAACTAAATTAAAACAATTATTATCTTCTCCTTAATCTTCTATCTATCTATCTAAATAAAATAAAATAAAACCTTAATTATCTTCTTATCTCACATTAAAAATAAACAATTTAAATTCACAAATATCCCGCTCTTAGCGAATTCCAAAATAAAAGCAAACTTAATCCTCATCAAATTAAAAATCCAATTGCCGTCCAATTCCTTTCCTTCGCCAAAAGCCCCAAAAATTTAAAACACCCATTTGCTGCCCGCCAGGTTCGAACATGGGACCTGCTGGAGCAAGCTGCAATAACGCCCCAAGCCACTATGCCAAGGCCTTTTTTATGACATAAACCCGCCACAAATTCTTTTAAGACCTCCCAAGCCAAGCTCCTACTTGACGCATAAAAATAAAATCCCATTCGCTTCTCTCGCAACTCGAACCAAAGACTGCGCCAGCGTCACCTCCAGCCCTTAAGTGCGCTTGCGACCACTTTACCAAGGCTCGCTTTATGTCCAAAGACCACTGTGATATTTCCTTAAATCCGTCTTCACCCAACCTCCCTTCTTGACGCAAAATACAAAAATAAAACACTCCCATGCTGCCCTCAAGACTCGAACCTGCACCCTTGTTGGCGTCATTCCTGTGCCTTAAGTGGCGTCCTAAGCCACTTTACCAAGCCCCCTTTCGTGACCCAAAACGCCCACAAATTATTCTTAAAGCCTCCTCAGCCTAATTTCCTCTTTTTACACTTAAATCCAAAATTTTTCCAAAGCTTTCACCCTCATTCTAAAGTTCTAAAAACTCTTAAAACATCTCCAAATACCCTTAAAACGCACTAGCACTTGGGTTATGCTCCAAACGCATAACCCCTAATCTAGGATGTTACAACCTTATTGCAGCCCAATAGCAAAACATTCAAAATCTCCTCCTGATGTGTTGTTTTAATAAAAAAATTCATCCTAATTCGCCTTTAGGTACGGTTCCTTGGGTGTAACTTCCCTTGAATGCACTTGTGCGTGAGTGTTGCCCTTTCCACTATTCTTGTTGTTGTCTTTAATATTCCAAAACTTATCCCCATTTCTTGAGTCCTGTAACGCCCATAATGTAATTACAAATCTCTCAATTCCTTCTTGCCCAAGTCTTCCAACCAATCTATGCTTCTGTTTATCAAATCATTTTCAACACTTTCTAGCACCACACTTAGCTTCCAACCCTTTCTTTCTGTTTCTGGATTTAGACGGCCAACCACATGCTGCCGATGGTTAGTCGTCATTCTCCTTGTTCTGCTCTGTTTTTTGATGCCCTCCTCTTGGTTTAATAATCCCTTTTGGGGGCCTTGTCTTAGCTTTCGTAGTTCTTTTTTCTTCTCCCAAGCGAACCTTTATTAAGGAAGGGCCAATGTGGTGTTATGCTTTTTGTGAGAGTTTTGTTGCAACTCTCGGATGGTGGATGGGTGCCAGTTCTAAAAGCCTCCAGATGCTACTTTTCTTGTTTTTCTGTTTTTGTCAGATCCAAGATCTTCGTCAATTTAGTCAGTGTTTGGGTGTTGTTCTGGCTTAGGTGTCATCAATGGCTGATTTCGGTCAATCTAGGTGGCTTCGAGCCTCTGCTCTCTTACAGTGTCTTCTGGTGGGTGATTGAGGATGCTCGGCTCTATCTCGTGCTTCATTGTTTCTCTCCCTCTTTATAAGCAAGGTCTTAACTGGAAAATAGAGGCACTCGATAATGGGGATCACACGCACTAATGTTTTCATTAATAGTTGACACTTATGTGAATGGTGATGATTCCTCATCTTTTTCTGGTTTCAGAGGGAAGACCGTTTATATTTTGGGATCTTGGTTGTCATGAACCATTATTTGTGGCTAAAAGCCAATGTGTGGTCTTTCTATAATGAATATGTTTTTAATTGTAATTTCTAATAGCTTACCTTTTGTATCCCATTGTCTTTGTACAATTATTATAATCAACGATGTCATCCTTTTAACAAAAAAAAACTCTATCATGAGACAATCAAATTTTAGTTTCTTTCGTTAAAAGTCAAGATTGAAAACATTCTAAGAAATGAAAATAAAAATTATACAATTTATTCTTATATATAAAATTAAGTTACAGAAAATAACCCATCCTTTACCTCTAAAAAATGTACTCAATCATTACCTTATTCTTTAATATAAAGAAAGGAAATCTAATTGAATAAGCAAAATTATCATAAACAGAGTAACTATATTAATTCTCTACAAAAGATAATATCTTCTGTCATAGCCCAACTTTGCCCGGGCTAACAAGCCCAATTACCGAAACCCTACCCAGCAGCCCACTAAACTTAACCCAACAGATTAACCCAAAGACCCAAAACCCAACAATTCAAAATTACCCAAACCAAAACCAAAAGGCCCAATTAGCCAACCCAAATCAGAAAAAGAAACACAAAAATAGCAAAACCCTAGGTGCGCCGCACCTAGGGTCTTCTACTCTCTGACCCTCTGCCAACCGCCACTGCCAGCATCGCCCTTGCCACCGCCACTTGCCTACAAAAACATTAAAACGCGAAATGACAGAAGTATTAAAAGGGGGGAGAATCAATTGTAAAAAATGGCTATATAAGCCATCAAAGAACCGATTGTAAAGGGGACTTTTTTTTTTTGAAAAAAATCAATACAAAAAAAGAAACTTCCAGATACGAACACAAGCAGTGATTAAACACAAAAAGAGTATAGCCTAAGCACTAAAAACATTAAAATCAAAACAGTGGCAGAAGAGGTGATTTCTTTTTTTTTTTTCTTTTTTTCATTTTCGAAGCTTTTTCTTTCTTTTTTCTACTTCTCGACACATCTATGCATGTATTATTATTATTAAAAAATTTTTTAAAAAAAATATACAAAATTTTACCTTTTCGACCCATATGTGCGGTGGTTCATGCGGCGACGACGACGACGAAGGCACAGGCGTGAAGGATCGTCGAGGCCCTAGACTGCGAGAGAAAAAACAAAAGGTTAGTTTTTTTTTAAGCAAGCAGCAGAAACGAAAAAAAAAGGGGAAATTTTGCTTTTATAAGGGACCCAAAACGACGCCGTTTAGGGCATGTTTCAGTGGCTTCAAAATGACATCGTTTCAGCAGTGAATAATATGACAAGATTATGTTTCAGCAGTGAATAATATGACAAGAGAGAAAAATAAAGGGGAAGAAGAAAAAGAAAATAAATAAATGAAAAAAATTAATTGTTCAAAAAATATAAAAGTATAGAGACTTGTTTTAACAAATGGAAAACATAGAAAAACTACATTAAAATAAATGGAGAAGGGAGAAAAATAGAGGGAGAAGGAGAAGAGAATGGAAAATAAAGAAGAAGAAAAAAAGAAAGTTCAAAGAACATAAAAGAAAAAATTTAAATTGCTCAAAACGAAAAAAATATAGGGACCAATTGTAAAATTTGACCTAAAATTTTCATTTGAAATGGTGATTTAACGTGCCACATCAGCTTACCGTTACACTGTTAACGGCAATTAACGTTCGGTGATTAAAATTTTAGAATACTGTAACGTAAATTACTAAAATATAACATGTCAAACATAAGTGACTAAAATGTAATCTGAAATAAGCAAAAGTGACTATTTTAATAGTTGACCCAATACCAAACGTTCACGGTGGGGTTTTTTTACCAAATTGATACAAAAAAAAATTAAATTATCCAAAATGGGGTGCCCTTTTGATTAACTACGAAAATGGTACATTGAGGGTGGTTGCGCCTCTGTCAGAGGCGGCACCACCCTCTGCAGGCCTATGGTGCAGACAAAAAAAAACAAGAACAGTGAAAAAACTAAAAACGAGGGAAAAATGACACACACTGGTCAATAGGTGCACACAAAGGCACCAAAGGTGCCATTGCTGCAGGCGACACCGATGGTGTGCAAAGTGGCGAGGCGACACCAAAGATGTCTGTTTTGGCCTCTTCTACGCCTTGGGGACCTTATAATGGTCCCCAAAGTTCATTTCAGATGAGAGAGAGAGGAGAGAAGAAGAAGAAGAAGAAGAAGAAGAAGAAGAAGAAGAAGAAGAAGAAGAAGAAGAAGAAGAAGAAGAAGAAGAAGAAGAAGAAGAAGAAGAAGAAGAAGAAGAAGAAGAAGAAGAAGGATACGGTATATTAGGAAAAAGAAAGAGAAAGGAGGAGAAAGAAGAAAGAAAGAAGAAAAAAATAGAAGTATGTATAATTTTTTTTTAAATAATGGAAGATATTGTTGTTATTGTGTTTATAATTTTTTGTTGTTATTATTATGATATATATATTGATTTTTATTTTTATTATTTGTTGTTGTTTAGTTTAGTTTATAACTATTGTTAGTTATTAGGATTATTAGGTTAATTATTATCTTAGTTAGTTAGTTAGTTATTATTATTGTTAGTTAGAAACCCTAAAATGATATTTTAGTTAGTAGTATATTGTTAGTAACCCTAAAATAAAATATTGTTATTATATTAATATGTTAGTATATTAATATTTTAGTTAATATGTTAGTTAGCATATTGTTAGTATATTAATATGTTAGTTAAAAATCCTAAAAACCCTAAAATAATAATATATTAAAATGTTAGAATACTATTAATATTTTAGTTAATATGTTAGTTAGTATATTGTTAGTAGACTAATATGTTAGTTAAAAACCCTAAAAACCCTAAAATAATATATTGATAGTATATTAATATGTTAGTATATTAATATTTTATTTAATATGTAACATTGTTAGTATATTGTTGTTAGTATGTTAATATGTTAGTTAAAAACCTTAAAAACCCTAAAATAATATGTTAGTAGACTGATCGAAAGTTTTTTGAGCAATTTTGTTTATTTTTTAACAGATTGAATATTGAATATGGATGATCAGTTTTTCGTATGCGTTTATTTCGATGGAATCATCTTGACAACAATCGTTGGATGCATATTTGAATGTCGGCAACAAATAGCAATGAGATTTAATAGAAATGTCTCGTTGGATGATATGAAGGGAAGGATAAACGCAAAAATTGTTAGACGTTGTGGGAGAACGATTTCGAGAATTTTCTACAAGTTTCTAGTTTCGGCAGATCCGATCAAATTCACAGAAATGGAACTTGTAGACGACGAAGACGTGGAGATAATGATCGCTTTCATCGTGGGAATAGGAGTAACAAAATGCACCGATTCACTTATTTGCCGAGTTGGCAAGTATTGAGCAAAATGAAGACATCAATGCATATGGTGAAGAACATGGAGCTCAAGAACCGTGCATGGTGCCTCCAATATCGTATGTTGATGCCGAATCGACTATACATGGGATTGATATCGATCTTAATATTACACCTGATATTGATGTGGTTGGTGATGATGGACACGATAGTAGTGATCATTGTGAAGAAGAGGTCGATATTGACAGTGATCCCGATATGGACGATATACCTGATGATATTGACGATGAAGACGTGAACGACGATGGAAACATTAGCACGTCTTCGGTCGGGAACCAGATGCGATGTATTATGATACACAATAATCCTGGGCCACACATGTCGCTCATAGACCCCGACGCAATAGCGTGTAGTGAATTCCCGAGTACCTCGAAATATATCTTACTCACCTACCGTCAGTAAATTTCGAGCATGAGTTATTCGTGAGGCCGTAGATTCGAAAGTAAAGAAGAGTCCGTATCTGCTATTAAACCGTATAGCATGGATATATCAGCGGATTACAAAGTCACAGTGTCTAAACCGACGATTTATATTGGGGAGTGTTAGAAGGCAGCGGAAGGCTGCAATTGGCGGGTACGAGCTGCATTCATTCAAAATTCGCAGATGTGGGAGATACGAAAATTGGTTGGACCTCATACATGCAGATCGACACGTATGACAGAAGATCATAAAAAACTTGATTCCAAAACTATCTGTACGTGTATCATTCCAATAGTGAAGGACATCCCGACCATTAAAGTTTCAGTATTGATTGCTGAAATACAAGCACGATTTCAGTATCGAGTATCATATCGAAAAGCGTGGATAGCTAAACAGATGGCAATGGAGCAACTGTATGGAGATTACGATTCATCGTATAACGAGCTACAGGGATGGATAGCTGCTATGCGGGAGTACGTACCGGGAACTGTGATTGAGTTACAGACACAACCTTATTACGGGCCATATGACCAATTATAGCCGGGGAAAAGAATTTTTCATCGGATGTTCTGGACGTTTGATCCATGTGTGCGGGCATTTCCATACTGCAAGCCGTTTGTGCAGGTGGATGGGACATGGCTATAAGAAAAATATACACAGATCTTACTTATTACGGTTGTTCAAGACGGCAATAGGAACGTGCTCCCAAAAGTGTTTGCCATAATAGATAAGGAGAATATGGAATCCTGGGAATTCTTCCTTACCAACCTGCGGAGGTATATTATTAGCAACGATAATATTTGCATCATCTCCGATAGAGGGAAAGGATTAATTGCCGCAATTAGGCGTTCCGGTGTGCCATGGAGATCCGTTTAATGCAGCCGTCACATTGCGGCTAACTTCCTTCGAGAGTATAAGAATGCAGACTGGAAGAGACAAGTGGTGAAAATGGGTAAAGGATAACCTTAAATTTTCAATATAAGTTTAATGTTTTTATGTTATCTAGTTACCGTAACTTATCTTTTATTAAAACATATACAGCGTGCGAGTTAGAGCCACATATTTTTCACCAAAGAATGACTCGACTTGAGAGTGACATGGAAGGTCAAACGAACAAATCTTTTTTAGAGTGGTTGGGTACAATGGAGCCATGGCAATGGGCTCAAAGTTTTGACGAGGGCTTTCGTTATGGTCAAATGACCACAAACTTGGTGGAGGGGGTCAACGCTGTGTTGTTGAAAACACGACATCTTCCGATTTCATCTGTCTTCTCGGCTACATTCTACAGGTTGGAAACCTTGATGCCAAGAATGGGTGAACAACAAGTCAACCAGATGGATGCGGGACACGTGTTTGTGGAAGATGTCAGGGATGCATTGATTGCAAACCATCGGATTGCGAGGTCGATGACTGTAGAAATATATTTACAACGCCTGGAAACTTTTCGAGTTACGGAGTCCATCGGTCGTCGACCCGGTTTGCCACCTAGGTCTTATGGAGTCAATCTTCAGAACGGACAGTGCGAATGCAGGAGGTTCCAAACACTTCATTATCCGTGTGCACATGTCGTGGCAGCGTGTGCTAAAGTGAACCTTAATGTTGAACAATTTGTCGATGATGTGTACACGCCGAGCGCACGTTGCGTGTCCGGGAAAATGAGTTCCCCCCGTCCCGCCCGACTGTCTACATGGGAGGTGCCTCTGACGACTTTCGAGCTTGTCCCGCATGCAGCGCCACGGAAGGAATCCGAGAGGTCGTCCGCAATCATCCAGAATCCATAATGAAATGGACTTTAGGGAGAAATCTGACGGTAAGCGCTATGGAATATGCAGGTTAGGTGGTCATAATCGAAGTAAATGCCCGCAGCGAAACTATCATGTTGGACAATCGTCACGAGCAAGTGGGAATTGAGCTTATTCAGATTAACATGTTTTGTATTCAGATTTTTGGTGATTTTGATTAATTAGGGCTTGGTTATTGCAAGTGTTTCATGAATATTTGGTGATTTTATTGTGTACATATATATATATATATGGATCACATAATCAACCAACCGATTTAAAATAGCACAATTTAAAACTGGACATATTCCTTTACCAATCATAAAACCATGCGCATATGACCTTGTTATCATAAACCAATTTGAACAAAAATAACAACTAAAATCACATATTATTCACATATCAATTTATATGCATTAGATTGTACCAAAAAATTCATTCTTACCACAAACTAAGTTAATCTACAATCGAACAATTAATATAACATACATTGCCAATTCAAACCTAATCAATATAACCTATACACATTCGGACATATAAATATCTTCTAACCTTTATAAACATAGTTCATTTTAAAATACCTAACCGAACTCACTTAAATACCAAATCCAAACGTACCATACATATTATCTATATATATATATATGACCAAAAATATACCGCATATAAATAGGCCATGGTTGAAATGGTAAAACCAAACACATTAAACACTTAAACATGAACTCATATAACTGAATCTAAACAAAATGATTAAGCCATTTTCGCATGGCTATATATATATATACATGACCAAAAATCAAACTTAAAGATTCCATCGCATGGTCAAATCTTGTTACGAAATTTTAAAGGTCCAAATAATCAAGTTAAGTTTATACAAATAAAGTACAAACATTGTAATATTTACAAATACAAAATAGAGGAAAATCAAAACCGCAAGAAACACCTAAAACTGATGGTTCGATGGTGTGGTCCTAGGTGTATACTTCTGTGGTGGTCGACGTTCACGTCGTGGGTGCCCGCGACGACCAATATCCTCTTCAGGCTCCGGTGGGGGTCCAGGTGGGGGTGTGCTAAACATGGCCGAAAAATCATGTGGCCGAAAAAACACTTAATCATGTGGCTCGAGCCAGAAGGAGTGCCCTAATGCAGTGGATACGACCCAGGAGGCCTGATGTCCTGCAGTGGATACGAGCCGGGAGTGCTATACTACGGTGTGTACGATCCAAATATATCAAACCCGCATCTTGGTATCCACTTCGACGGCGCCCGGGAAGTAGTCATTGCCCGGCACATCTGGATGATACGAATGTGCATCCGAATGTGAATGTGATTGCTCGGGCTCCGGCTCGGGCTCCGGCTCGGGATCAGGATCTACAGCTACCTCGGCCTCCATATCGCCATCGCTCGTATGCCCCATGTCATTTGCATGTGTGGGGCACTACATCGATCGCCTCCGAGTATATATGGCTTCCCCATACTAGAGTACCATTGTATGTACTCTAATGGAGGTTGAAAATCGGAAGCCATATCCATCTGGGGTATTCGGGACATGCGATCATTCCACACTGCAATAAATCCCTGATGCCTAACCCCCCAATCCAAGCCTTGTTTCCCTCTCTTATTTGTGCAATGAACCGCTCCCACCTGGCATGGCGGATCCGGGATATATTAGACGCAACCAAATTGGCGCAGCACTCGATCCCCGTGGTACCACTCGACTACATTGAAACAGACAATTGGTGCGTTTGTGCACCACATATACGAGTGAATATAGGCGGACGAGGGTATAATGGCTACAATTTCTTGTAACATCCTGAAAAGGGCCTATGCATTTTTGGTTTAATTGTACGAAATGACATATCTTATGTGTTATGAATATATTTTGAACACTTTTGTAAACCTGGAAATGTATGGAAATGTTAAGTTTAAAAGAGGAAAGTGAACATTTTTAGAACCTTGGAAATGTAAGGAAAATGTCTTGTAAAGAAATGTCATGGAAATGTAAGGAAATGTCTTGGAAATGTAAGGAAATGTCTTGTAAGGAAATGTCATGGAAATGTAAGGAAATGTCAAGTTTACAGAGCCGATCGAAAATTTTTGGAAACTTAGAAATGACCTAGAAATGACGAGTTTTAAGGTTTAAAAGGGGAAATTAAGGCAAGGTGGCCTTAAAAGAAAAAGTTTGTGAAATTTGACATACAAACAGGCTTGGAAAAGTGGTCTCAAGATGCCACTTAGGGCCTATGGAAATGGCGCCATATGCAAGAGGAATGGGCCTAAGTTCGAGTCACATGGGAAGCAAATAAAAGAAATTTTATTTTGCTACAAGGAGCAGAGAGGTGGGACTGGCACATGGCTATAAATTAGGAGCTTTTATTATTTTATAAATAGTGGATCAATAAGGGATTTATTTATCATTATTTTCAAGAGATAATTGTTGGATTAAATTCTTTTAATTTGAATAAAGAAATAAAGAGGAAAATAAGGGAGAAGTGATGGCCAAGTAAGGGACTTTGAGTTTAATAATTTCGGCTAAGTAAGGATAGTTGCTGAATTATCTTTTATTTTAAGTGATAATTAAAGGATAAAGTTATCTAATAGAGGAGTGGTGGCCAAGTAAGGGACTCCTTAGATGATAATTTCGGCTATAAAAGGAAGGAAGGAGGGCTACTCATCAATTTGTGCTTCCTCCTTTCTCTGCCGAATTCTTAGTGCTCTCTTCTCTTCTTTTCTTTCTTTTATTTTTGCCAAACCGAAATACCTTGTGTTCTAGCCGAATCCTCCATCTTTATTCTTCCTTCTCTTTTCTTTCTAATCCCTCCAAAAGTCGAAAGTTGTGAGATCATCATCTAGCCATAGCCGAATCTCTCGAAGGTTGAAGTGAAGGTGCAATCGATTTCTTCAAGTAAGGGTAAGATCTCATTCGGTTTCATCCTTTTTCTTAAGATTTGCCGAAATCTAGGACTAACCCCATTAATATCTTGTTGCCGAAACTTTGAAGAGATCTTTCAGATTTACTAAGTGTCGACTACAAGGAAGGAGAAGTTCTTTTCCGAAGGTACACCATAGGCCACGTGTTCCCTAGTTATTCGGTGAGTTTGGGATTTAAAATCCACAAGGTAAGTTTAAGTATACTAATCCTACTAGGATTTGGATTTATGGCCGAATGGCTTTTTATTAAAGTAGTGGGTGATTAATCAAATGTAGGGATTAAGGATCCAAGCATTAGATCAAGCTTTTCGGGATCTCAAGGAAATTTTAAGTTTAATCAGGTGTGTTTACACTAACTTTTAATAAGATTGATGGTAATATGTAAAGTATGCATGTTTATAAGAATGTGGCTAAGGTACCATAATATGGTACAAAGTACTCAGTGCACGTTTCCTACTTCCACTAGGATTATGAAATATGTTATTTATAACATGTGAAAATTTATAAGAATGAGAATTTAAGTATGATATGCATGATATGAATAATATGGGTCATTCGGGATATATGAAAAGGGGAAGTGAAGGTGATGACTACGGTCTCACTATCGAATGTGGTGACTTGGTCACATTATCTCGAATGTGGTAACCGGTTACATTATTCGAATGTTGTGTCTCATGACACAATTATCCGTGGCTATGCCACAAATTTTATATGGGCGATGAGCACGCCGATCGCAGCTGATCGCTTCGATGGTGTGTAGCGGATGGAGGGTTGACTTAGTAGTCCCACGGTGTGACTGGCAGTGCGGGGTGTGTAGCGGATGGACAACTAGGTTTGGGTTTGGGAATGCATCATAACCTGTATTCTATGTTTTGAATGTGTAATATGTGATATGCCCGATTCTATTATGATTTAGTGTCGTGTACACATTGAGTCTGTTTGACTCACCCGCTGGGGAACATTTTTCGTGTGATGAATAAAGTGATGGACCGGGAGCAGAACTTGTGGTGGCCATGCTCAACATGAAGTTTATATTTTTGAGGACTCTTGAATTTATTTTAGTACTTTGAATTATTTTGGGAATTATTTGATGTAATAAGGCCATAAGGCCATAGTTGAATTACTTTACACTTATTTTTATTTATTATGATTATGAATTTTATCTTTTAAAATTTAATTAAAATTTCTTTTAAACTAAACCCTAAATATTTTGTCACTTAAGATAAAAGGGATTTCAATATAAAACGAACCTGTTTTCAACACAAGCCCAACCCAAAACAATATTTTTCTTAAAATCACACAAGTTTTCCTAAGAACAAAAGAATTTTGAACCGGTTTACTTGGGGAACATATTTTTGAGGACTCTTGAATTTATTTTAGTACTTTGAATTATTTTGGGAATTATTTGATGTAATAAGGCCATAAGGCCATAGTTGAATTACTTTACACTTATTTTTATTTATTATGATTATGAATTTTATCTTTTAAAATTTAATTAAAATTTCTTTTAAACTAAACCCTAAATATTTTGTCACTTAAGATAAAAGGGATTTCAATATAAAACGAACCTGTTTTCAACACAAGCCCAACCCAAAACAATATTTTTCTTAAAATCACACAAGTTTTCCTAAGAACAAAAGAATTTTGAACCGGTTTACTTGAGGAACATACCAAATCTGGTCAAAGCTCAATGGATTTGGGGTGTTTCAGTTTGGTTACAGAGCCCAGTTTTAAACTCTCGGCCTGTGGGCTAAGGCCCAAAACGTTTTCAAATCGAGCCCAAATGAGTTTTATGAAAGTATTTTTGAAGATGAGCAGGTTTTCTGGCATGGCACCTAAGTCTCCACCCATGATCCACTGTAAGTACCCCTAACCATTTGTGTGATTATGTGGTTTATGTTATGAATTATGGAAGGGTAGAAGAGGAATGGAAAGTAGAATAGCATGATAGGAACTTGAACCCTAGGACTAGTTTACTCAAACACAAACACATAAGACTTAATTCCATTAAACAAACCTATGACTAAGACGTCGAGTTAGGGTGTGGTAACCATTGTGCGCATGTCTAGGATTGGATTCGGAAGAGCCTGGTACTTAAGCAGTCCTAGTGACTCACCTCCTCTTCACTGGAATCCTGCACAGTGCGTAGCTTCTGGCTCACCCTAACCAAGAGGACTCGGTCATAGGCTAAACACAATGACTAAAACCCGAAAGGGAACTAGTCGTGTTTTTATAAACCCTAGTTTTAAAACTCTTAAAATTACCTTTTTAATTTGTGAGAACTATTTTTACAAAATTCTTTCGAAAAATTTTTGATTTATAAAATTACAAAAAATACCCCTAGTGGTAAATTACAAAAATACCTTTGTTTTATGAAATTCCCAAAATACCCATAGTTCTTATCAAAATTTTCATTACTTTATAAAATGTTCAAAAACCCTAATTTGCAAATTATCAAAAATACCTTGATTTGTAGAAAAATTACGAAATTGCCCTTAACTCACAAAATTACCAAAATGACCCTGATTTTCAAAATTTTTGCAACATCACCATTTTGGAAAGTACAATTCTCAAAAAGAACCCTCAAAGTTTTGCAACTTTTGGAAATATGCCTGGTTTATTAAATTTACAAATTTTACCGGCTTGTGAAAAATTAGAAATACCCCGAGGTAAAAATTTCAAATACCCTCGGATTTCAATTTTTTCAAAATACCCCTGGATTTCAAAATTACCAAAATACCCTTATTGACAAAATCACCAAGGAACCTTATTTTGACAAATTACGAAAATACCAGAGGACAAAATTACGAAAATACCCCTGGGTAGTGGAGAAACAATAACAATGAAAACTACAACGTTTCTCTGAATGAACGAAAGTTCATAATTGTTTGATGGATGTACGAATGAATGGAAAGACTATGTGCATGTATGAATACGAAAGAACCACTCCTAAATTCTTTCTCATAAAACTTCTTCGCGGGTAATCAAGTGAAACAAGGACTAATTCATAAAACTTCTTAATCAGATCACGACGTTAGAAATGAGTTCTAGGGGACGTGAACTTAGAGACTGTGCCTAGAAAGTATGATGGTTCTACTAAGATCAGAGTGCGCAGCATAAGCGTAGTGCGGTGAGTTAAGATGTACGATTATTCGTTAGTAAGTAATTTCGAGGACGAAATTATTTTTACGGAGGGTAGAACTGTAACATCCTGAAAAGGGCCTATGCATTTTTGGTTTAATTGTACGAAATGACATATCTTATGTGTTATGAATATATTTTGAACACTTTTGGAAACCTGGAAATGTATGGAAATGTTAAGTTTAAAAGAGGAAAGTGAACATTTTTAGAACCTTGGAAATGTAAGGAAATGTCTTGTAAGCAAATGTCATGGAAATGTAAGGAAATGTCTTGGAAATGTAAGGAAATGTCTTGTAAGGAAATGTCATGGAAATGTAAGGAAATGTCAAGTTTACAGAGTGATTGAAAATTTTGGAAACTTAGAAATGATCTAGAAATGACGAGTTTTAAGGTTTAAAAGGGGAAATTAAGGCAAGGTGGCCTTAAAAGAAAAAGTTTGTGAAATTTGACACACAAACAGGCTTGGAAAAGTGGTCTGAAGATGCCACTTAGGGCCTATGGAAATGGCGCCATATGCAAGAGGAATGGGCCTAAGTTCGAGTCACATGGGAAGCAAATAAAAGAAATTTTATTTTGCTACAAGGAGCAGAGAGGTGGACGACACATGGCTATAAATTAGGAGCTTTTATTATTTTATAAATAGTGGATAAATAAGGGATTTATTTATCATTATTTTCAAGAGATAATTGTTGGATTAAATTCTTTTAATTTGAATAAAGAAATAAAGAGGAAAATAATGGAGAAGTGATGGCCAAGTAAGGGACTTTGAGTTTAATAATTTCGGCTAAGTAAGGATAGTTGCTGAATTATCTTTTATTTTAAGTGATAATTAAAGGATAAAGTTATCTAATAGAGGAGTGGTGGCCAAGTAAGGGACTCCTTAGATGATAATTTCGGCTATAAAAGGAAGGAAGGAGGGCTACTCATCAATTTGTGCTTCCTCCTTTCTCTGCCGAATTCTTAGTGCTCTCTTCTCTTCTTTTCTTTCTTTTATTTTTGCTGTCGAAATACCTTGTGTTCTAGCCGAATCCTCCATCTTTATTCTTCCTTCTCTTTTCTTTCTAATCCCTCCAAAAGCCGAAAGTTGTGAGATCATCATCTAGCCATAGCCGAATCTCTGAAGGTTGAAGTGAAGGTGCAATCGATTTCTTCAAGTAAGGGTAAGATCTCATTCAGTTTCATCCTTTTTTCTTAAGATTTGCCGAAATCTAGGACTAACCCCATTAATATCTTGTTGCCTAAACTTTGAAGAGATCTTTCGGGATTTACTAAGCGTCGACTACAAGGAAGGAGAAGTTCTTTTCCGAAGGTACACCATAGGCCACGTGTTCCCTAGTTATTCGGTGAGTTTCTGGATTTAAAATCCACAAGGTAAGTTTAAGTATACTAATCCTACTAGGATTTGGATTTATGGCCGAATGGCTTTTTATTAAAGTAGTGGGTGATTAATCAAATGTAGGGATTAAGGATCCAAGCATTAGATCAAGCTTTTCGGGATCTCAAGGAAATTTTAAGTTTAATCGTGTGTACCCCACACTAACTTTTAATAAGATTGATGGTAATATGTAAAGTATGCATGTTTATAAGAATGTGGCTAAGGTACCATAATATGGTACAAAGTACTCAGCACGTTTCCTACTTCCACTAGGATTATGAAATATGTTATTTATAACATGTGAAAATTTATAAGAATGAGAATTTAAGTATGATATGCATGATATGAATAATATGGGTCATTCGGGATATATGAAAAGGGGAAGTGAAGGTGATGACTACGGTCTCACTATCCGAATGTGGTGACTTCGGTCACATTATCCGAATGTGGTAACCGGTTACATTATCTCGAATGTGGTGTCTCATGACACAATTATCTTGTGGCTATGCCAAAAATTTTATATGGGCGATGAGCACGTCGATCGCAGCGATCGCCTTCGATGGTGTGTAGCGGATGGAGGGTTGACTTAGTAGTCCCACGGTGTGATTTGGCGGTGTACGGGGTGTGTAGCGGATGGACAACTAGGTTTGGTTTTGGGAATGCATCATAACTTTGTATTCTATGTTTTGAATGTGTAATATGTGATATGCCTGATTCTATTATGATTTAGTGTCGTGTACACATTGAGTCTGTTTGACTCACCCCGTTGGGGAACATTTTTCAGGTGATGAACAGTGATGGACCGGGACGGCAGAACTTGTGGTGGCCATGCTCAACATGAAGTTTATATTTTTGAGGACTCTTGAATTTATTTTAGTACTTTGAATTATTTTGGGAATTATTTGATGTAATAAGGCCATAGTTGAATTACTTTACACTTATTTTTATTTATTATGATTATGAATTTTATCTTTTAAAATTTAATTAAAATTTCTTTTAAACTAAACCCTAAATATTTTGTCACTTAAGATAAAAGGGATTTCAATATAAAACGAACCTGTTTTCAACACATGCCCAACCCAAAACAATATTTTTCTTAAAATCACACAAGTTTTCCTAAGAACAAAAGAATTTTGAACCGGTTTACTTGAGGAACATACCAAATCTGGTCAAAGCTCGTGGGCGGGTTTGGGGTGTTTCATTTCTGGTTCTACGATATGGCATCCATATAAACTGCACGATTAATAACATTGTTAAAATTTTACACGGTGTGCGTAAGATATACAAACTAACACGTAACCAATATTGGAATCGCTTACCCCTTTCCCGGCATGTTGTTCAATCATAAGCCGGTATATCGGGACAGTGTACGACCTCCCGATACTCGGATAAATACTCCACCTACAAAAATAAATTTCAAGTCAAATAGTATCAATATAAAGAAATTGTCAATTAATAACAAGTTATATTTTATCACCTGTTTACTAGCGGATATACGTATGGTTGGTGGGTAACTGATGCCAAGAATGGCATCCGATACAGAGCCCAGGACTGCAATAGCGTAAGGCATCCACCTATGTCTACGGCCGCTGGCTTTTTCGTCCGACAAAGCTCACGGTACAACATCGCAAGAACTGCGGAGCCCCAACTATACGAGCGAGCATTGCTCAAATCAGCCAATAAAGGTAGGTACATGATATGAACCCTATTATTGTTTGCACCGGGCATTAGTACACCCCCTATGATGTGCATAATGTACGCTTGAGCAGCGCACATCAACTCGCCTTCAGTGGCATCAGCTGATAACTGTTCATACATCGCTCTCAGCCATGTAAATTTCAAGCCCGTAAGATTTTCTTCATCATCGCTGTACGAGTCCCCTAGTAGGCTCTGACAAAGTGTAAATGGGTCAGCTATCGCACTGACGCCCGTAACGGGACTCCCGTCAATTGGGAGCCCAAGCTGCACTGCAACATCCTCTAGAGTGACTGTGCACTCTCCACAGGGGAAATGAAAAGTGTGGGTCTCCGGGCGCTAACGCTCGAGTAGTGCGGATATTAAATCATACCACAAGTCAAACATCCGGATCAGTGCTGCTGACTCGAATCCAGCTTGCTCTATATACGGCATCAATCGTTCATCAGGGGATTTCTAAGCCATTCACCCGGCCCTTAATACACGCAGATGCGAGTCCCGATGATGTTAAATCGAAAAATATTATTATTATAACATAATTTATTATGTACCTATTTTGTTAATATAACCCACGATTAATAAATAACAATACATTACCATATTATTAGCTGCGTCGGATATGTGTGGAATCAGACTAATCAATCGAGCCATTGCCGTCTCGGATATTTAATTTTTAACCTACATAAAAAAATTAAATTTATATTAAATTACTAAAAATAACATGCCAATAAAAATAATATAACAAAAACATAAAATAATTTAATATAAAAAAAATATAACATAATTTAATTTATTATGTACCTATTTTAATGTTTTTTTAATATAAATTTAGTAAAAACCACTTATTTAGCCCTTTGTTCGTATTTTTCTTATTTTCAAACTCTATTACTTAATATAAATATACTATTTTCGTCTTTTATTATTTTATATTATTTTAGTACATAATGTTTCAAATGTCTAAAATATTTTACTATTTTTTTTAATATATATATCTATCACTATTAATAACTAAGGTAGGTAATACTAACAATAATAATATTTTTTACTAACAATAATAATACTAACTAAACTAAAATAATAATAATTACATTTAATCTAACAATAATAATAATAATTTTTACTAACAATATACTAACTAAAATAATATTTAAGGTTTTTAACTAACCATTGTTTTTTACTAACAATATACTAATTAAAATAATAATTAGGGTTTTTAACTTTTTAACTAACTAACTAACTAACTAAATTATTATTTTAGGGTTTTTAACTAACTAACTATAATACAATATAATTAATATTTAAACTTTTTAGTAATCCTAATAATAACTAACAATATACTAACTAACTAACAATTATTATTTTAGGGTTTTTAACTAACTAACTATAATAGTAACTAACAACTAACAATATAATTAATATTTAAACTTTTTACTAATCCTAATAATAACTTACAATATACTAACTAACTACCTAAATTATTATTTTAGGATTTTTAACTAACTAGTTATAATAATAACTAACAATATTACTAACTAAATTACTAACTTTTTACTAATCCTAATAATAACTTACTAACTAAATTATTATTTCAACATTTTTAAACTAATTATAATAATAACTATTTAATAATACTACTAACTAAAGTAGTATTTAAACATTTTTACTAATCTTAATCTAACAACTAACAATAACTAAACTAAACTAACAAACAAACAACAACAAATAAAAAAATAAAAATCAATAATAATAATAACAACAAAAATCATCAACACAAACAACAATATCATCATCTATTGATACATTATTTAAAAAAAAAATACATACTTCTTTTTTTTTCTTCTTTTTTTTCCTTCTTTCTTTCTTCTTTCTCCTCCTTTCTCTTTCTTTTTTCGGCGCCGCCGTCTCCTCCTCCTCCTCCTCCTTCTTCTTCTTCTTCTTCTTCTTCTTCTTCTTCTTCTTCTTCTTCCCTTTCTCTGCTGAAACTTCATTCTTGGGGACCATTATAAGGTCCCCAAACACCACAACCTGCCGAAATTACATGCAGGAGTTGTCATCTCAGCTAGTGCCGCTCGCTGCAGAGGCACTTTTTGTCTTTGCTGTGCGGAGGCTTGACCAGCGTCCTGTCATTTCGTTTCAGGTGTCTTTTTTTTTTAAATTCTGTTTCAGTTAATTTTTTTTAAAAATTTCAGTGCCTTTTTTTTGTCTGCATCGTAGGCCTGCAGAGGGTGGTGCCGCCTCTGACAGAGGCGCAACCACCCTTAATGTACTATTTCCGTAAATAATCAAAAGGGCACCCTATTTTGGATAATTTAATTTTTTTTTATATTAATTTGGTAAAAAACCCGTTCATGGTGATTATCATCTCGAACTCTTGTAGCTTTCAGTCAACTTCCGCTTTGGTTTCATTAGAGCAACAAAATAGAAGTGCATCACGTTGGACTTACAGCCACAGAGATATGATTCCAGAGTAGACCAAACCTTTTGCTCATCAAATGTTGTATCCTCTGCAAGTTTTTCCTCCATGTACCAAATCAGCTTCTGGCTGTGCAAAAGCTGCCATAGAAACACATCGCGAATACCAAATGTAGACCGGAGTCATGTAGTTGTGTAGACAATTCCTCCATACTAGGTCATAGAGACCTTCAATATCCTACTAATATATGTTTGCTTTTTATTAAAAGATTTGCATTAAAGTTTCTTTGTAGCGAAAGTTAGTAAAATTAATACTAAATTTTAGATATTATTATTACTAAAAATTATATTCTTAATTTACTAAAGTAATGTTAAATAAGAAATTAGAGTGAATTTAAAGTTATCAATTAATGCTGTAATTTTTTTATTTAGTTTATCGAAATTATATATATCTTTATTCTTTAAATATTATTTATGAATTCTTAATTAGAAATAATTGATTTATTAATTCCAATTTGTTCATTTTAAAACCAATTTTAATACTCCTAATGGATATACGGTAATAATACTTCCTAAAAATAATATTTACCTTTCATATCACTATAAAAATAATATATATTTGTATTGGTTTATAATCAATTTTATAACTCTTAGTTCGTGGGATTGTTTGTTATATGTTCCATACAATCTTATTGGTATTCAAGTGTGAAGCAGAAAACTTTTTTAGGGCCAAAATAAAAATTGTAATTTTTACAATCGTAAAAATATAATTTTACTATTTATATTTTTATAGTTTTTAAAGAATTAAATTAAATTTTATCATTTTTAGGAGGTAAAATGTTATTTTAAATTTATTAATTTAAAAGTTTAAAAATTTTAAAGAGTCTAAGGGTGGGTTTAGATGGGCGATTGAGTGCGGTGCGGTGCGTTTAGCTTACTTTTTGTCTCACGCTACAGTATCGCTACAGTATCTAATCTCACCGTCACTGCTGTTTTTACACTAACCGCAGGTAGACGCACCGCCCATCCAAACCCACCCTAAATTGAAAATTTTCTATTTTAAGGAGGTCGAGCCCCTGCCAGCGCCCTAGTCCTTTGATATAAAATTGATTTAGTTCAATTAATATGAAATTGAAATTAAATTATCTTAACATCAATTGATTAATGTTATAACTTTAAATCAAAGTAAATTTTATTTACTTTTCAATAAATTTGTTAGTATAACTTTTTAATGTATATATCAATTATACCTTTTAAAACTTTCATATGATTGGTAAAAATGATTTTTTGTATTGATTACCTATCAATATCTAATGTTTTTTCATACTACCGGTAATTTTTTTTTTTTTTACAATTGATTACCAATATTAAATATATATTACGATTTTTCACATATTTATGTAAAATCTATATTAAAGGTAATAATTTAAAATAATGAATAGAAATTTGATGTATCCAATCGAGATTTATGATGTATTTGTAAATATTGATAACTATAAACTAAATATATATTTATATGAAAATCAAGACACAGCCCCACAGGCAATTAATTATTTTTTCCCAAAATATCTTTTTTATAATAGTTCGCAATATTAAGGTATTACTTTAAAAATTTTCATAAAATTTTGCTTTATGGGAGTTTCATATTTATATGATTTTCGTAACTTTGTCTTCATTTTAGAATTTATAACTTTTATAAAAATATTTATTTGTGCATAAATAATGAATTCATGTTCATAAAGTTTTTATTAGTGGTGAGCGTTCTGTAGGGTGTGCTTCACATTTATCAGGCTTTTTGCAAGCATTTGGAAAGCCAATCGAGAAGCAACCAAAGAAAGGCCAAAACAGGTCCGACGTCACGACAAGGAGCATTGGGACGTCGGGACGACACGACAGACGACGTCACGATGAGTCGACAAACGATGTCACGATGTGGCGACATGTTTCCACATAAATCGGCTCTTTTCTCCCAATTAAACTCTGCTATCTTTTCCCAGTTGAACTTTGATTAATCTAGGAATATTTTAATCATATTAGGACTTTAATATTAGCCTATTTAAAGGGTCTTTGTATCCCTGTTTTGATAGGCCAATTAAAAGGCAATTAAATATGTAGCACTACATGGCTTTTCTTTTGGGGGCGACAAGATGTAGTCGCAGATGAGTTTTGGTGAGAGTTTTCGTGGTAGCTATATAGAGAATTTTGTTCCCAAGTTAAGGCTTTGTTTTTTGAGGTTTGAGTTTGCATGTTTAGTACATTTAGGTTTATTTTCTCCATATTATACTTTTGTTTTTTACTCATTTAGTGAAAAGTCGAAACCTCATTTGCCTGTGGTTTTTATCCTCTTTGGAGTAGTTTTCCACGTAAAATTTGTGTGCTCGATCTTCTCTGTTTTTTTATTTCTTTGTTGATACGGGTTGATCCCCAACAAATTGGTATCAGAGCTTGGTTCAGATTTCTCAATCGACTCGTTCAGGATGGCAACAAGGAGATTCAATATCGAAAAAGTCTGATGGGATCACAAATTTCAATTTATGGCAAGTTGGGATGACGATAATTCTAGTTCAGAACGGATTAAAAAGGGTCGTTACCAGGAAAAAGCCCAAAAATTTAGACCAGTCAAAACAGGAAGAGCTTGATGAGAAGGCTCTGCCAACAATTCAATTATGCCTCACGAACAATGTTTTGCAAGAGATGCTTACAAAGAAAACGACAACAACCCTATAGAGAAAACTAGAACCCTTTAAATGACAGGTCTCTGGCGAATCGATTAGTGTTGAAACAACGCCTATACACATACTGTATGGATAAAGGTCAGAACCTTAGGGGTCACATCAATCAATTTGTTACTCTCTTGAATGATCTAAAGAATGTTGAGGTCAATATAGATGATGAAGATCAGGCTATGTTATTATTATGCTCTTTGCCCCATTCGTATAAAACTTTCAAGAAGACCCTGATTTATGGTAGAGATAAACTCTCATTTGAGGATGTGAAGGGGAACTTGTTGAGCAAGGAAAAACTTGATAATGAGTTAGGTTCGAGTAGCGAGTCTGGTAGTCAAGCCTCGAGTTTGGTTGCTAGAGGCAAGCAACAATCTAAGGATTCAGGTTGCAACAAATATAGGTCAAGATCGAAGTCGAGGAATCGTGACAAGACATGTAACTACTACAAGAAGTTGGGTCACATAAAGACAGAATGTTATAAGTTGAAAAATAAAAACAGGAGGGCTGCTGAGAGCGACAAGGAATAGAAGGCTAAGGTACTCAATGCTAGTGTGGCCAAGGACAAGGGTGATGATTGGTTGTTGGTGTCTACAATTGAAAGGTCTAAACTTACGTCCGAGTGAATTCTAGATTCGGGTTGCTCTTTCCATATGTGTCCAAACAAGGACTTTTTCTCCACAAATAGTCCAATTGAAGATGGAGTTGTGCTTATGTGGAACAATTCACCCTATAAGGTAACCTGTGTTGGTACCGTTTGTAACACCATATACCTGGTCTAGTCGCCGGACTTGAGCTATAGGATGCTACAATAGTAAACCAGAACATTCACAAGCAATTTATTCAATATTACTCAATAATCAACAAATGTAAGTTAACTCCATTTTAAAAATACATTATAATCAAATCCGAGTCTTACTCGGCTTATGAAAACCTTTGAACAAGTTCAAAACTAAATCGGAATCAATCTAAAACATTTACAAAATAACAGGTAAAATGCAAAACAAGGGTCACCAACCACTCAAACAGAGTCAAAAAGATCAATTCATAATAAATTACAATCATTACCATGTTTTTCAATCATATCAGGACCTAAATCAAACTTACGGAACATTTAAAACAAATCAAAATCAATTCTAGATTAAATTGAAACTTTTACAAAAATATAGGTAAATAATAAAAACAAGGGTCACATGGTCGTATGACAGGGCAGAGACGTGTGGTGTAAGGAGATGGTCGTATGGCCAAACCTTGTGATAGAGCTCAGACCGTGTGGAAGGAGACACACGATCGTGTCTTAAGACCGTGTAACTGACTAATTCCGTGTGGACCTAACATTTCAAAATTTAAACCGAGCACACGGTCTTGTTACCAACCGTGTGGGGCACACGACCGTGTGACAAACCGTGTCACAGGCCATGTGTATCCTAAACACCTTTAAACACAAGCAATGTCGTCCATCTTTTCTTAGAAATCAAGCTATATTATTTACATCTATTTATACCAATTCAAAACTCACTATATTCAATCTATACCTAACCAATATGCCCTCAATGGCATCACAATACAATCATGAAACAACAACCATCGAAAATATTAACATTCATGCCAAGATTTTTCATGCTTAAACATACTTATACAATCATCTTTACTTTAACTAAGATAACAATAAGCAAAGTTCAATAAGTGACCTAAAACATAAGAATCTATTTTCACAATTTATGCATACCTTATTAAACCATGCATTTAACCATTTTATACCATTCAAGCCATTTACTCCAAACATCAACAATCACCAAAATTCAATATCAAGTCATGCTATTACCTAAACTTACACATAATGCCATTCAAATATTGGCTAACATCATCAACTTACTAAATGTTAATTAGGTACCAAGCACTTAATATATCAGGGTTACTTATAATATTATTCATAACCAAAGTACTAAAACACGATCGTTAATTTGCAAAGTAGACACCTTATATACATGCCACAAGTAACCACACTTTCAAACTTCAAAAAATACCGAGTCAGAAGATGGTAGGTGTGAGCTCCTGCTGATCCGATCGACACATTCAGAGTAGTCAAAATCTATAGAACATAATAACATAAGTAAGTATATAAAATACTTAGTAAGCTCATACATTTCAATTCAATAACTTACCTTACTCATTTAATAGTTAATTTCAAATAGCTATTCAAAATATTATCCCTATCATGACATAGTTCAAAAATTTATGGGTCAATAAATAATGAACATACGGGTATTCAGAGTTTGCATTTCGTCCACATTAACAATACAATTTCACACTGTATATCCTTTGATTTTTCGATGGAACTTTGTAAAAGAACTCAGTACACGAGTGCAGGTAACATATGATGCTCATCTGAGCTAGTCATATACAAAAATATGTGTCAGGTTACCCGTCCGGGCTAAACCTGTGACAACATAGAAAAATAGCTTGGCCAGAGCTATAAATACATGTAAGGTTATTAGTTTAGGCTAAACCTCTAAAACAACAACAGATTACCGGTCTAGGCTCAATTCGTGTCACATGTATATCCGAGTCCAAAAAAAATGTTAGAGCTCAGTCTAGTCGGGAATCAATCTGAAACCTCGTATATGATACTTTTACTTGGTCCATCGGAATTATCTCAGAATTCAATTCATTACAACATAGTTCGATTCCAGTTTTAGCAATTTATATATGTATGTAATTAACAAAAATTAATAAAAAAATTATAATCATATAAGTAGTATGAACTTACCTGACAAAATCGTAGGAATTTAGCTAACAAGGACCATTCGGCAATTTTCTTTTTTTCGCCTAAGTCAACAACTTGATCTATATAATAGTTAAGATTCAAAATATCAATACCAATCTCATAATAACACTCAAATTCATGCTTACAATCTTTTAATTTCATTTTACCTAATTTCCCTAAACTTTGACATTTTATTCAATTTAATCCCTAAAATCAAACTTATCATAACTTGCCCATTTGGACTTCAAACTTTAAACCAACTTCAAATAAATCCAATTACAGCCACCTATTATCAAAATTTTCAGAAATTACATATCAATTTCGAGATATTAACAATTTAGTCCTTATGTTCAAAATTAAAAAAAATCACTTTATAAAACAGTCCCTAAACATTTCATAGCTTCCAAATCTACAATTTTCTATAATAAAAAAATATTTAAGATTCATTAATGAAATGTTTTAAAATCTTTAACAATTTTGAAATCGGAGATACGGGTTAGTTTGACCTAGTTGCAACGATCTCAAAAACATAAAAATTATAAGAAACGTGATTAATTTGCTTACCAAACAAGAGGGATAAAGGTTACTTGAAGCTCTTCAATGACTTCTCAAGTTTTCTTTCCTTCCAAACGGTGGAGAATTAGCAAATGGAAGATGACAACTTTACTTTTATGTTTTTTTTTAATGTATACTTTTATGTTTTATCCCTTTATTTAATATAATTATATAAATTTTAAATTTTATTTCTTTAACTTAATCCATCAAACTGGTCACTCATAATAAAAATGGTCTTATTTCCATTTGGAACCTCAATCTAATAATATTTAACCCTTTTATCAAATAAAAATCAATAGTGATAAAGTTTTACGGTTTTTATGATTTTGTCCTTTTTACTAAATTAGCTATCTAATCGTTAAAAATTATGGACCAAGATTCAATATACCTATATATTAACTCTATAAATATTTCAGTTTATAGGAATGAGGCCTGAAAACCTTATTTTCCAAAACCACTTGACTTTCGGGACAACCCACTTGGACTTAACTAATTATCCAATTAAATAAAAATTATCAAATAAAATTCACTATGTCATAATACTTGACTCGTAAATATTATCTTCACTCATCGGAATTATGGTCACAAAATCATTGTTTTCTACACCACTAAAAAACGAGTTGTTACACCGTTCAAATCAAGATGCACAACGGGATCATTAGGACACTATTAGATGTCAAGCATGTGCCTGGTTTAAAGAAAAATCTCATCTCCTTGGGAAATTTAGACTCGAAGGGTTGTAGGATCGACATTGAGTCAAGCAGAATTAAGGTATCTCATAGGAGCTCTCGCTCTGATAAGAGGTCAAAAGACCGAGAATCTTTATGTTCTGCAGAATTTAACAATGACTAGTGAAGCAGCAGTTTCCTCGTCTGTTAAGGAGTCGAAATCGACTCATTTGAGGCATATGCAACTTGGTTATATAAGTGAAAAAGGTATGACCGTTTTGAATAAAAGAGGTTCTCTCCCAGGTGCAGGAGTTGGAAAGACAGTGCACTGCGTTTATTGGAAGCAGACATGAGTCAACTTTGATTTGGCAGTTCAAAAAACTAAAAGGCTTCCAGCTTTAAAGTCCATGCATTACTTAGACTTGGTTAATATCCTACAAAGATCAAGCTAGACCCGTGATGGGCATTGGCAAAGAAGGTGTGTTAAATACGAGTCAAGGTGGAGATTTGTGAGGTGTGTCTCGTATTTATCAAACTTTTTGCAAGAATTTAGAAAGAAAATTGATGAGCAACCAAAGAAAGGTGAAAACAGGCCCGACATCACAACAAGAAGCGTCAGGACGTCGAGACTACGTGACGAATGATGTCACAATGAGGAGCGTCAGGACGTCAAGACGACGTGACGGACGACGTCACGATGTGGCGACGTGTTCCCACATAAACCGACTCTTTTCTCCCAGTTAAACTCTACTATTGTAATACCCCAAAAATTTGAGCATTTGTTTGATAAATTCTGTCAATGATTAAGTCTCTGTATCTATGGTTAAGTGCTCTGTTTATGTGTTTGAGATCGAGGGTTCGAGTGTTCCTTTTTGAAATATTTCTGTTTATTTTGGTTTAACTCTTATCCTTGAACTCTCGACTTAAATTTATTTCTACGTTAATCTATGTTAAGAGTAAGTCTGTTGGTTCGATGGTTAAGCCTCCGTAAACTTTCTGGTCTTGTGTTCAAGTCTCTGCATATACGTCAAGGAAATATTTTTTCCAGTTAGTAAATAAAATTAGTTGTTTTTATTTTAATAATTATTTGCTTAAAACTTATTTATTTTTTAAATTTTTATCTTTCTTTTCTTCCTCTTCTTCCTTTACCATTATTTTCTTCTCCTTTCTTACTTTCTTTTCTTTTCTTTTTTCCCTTTATTGCTTGATTTCTACCATAAGTTTACTACCTGGTTTAATTGGGCATTCTGTATGGGTTGTATTGTCGATTGCAAGAACATTGTGTAAGTTCTTTCATTATTTTCTGTCTGTTTTTTTTTTTGTTAAATCTTGTCTATTTCGCCAAGGTTAGATATTAATGTCAATCTTTATAAAACCTTATTAATGGTTCAAATGGATCTTCTTTTAGGCAAGGATTTCGAGGGTAATGCTTGTCTAGGGGATTAGGTCTGAATTGTTGCTGCTCATTTGTCGGTAAGTGAAAGTTTCTACTTCGGTTAGTTACATCGAAGTTTTTGACGTACATTAGTTTTGAAGGTTAAATTTAGTGTTTTGTGTTTGATTTAGCTGTTAATTGGTTAATTAATTATCGTTTTAGGGTCCAGATTCTTGTGCGTTGCTTCTACATCGAAATTACATCAGGTGTGTACCGAAAACCAGACTTTCTGCAACTTCTGAACACTGAAAAACATGGTTGTCGATGCCACACAGCCATGTTCCAGGCCGTGGGACTCACTGTTTGTGATTTAGGGTCACACGAGCCATGGACACGGGCGTGTGTCTAGGCCTTATAAGGGTTATTTTGAGATTAGGGTCACATAGGCGTGTGTTTGATCGTGTTTTAGACCGTATAACTCACTATTTTGAGCCACATGGCCGTGTGGCAGGCCGTGTATGGCGATAAGAGGGCCACACGGATGTGTGCTAGGCCGTATGGACCACACGGGCATGTTGGCCAAAATACTGAAATTTTCCCTAAGGCTGTAAGTGTCGTTCAAAATGAATGTAGGCCTTTCATAGGGTTTGTATGCTCCGAATTAGACTATATAATTGATATCCAATAATCTGAGGTGGAATAATCGATTATATGTACGTATAATTGATGCGATAACTGTTAAATGATAATGATCTGCAATATCTGACTGTAACTTATATATGAATAATTGTATGTGCATAATTGGTATTTGATATCTATAACTGTATCTGCATTGGGTGGGAATGAGATAAAGAAGGAAATGTTGGCAGTTTAATGATCTGTCGAATTGAGTGGATAAACCAAAAATCTGTATCTGGTTATGGTGATTTATCACAAACTGATTTGACAGCGAGTCTGTGATCATTCTAAAATGTGTCATACCGACACTAATCGATGTGTAGGGCTAGATGAGTTCTTGATACCCTATATGGTGTGTTGGGATGGTCAGAGATGGTGTGTAGCGGATGGGAGTAGGAAACTGCATCTGATTCTGATATGTTCTGTATCTGTATCTAATATGTTCTACATCTGTATCTGATTTGTTATACATCTTACCCGAACTGTTACGGTATTACTGAGCATCATCTGTTTCTGATTCTGTCTCTAAATTTGGGTAATTATTATCATACCTATATTGTTGTTTTGCATATATGTCGGTTACACACGTTGAGATATAAACTCATTTTATTTGTGAACTGCATTGCAAGTAATCCAAAGTTTTAGGAGGCTCGACGTGTCGGGAGCTCGATCATCTGTCTTTATTAGACATTTTATTGTGTGTTTAAGTTTGAATTAACATATTTTTTATTTTGGATTTCAGTTTGTAAACTCGGATTTCCATGATGGTTTGACTGGTTTGATGTTTCTAAATGACGAACTTTAAATTTCTTCAAGGTTGATTTTTCTTAAATGTTTTGATGTATCCTCCAGACTTGGTCTTAACGTCCAAGTCGGGGATGGGGTGTTACAACTATCTTTTCCCAGATGAACTCTGATTAATCTAGGAATATTTTAGTCATATTAGGATTTTAATATTAGTCTATTTAAAGGGTCTTTGTAACCCTATTTTAGAGAGTTAATAGAACATCTCTTCTGTGAGATTTGATGTAGAATTTTTGGGGAGAGTTTTTGAGAGAGCATTGTGTTCAAGTTTTGGGTTTTGCTCTTTTAGGTTAGTTTGTCGCATTAGTGAAGTTTTCTTTGCCTGTGGTTTTTATCCTCCTCGAAGGAGTTTTCCACATAAAATTTGTGTTTGATCTTCTCTATGTTTTTATCCCATTGTTTATATAGGTCGATCTCCAACACATTCGATCGAATAGGGTAAAAAGATTTTGAGTTAATCGAGTTGACGAGTCTTATTTTATCATCCTAATTCGATTTTAATTTTTTTCGAATCGAGTTGAGTGAAATAAAATTTGAGTCGAGTCAAATCATTCGAGTTAAATTAAAAAATTAAACATGTCAAATTAAAATCTTGCTACAGTATAACTAATTCCATGTTAGAGCATATAAATTTGAAACTATATATATTTGAAAACTTTTTCAAAGTAAATAATAAAAAATAAAACTAATTAACTTATTTAGGTCCCCAAAAGTATTGTTTTAGAAAAATTTTAAATATTCTTTAAAAAAATTTTATAATTTTTTTAAAATATAAATATTAGAATTTTTATAAATATTTTGAATTTTAAAATTTATTTGAATTTTTTTTTAAATTTTTGTTTAGAGAGACAAATTTGCTCAATTTCAAAATTGATAGGGACCAAAAGGGTATTTACACCAATTTGTTATTCGAACTATTCGAGTTGTAAAATTCAACTTGACTTTAACTCAAAACTCGAATTACTTATTCAAGTTGACTTGAATAAATCGAACAACTAAATTCGATTAACTCAAAATTCAATTTTTTATTTTTTATTTTTTGAATCGAGTTTTGCTCACCTTTAATTTTTTATTGATTTGATTATTATTAAGTTATTTAGTATTTTATTATTCCATTTATGAAGGATATAAAAGTATTTTAATAGATTTTAAATAAAAATAATATAAAAATTATATTGTAAATATTGATTGTCCTTTAATAATCACTAACCTTTCAAATTTTCATATATAAAATCTTAATTATTGTATGTTTTATTTACTATTATAAATATTGGATCATGATCTTTATTGATTCACCAACATGTTTATAATTGTAATACGTGTTGGAATAATATAACATATTATCTTTTGAATTTTTTAAAGGGAGAGTGTTTGATACGTTGGTAATGTATTTTTTATTCCACAAGAAATTTTAAAAAATTGATATATGTTATTTTAAATATATTTTTTTATTATTTTACTATACCCTTATAGGATATTTGTTAATCCCTTAACAATACTTGTGAAGTCTAAAAACTCCACTAGAAATGTATTAAATAATTTTCTTCTTTTTTTTTTTGAATTTTATAATTTATTTTTATCATATCATGTGTATTATCTATAAAAATTGTTAATAATTCAACTAATGCTAAGAATAGAAGGTACACAACCAAATTGGTGCTTGATATGGTAAGCACTCCTCCAAGCACTAAATGACAAACCATAATCATATAAGACACAAGAAGATGATTACACAATTCGGTTTCCTTATGTCTAAGGAGCCTAGCTCAGCGAGAAATGTAAACTCTCTTCAACAATTACACAAAGTAAACATACTCAATCACACCTCGTGATAATTGCCCTCACCCTTGTACTCTGGAGACTTTATATTCTTATCACTATTTACCCCTTATAAATTCAACAAGTAAAACCACGACACATAGGTTTTACTATCAATATGCACTCATACAATAGGATTCCTCACTTAGAATAGATTAAGCGCTCAATTCTCTCCGTACATAAACCTATACAAGTCTGTCAATTATATAGAGTGTAACACCCATAACCCATATCCGTTGTCGGAATAGGGTTTCGAAGCATTAACAAAGTTTATCGATCAAATAGGCAAAATTCTCAAACATTTCATATCATCAAAACAAGTCATCAAAGCATCATTTTAATCCAAATTATAAACATACCAAATCCAAATCAAGTTGCCTAGTTCATGAGCACTTAAGCATAGAATTAAATTCACATGCACCTATCTAGATTTAGTTCAATTTACCATGCCATAATATGGCTTCAAAAACAAACACATATTTATATGTATAAAACCAACCAATATTAAACTTATAATCTCATTTACATTCCATTCACAAAATAACTATTATTTAAACACCTTAGGTACATGCCGACACAAAAGAGTAATCATCACCACGTTTGAGTTCGGGAGCGTTGTTGTATGCTGAATCGGCGATCAAAATTGAAGTACCTAATCTGCGCACGGAAAACAAAACCGTACGCTGAGTAAAACTCAGTGGTATTTCTGTAATCTGAATATTTAAAGACAAGATAATATAATATGCATATTTTAATTATAAGCACATTTGAATATTTAAGACCACATTTGTTAATACAATGGCATTAGCCATTCAATATTTAATTCATAAATACATCATTTCATGCCATTCTCAATTCTCATCACTTGCTATATAATAGTTTTTCACAATTTAATATATATATCATTTAAACAATAATATTATTCATTCAATATCCAATTCATGAATACGTAATTCATGTGTCTCATTTTCATAATTCAATTCACTATCCCATTTTCATTCATATACAATATCATCCAATATCAATCATACTATTTTATTTAATTACCCCTATAAATATGACTCGGACTCGGACGGATACACGGATCCAACCAACACACCAGTTTGGCACCTAGTGCCTCATCGGATAAATTCGATGCAATAACTATGTAACGACCCAAAATTTACGGTTATCGGAAAGTGTATTTTCGGGTCTCCATTTTCGTAAAACGGATTCGTAAATATTATTAAAAATATTTACGAAGTTAGTTGTGTGGTAAATCAGGTTTTGATTAGGTGAATTTGTTTAAATTAAGAGTATTTAGGTGTAAGGACTAGATTGCATATAAAGTAAAAGTTGAATTATATAATAGAGAAAAGTGAAGGGATTAAATAAACAATTAAACCATAAATTGACATGTGTGTGGTAAAAATAATTCCATGTGTGTAAATAATATACATATATTTAAATATAAATTAAACTTACTTATTATTTAAGTAAATATTATAATATTAAAATATTATTATATTATATCATTATAATTAAAATAAAGCATTAAATAAATAAATAAAGAAACAAAAGAAAAAGAAGGAAAGAAAAAGAAAAAGAAAAGGGGAGAAAATTTAGGGTTTTAAGTTCAAAGTTCAATTGGTAAGTCAATTTAGTCTCTTTTCTTGTAATTTTTATGTTTTTAGAATCCTAGAATTAAATACTACTTGATTTATGTTGAAATTTCAGAAATTAGTGAATTTTTAGAAGTTGTTCATGTTGAATAAATTGAAGTGTTAGGGGTTAAATTGATAGAATTTCAAGTTAGAAGTGAAAAAGGGATTGAATTGTAAAACAAATTATAAGTTTTGAAGTAATATGGACTAAATTGTAAAATTTCAAAATTAGAGTTTTATGGTAAAATTAGAGAGTTGAAATTAGTCTAAAGTGGAAATTGAATAAGATATGGAATAAGTTTTGGAAAAATAAAGGTAGTCTCGGTTTAGGGATTAAATTGGAATTTAGACAAAAATTGAGTATAAAATTGAAATATTCGATGTGAAATTGTGTGTATTGATGATTTTAAATTGTTTTAAATTTCCGTAGCTAACGTTGTGCTGGAGACCTCAACTAAGAAAGGAAAAGAGAAAGTCGACGAGGAGTGATTCAGAAATTACGATTTGTATTTCTATAATCCGAATCTAGTAATATTAATTGTTATATTTTGATTTATATATATGGTAAGTGAAATAAGGTGAGTATTGATACTATGATATTAAATTTAATTGAATTGATTATGTGAATATATGTGATTATTTGAATTGGAATGAGTGTTGTTTGAAATTGAAAATTGAATGAAACCCTATTAACAATGTCGGGCCGAGTCGGATATAGTTGGCATGCCATAGGATTGGAAGAGTTCAAGGATACTTTGACCTCGAGTCAATGAGACACTGGATGTCAAATTATTACTTCGGATGAATTCGATGGCGTACTGGGTACCAACTTGCTTCGGCATGGCCGATGAGACACTGGGTGTCAATCTATTATTTCGAATTATCCGATGAGGCACTGGGTGCCGTGTGTTTTGGTTGGTTCCGTGTATCTGTCCGAGTCCGAGTCGTGTTAATAGGGGTAAATAAATTAATTGGAAATATGATTGATATTGAATGACATTGTATGTGAATTGGAATTGGACAATAAGTTGAATTATACAAATGAAATGTATGAACCAAGAGTTCATGAAAAGAATATTGTTATTGATAAATGATATGTGAATCAAAGTGAGAAAAGCTATTTGAAATAACTAATGATGAGAAATGAAAGATAAATGGATAAATTGATTTTTTGATTGACTAATGTTCTATTATAGTTAAAAATGCATATTTTATAATGTTATTTTCTTTAAAGCATTTGGGTTATAGAAATACCACTGAGTTTATACTCAGCGTAATGTTTGTTTTCCATGCGCAGGTTAGATTGAAGTCAACTTGTCGATTCAGCATCCAAAACCGATCCCGAATTCATTGTGGTGAAGTACTTTTCTACTAGGATGTTATGTTTGTCATTTTGGATAGTAAATGTAATGATGTTATGTGATGATAAAGGTTATTTTATAAATAATTATATGTGGTATGTTCAAGTTGATACTCAAGTGAATATGAAATAGGAAAATTTAGGGTTGAAATGGTATGAAAATTTGGGTTAGCTTAAATGGTGGTATAGTGGATTGTTTGAACAATATATGTAAAATACCTATGAGAATACATTGAATAGGTCATTAAGATGATTGTTTAACATGTTTTAGACGTAATTGAATGTGTTTTGGATTGGTTGAATAAATGGTTTTTGAATTGCTTGGTGTTCAAGATTTGCATGGTTGGTAAACTTGATGTGTAAGGCTCATTTTGAGTCCACACGGCTTGGCACACGGGCGTGTGATTTGGCCGTGTGTCCTCTGCAACCTAAAATTTTCAAAACAGAATGCTCAGGTATTACTACACGGGTAGAGACACGGGTGTAACAGCCCATTTTCGGTGAGATCGGAACAGTGGTTTCGTGACCACAAATCCAAGCCCAAAAATAAAAATTTATTTTATTTTATTTTATCTTTGGTATTATGATAAGAAGGTCACGCAAAAATTTTGATACGAGAATTTTATCGATTGTGTGGTTAATTAGGTAAAGGACTAAATTGTATAAAATGCGAAAGTTGAATTCTAGTAGCTATAAGGATTAAATAGCTATGGAATTCAAAACTAGAGGTCCTTATATGGTAATTAGACCATTAAGAGAAGTATGTAGATTTTTCTTGGTGACTCATCCATGGAAAAATTAGAAATAACTAGAGACTAAATTGGAAATCAACAAAATTAAAAGATGATAGAAAAATAAAAAGAAATTATCATCTTTTCTATTCATCTTTTTCCCCAATTTTTTTATGGAAACCCTAGGAGAGAGGAAGAGAACTTTTCAAGCTTAGAAAGGTATGAAATCAAGTCTCGTTTTTAATGATTTTTATATTTTTAGAATCAGGATAGCCTAATCTTTCTATTTATGGGATTTATTTGAAAAGATAACAAAGTGTAGAAACTTTGCCATGGATGTAAATGCTGGAAATTTGAAATTTATGGTAGAGAATGAAAGATAGTTGATAGATAAACAACTTTTACAAAGCAATTTTTCATGGAAACTTAATTTAGGGACTAAAATGAAAAAGTGGTAAAACCCATGGAAAATTCTAAAATTTGTGAAATGTGTGTGCTGTAAAAATTGTTATTAAACCTTGGTTAGGCTTGGAAAGAGGACTAAATTGCATGAATTTCATTTTTCGAGCCTAGGGACGAAATTGGAATTTTTGAAAAGAGTAGGGAAAAAATAGTAATTTTGACTAGGATATAGTAGAATGCAAATGTATGTAAAATGTGATGAGTTAATAATTAAATTTGCTTATATAGACCCGGAAAGACCAACTACGGAATTAGATCGAAGGAAACAAAAAGTTTCGGATTAGTTGGAATTCAAACCCGAACAATTGTCAAGGTAAGTTCGTGTAACCTAAATATGTGTATTAAATGTTTGAATTGAATGGTGTGATTGTGTTGGTATGTATGAGATGATATCCATAATGAAATAATCATAAGTGTGAAAGGTGGACAAATTGTCATGTTCCGGCTGAATGTTGAGAATTTGATGGAATAAGGTGATATTCTCGGACGAGAATAACATTACACATGTTGTATAAAGGATTTAGCCCGGACGGGTAATCCTAATGTAAGCCTCTTGAGCATATACTATAAATTGGATTTAGCCCGGACGGGTAATCCAAATTAAGCCCCCTAGGGCATGTGCTACGGATAGGATTCAGCTTGGACTGGCAATCCGGTTGTGAAAAATGCGGCTCAAGAGTGTGCCTCTTATTACGTGCCCTAATGGGTTCTATTGCACATGAAAATACTACTCGAACATCCATCAAAATCTCATCAGTTCAATGGAAAAGACTCTTGAAATATGGAAAGGTAGAATTAATGGAAGTTGTATGTAATGAGCTCATCTATGTTTTACTTGAAATTCATATGTGATTATGTGACTAACTTGTTTGAATAAGTGATTGTGTTTTAGGTAAATTACCCAAAATTGATGGATTTGTGTTTTATGTATGCTTGTATTAATAAATATAACCGGTAAGTTTATTTCCCATTATACGAACTTACTAAGCATGAAAATGCTTACCCCGTTTAATTTTCCCTTATTTTATAGTGCTCGTAAGCTCGCGAAGGTTGGAGGATCGGTCGGAGCATAATCACAATATCCACTATCTCCTTTTTGGTATACTTAGAAATCTCATTTTGGTATAATGGCATGTATAGGCTTAATTGGTCAAATGATGACTTGTAAGTGATGTTTAGTAATCTAGCCATTGGAATGGATAGTAAGGATTTATTTGGTATGTCTAAAAGTTATTCTATGTTCAATGTTTATGTGTTAAGTGTGGATGAATGGAGTATGTTTATCTTGTATATGCATTAAAAGTATGCTTATAGACATGAATTGCATGTGATATTATGCCATGATAGATGTTAATTTAAGCTTGGTTTTAATGCTTGATTTGGCTGGTATATTCATGCAAGTATTGGTTTAGGTTATTGGCAAAATTGGGTGAGAAAATGAAGCTAAGAAATGGCTTCATTTTGTCCATACGGGTAGACACACGGGAATGTGTCTAGGCTGTGTGTGTGGTTTTAATGCTTGATTTGGCTGGTATATTCATGCAAGTATTGATGTAGGTTATTGGCAAAATTGGGTGAGAAAATGAAGCTAAGAAATGGCTTCATTTTGTCCATACGGGTAGACACACGGGCGTGTGTCTAGGCCGTGTGTGACACACGACCGAGTACATGGGCGTGTAGCCAAGCCGTGTGTCCCCTACACCTTAAATTCAAGAAAACAGAATGCTCAAAATTGAGCACACGGGCAGATACACGGGCTTGTGTCTCAACCTTGTGGGAGACACGTCCTAGAACACAGGCGTGTGTCTTGGCCGTGTGAAACCTACACCTAATTCGAATTAAATTAATTATACACACGGCCTAGCGCACGAGCGTGTGGCATAGCCGTGTGGCGCAAGTCAGAGAGCACCCTAAATCGAACACGGCCTGTAACACGGGCGTGTCCCAGGGTCACACAGGCGTGTCCCTTGGACCACATGGGCGTGTGAGCCCTGTACCTTAGAAAAATTTTGTAATTTTGCAAAAAATTCTTAGAGGTTCCGATTAAGTCTCGATTCGATTCTAATACTCGTTTTGGGCCTCGAGGGCCCATTCAAGGGACAATAAGAAAAATTTGGAGTATGAATGGTATGTTTAATACAAATTTCATGAGAATGTTCGATGAACTCTGGTAATACTCTGTAACCCTGTTCTGGCGACGGATATGGGTTAGGGGTGTTACAACGGGCGTGTGTCTCAGTCGTGTGAGAAACATGGCCTAGCACAGGGGCGTGTGACTTGGCCGTGTGAGGTAAGTCAGAGAGTTACACAGGGTAGAACACGGCCTGAAGCACGGGCATGTCACAGGGTCACACGAGCGTGTCCCTTAGCCATATGGGCGTGTGTGCCCTACATCTAGGAAAAATTTTGAAATTTCACGAAAAATTCTCAAAGAACCCGAATTAGTCCCGATTTGTTTTTAATACATATTTAAGGTTTCGAGGGCCCATAAAAGTGACAATATGATTAATTTATGAAGTGTATGCTAATTGATTTGTATTATGTTCGTATTTGATCTGAAAAGTCTAGTAATGCTCTGTAACCCTGTTTCGACGACGGATAAGGGTTAGGGGGTGTTACAATTAGTGGTATTAGAGCTTTGCAGGTTTAGCCGATTCTAAGACTAAATCAAGCTCGAAATTGAGTCTAGAGGTACATGCCATAATTGAATCAAATTGAGTCGGGATTTGGATGCTGATATAAATTTGTTTGTTTCTGTTTTATAGTTGAAAATGTTGAATGAATATATTGCTGATATTGATCAAGAAATGTATACTGGAGATGAAGAGTCTCATGATTTAGATGAAACAGAGTCAGCAACACCAAGTGTAAACCCAGTGGATAATCAACCTCCTAATGTAGAAGGAGGTAATGTTATAGAAAGAGATGACTCACAGTTACTTAAGGTTATAGCTGATGCTCTTCAACGAGTAGCAGGAACTGTATCTGCTACGACATCTGCTCCTACTACCCGACGTGTAACACCCCATACCCGAGTCTGAGGCTAAGACCGGATACGAGACATTACTTTGCTTGAACTTTCTTAAACATGTACTTACGGGCTACAAAATTTCATTCCGCATTAAAAACTTTTCTTTCTTAATCAAATCATACATTTCATGGGCTTACGAGGCCTCATACTTACGTCCCGAAACTTTCGGAACTCATCTGGAAACTTCCTCTCGAAACAGGGGTCACACGCCCATGTGACTTGGGACACGCCCGTGTACCCCTAAGACATGCTTGTGTCTTCCACCCGTGGTGGATACTGTCAAATTACACACGGCCTTGACATGCCCGTGGCCCTAGCCCGTGTGCCATACCTTGACATACTGACTTATTCACACGGTCTGGAGCACATGCCCATGTGCTAACCGTGTGTCACACACGGTCTGAACAAATGATCGTGTGATTAGCCCGTGTTCTAAACTGACTTAAGACATTAAGGTGCAGGGGACACACGGCCTAGACACACGCCCGTGTGTCTATTCGTGTGGGCACTTAGAGGCTATCTACCAAGCCTTTTACCACTCTAATTTGCATACAATCATATATCATCACATAATTTCACATAGCTTTAATATAACTCTTGAATTAAAGACATTTAATCATAGGAGAAATAAAGTCTTTATTCCATACACTAGGGAGAACTATATCCAATACAATTATAAACAACTTAAGCCATCATGTATAGCTATACACAACCAAATTATAAATTCTCTTAGGCCAACACAACTTGGCTACATCAGTTTGAACTTAATACATTTTAAAAGAATCCCTATACATGCCATGACTCAAAAGAACTTGAAACACCATACCAGGAGTCTACTCGATAGTGTGAAAACATCTCCGGCGGCATCCAACCCGAGCTAATTAAAAACCTATAAGAAATTTGAAAAGAAAAGGAGTAAGCAAAAATGCTTAGTAAGTTCATTTGTATACAACTGACAAATACTGATATTCATTGAATATCCATGACTGCAAGGTGTTATAATGAGTTTTTCTCATAAACCCATGGTTACTTACTCAACCACTCTTGAAGCTTACTCATTCTATATCTTACCACATTCTTACAATGCCACAAGCCAGTTGCTCGTTTAATTAGCATATATTCCTGCACTGATCACCACATGATCATATAAAACAACACATCAAGCATTTTCAATAAGCCACTCATAATACTAAACTCTCGGTGGTTTTGCACTTAGTCCACCATTGAATCTCTAATAGGGTGGTATCTCACACAACCCACCAGTCATTTATACTTATGGTGATTTCGCACTTAGCTCACCAATCATTTATAAGTGATGGTATCGCACACAGCCTATCGATTACTAAAAAATCAGATGGTAACGCACATAGCCCACCGAATATCATATAATTGATGGTATCGTACACAGCCCATCATCACCATCAATAAGATGATAACGCACATAGCTCACCGTTATTTTACATTCATGGATAACAATTCACATGTATATCTCTATTTCAAATGTTCATCCGAGAACACCCTCACACACTTCTATTCTTACTTAACTTTTTACAATACTCGTTCGCATTCACACAATGCATTAATAATTCTATCTCAAACGATTAAGATGTATTGATTACACATAACCCACTAAAGGTTCATCATATACTGAGTTCATCTCAAATTGTTGAATAACACTCTTGAGTCTCATACACATAGTGTCACATTGACATCATACCCTAATAGGGTTTTACCTGCATTAACATATCGATGCCCTGTCCCTAACATGGTCTTATACGAATTCTTACACCTAGGACATATTCCAATATGGTCTTACACGAGACTTTAACTATCATCATATTATGCTATATACATTTCCCATTACTCTTAAATTCAGTTCTCTTTACATCTCATCAAAGATATCTCATACATTCATAGAGTAAATACACATTCCATACAACATTGGAATACTAAATTAACTCATAAGTAATTGCAACATTCGCACATGAACTTACCTCGATGCCGAAAGGGACTTTTTGCCCACATTTCTCTTTTCACCCGTTCTAGGTCCGAAACTCGTTTTCTTTGATCTAGAAAAATGGAATTTACTGATTTAATCACTTATAAATCATAATACACCATAATCTACACTTTAGACAAAAATGATAATTTTGCCCCTATACTTTGGCAAAATTACGATTTTGCTTCTAGGCTCGTAAATAAATTTTCATCACATTTTCTTGTTAAAAAAGCCTAGTTGAACATTTAATCTTCTTACAACTATCCACAATTCCATCTATATCATGCATTAATGAACAAATTACAACTTTTGCATTTTAATCCCAATTAGGTGTTTTCATGACAACACCTTTCACAAAAGTTGTTTCTCACCATACTATCATTCATTTTCTTCCAAAAAAACTCATCAAACAACATAAAATCTAACATGGTAAGTCCCTAGACTTTCAACCATATTGCAAACTAGTCCTCTCAATAGCTAGCTTAAGCTTTGAGGACTCCAAAAATACAAAAATCCTCAAGAATAATCATCAAAATGACTTACTTGAAGAGGAGATGAGCTGCTGGAATTTTGAGCTTCAAAAACCCCCATTCTTGTTTGTATTTTCGGTGGAAGAAGAGAAGAAATAAAAAGATGATAGCTTTTTGCTTATTTCACCTTATTTTATTTCTTTTTAATCACCTAACATGACCACATTTAATGCTCTTGTCCCCTTAGCTTTCCTTGACCGGCCAAACTAATTACCATGGCCTAATTGCACAATTGGGACCTCTAATTTATAATCCATAGCTATTTGGCACCTTTAGCAAATAATATAGAACTTTCGCACTTAATGCAATTTAGTCATTTTTCATAATTTAGCTAAAAATCGCTAAAAGTAGGGCACCAAAATTTTCATGCATCCTTATAAACATGTTATAACACATAACATAACATGAAAATAATTTTCTCTATCCTCGAATTAGTGATTTCGAGATCACTGTTCCGACTAGCCCCTAAATCGGGCTGTTACACGACGAGCCCCGATTAAAGAACTGCGTAAGTATGGTGCAACTAAATTTCTGGGTTTGAAAGGATTCGATCCTTCTACAGCTAAAAATTGGATGGAATCTACTAAAAAAATCTCGTGGTAGTTGGAGATCGAGTTTCAAATCAGAAAGAGGTGATAGAAATCGTGGAAGACAAATGACAGTTTCTACTGGTAGTGTACGAGGTCTATATCAGGATACTAAAATTCCAAATTGTGAACATTGTGGGAAAAAGCATCGGGGTGAGTGTTGGAGATTTACTCGAGGTTGTTTCCATTGTGGATCTACAGAGCATTTCGTTAGAGACTGTCCAAAAACTGAAAATACTACACCAGTTACTTCACAAAGATCTATGCCTACTTCTAGAGGTCGGGGATTAGGCAGAAGCGGTTAATTTTCAAGGGGTGGTGCTAGAAGAGGAAGTGATGTTGCTACCCAACAATCAGAGGCCAGAGTACCGGCTCGAGCATATGTTGTACGGACCCGTGATGAGGGTGATGCACATAATGTGGTGAGAGGTATATTTTTATTGTATTTAGAACTTGTTTATACTTTAATAGATCTGGGATCTTCACATTCATATGTTAATACAAAATTGGTTGAGTCGAGAAATTTAAAATCTGAAATGTCTAGAGTATCAATAGGGCGTGTCCCTATATGCATAAACCGTGGGAGTTACACTGTCCTTCAACATGGCCATGTTACGAGATCACACGGGCGTGTCGCCTTTCCACACAGGCATGTGCCCTTGTTTTTAGTGACAATTTCCAAAGTTTTTTAAAGAACTCGGTTTGGTCCCGAACTGTTTCTAAAGTGTGTTTTGGGCCTCGTAGGCTCATATTAGAGATTTTAAGACAAAGTTTGAAAAGTTTTAAATTTGAACGAACTTTTATGACCCAGAAATGTATGTTAATATGTGTTTAAGTTAGGTAACACCTCGTACCCTATTCCGGCGTCAATACTGGTAAAGAGTGTTACATTTCATGGTATCAGAGCTATGATTTAGTCGATTCTCATACTAACCTAGCGTGTATACGAGTCTAGCTATACATGCCATATATGAATTATGATAGTGTGATGACTCCTGACAATTTAAAATGTGTTTTTATATAGTAAATGGATCCCGACGGAGCAGTAGCGGATGATGTCGAATGTAATGCGTCGGCTCCCGCAGAAGGGACCGCGCCAGAAGAAAGTGAGACCATGACACTGAGTCAGGGCGAAGGGGCTAGAGAAGCCTTCCTCCATATGATGAATTCTTGGTATTCAGAGTTTGTTTGTGCAAACCCGAACACTCCACCTCCTACACCCCCTCCAATCCCTTAGCCTGCTCCTACAGCTCCCCAAGTAGTGGAAATGATTAGAAGGAAAAAAACCTCCGGTAAACAGAATTCGAAAGTAAGGGGCTGAGGAATTTAGAGCGAATATAGATGATGACCCAGAGAGGGCAGAGTTCTGGCTAGAAAACACCATTAGGGTATTCGATGAATTGTCTTGCACACCTGAAGAGTGCATGAAGTGTGTTGTGTCACTCCTACGAGACTCAGCCTACCAATGGTGGAACACTCTTGTGTCGGTTGTACCAAGGGAAAGGATTACATGGGAGTTTTTTCAAGAAGAATTCTGAAAGAAGTATATTAGTCAGAGGTTTATAGACCAGAAGAGGAAGGAATTTCTAGAATTGAAGCAAGGCCGAATGACAGTAACGGAGTATGAGTGAGAGTTTGTGAGGCTCCGAAAATACGCTAGGGAGTGCGAATCTACTGAAGCCATCATGTGTAAGATATTTGAGGACGGATTGAATGAAGACATTCGAATTTTAGTTGGCATTCTAGAGCTCAAAGAATTTGTGGTGCTCGTTGGAAGAGCTTGCAAGGCCGAGTAATTGGCCAAAGAGAAAAGGAAGGCTGATATTGAGACTCGCGACTCAAAGAAAAGATAGTTGGGAAAATCATTTCAGTCCTCCTCCTAGAAATTGAGAGAATTCACTACCCGATCAAATGCTTCAGCGGGATTCTCGAGTAGAAATAAGAATAAGCAGTACACGACGTCTAAAGCTCAAACCACTTCTATTGCGAGTGTTGGTAGTGCTCGACCAAATAAACAGGAGTGTTCGCAGTGTGGTAGATGACATTTCGGTGAGTGTCGAGGAAATGATAGAGCCTATTTCAAGTGCGGTTCACTAGATCAATTCATTTGAAACTGTCCTGAGATGGATGAGAAAGACAGAAAGCAAGATGTGCGAGCGAGTAATGCTCCTTCTAGAGGTAGACCACAGAAGAACCCGGAAAGTGGGGCTAGCAGCAGAGGTGCGCCTAGAGATTCCGCCGTGAGGTCCGAGGGCCAGGCGCCTGCAAGGACTTATGCCATTCGCGCTCGCGAAGAGGCTTTATCCCCAGATGTGATTACGGGTACTTTTTCTCTTCATGATATCTCTGTTGTTGCTTTGATTGATCCGGGGCCTACCCATTCGTATGTTTGTATGAAATTGGTGTCTAGTATGAATATACCTGTTGAGTCTACCGAATTTGTGGTAAAAGTGTCAAACCCTTTAGGTAAGCATGTGCTAGTTGACCAAGTGTGTAGAAATTGTCCTTTGACAATTAGAGGTCATTGTTTTCCGGCTAATCTTATGCTGCTACCGTTTGATGAATTTGACATGATTCTTGGTATGGACTGGTTAGCAGCTCATGATGTGATAGTAAATTGTGGGAGAAAATTTATTGAACTGAAATGTGAAAATGGGGATATCCTTCGGGTTGAATTAGGTGAATCGGATAGCTTGCCTGTAGTGATTTCTTCTTTGGCGGCTGAGAAATGTATAAGAAAAGGGTATGAGTTTTATCTCACGTTTTTGTTGAATACTCGAGTGTTGGAAGTAAAGATTGAGTCAGTGCTTGTGGTATGTGAGTACCTGGATGTGTTTCCGGAAGAGTTGCCCGGATTGCCTCCAATTAGGGAAGTCGAGTTTGGTATTGAGTTGGTCCCTGGTACGGCACCTATTTTGGTTGTCCCGTATAGGATGGCACCATTAGAGTTAAAAGAGTTGAAGGTTCAGCTACAAGAGTTAACGGATAAGGGTTTTGCGAGACCGAGCTATTCTTCATGGGGTGCTCTAGTACTTTTTGTGAAAAAGAAAGACGGGTCGATGAGGTTATGTATTGACTACAGACAACTCAACAAGGTGACTGTGAAGAACAAGTATCCTTTACCAAGGATCGATGATCTCTTTGACCAATTGAAGGGAGCCACAGTGTTTTCTAAGATAGACTCGAGGTCGGTTATTATCGGTGAGAGTTAAGGAACAAGATGTACCGAAAACTGCATTTCGGACGAGGTATGGCCATTATGAGTTCCTCGTCATGCCCTTTGGCTTAACGAATGCTCTTGCAGTATTTATGGATTTAATGAACCGTATTTTCTGATCGTACTTGGATAAGTTCATTGTTGTTTTTATCGATGATATATTAATTTATTCTCGTAATGAGAGTAAGTACGCAGAGCATTTGAGAACTATTTTGCAGACTTTAAGAGATAAGCAGTTGTATGCTAGGTTTAGCAAAAGTGATTTTTGGCTCCAAGAGGTCAGATTTTTAGGACACATCGTGTCGGGTGATGGAATTAGAGTTGACCCGAGTAAGATCTCGGCTATTGTTGAGTGGAAACCGCCGAGGAATGTATTGGAGACTAGAAGATTTCTAGGCTTAGCGGGTTACTACAGATGATTTATTAAAGGATTTTCCATTATTGCTACTCCGATGATGAGGTTGCTACAGAAAGATGTCAAGTTTGAATGGATGGAAAAATGCCAACAGAGTTTCGAGAAACTAAAGGCGTTGTTGACTGAAGCTCCAATTTTAGTGCAACCAGAATCAGGAAAAGAATTTGTAGTGTATAGCGACGCATCCTTGAATGGATTGGGATGTGTGCTCATGCAAGAAGGCAAGGTAATAGCATATGCCTCGAGACAACTGAAGCCGCATGAGAAAAACTATCCGACTCACGACTTAAAGTTAGCCGCCATAGTGTTCGCACTGAAGATTTAGAGACACTATTTGTATGGCGAGAGATGCCGAGTATTCATCGACCATAAAAGTCTAAAGTATTTGATGACTCAAAAGGAGTTAAACCTACGACAGCGAAGATGGCTAGAGCTCATAAAAGATTACGAACTAGTGATCGACTATCAGCCGGGGAAGGCGAACGTGGTCGCCGATGTTTTGAGTAGGAAGTCATTATTTGCCTTGAGGGCTATGAACACTCAGTTGTTAGTAACCGATGATGGTTTGATTTTAGCCGAGTTGAGAGCAAAACCAATGTTTTTGCAAGAGATCTGCGAAGCTTAGAAGGGTGATAAAGAATTGCAAGTTAAGATAACTCAGTGCGAGACGGGTATAGAATCAGACTTTCGGATTGGTTCAGATGGTTATTTAATGTTTCGAGACAGAATTTGTTTACCTAAAGACGATGAGCTTATTCAAAAAATTTTGCATGAGGCACATAGCAGTTGTATGTCTATCCATCCGGGTAGTGTGAAAATGTACAATGACTTGAAGAAAATGTATTGGTGGTCGGGGATGAAAAGAGACATATCAGAGTTTGTCTCTAAGTGTTTAATTTGTCAGCAAGTGAAAGCTGAACACCAAGTACCTTCGGGTTTACTTCAGCCCGTGATGGTTCCCGAGTGGAAATGGGACCGTATTACCATGGGTTTTGTGTCTGGATTGCTGTTGACGCTAAAGAAGAAAGATGTTGTATGAGTTGTGGTTGATAGGCTAACTAAGTTGGCTCATTTTATACCGGTACGTACCGATTATCCACTTGAGAAATTGGTCGATTTGTATGTTTCTGAAATTGTGAGACTTCACGGGGTACCTTTATCGATCATTTCAGATAGAGATTCGAGGTTCACATCATGATTTTTGAAAAAATTACAAGAAGCTTTGGGGACAAAGTTGAATTTTAGCACGGCTTTCCATCTGCAAACCAACGGTCAGTCGGAGAGAGTAATTCAGATTCTTGAAGACATGTTGAGGTGTTGTGTCCTTGAATTCCAAGGTAGTTGGGAAAAGTATTTGCCGCTAGTAGAGTTAGCCTACAACAATAGCTATCAGTCGAGTTTGAGAATGGCGCCTTATGAGGCTTTGTATGGGCGTAAGTGCCGAACGCCCTGTATTGGACCGAACTCAGAGAAAATCAGATTCATGGAGTTGACTTAATCAAAGAGATCGAAGAGAAAGTAAAGGTAATTCATGACTGTTTGAAGGCCGTTTCGGATAGACAGAAATCCTACGCGGATCTAAAACGAAAAAAAATTGAGTTTCAAGTCGGTGATAAGGTGTTTTTGAAAGTATCCCCGTGGAAGAAAGTACTCAGATTCGGTAGGAAAGGCAAATTAAGTCCACGTTTTATTGGACCATATGAGGTGACTGAGAGAATTGGACTGGTAGCATACCGATTAGCTTTACAGTTCGAGTTAGAGAAGATCCATGATGTTTTCCATGTGTCGATGTTGCGCCGTTACCGTTCTAACCCTTCACACGTTCTTTCACCAACAGATGTTAAGATTCGATCAAACATGACTTATGGCAAACAGCCGGTTAAGATCTTAGCCCGAGAGGTCAGGCGATTGAGAAATAAAAGTATAGCACTCGTGAAAATACTATGGCATAGACATGGGGTTGAAGAGGATACATTGGAGCCCGAGGAGACTATGAGAGATCAATACCCAAACCTTTTTAACGGTAAGATTTTCGGGGACGAAAATCCCTAAGGGGGAGAACTGTAATAGCCCGATTTTGGGCCCAGTTGGAATAGTGGTTTCGAGACCACATATCTGAGGACGAAAAAAATATTTTAATATTATTCTATGTGCTATAGCATGATTATATGAGTGCATGAAAATTTTGGTGACTTAATTTTAGTGATTGCATGCTTAATTTTGAAAAAAAAATGACTAAATCGCATAAAGTGCGAAAGTTTTGTTCTACAAGCTAAAAGTGTTAAATAGCTATGGAACACTAAAGTAGAGGTCCTTATTGAGTAAATAGACCAATAAAAGTGGTGGCTAGACATGAATTTTTAATTCATGAAATTGGTCAAAGATTAGGTAGATTTTAGGTGACTTAATTGATAAAATAAAATAAAATAAAGAGAAAAAGATATCACCATTGATCTTCCTCCTCTCCACCAAAATTTTCAGCAAAAATAAGGGTTTTGGAAGCTTGAAATTTCAGCAACTCTTCACCCTTGCAAGTAAGTGTTTTTGATGGTCATTCTTGATGATTTTTGTATTTTTGTGACCCTTGTAGCTTAAGCTAACTAATGGAGGGACTATTTTTCAAAATGGTTGAGATTCTAGGGTTTTACCATGTGAGTATTCATGTTGTTTGCTAAAATTTTATGGAAGAAAATGAATCTTGGTTGTTAAATAAACAACTTTTGTAAAAGGGATTTTCATGAAAACACCTAAAAGGACTATTTTGTGAAGTTTATAAAATAAGCTGTAGATGTGTGAAATAATTGAAAATTTTGTGTTGCTATAAGAGCAATAAAGATTCGGCTAGGCTTGTAAAAGGAGGAAATTTGATTAAAATTGTTCTACGAGCCTAGGGGCAAATCATAATTATGTGAAAGTCTAAGGGCAAACGATAATTTTGCCAAAGTAGGAATTTTGGAATGTCTTGATTAATATGGTGATTAAATAAGTAAATTTTGTCATTATAGATCAAGAAAAATGGAATTCAGACTTAGACCGGGGGAAAACCAAGCTATTGGACTAAATCAAACTAGTCGCCCATATTTTGTATACCGAGGTAAGTTGTACGTAAATAATACGATTTTATTGTTATTATGTATTGAATAATTGATATGGCATAAAGTGTATAATTATTGTTGTGAATATGCATGATGAGAATTGATGTAGTAAAAACTCCCGGTTGAACCTTAGGAATAGATTGGATATCCATGCCATGACATTTGGGTGATATGTGTGCTAGTGTAAGACCATGTCTGGGACATGGCATCGGCCACATTATGAGAGCCAGTGTAAGACCATGTCTGGGACATGGCATCGGCCACATTATGAGAGCCAGTGTAAGACCATGTCTGGGACATGGCATCGGCATTGAGACGAGAGCTAGTGTAAGACCATGTCTGGGACATGGCATCGGCCTCGACCGGTGAGCCAGTGTAAGACCATGTCTGGGACATGGCATCGGTATTTTTACCCTCTTGTGTGAGGCTTATAGGATATCCTTTAGTATTCCAAATGGTTCCACAGATTATTTAAAGCTTATGATAAAGATATGAAATGATATGATCATGTTGTGAGTGGTACAGGTTTTTACTCGAAACTTATGAAATATGAGCTTAGTTATGATGCCTTAATGGTAAGGATGAAATTGAGTAAGTTCTATCTATGAGAATGATCTTGGGACGATCTTGTAATCTTTGGCTTATACTTGTGTTGTGTAAATATATAGTAAATCTACCATTGATAAATCAAGAATGTTGTGTTGGTTTATAATATGCTATGTGTTTAAAGATGCATGGTTGATGTTGTTACTTATTTACATGCAACTTACTAAGCTTTATGCTTACCCATTTCCTTTCCATTTTCTTATAGTATCGCCAAGCTAGCTCAGGGATTAAAGGACGTCGGAGCCTCGATCACACTATCAATCTGAACACTTGGTATAGTTAGATTTATCATTTTGAGTATTGCATGTATAGGGACTTGGTCTTTTGTTAAGTATCATATTGTTGTGGCCAAATGTGTTGGCTTGTCTTAAAGATTGATTCATTTTGTATAAGGCCATGGATGATGGCTAATACTTGTTATTGATATATGAAAACGATGATGTTTTTCATAAATGTGCAATTTGCATGGTGAAATATGTGTGTATGTCTTGGTTGTGGCTGGTTTGGTCAGATGTTTATGTGTGGTTTAGTGTTACTTGATGTGGCTTATATTGGTGCAAGTATGGGTGGCAAAAAGGCTTGGTAAATAGCCTTGTTTTTGTCCGCAATGGTAGGCACACGGGCGTGTGTCTAGGCCGTGTGTGACACACGGTCTGCCCCGTGTGCGTGTAGTCTGGTCGTGTGTCCCCTGCACCTTAATTTGGTAAAACAGAATGCTCAGTAGTAACCACACGGGCTGAGGCACGGCCGTGTATCTCAACCGTGTGGAAGACACGACCATTGTACATAGGCATGTGCCCATGCCGTGTGAAGTCTGCACCTTAAATGCGAAATTAAATTTGCCACATGGCCTAGCACATGGGCGTGTGCATTGGCCGTTTGACCTTAAAGTGTTGCTGACGTCAGAAACAGAATGTCAAGGTTTTAACACACGGGCCGAGACACGGACGTGTCATGGCCGTGTGAGGGACACGGGCCATGGACACGGGCGTGTGTCAGGCCGTGTGAAAACCCCTGTAGGATCAATTTGAGAAATAAATCCACACGGGCAAGGGACACGGGCGTGTCCCTTGCTGCATAAACAGTGGGAGTTACACTGTCCTTCAACATGGCCATGTTACGAGATCACACGGGCGTGCCGCCTTTCCACATGGGCGTGTGCCCCTATTTTTTGTGACATTTTCCAAAGTTTTCTAAAGAACTCGGTTTGGTCCCGAACTGTTTCTAAAGTGTGTTTTGGGCCTCGTAGGCTCATATTAGAGATTTTAAGACAAAGTTTGAAAAGTTTTAAATTTGAACGAACTTTTATGACCCGAAAATATATGTTAATATGTGTTTAAGTTAGGTAACGCCTCGTACCATGTTCCGGCGTCAACACGGGTAAGGGGTGTTACAGGCTTTGAGTAGACACATATTTTTTTCCACTTGTGCTTTCACGATTATCCATATTGTAACCTACTAAGCATATTGATTTGTATTTATTAAACCAAATGCCAAGATCAAATGTACCATAAACGTACCTAATGTTTCATTTGTCTATCTTAACAAGAGATTCTTTAGGATTGGCTTGGTATCTGTCACAAACATAAACACTAAAGCTCAAATAGGGACAACTAGCCGTGAGATAAAGTAAACTATTGATCCTGCTTCTGTAAGTGGTCTAGGAGTGGGCACTCCCTCAACGTCTGTATACAGTTTCTCATTAATAGGCATGGGTGTCTTGGCTAGCTTAGATTTCTTAAGCTCAAACATCTTATACCATAGCTTCAATTCTAAAGTTGTAGCACTATTGCAATTGACAGCCAACATCACATTACAGTAATTATCAAAAGTATGACCTCCCTCTATGATCACTTCGTCGGAATCATTACTAGCAATACACTTGTTTTTAGTGAAATTCACAAGCATACCTTGATCACATAGTTGATTGATGCTTACAATATTTGTTTTGAGATCATCCACCAATTGAACATTCTTCAAATGATGAATTCCAGGAACATTCAGAGTGCCTTTACCAAGTATTTGGCCTTTCTTCCCCTCTCCAAAGGTCATCTCTCTAGTAGGGGAATATTTAAAATCAATCAAATATGATTGGTTACCTGTCATGTGATTAGAATGACCATTGCCTAAATACTATACTCTATCAACAGTGAACTTTAGGGAACGATGTGCAACAAGCAAACATTTGGCTTCTTTCTTCACTCATACTTTTTCTTGCACTTCTCTAATAGTTGTGCCATGGGGTGTGGGCACCAGTTTCCTCCATCTCAGATCATGGAGCATCTTGAAGCAATGTGGTCTTATATGACCAGGGGCATCATAGTAGTGACAAATCACCTTATGAGAATGAACATTCTTCTTGGATGGCTCGAGTATCACAGGCTTTGAACTTTCACCAACTTCCTTCGAACTAGAAGTTTTCATAAAAAATATGTGGGACTAGTCATAATAGTTTTACCTTTATTAACAAAGCTTAGTCTTCCTCTTCCTGGATCTCTCTTCCCAACCGCTAAGATATCATCAAGTTTGTTGTTGTTGGCATTAAACTTTTCAAGCATAAGTGTTGTATCAGCCAGTTCCTTCTTTACCTTCACAAGGATGTCAAAATCCTCTACAAGAAGAGATTCATTAGCTTTTACATGCTTAACCAACATAGAATTCTCATTCTTCAATTTCTTATTTTCCTGTAATAATTGAGAATTGATTTTACACACTTGCCCCCATTTGCCCAACATCTCTTTTTATGTCTTCAAAAATTATTTATTTGAACTAAGATCTAAATCACTATTAGAATCACCATCATCAATAATATTGGCAGGAAAAACAACAAAGTTGTGTTGATCCTCCTCTAAGCCAAATCGATTGGATGAGTCCTCACCACTCCAAGATACACAAAATGTTTTTCTTCTTCTTCTTCTTCTTCGGAGTGTTAGTACACTCAGATTGCATATGACATATCCTTGACAATTATAGTATTGGACTCCGTTCTTCTCATCTTTCTCAGATTCCTCTTTGATTACCACCCATTGGATTCAGTTTTTTGAATATTTGTGATGGCTTCGAACTCCTTTATTCTGGTTGACTACTTCTTGAATGCTTTGTTGAAGTTCTCTATGAGTGAGGCAATATGTTCCTGGAGTTTCTCAAAGCATTTTCGGAAGTTGGCACACCCTTACCCACTTAGAAAGTAATGCTTCTGTCCCCTTTTGTCTTGTTGCATTTGGCATCTTCATGGTTCATCTTGAAAGTTTTCAAAGAACCAATAAGTTCATTGATTGCCTAACTTTCAATATCTTTAGCCTTATCAATAACAATGACCTTAATAAAAAATCTCTTAGGGAGATACCTCAACACCTTTCTAACAAGTTTGGCGCTTGAATATTCTTCTCTTAATGCGAATGCTTGATTTGAAAGAACATATAACTTTGCATAGTACTCTCTAATAGTTTTTAATTCCTGCATTCTCATGCTCTCATATTTGGATGTTAACATTTGCATCTTCGATTGTTTAACAATAGAGGTGCTTTCATGAGCAATCTCTAATATATCCCAAGAAGTCTTTGCAACTGTGCATTTAAAAATTCTCTTAAACTCTTGTATATTCACTCCAAAAAATATTACATATAAAGCCTTAGAGTTTGCATTTTCAAGCCTTTCTTCAACTATAATCCATTATATTTCTGGCTTAACAATTCTACAATTCTCAGTGTCTATTTTGAATTACTCCCATCCAATCAACACAGCTCTCCATGCCTTCTCATCAATGGACATAATATATGCTTTACTGCGTGCTTTCCAGTAAGTATAATTGCCAACCTCTAGCATAAGGGTTCTTGAAGTAGAATCAACACCATGAATCTCCACTAGCTACTTTAAGTGAGGGCTCTGATACCAATTGTTAACAATTCAGTTGTTGCTAAGAATAGAAGTTGCACAACTAAATTGGTGCTTGATATGGTGGGCACTCCTCCAAGCACTAAATGAAAAACATGAATCACACAAGACACAAGAAGATGATTACACAATTCGGCTTCCCTATGTTTGCGGAGCCTAGCTTAGTGAGAAATATTCACTCTCTTCAATAATTATACAAAGTGAATCTACTCAATCACACCCCGTGATAATTTCCCTCACCTTTGTACTTTGAAGACTTGATACTCTTACTACTAAATTCACTCATTGCAAATTCAGCAAGTAAAACCACAACATAAAGGTTTTACTATCAATATGCACTCATACAATAAGAGTCCTCATTTAGAATAGATTAAGTGCTCAATTCTCTCCGTACATAAACCTATACAAGTCTCTCAATTATATAGAATTTATCGAGACTTGCTTACATTAGAAGATCTATCACAATCCTTATAAAACAACCACTATATAAGTTGAATACAATATAATAATAATGAACAAGATAAACAAGAATTCTTGGCAGGTAAGTCTTTTGTGATCCAATCCAATACAACTTCCTTGATTCAAGGGATTAGATAAGGGTGAATTGATTCGATTCAATCTCCAAAATATGTTTCCCCAAGTGATATGATCTTCATTGTTGAGCTAGATATCGTCCATATACTCAGCATAGCCCATATATATAGTTCAATAAATTATCAACACATCAAATCTGAAAATTGTCTTCTCACAGTTTTGGCGGTTAAAGGAGTGGGCATTTCCTCTAGCACCAAATTGCCAGTTTCATATTTACAACAAAAATAAATATTTATATAAAATAATTTAATGTATTTAAATTAATAAATGCAACCAATCTCATATACTATAGCAATGTGTGGTTAAAAAAGGAAATAAATAGTCATGTTCACATTATAGTGTTTTGATGCATGACACTATTTGAAGCACTTATTTACAATTTGGGTAAATTATTGTTTTACTCATTGGCTTTTATATTTTTTAAGTTATTTCATGCCTTTTGTAAAAAATTTTCTTTACAATTTTTTTATATGTTAAATATAAAGTTACTTTTAAATAAGTTATCTTTTATTTTAATATTTTACTTAATTGAATTAATTTTTGATGCTATAATATTAAAATTAATGAATGTTAAATTATTAAGCTTAAAATATAATTTAAAAAAAGGCACATATTAATAACATTTATCAAATTAAATTTATGTTTTTCAAATACAATAAAAGTTAATTATATTCATTGATTAAAGTAGAGTAAAGATATGTAAAATTATTTAAAAATAGAATATTAATACTTTTAACATTAAAAAAAATTAATTTAACAATATATAATAAATAACATTTAAGAAATTATTAATAATATTATTTAAATTCTAATATATTAATATTCAAACCATAAAATATTTTTTTTGTATTATTCTAATATTAAATAACATTAATATAATTAATTTTTAAATTAATTAAATATTTCAAAATATGTTTTAATTACATTAATTTTCAATTTATTAATAATTTTTTTTATAAAAATAATATAAATTTAATATATACAACCAACCAGTATAAAAGAATACAAACTACATCTTTATTAAAAAAAAAAAAACCCTCATGTAATAAGTTAAGTTACCAATGAAAAGAAATCTTAATACATCATAGTGATATCATGCTAGTGTGAATTAATAAAATCATAGGACAATCATATGACTTTATTTAATAAAAATAAATAAATGACGACTTTATTCAATTAAAGTGCATAAAATCTTCCCATTCCGGTCTTGATTTTTGATGCAAGAAACCTAATTTTGATTGTCTTGGAACCATTGGGTAACAAAAAATTTGAATAAAAATCTGCAATTTAACTCGTAATTGTTGGGATTTGCTTCTTTGTGATGAGTTGGGATGTCATCCATTGATTTTCAATACACTTATTATCACCATTAAAATATATAGGACGAATTATCAAAGTCATATTTTTAAATGGTGATTAAAGCTGCATTGAATAAAAATGAACATAAAAGTAACCTATTTAGGATTGGAAGAAGCATCAGCTGGAACCATCGGTACTTTCTTTGCCATTGGAACAAGCAGAAGCATCACCTGTAACCACATCTTTCGAAAAATGTCAAGCCAACATATGTGCAATCTCTGCCTTATGCAGTGGGATGCTGCAAACTAAATCTGCTTCATCCTTGTCAAATTCCATCTTTATTACATCAGTTTTGCATTCCAAAATCAATAAAGTCACATGGCTTGGCGTCAAAAAAGGCAAGTCCTCATTTTGAGATTCCACGCAGGAAGTCAACTTTCAAACCATATGCCAACACTTTGTCCATTAGTGAAATACCTTGCTTTTAAGGGCAGAGACTATTTTAAAATCAATGCATGCCATAGAATTCTAAACCCCATCCTAGTTGATAACCTTTCTTCCCTCCTATCCAACACATTTACACCTACTAAATAATTAATTAAAAATTAAAATATACTCTAAGTTTTTACACCCTTTATACATTTATAAATTAGTTTTCTTACTTTTATTTCAAGAATTTAGTCTCTTTATTTTTCAAATTTAAAATTGCAATTTCAACCGTTAAGACCATTAAAATATTTGTGCTAAATTCAAATTAATTACAATAGTTTTTTTCATGGCTACCAAGTCAATATTTCTTTAATTTCAAAATGTCACAACAATGAACTTAATAAAACAATTTTAACATTGTTGACAATTAGACCTAAATTTTAAAATACAAAAAAAAGGATTAAATTCCAAATATAAGAATAATACAAGGACTTGGAGCATATTTTAACCTTAACTAAATTACATGTATCTATTATAAACTATTTATACTCAATATAACTAAATTACATAATATTAATTATTAGTTACTTATACTTGATCAAGGACTAATCAATGGTACCAAAAAGTATATGTTTAAATTCAAAGAATAACTCAACAAATATGGGACATTAGAATAACTAGAAAAAATTGCATATGATTTTTTTTTTTGTTAATTTTATTAATAACGATATTGTCTAATACTTTCTTGGGGCTAGTGTATTATATAAGATGATTTGATTTTAAATATTGTTAGTTCTTTCTCAAATATTATTAAAAATTTATAATAATGAATATTTTTAGAATTTACAATTTATACAACAAAACAAGTAAAAGTATCATAGTAGTCCCTGTACTAAACTTTAGATTGCATTTTGGTCCCTCTACTGAAAAAATGGACAAATTGATCCTTATACGTTAGATGCAAGAGCAAAAAGCCCTCTGTTAAAAATTTCCCATTAAATACTTATTTTGGTGTTGTATGTATAATGTAGGTACCCAATTTTGCCCGAGCCCGTTCAGAAAACAAAAAAACAATAAAAAATAAATGTCCAAAGTCTTTTATACAGTCCATGTTACATAAATCTTTTTTTGGCCCAAAATTAAACACTTACAGACCACCCAGTAACACGTGACCCAAGCCTGGCCTAATACCCCAAATGACCCAAATTACACGGCCCAAAGGGGCCCAAAATCTTAAACAGCAATCAGAAGACCTAGGGTTTCTGAAACCCTAGGTGCCGCAACGGTGGGAACTCAACAATCGCGCCGCAGCCTCGCACCCAGACCGATCGTCGCGCCGCAATCCTCGTTCGGTCATCGATCACGCCTCATGCCCTCGTCAAGCCGCGAATCGCGCCACCATCACAACCCCACCACTGTCGCGTTCTCGTCGCCTGCACAGAAAAGGGAAGAAAGGAAACCAACAGCAAGAATATGGCAAAGAGATTTGTATTTCCTTTTTTAAATTAATTTTTTGGGTTATAAAAACCCATCCAAAACCTGTATAAAAAAAAAGAAACACGATTGACAGAGAGAAATAAAACAGAGAAATACAAAAAAAAGATTGAAACAGAATACCAATTTTTTTTCTTTAAGGTGATTTTTTTTTTCTTATTCGTATTTTATATTCATGCATGTGTTTTGTATATAAAGAAAAAATAGCAAAAAGAGCGTTTACCTTTCAACGGTGTTTAAAAAGCAGAGATTTTAGCCTCCGGCCACCGTCCGTGGTGGCGCGTGAGGCGCGTGGTGACAGTGGCCACGACGGTCCGATGATGTGATTCGAGCATGGGGAAAGGGATTTGAGAGAGTTTCTTTAAGTTTTTTTTTAAAGCGGTTTTGAAAATGAATTTTTGGCACGAAACCGATTTTTATAACGGTACAAAACGACGCCGTTTTCGCTTAGGCCAATAAGCGCCAAAACGACGTCGTTTTACAATCAGACCCGCGTGTTGACCCGTTTACCCGGGGAGGATTCGCGTATTTCTGTTTAATGGTATAATTGCTATTTTAATCCTCCCGCATTTTCCTATTTTTTAATTCCGTTCAATTTCATTTTCTTTATTTTTATTTTGACCCTAAAAGTTTAATTACTTTTCAATTTAGTCTCTCGGGCAGTTTAAAAACCAAAATCCGAACGGTGCCGTTTTGAAATTTGGCATTATTGCCATTTTAACCCCTGTAATTTAAATGAGTGTTTTAATTTAGTTCTTTTAATCTGTTTTAATTGCTATTTTAATCCCTGTTTATTTGTTTTTTTTATCTTTTTATTTTATATTTAATTATTTTACCTTATTAAATATTATATATTATTTCCTTATATTTATTAATTTACTAATATTACGAAATCCATATATATGTTTTTATATGTATTATTTTTTATATATATTTAATTATTATATTTTATTTTACTTGGCTTAATAATTTATAGATTATTTTATAATTTATTTATTATCTATTATATTAGATTTTAACTTGTATATTATGTAGTATTATATTATTTTTTTATATAAAATTTATAACCTATTTTATTTATATTGCTTATTACATTTATAATTTTTATGATTAATATATTATATATATATATATATGTTTTTACTTAAAATTATTATATCTATTATTTAATGATTATTTTTATTATGTATAATCCTTATATATTATCATTAATAATTTTATATTATTTTATTATATGTTATGATTTTTATTAATTATGATATACATTTATTTGTATCTTTATATTCGTATATTATTGTTTTAACATTTTTTATAATTTATTTATTTATGTTAATTTATTCTTTTATTATTTATTGTTAATATAGTTCGTATAATTACAATTGGTATATATGTTGTAATGTATGATTTACTCAAGCCTTTTTATAAAAATACCTTTTGAATTAAAGCGCTTTACTCAAAGTTTTTCAAAATACAGTGATATGTAATATTCGAAGGATTTCGAGAAGAATCTTGCCCTAACTTATTGGGTTCGATTTTTCTCGTGAAACTTTAGGTCTTACTTATCCATTTTTCCTTAAAAACTGAGATTTATCAATTTTAAATTAAAAAAACCTATTCTTGGAAATTCAAAGTGTTGTGCCTTAACTTACTGGGTTCGACATTTTGCGTCTCGGGGTAGGAATTTCCTAAAATAAAGACGAGCTTATTTTCAAAGTCATAAGGTGCTATACCTTAACTTACTAGGTAAAGTACTTTATTTCTTTGGGATAGGTAAGTCTTGGTTTTCTTTCTAAATAAAAGGATCATATTTTGTAATGTTCTTTATTTTCAACATTCGGACATGATTTTATCAATTTGGTACCAATTTTTGGGCGTTATGAGGGTGCTAACCCTTCCTCATACGTAACCGACTCCCGAACTCGTTTTCTTGTTTTTGTGGACCAAAAATGTTTTAAAATAAAACGTTTTACAAGGTGATCCAATCACACCTAAATAAAAAATATTGGTGGCGACTCCCGTTTTTGTTTTTAAAGTTGATCCCCTTTTTTTCAAAACCCGATTTTAAAATGGTTTCAACAGCTTGGGACTCCACTGGGGACAAATAAGAGAGTCAAGCCGTAAAATTGATAATTTCATGTCCTTTTGTCTGAATTTAAAAATTTTGGTTTTTTTTTTAAAAAAAAACATGATCTCTTTTATTGCATGTTGTTTTAAATATATTGCTCTGCATTGCACTGCATGACCGTCGTGGTCACACCCTTAAGTGGGAGTGAGAAGCTACTCCTTCGTGAGGTTTTCACCTCCGTGCAGGATAGTGAATCGCTTTCGGGATACATCCGTACCTATGTCTTCGTGAGGTTTTCACCTCCGTGCAGCCATGGGGAAATGTATTCCCCTAAACCGAACTCGGTCCATATGAGCCTATAATGGGTGAGGATCGAGGAATCTGCTAGTTCGGGTACCTTAGCTTTAGAGCTAAACCACATATAGTGAACCCTAAGGGCCCACCTTAGGTAGAACTATGTTAAACCCTAGTGGTCACCCTGATAGGTGTTCTAGGTTATTTATTTTTCTTGTGCTAACGTGTTCTCTTTTGTTTTGATTGCATTGCATTCATATCATAGAAAAGAGGTGTTGATTTCAAATTCGATTGCTAAATAGAAAAGTTTGTCATAAGAAAACGGGTTTTTTGATAAAGTGGATTATAATACGGTCTCGTCCGAATATAGTCTAAGTGAACACAACAAGAGAAGACTGATAGCCGGCGAAGGAATACAAGACTTTACTACCCAAGGATTCAAGCAGACAAAGACAAATCGAGAATCACCACGTCTCGACTTTCTTGAAGAAGCTAACGAGTATTATGGAGCAGTGAGTCGCGTCCCAGATCAAGCAAAAAGGAGCTAGAGGAGGCATTATTAGAAGTTTGCAAGACTTGACTTTTGCGAAGAAGGGATTCATGTTTTCACTTGGACTATGAGGATAAGGTCGTGTATGCGATCCGTTTTATATAAAGAAATTTGCTTTCTAGAAAAGTTTTTCTAATGTAACTGAATTCAGAATCAATGCCTCTCTTTCTTTGCATTCATGCATTTGTATTACATCACATCATATGCATTTAAGTTTATAGAAAGAGTCTAATTAGTTGAAAATATAACAGAGAGAGAGAAGGGAAATCTGGAAGCTGAACACCACTACGGTACTGATAATACTCTAGAACGTCATGTTTTTATGTGCTAATTGCATATTTATTTTGAGTATGATTCTACTAATTTGGGCTATTTATGGTCTTTTATCTTATAGGGCTAAATTGGAAACAAAAGAGAAATTAAGGGCCAAAAGCGTGAATTTAGAGATAAAATGGGTCAATGTGCGACAAAGGGAAAGGTTGGTGCCAAAAGTCCAAGCATGGAGGACACAAGGGTTGAAATGCAGAAAGAAGAGTTTTTATTCTATTAGACTCTATTTTGATTATATTAGGATAATTAATATTAAGATAATTATTAAGGATTATTTAATTTAGGATTTATTTTATTTATCTTTATTTATCTTTGATTAATTGTAATTATCTTTAGGAATTTAAGTAGGACTAGTCTATCTATCTTAGCACTATAAATAGGGGATGAAGTGACTCAGTTTTTTGGTTCATCTTTTTCTGTAAACTCTCTCCCCATAAGGCTTTTGTTCTTTCCATTTTCCCTTTTAATAAAACTTCCATTTTTATATTTATTTTCTTTTCCACCACAATTATGAACCACTAAAACCCTTCTAGCCAAAGGTTGCCGAAAATCCCCAAAAAAGGGTTCTTGAGGTTTAGAATCCACACTTAGCCTTCTCAAGAGGGTATTCATCGTTTCTCTGTATTACGGGGCTGATGCTTCCGTCCATGTCCCTTAAGAAGTGATCTTTTCAACGTATACAAAGGCGGCCGCTTTGTATGTTTTGGAAGGATTGCACAGTCGGTTCGTTAGCTTACTGCGTCAGAGGTTGGCGAGCCCAAGAGACAAAATGGCGTGGGATTCGCCATTGAGAAACGTTGATCTAGCATAAGATGATCCCGCAAGAGCGATTGTTGACTAGAGTCAGGTTCCACCAAATTGAAGTTTAAATCTTTGGAGCTGGTGGTTGTAGGCGTCCTCTTCCACTATAACTGGCTTATTCGGTTTGAGAAGGATCATCTAAAAGCCAAGGATTGAGCCCAAGGCGGATCGAAGCAACCGGAGGCTGGAATCTCCCCATAAGAATTTCTTTATCTCAACTCTACTTTTTATTTTTAATTTTCGCAATTTCCATTCGACTTCTCAATTCTGTTTTTTTAATTTTATTTTCATTTCAAGATCAAACCTTTCAATTCTGTTATTTTTATTTTTTTCAGGAACGCAGGTTTTCTTGGGCACGAATCTGCCCAGGATTTCGAGAAACAAGTATTCGTATAATCCGGTCCCTGAGGATTCGACCCTACTTCCCTTTTACTGTTATTTTCATTATTTTGCGAGGAATAGGATATATTTGGTGCTTTCAACGATGCATCAAATTTTGGCGTCGTTGCCGGGGATCGGTAATGTACTAATCTTGTTTTTTGTTTCTTATGACCAGATCTGCTCCAGGAACTCTTGCGTTTGACTCGAAGATTGATAAGACTGCAAAAGCTAATCGCAAGGAAACAAAGCTAAGGAAAAAGCAGTCAGTGGTGGTTGAGACTCAAAGTAATCCACCGCCAAAAATCAGAATCGATGACGAAGCAGAGTCTAGGGTTAACGAAAACCCTACCCAAACTTTTGAAGGCGAAAAAGTAGAAGTCGATTCCCCAGAAGGAGTGCTTAACGCTAGGGTTGACGGAAACCCTAATTCAGCACTTCAACCTATAGCTCAAACAATTCGGCAACTGGCCGAAGCTCCGACAGAACAACCGCCATTGTGCATCGCATATCCTACTATGGATACCGATTTTGAGCTGAAGTCGGGGTTAATTCATTCTTCGCCAACTTTTCGAGGGTTACAAAATGAAAACCCCCATAAACATTTGAAGGAGTTTCATATGGTTTGTCTGAGTATGAAACCTCAAGGCGTAACTGAGGATCAAATTAAATTGCGCGCTTTCTTTTTTTCCCTAGTAGATTCAGCTAGGGAATGGTTATTTTATTTACCTCCTGGATCTATTACAACTTGGGCTGATTTATCTCGTTTATTTCTCAACAGGTTTTTTCCAGCATCTAGAGCAGCTGAGCTAAGAAGGGAGATCGTGGGAATAAGGCAAAAAGAAGCAGAGACTCTTTATGATTATTGGGAACGGTTTAAAAAGTTGTGTGCGAGCTGCCCACAACACGGTATAACAGAGCAATCTCTCCTCCAGTACTTTTATGAAGGCTTGAAACCCATGGAGATGAATATGGTAGACGCCGCTAGTGGAGGAGCGTTGGTCAACAAGACTCCCCAACAAGCAAGGGACTTAATCTCCACAATGGCTACAAATTCTCAGCAGTTCCGAGCCAATACTGAACCCCCTAGAAGGGTTCACCATCTAAGTAATTCAACCTTAGAGGATAAAGTTGATAGACTCACTAATATAATGAATTCTCTTATTGCAGAAAAGGCTAAACCAGCTCGGTTATGTGGAATATGTGCTACACCTGATCATGCAACTGACACATGTCCCAGTTTGTATGATGACTCTATGGCTCATTTAGATGCAGTGGGAAATTTCCCTGGACCACCACAGAAGCGATATGATCCCTACGCTAATACCTACAACATAGGATGGAGGGACCATTCCAACTTGAGTTATGGGACCAACCCACTGTAACATCCTGAAAAGGGCCTATGCATTTTTGGTTTAATTGTACGAAATGACATATCTTATGTGTTATGAATATATTTTGAACACTTTTGGAAACCTGGAAATGAATGGAAATGTTAAGTTTAAAAGAGGAAAGTGAACATTTTTAGAACCTTGGAAATGTAAGGAAAAGTCTTGTAAGGAAATGTCATGGAAATGTAAGGAAATGTCTTGTAAGGAAATGTCATGGAAATGTAAGGAAATGTCAAGTTTACAGAGCCGATCGAAAATTTTTGGAAACTTAGAAATGACCTAGAAATGACGAGTTTTAAGGTTTAAAAGGGGAAATTAAGGCAAGGTGGCCTTAAAAGAAAAAGTTTGTGAAATTTGACACACAACACAGCTTGGAAAAGTGGTCCAAGATGCCACTTAGGGCCTATGGAAATGGCGCCATATGCAAGAGGAATGGGCCTAAGTTCGAGTCATATGGGAAGCAAATAAAAGAAATTTTATTTTGCTACAAGGAGCAGAGAGGTGGACGGCACATGGCTATAAATTAGGAGCTTTTATTATTTTATAAATAGTGGATAAATAACGGATTTATTTATCATTATTGTCAAAAGATAATTGTTGGATTAAATTCTTTTAATTTGAATAAAGAGATAAAGAGGAAAATAAGGGAGAAGTGATGGCCAAGTAAGGGACTTTGAGTTTAATAATTTTGGCTAAGTAAGGATAGTTCTTTGAATTATCTTTTATTTTAAGTGATAATTAAAGGATAAAGTTATCGATAGAGGAGTGGTGGCCAAGTAATGGACTCCTTAGATGATAATTTCGGCTATAAAAGGAAGGAAGGAGGGCTACTCATGAATTTGTGCTTCCTCCTTTCTCCGCGAATTCTTAGTGCTCTCTTCTCTTTTCTTTCTTTTCTTTTGTCAAGTCGAAATTAAGTAATTGTTGGAACCTAGCCGAATATTTTTCTCTCCATTAGAAGCCATAGCCTAATCCTCCATCTTTATTCTTCCTTCTCTTTCTTTCTAATCCTCCAAAAGCCGAAAGTTGTGAGATCATCATCTAGCCATAGCCAGAATCTCGAAGGTTGAAGTGAAGGTGCAATCGATTTCTTCAAGTAAGGGTAAGATCTCATTCGGTTTCATCTTTTTTCTTAAGATTTGCCAAATCTAGGACTAGCCCCATTAATATCTTGTTGCCGAAACTTTGAAGAGATCTTTCGGGATTTACTAAGTGTCGACTACAAGGAAGGAGAAGTTCTTTTCAGAAAGGTACACCATAGGCCACGTGTTCCCTAGTTATTCGGTGAGTTTCTGGATTTAAAATCCACAAGGTAAGTGTCTATAGTATTCGGCCAAGGCCATGTTTGGTAAATATATGTGTTCATTAATTATTCAAAAGCCGAAAACTAACCAAGTTAATTGATTCAATGCTTGGCCGAATGCAAGAAGAGTATAGCAGAGATTTCAAGACTTGATTCTTAAGTCAAACGGCAACAAGGTAAGTTTAAGTATACTAATCCTACTAGGATTTGGATTTATGGCTGAATGGCTTTTTATTAAAGTAGTAGGTGATTAATCAAATGTAGGGATTAAGGATCTAAGCATTAGATCAAGCTTTTCGGGATTTCAAGACCCTTTCGGTAAGTATGATAAGTTGTGGATATTTGGTTAAGAATTCGTATATTGATGATTAAATCGATTGTTCTGATTAAGTGTGTTGATGGAGGCGAATACCATTCAAGAAGGGAATGGGAAGGTCCTATCCCGAAGTTTAAGAAGAGATCTGTCTCGCGATTAGGGATTGGCCACCGGGGTGTGGACCAAACACGAACAAGAAAGTAGGCAAATAGCCGTAGTATCGCCTAGTGATAGCATCGATGATCGAAAGCATAGTTCTCAAGTGGTCGGTGTGTGATTAACCCACCGTTTTTCTGTATATGATATGTATGTGAAATGTGTATGTATTATGAATGTGCTAACTAGTGCAAAGTGGAAATTGTGATAAGGATACCCTCGAGGGTATGTCGATAATCCGGTAAGTACCAAACTGATGATATGTGATTACTAATATGAATATGTGATAATATGCTTGATGAACATGCTCATGCATCATTACATTGTATCATTATTTTATGTGGCATGTGCATGGGTTGGGATATGAAAGAAGGTACGGGTGTACTCGAGTACGTGGTTTGATGTTAGCCTTGAGCTACATCGTGGATTGACGTTGATCGAGGTCACGTTGTGGATTAATTGCGATTTAGTTCGCGCGGCTTGATGAGTGGCTATGTGCCTCATCGTGGTTGATATCGGCTATGTGCCATATCGTGGTTGATGAGTGACTATGTGTCCCATCGTGGTTTTTGATGTTAGCCTTGAGCTACATCGTGGATTGACGTTGGATCGAGGTCACGTTGTGGATTAATTGCGATTTAGTTCGCGTGGCTTGATGAGTGGCTATGTGCCTCATCGTGGTTGATATCGATTATGTGCCATATCGTGGTTGATGAGTGACTATGTGACCCATCGTGGTTTTGGTGTTAGCTTCGGCTACATCGTGGATTGGCGCCGATCGAGGTTGCGTTGTGGACTATTGTGCTTAATTGCACGTGGGGCAGCGTGATTGCCTTTGGAGTGAAAAGGAGAGGGTGATTTGATAATCCCCTCGTGTGTGGTAAATTTGGATAAGGGGTGTGTAGCGGATGGACCCTAGGTTTGGGTTGGGCTTCATAATTGCATGATTTCGTATGTGAACATATGTGGAAATGGGCAAAGCCAAAGTATATGAATGTGGATCGGTGTGGAAATGGGCTAAGCCAAAGATGTGGAAATTATGTGGTTAACTACCCTATTAGATGAATGTGATATGAATATGGGCCAAGCCCAGAATGTGATAACATGTGAATTTGATAATTGATATCGATATATGAGTTAATATGTGGTTAACATGTGGGTGGAATTCGGTGGACTAATTACACATCGAGTGCAGTATAACTCACCCAATTTTTATTAAACATCGCCGATGATTCGTGGTGATTGGACCGGGTTGGAGTGGATACGAGGTGGCCCATGCGAAGACATCTTCTTTATTTTATTCATTTATTATTAAGAACTTTTGTTTAATTATTTATTGTAATAAGGCCCAGATTAAAGTATTTAAGTATTTCTATTTGAGCATTTTTATTATGTTTAAGCTAGACGACCATTAAATTATTATTTGGAAGTGCTTTTAATTTGGATATTTTTGTCAAGCTTATATTATTTAGAATTTTTAATTGGACTGGTTTTCAAATGACAAAATTTTTAATGTTTTCCCAAAAGTGAAATCAGTCTTCAAACATTTTTCCGCAGTTGGCATCTCAAATTTGGCCGTGAACGAATGGGCCGAGTTTGGGGTGTTACTGATTTTAGTATCGAGCCCGGTTCAAAACTCGGCCTTGAGGTTTGGGTCCAAAAATATTTTTTTCAAAGATGGGCTTTTCAAAAGTATGGGCTTTCATAAACTTTTTCAGTTATTCGGCATGGCACTGTATCTCCTACCAAAGTCCACTGTAAGTACTTCTAATTATTGAAGTGACTTGTTTATGTGAATCTATTATGGGCTTATTTGGGCTCGTAGATTAGAATATTAGGGCTATTGAACCCTAGGGCTAGTGCACTCAAACACATGCATAAGACTTAAGGACTATTAAACAAACTCGTGAAGTAAGTCGCCAGAAAGTGGGGTGTGGCAACCATTGTGCGCATGTCTCAGGAGTGGATTCGATGAAGAGCTTGGTATTTAAGCAGTCCTAGCGACTCACCTCCTCTTTACTCGAATCCTACCAGTGCGTAGCTACGGTTCTCACCCTAACCAAGAGGACTTATTCACTGCTAAACCCGATAATTAAAACCCGAAAGGGACTAGCCATGATAAAAACCCTAGTTTTAAAATCCCAAATTACCCTTTTAATTGTAGTAAAAGATTATTGTGAAAATTTTTCCAAAATATCTCCGATTTACAAAATTACAAAAATGCCCCTGTATTGTAAATTACTAAAATACCCTTAGTTCTTAAGATTTTCAAAAATACCTCGACGTTTGCTACAATATTTCTACTTTACAAAAATACCAAAAACTTCATTTTACAAATAACAAGATACCCTCGATTTTGAAAATTTACTGAGGCGCCACGACTTCCAAAATTACCGAAATAACCTCGATTTCAAATTTTTGCAACACCTCGATTTGGAAAACAAAATAACCCAGAGATTTTGTAAATTCTGAAATACCTCTAATTTGAAAAATATTTTCGAATTGACCCCGATTTATTACCAAAATACCCCTGTAGGGAAAATGACGAAATTACCCATGGGTAGGGAAATGGATGGAATGGCCATAAAAGTGTAGTGAATGATGTTGTGAATGAATGTGACTTCATGGAGAAATGAATGTGTCTCTGCTTATGAATGTGAATGTGACTCCCTGAGTTAGAGTAGTGAACTTGAACTGAACATTTGTGTGATCGAAAGAACTACTTCTAAATATCTTTATATCATAAAATTATTCGCGGTTAATAAGTGGAACAAAATTCTGATGCATAAAACTTTTTAATCAGATAAGTCGCGACGTTAGAAATGAGTTCTAGGGGACGTGAACTTAAAAAAATTGTGCCTAGGAAGTATGATGATTCTATTAAGATCAGAGTGCGCAGCATAAGCGTAGTGCGGTGAGTTAAGATGTACGATTATTCGTTAATAAGTAATTTCGAGGACGAAATTATTTTTAAGGAGGGTAGAACTGTAACATCACGAAAAGGGCCTATGCATTTTTGGTTTAATTTGTACGAAATGACATATCTTATGTGTTATGAATATATTTTGAACACTTTTGGAAACACGGAAATGAATGGAAATGTTAAGTTTAAAAGAGGAAAGTGAACATTTTTAGAACCTTGGAAATGTAAGGAAATGTCTTGTAAGGAAATGTCTTGGAAATGTAAGGAAATGTCTTGTAAGGAAATGTCATGGAAATGTAAGGAAATGTCAAGTTCTGAGCCGATCGAAAATTTTTGGAAACTTAGAAATGACCTAGAAATGACGAGTTTTAAGGTTTAAAAGGGGAAATTAAGGCAAGGTGGCCTTAAAAGAAAAAGTTTGTGAAATTTGACACACAAACATGGGCTTGGAAAAGTGGTCTCAAGATGCCACTTAGGGCCTATGGAAATGGCGCCATATGCAAGAGGAATGGGCCTAAGTTCGAAGTCACATGGGAAGCAAATAAAAGAAATTTTATTTTGCTACAAGGAGCAGAGAGGTGGACGGCACATGGCTATAAATTAGGAGCTTTTATTATTTTATAAATAGTGGAAAAATAAGGGATTTATTTATCATTATTTTCAAGAGATAATTGTTGGATTAAATTCTTTTAATTTGAATAAAGAGATAAAGAGGAAAATAAGGGAGAAGTGATGGCCAAGTAAGGGACTTTGAGTTTAATAATTTTGGCTAAGTAAGGATAGTTGCTGAATTATCTTTTATTTTAAGTGATAATTAAAGGATAAAGTTATCAGATAGAGGAGTGGTGGCCAAGTAAGGGACTCCTTAGATGATAATTTCGGCTATAAAAGGAAGGAAGGAGGGCTACTCATGAATTTGTGCTTCCTCCTTTTCTCGCCGAATTCTTAGTGCTCTCTTCTCTTCTTTTCTTTCTTTTCTTTTGTCAAGCCGAAATTAAGTAATTGTTGGAACCTAGCCGAATATTTTCCTCTCCATTAGAAGCCATAGTCGAATCCTCCATCTTTATTCTTCCTTCTATTTTCTTTCTAATCCCTCCAAAAGCCGAAAGTTGTGAGATCATCATCTAGCCATAGCCGAATCTCTGAAGGTTGAAGTGAAGGTGCAATCGATTTCTTCAAGTAAGGGTAAGATCTCATTCGGTTTCATCTTTTTTCTTAAGATTTGCCAAATCTAGGACTAGCCCCATTAATATCTTGTTGCCGAAACTTTGAAGAGATCTTTCGGGATTTACTAAGTGTCGACTACAAGGAAGGAGAAGTTCTTTTCCGAAGGTACACCATAGGCCACGTGTTCCCTAGTTATTATTCGGTGAGTTTCGGATTTAAAATCCACAAGGTAAGTGTCTATAGTATTCGGCCAAGGCCATGTTTGGTAAATATATGTGTTCATTAATTATTCAAAAGCGAAAACTAACCAAGTTAATTGATTCAATGCTTGGCCGAATGCAAGAAGAGTATAGCAGAGATTTCAAGACTTGATTCTTAAGTCAAACGGCAACAAGGTAAGTTTAAGTATACTAATCCTACTAGGATTTGGATTTATGGCGAATGGCTTTTTATTAAAGTAGTAGGTGATTAATCAAATGTAGGGATTAAGGATCTAAGCATTAGATCAAGCTTTTCAGATTTCAAGACCCTTTCGGTAAGTATGATAAGTTGTGGATATTTGGTTAAGAATTCGTATATTGATGATTAAATCGATTGTTCTAATTAAGTGTGTTGATGGAGGCGAATACCATTCAAGAAGGAAAGGAAGGTCCTATATCGAAGTTTAAGAAGAGATCTGCTCTCGCGAGTTAGGGATTGGCCATCGGGGTGTGGACTAGCGTCAAAATAAGAAAGTAGGCAAATAGCCGTAGTATCGCCTAGTGATAGCATCAGTATCAAAAACATAGTTCTCCAAGTGGTCAGGTGTGTGATTAACCCACCGTTTTCTAGGTATATGATATGTATGTGAAATGTGTATGTATTATGAATGTGCTAACTAGTGCAGTGGAAATTGTGATAAGGATACCCTCAAGGGGTATGTCGATAATCCAGTAAGTACCAAACCTGATGATATGTGATTACTAATATGAATATGTGATAATATGCTTGATGAACATGCTCATGCATCATTACATTGTATCATTATTTTATGTGGCATGTGCATGGGTTGGGATATGAAAGAAGGTACGGGTGTACTTTGTGCACGTGGTTTGATGTTAGCCTTGAGCTACATCGTGGATTGACGTTGGATCGAGGTCACGTTGTGGATTAATTGCGATTTAGTTCGCGTGGCTTGATGAGTGGCTATGTGCCTCATCGTGGTTGATATCGGCTATATGCCATATCGTGGTTGATGAGTGACTATGTGTCCCATCGTGGTTTTTGATGTTAGCCTTGAGCTACATCGTGGATTGACTTTGACTGAGGTCACATTGTGGATTAATTGCGATTTAGTTCGCGTGGCTTGATGAGTGGCTATGTGCCTCATCGTGGTTGATATCGGCTATGTGCCATATCGTGGTTGATGAGTGACTATGAGTCCCATCGTGGTTTTGGTGTTAGCTACGGCTACATCGTGGATTGATGTTGACTGAGGTCACGTTGTGGATTAATTGCGATTTAGTTCGCGTGGCTTGATGAGTGGCTATGTGCCTCATCGTGGTTGATATCGGTTATGTGCCATATCGTGGTTGATGAGTGACTATGTGTCCCATCGTGGTTTTGGTGTTAGCTACGGCTACATCGTGGATTGGCACTGACTGAGGTCGCGTTGTGGACTATTGTTCTTAATTGCACGTGGACGGTAGTGATTGCCTTTGGAGTGAAAAGGAGAGGGTGATTTGATAATCCCGGTGTGTGGTAGGCTGGATAAGGGGGTGTGTAGCGGATGGACCCTAGGTTTGGGTTGGGCTTCATAATTGCATGATTTCGTATGTGAACATATGTGGAAATGGGCAAAGCCCAGTATATGAATGTGGATCAGTGTGGAAATGGGCTAAGCCCAGTATGTGGAAATTATGTGGTTAACTACCCTATTAGATGAATGTGATATGAATATGGGCCAAGCCCAGAATGTGATAACATGTGAATTTGATAATTGATATCTGATATATGAGTTAATATGTGGTTAACATGTGGGTGGAATTCAGTGGACTAATTACACACTGAGTCTGTATGACTCACCCAATTTTTATTAAACATCGCAGATGATTCGTGGTGATTGGACCGGGTTGGAGTGGATACGAGGTGGCCCATCAGAAGACATCTTCTTTATTTTATTGATTTATTACTAAGAACTTTTGTTTAATTATTTATTGTAATAAGGCCCAGTTAAAGTATTTAAGTATTTCTATTTGAGCATTTTTATTATGTTTAAGCTAGACGACCATTAAATTATTATTTGGAAGTGCTTTTAATTTGGATATTTTTGTCAAGCTTATATTATTTAGAATTTTTAATTGGACCTGGTTTTCAAATGACAAAATTTTTAATGTTTTTCCCAAAAGTGAAATCAGTCTTCAAACGTTTTTCCGCAGTGGCATCTCAAATTCGGTCGTAACGAATGGGCCGGGTTTGGGGTGTTACACCCATGGTATAACCAGCCATACCAAAATCAACTTCCACAACAGCCTCGAGATTCAGGTAATTTCTTAGAAACCATGGTCAATAATTTAGCAGCTAATGTCCTAGATTTTCAACAGCAAACTCTTAATTTCCAAAGAGAAATAAAGGATTTTCAACAGAAAACTGAGGCGTCTATAAGAGAATTGACCATATCAGTTGAGAAATTGAACTCTCAAGGGAAGCTGCCGTCACAAACAGAACCGAATCCAAGTCGAAACGCGAATGCAGTGACGTTGCGAAGTGGAAAGGTACTGGAACCAATTCCTGATAGGAATCTTGGCCAAGAAATCGCCCAAGAAAAGCCCAAGAAAGGTGAACAGGTCCGAACGAAACCCCCATTGCCCATAATTCAACCTCCATTTCCAGAACGATTCCACCAGTGTCGAAGAGGTAAGGAGGACAAGGAAATCCTTGAAACATTTAGGAACGTCGAGATCAATATTCCGTTGTTGGACGCTATCAAACAAATACTGAGGTATGCTAAATTTCTTAAAGAGCTTTGCACCAACAAACAAAAGTTAACAGGTAATGAAAGGGTAAATGTTGGTGAAAATATGTCCGCAGTGTTACAGTGGAAAATGCCGGCAAAATGTAAGGATAGGGGCATGTTTGCAATACCATGCAAAATAGGTCATTTGGGAATTAAAAAGGCTATGTGTGATCTAGGAGCTTCCATAAATGTAATGCCATATTCTATTTATGAATCACTTAACGTAGGTTTTTTAACAAAAACAGGTGTTATCATTCAACTAGCAGACAGGTCCGTTGTGCATCCCGAAGGAGTCCTCGAGGACGTGTTGGTAAAAGTTAACGAACTTATTTTTCCTGCAGAATTTTATGTGATAAAAATGGAGGAGGATAGTGCTCCTGGATCTTCAGATCTCTTGTTAGGACGACCCTTCCTTAGTACGGCTAGTACTAAAATCGGCGTTCAAGTGGAACTCTCACGATGGAGTTTGATGGGGAGATCATGAAGTTTAATGTCTACGATGCCATTAGCCATCCCAGTGAAATCTTGAGCGTAAATTGTGTCGACATAATTGACTCTTTAGTGGAAGAAAATTTTGAGTCAATTTATGGAGATAAATCTAAAATAATGTTTGATGATTTTGAATCATTAATAAATTATTGGCTCCTATGGATACTAAACTTCTACCTTCATTTGTGCAGAATCGAATCAGATCCGAAATTAAAACCACTTCTTGAGCATCTCAAATTCACATTTTCGGAAAATGATGAGAACATTGCCGACTTAAAAGGGATTAACCCCTTGGAGGAAAATATGAAACCAATGAAAGAGGCGCAAGGACGATTAAACCCAAATATGGTGGATGTGATAAAAAATGAGAACTTCCAAGCTCATACGATTAAAAAGATTTATTTTGAGCCACCGTAGAACCATTTAAGTCGTCGAGCTAATGACATTAAACAAGCGCTTATTGGGAGGCAACCCAATCTTTATTTTATTTTATTTTATTTTATTTATTTTTATTTTTATTTTTATTTTTATTTCTTATTTATTATTTTCCTTTCCTTTCCTTTCTTTTTTTTTATTTTTTTATTTAAATATTAATAAATTTTTCTTCTTCCATCTAGGTAAAACGGAGCGAAAATACTAAGAAAAGGGAGACAAGTCAGAACCAAACTGAAATTACTATCCACGGCACCAAACAGCCTCTATTCCAAATACTATTCCAGCCCAGAATGCCATATCCCTGCAGCCAAACTACCCTATTCCTGCACCCAACCATCCTTATCCCTGAACCCAAATATCACCTTTCAGCCAAATAAAACCTCCAAAACCTAAATTTTTTCCCAAATTTCCTTCCCTAACTCCATTACCGCCGAAAACTCACCCCTCTCCACCAACCACCACCGTTCGCCGTTCGAATGGTGCGAACCCGAAGCTGCGCCACCGCTGAGCCTCCCTTCTCCATCAACTCGCGTCGTCGCCACCTCTCTGCACCACAAGCCATCGGGCCCACCATATCGTCCCCTTCACACGCAAGTCCCAGAAATCGATAAGTAGCTGACGGGAGTTTTTCTAAAATTTTCTACCTATTTATTTCTTTTGCGCCCACATTGAGGACAATGTGTTTTAAGTAGGGGAAGGTACTCTTCGTATTATTGTTGTCTTCTCTTTGTGATTCGTGTTTCTTTGCTTGAGGCTCCATTTTGTCCATTTTTTTAAGAATATTCGTCGCTTTTCATGCCCAAGAATTTGACCACGACCGCCATCGTTTGACCTACACGCATGATTCTTGGCTCTTTGAGTTAATTATGATTACATCATTTGATTTTATCTCCAATTGTTTTATTTTTATTAGGCTAAAAATAATTATGATTAATAAGTTAACTCTATCTTGCTTTTCGTAAAATTGATCAAGTTTAATATCAAGTGGACACTTAATACAATTGCATGCTTAAATTATGTTCATGTCTATTAGGTGGTTACTAAAACTTATTTTCGACACTTGATTATTTCTCTTAGGTCCTCCAAAATTAAAATTTTGTGTAAATTTTGTTTAATAAATGTTTCAAGGTTATGAGTGCGACTTAGAAGCGTGATCGATGAATAACGGGGTAGGGTGCACAGGTTGTCATTCTACTTCGCGTCAAAAGGTTGTGTGACGTGATAGGTAAAACTCCGCTAACCAAGGTTATGAGTGCGGCTTAGAACGTGACTGACTGAGTAACCGGGGTAGGGTGCTTGGGTTGTCATTCTATTTCGCGTCAAAAGGTTGTGTGACGTGATGGGTAAAACTCCGCTAACCGGAAATAAATAAATTTTAGGAGTATGTTGGGCTGAGTAATCGGGGTGGGGTGCTTGGGTTGTCATCTCTCTTCGCGTCAAAAGGTTCAATATGTTCCTAAGTAAATAAATAAATAAATAAAAAAGAAAAGAAGAACAAATGACGAACAAGGTCAATCCAAGTGTAAAGAGGATCATTGACGAGATACCCTGCGTTCATACATCTGGTCATTACACCCAGGGAATGGTGTAACAGATTGAAAGTAGTACAAGTTCTGTACCTCAATGGTAAATGAAAGATGGAAGAAATTAAAAGTTATTCCCCTGAAGTTGCAGTGGGAGATACCAATTCATGTCCCAAGGTTCAAGTAGAGAGGACTCAGAATTACCGTGGGGCAAATTATTTGAGCAGAACATGAGTGAAAAACAAATGAGTAATAACACCTAGGATAGGAATCATACTCATAACATTTTTGTAAATTTCATTAGGAGCATTTGATTCATTTCGGTCATTGCATCCTAATCCTTAAAATAGGAATCATCTTCATAACATTTTCATAACATGTCTAAATAGGAGCATCTGATGCATTTCGATCAAAGTATCCTAAATATTGGACATAAACATATACCCATTCTACAGGTTATGTAGCAAGGTAGAAGACATTAGTCTGGTATCCCTGAGTTTGCAGGGAGCAGATTAAAATAATAGATCTGACAATCCTGAGATTGCAGGAGCAGATCAGAGACATCAGTCCTATCTCCCTGACCAGCATTGGAATAGGTCAAAGATTGTAGATCTTGTCACCCTAAGCAGTAGGGAACCCAGATCAAACGAAAAATCTTGTCTCCTAAGCGGTAGTGGAACAGATTTAAGCCACCACCACCCTATCTCCACGACCAAAGAGTGGAATAGGTCAAAGATTGTAGATCTTGTCGCCCTAAGCGATGAGGACCAAGATCGAATGGCAAATCTTGTCTCCCTAAGCAGTAGTGGAACAGATTTAAGCCATCAGCCCTATCTCCCTGACCAGCAGTGGAATAGGTCAAAGATTGTAGATCTTGTCACCCTAAGCAGTAGAGAACCAAGATCGAATGGCAAATCTTGTCTCCCTAAGCAGTAGTGAAACAGATTTAAGCCACCAGCCCTATCTCCCTGAGGTTTGCAGCGGAGTAGACTAAAAACAGAAGATTTTATCTCCCTGAAGTTGCAGTGGAGCAAATCAAAAGCAGAAGATCTTATCTTCCTAAAGTTGTAGGAAGCAGATCGACGACGTTTTATTCTTATCTCCCTGAGGTTGCAGCGGAATAGACTAAAAACAGAAGATTTTATCTCCCTGAAGTTACAGTGGAGTAAATCGAAAGCAGAAGATCTTATCTTCTTAAAGTTGTAGGAAGCAGATCGAAGACGTTATAGTCTTATCTCCCTGAGGTTGCAGTGGAGTAGACTACAAACAGAAGATTTTATCTCCCTGAAGTTGCAGTGGAGTAAATCGAAAGCAGAAGATCTTATCTTCCTAAAGTTGTAGGAAGCAGATCGAAGACGTTATAGTCTTATCTCCCTGAGGTTGCAGTGGAGTAGACTACAAACAGAAGATTTTATCTCCCTAAAGTTGCAGTGGAGTAAATCGAAAGCAGAAGATCTTATCTTCCTAAAGTTGTAGGAAGCAGATCGAAGACGTTATAGTCTTATCTCCCTGAAGTTGCAATGGAGTAGATTACAAATAGAAGATTTTATCTCCTGAAGTTGCAGTGGAGCAAACCGAAAGTAGAAGATCTTATCTTCCTAAAGTTGTAGGAAGCAGATCGAAGACGTTTTAGTCTTATCTCCCTGAGGTTGCAGCGGAGTAGACTACAAACAGAAGATTTTATCTACCTGAAGTTGCAGTGGAGCAAATTGAAAACAGAAGATCTCATCTTCCTGAAGTTGTAGGAACCAGATCAAACACCATTTCAGCCTTATCTCCCTGAAGTTGTAGGGAGTAGACTGAAGAAAGAAGATCTTATCTTCCTGAAGTTGCAGGAAGCAGATCAAAAGCACTTTCAGCTGTATCTCCTTGGAATTACAGTGGAGTTAGAAGACATTTGAAGACGACCAAGAAGCCAAAGCTCTGCCAAGACTGGGCAAAATTGGTCCTTTTATAGTCTTTGCTCTACTCTCATTACATGACAATGAGTAAAGAGGGGCAGCTGTAGGTACCCAATTTTGCCCGAGCCCGTTCAGAAAACAAAAAAAACAATAAAAAATAAATGTCCAAAGTCTTTTATACAGTCCATGTTACATAAATCTTTTTTTGGCCCAAAATTAAACACTTACAGACCACCCAGTAACACGTGACCCAAACCTGGCCTAATACCCCAAATGACCCAAATTACACGGCCCAAAGGGCTCAAAATCTTAAGCAACAATCGAAGACCTAGGGTTTACGAACCTAAGCGCCGCGAACGGTGGCAACTCAACAATCGCGCGCGCACCGCACACCAGACCGATCGTCGCGCCGCAATCCTCGCTCATCATCGATCACGCCTCATGCCCTCGTCAGCCGCGAACCGCGCCACCATCATGCCCCACCACCATCGCGCGCGTTCTCGTCGCTGCGCACGAAAAAGGAAGAAAGGAAACCAACAAAGCAAGAATATGGCAAAGAGATTTGTATTTCCTTTTTAAATTAATTTTTTGGGTTATAAAACCCATCCAAAACCTGTATAAAAAAAAAAAAAAGAAACACGATTGTGAGAGAGAAATAAAGCAGAGAAATAAAAAAAATCAAAATGTAATACCAATTTTTTTTCTTTAAGGTGATTTTTTTTTCTTATTCATATTTTATATTCATGCATGTGTTTTGTATATAAAGAAAAAATAGCAAAAAGAGCGTTTACCTTTCAACGGTGTTTAAAAAGCAGAGATTTTAGCCTCCGGCCACCGTCCGTGGTGGTGCGCGTGAAGTAGTGTGTGGACACGATGGTACACGACGGTCCGATGACAGATTCAAAACAGGGGAAAGGGGATTTCAGAGAGTTTCTTTAAGTTTTTTTTTTTAAAACAGTTTTGAAAATGAAATTTTTGGCCTGAAAACTGATTTTTATAACGGTACAAAACGACGTCGCTTTACAATCAGACCCGCATGTTGACCCGTTTACTCGGGGAGGATCCGCGTATTTCTGTTTAATGGTATAATTGTTATTTTAATCCTCCCGCATTTTCCTATTTTTTAATTCCGTTCAATTTCATTTTTGACACTAAAAGTTTAATTACTTTTCAATTTAGTCCCTCGGGCAGTTTAAAAACCAAAATCCGAACGGTGCCGTTTTGAAATTTGGCATTATTGCCATTTTAACCCCTGTAATTTAAATGAGTGTTTTAATTTAGTTCTTTTAATCTGTTTTAATTGCTATTTGAATCCCTGTTTATTTGTTTTTTTTATCTTTTTATTTTATATTTAATTATTTTACCTTATTAAATATTATATATTATTTCTTTATATTTATTAATTTACTAATATTACGAAATCCATATATATATGTTTTTATATGTATTATTTTTTATATATATTTAATTATTATTATATTTTATTTTACTTGACTTAATAATTTATAGATTATTTTATAATTTATATATTATCTATTATATTAGATTTTAACTTGTATATTATGTAGTATTATATTATATATTTTTTTATATAAAATTTATAACCTATTTTTTTATATTGCTTATTACATTTATATTTTTATGATTAATATATTATATATATATATGTTTTTATTTAAAATTATTATATCTATTATTTCATTGATTATTTTTATTATGTATAATCCTTATATATTATTATTAATTATTTTATATTATTTTATTATATGTTATGGTTTTTATTAATTATGATATACATTTATTTGTATCTTTATATTCGTATATTATTGTTTTAACATTTTTTTATAATTTATTTATTCATGTTAAATTATTCTTTTATTATTTATTGTTAATATATTTCGTATAATTACAATTGGTATATACGTTGTAATGTATGATTTACTCAAGCCTTTTTATAAAAATACCTTTTGAATTAAAGCGTTTTACTCAAAGTTTTTCAAAATACAGTGATATGTAATATTCGAAGGATTTCGAGAAGAATCTTGCCCTAACTTATTGGGTTCGATTTTTCTCGTGAAACTTTAGGTATTACTTATCCCTTTTTCCTTAAAAACTGAGATTTATCAATTTTAAATTAAAAAAACCTATTCTTGGGAATTTAAAGTGTTGTGCCTTAACTTACTGGGTTCGACATTTTGCGTCTCGGCGTAGGAATTTCCTAAAATAAAGACGAGCTTATTTTCAAAGTCATAAGGTGCTATACCTTAACTTACTGGGTAAAGTACTTTATTTCTTTGGGATAGGTAAGTCTTGGTTTTCTTTCTAAATAAAAGGATCATATTTTGTAATTTTCTTTATTTTCAACATTCGGACATGATTTTATCAATTTGGTACCAATTTTTGGGCGTTATGAGGGTGCTAACCCTTCCTCATACGTAACCGACTCTGAACTCGTTTTCTTGTTTTTGTGGACCAAAAATGTTTTAAAATAAAACGTTTTACAAGGTGATCCAATCACACCTAAATAAAAAAGATTGGTGGCGACTCCCGTTTTTGTTTTTAAAGTTGATCCCCGTTTTTTCGAAACCCGATTTTAAAATGGTTTCGACATATAAGGTATAATAACAAATTTAGCCCTTAACATTTACATATTTATTCATTTTGGCCCCTAGTCTTTTATTTGAAGCAAATTGAGTATCAACCTTTCAATGTTTACACGACACTATTCTGTTTTATATTTTATGATAAAAAAATTCTAAAAAATTTAAATCATAAATAAAATTTTAAATTTCAAAAATTATAAACATGTTTTGAATTAAAAATAAAACATAAATAATTCTAAAATTTTAAATATATATTTCAAATTTTAATAAAATATTATTTTAAAACATAGATATGCAAAAAAGAAAAGAATTTCTTTTAAAAATCTTCAACACATTTAAAAACTTAAAAACAAATGTTTTTTTTTCGGTGAAAAAACATAAACAGAAATACAAGAGATTCTAAAAGACGCTAAAAGCTTTATCTTGCTGGATAGTCATAACCACCACATCAGGAGGAACTTCAAAAATCTGGAGGGAGGTCTACCAAGAAAGACTGATCTTTGCCAATTGGTCAGCAATTAAGTTACACTCTCTAGGAATATACTTGATTTCCCACTGATCTTCAGAATGCAAAACTCATTTAATTCTTCTAAGCAAGATAATACCGGAGTCCACGTTTTCTTCCATATTCAAGGCCCTGACCACTTCTAGATTATCCGTCTGTATCCTGCCTCTCTTATACCCTTTATTTAGCAAAATGAGAATGCCATCAAGGATACCCTAAAGTTCTGCTTCCAAAGGTAAACATCTACCTAGATAATGTGTGAATCCCAGGATCCAATTTCCATCTTGATCCCGAACCACTCCACCTGCTGAGGCATTTCCGGAGGCTCTTGCCACTGCTCCACCCGTAAATAAATGCACCCAATCATGTGAAAAGTGATGATGAATCATCAAAGAGCTTGGTCTATCCTTGTTCCCACGCAGGAAAGGCTCAAAATGTTGGGCCCAACTGAGCGAGGACTTAAGAACATCATAAGCAGTCCAATTAATGTTTTGGAAGATGAACAAATTCCTGTTCTTCCAAATTTTCCAAGTGATTAGACCAAATAGACATGACCAAGTAATTCCCTTATCATGCATCTTAAGATGACAACAAAGATTAGTAGAAAACCAAATTTGAAAGGGGTCAGAAAAGAACCTGGCTTGCTTCTCTGAAGGAACTACAAGCTTCCAAATTTCCTTGGACGTCGAGCAATCACGGAGCACATGTAGGATGTCTTCAGTATCATGCCCGCATTGTGGGCACTCACTACTTTGCCCAATACCTCTCCTGACTTGTTCAGAATTAGTAAAAAGTCTTTGTTTAGCCACAATCCAAAGGAAAAGACGAACCCTCTGATGGCCTTGATATTTCCAAATGAGCTTCCAAATATCATCTTTAGGACTCCAAGAATTTTCCTTTAAGGCCCAATAAGCACTTCGAACAGGAAAGAAACCTGATCCGGAATGAGCCCAAATGATTCTATCTTCCCCACCAGCCGAATGAGGAGGAGGAATACTTACAATACGTCTAATCATGTCATCAGACAACCAAATACGAAGCATGTCAACATTCCAAGAGCCGTCTTGAAGCACCCAATCCTTCAGAGTACTATCTAAATTAAGTCTATCATGAATAGAGACATATGAGAAAAGAGGCCCAACATCAAGTATCCAACTACCTTTCCAGCCACGGATTATAAAACCATTCCCAACAAACCACATAAGATTCTCACAAAAGAGGGGCCATATTCTAGAGAGAGATCTCCAAAGATGAGAGCAATTACTTCTATGAATCGAATCAGGAAGCTGACTTTCCCAACTATATTTAGAACTCGAACTCGAACCCATAAAGCATCCTTACGAGACACAAGGTTGAACCCAATTTTCATAAGAAAAGAGTTGTTTTGATCATGAAGACTTAAAAACAAATGTTAAGTAGATAAAAGATTTTTTTTTAGTCAATGAACAGACTGATATTTATTGCTGGGGCCTAAGGCAAATAAAGGAAACAAGCTACAGCCAAAAAGCTAAAACGACACGCAAACAAAAAAAAAACGTTAAATAATAGAAACAGCTGGAAAACATAAAAACACCTAGAAACAACAAAACAAAACCACGAAGAGAAACCATCTGCGGCCACAGCAGTCTTCAAACAAACAGATATCAGCCACACCATTTCTTCTCGATCAGAAAACCAGATGAGATGAGAGAAGAAACGAAAGCTTCGAAAACACAATGGAGATTCAACCGAACCTTCTCCACCATCGAAGCAAATCAATAAACCCCCCGATGCCGATGAAACCACACCGATCTATCCTTTAGTACCAACATCTGAACGGAATCCGGCAACCCATCGTTCTAAACTCTAAAAACCTATCGTCTCCGACCTTCCAAAGCTAAAGAATGAGCCACACTATTCACCAACCGTGGTACAAACGGGTAAGATATTTCTTCAAAACCAGCCTCCAGGAAAAAAATATTCTGTGTAATCGGTCGAAGAACTGATTTGTCATTCTGTCTTTTCTTGATGCTTTTGATAACCGTTAACAAATCGCCCTCCATGATTACTCGCAGGAAACCCAACGTTGCCGCCATTCTAAGAGCCCGTTCGCATGCCCTTGCCTCAGCCACGAAAGCATCATTCACATCCCTGAACAGATAAGTCTCTGCCCCCACTATATTTTCTTCGAAATTTCTGGCTAAAACCGTCGTTATGGCGATTTTAGTATCATTCTAGAAAGCCGCATCAAAATTGAGCTTAATAAAACCTAGTTCTGGGGGTTTCCAAATCTCATTCACCAGCGAACTAGACGAAAGAGAAAAAATATCCCGATGACGATTGAGTTCTTGGTTATAACCTTTTAGGAACCCCAACGTTTCCATCACCGAAAACTTAATACCTTCATGGAATAGTTTATTCCTACGATACCACAGTCCCCATAGAGAAAGGGCTATCATTTTTCTTTGTTGTTCATTTGCTGCAGAAAAGGTATTAGCAAAGCAGATCTTACCGCCTATCGACGGGTCAAAGGAAGGGGCCACAATGTTCAACGATTTCCAAATGGACTGTACGATTTCACAAGACCACATAAGATGATCAGCATCCTCCGGGCCTTCTTTACAAAGAGGGCAAATAGTCTCCACACTCAGAGTCCTGCGAGCCAAATTGCAAAGATGAGGCAGAAAGTTGTTAAACAATCTCCAAATGTAAATTTTTATTTTAGAAGAAATCTGTAAAATCCATAAGGATTTGTAAAAGTCAGTGTAGATCACACCATCAGGGGAGGTGACAGTGATGTTCTGTAAATGTTCTGAAGATAGAACCCTATATCCACTTTTAACTGTATACTCCCCAGATCCCTCATACTTTCATACCCTTAAGTCCTCCGACTGACATTCTGCAATGGGAATAGAAAGAATACGTCTTGCAGTGTCAACATCAAAAATATTAAAAATGAGCTCTTCATTCTAGGTATAAGTCTCACAATTGATCAGTTGGTTCACCGTTGTCCAATTAGGTAAGATCTGTTGTAATGAAACTCTGTTATTGTCTCTTCCAGGCAACCAGGGGTCATTCCAAATATTGATGTCATAACCATTTCCAACACGCCACAACAGCCCACTTTCTATCAAGTCCCGAGCACTGCAAATACTACGCCAGGTAAATGAAGGGTAAGACCCAATATTTGCTGATAAAATATCAGAATGAGGGAAATAATGTGCTTTTAACACTTTGGCTAAAAGACAATTAGGTTGGGTTAAGATACGCCAAACATGTTTCGCTACTAAGGCTTTATTAAACAAAATAAGATCCTTGAAACCCATTCCACCCACATTTTTCGGTTGACACAATGACTCCCATCCGCTCCAATAAATACCCCTAGTGACTTGTTATTAGTCCACGTGAACTTATTCATAATCCCTTCCAGTTTTCGACAAAACGTTTTCGGCATAAGAAAGCATTGCATAGCATATAATGGAATAGCCTGCAAGACCGACTTAATAAAGACTTCCTTCCCTCCTATTGATAGATAACGCAAACTCCATCCTTCAATCCACTTCCTGAAACGATCCGCAAAATTAGAAAAAGCCCAAGACTTCTTACGGCCTACCATCATTGGGAGACCTAAATACTTCTCGGGATTATGGGCCATCCTTACTCCCAATATATTGATAATGTTCTCTCTGACCTCATTATTCACATTGGCCCCAAAATAAATAAGAGATTTTTCAAAATTCACCCTCTGACCAGAAATCGATTCATATTCTTTAATAACATTTCGGACCACTTCAGCTCCCTTGCACGATGCATCACCAAACAGAAAGCTGTCATCCGCAAAGAACAAATGATTAATAGAGAATCTTGCTCTACCAATGGGAGCACCCTTCATCAAACCTTTTCGTTTGGCTTCCTCAATAAGAATAGAGAAACCTTCTGCACAAATTAAGAAAAGAAAGGGACTAAGAGGGTCCCCTTGTCTTAAGCCCCTTGAAGGAGAAAACCAATCACTATTACTCCCATTGATACTCACAGAATAAGAAACTGAGCAAACGCATCTCATAATGAGAATAATCCAGTCCTCATGAAAACCCAAGTGTTTCATCATTCCTGCCAAAAAATCCCATTCCACCCGATCGTATGCTTTACTCATGTCAAGCTTGAGCGTAAAATTCCCTTTTTGGCCCCTTTTCTTCATTTTAAGAGAGTGGGGAACTTCATACGCAATTAAGACATTATCTGAAATAAGTCTACCTGGGACGAAAGCTCCTTGAGCTTCATTAATACAGTATCCCAACACATCACTCATCCGAAAGACCAAGACCTTCGCAATAATCTTATAGATAACATTACAAAGACTTATAGGTCAAAAATAAGACATGTTCTTCGGCTTATCCACTTTAGGAATCAAAATAATACAAGTTTTATTGATACCACCTATATCACCAGCACCATGAAGAATAGATAAACAATAAGATGAAATTTCAGGCCCAATGATATGCCAGTACCTTTGAAAGAAAATAGCAGGAAAACCATCAACACCCGGAGCGTGCAAGGGCGACATCATCTTAACAGCATGGGCTATCTCATCATCCGTGAATTGTCTCATCAAATTGTCGTTCATACTTTCATTGATTTTTACCTCCACCAGTCTAAATAGATGATCATCTGGACCCATATCAGAAGCCGTAAAAAGGTTGCCAAAATAATCTGATGCCAGCTTTAAGAGATCATCTATCGAAGACAAAAGTCTACCATTCTCTTCTTCCAAAGCCAGGACTCGACCACGAAACTGTCGGTTAATTGCCACTTTATGAAAATAGCTTGTATTGCGATCTCCGTTTTTCAACCAATTAGCACGAGCACGTTGTTCACAAAAAAGCTCTTCTTTATCTGCTTCCCAGTTAAGATTCATCTGGACATCTGTGATTTCGGCTAACATTTCATCAGAAGGATCTTGGTTAGAGAGAAAACGCAATCTGTCTTCAAGTATCACACGCTATTTCCTATCCATCTGATTTTTAGAAGAGCTCCATTATTGTAAACGTCGTCCCAGTTTCTCAATCTTCACTTCGACATTTCCACAATCCTCACTCCACCAACTTTTAATCAAATTTTCAAAAGAGCTATCCAAACACCATTTTGCTTCAAAGCGAAAAGGCCTCATATGATTTTGGTGATCATTCTGGGGCTTGCTAATAGTGTCAATAAGAATAGGACAATGGTCCGAAAACGAATGGCTCAAATGTTCCAGTTGATAATTGGGAAAAAGATTTACCCAATCAAAAGTGGCAACTCTACGATCCAATCTTTCCCGAATATTAGAGGCTAAAAACTTTCCCATTTCCCATGTGTACCACCTCCCCACAAAGCCCAAATCACTAAGGTTGCAATCATCCAGAACTGTTCTAAATTCAGACATCTTCCTTTTCGATTTACGGCGACCTCCTTTTTTCTCAAAAGAATTAACAATCTCATTAAAATCTCCCAACACAACCCACGGTCGTAAATGATCTTGACTCAAGCACTTAAGTAAATTCCAAGATTCATTATGTCTTCGACCATCAGGATTTCCATAGAATCCTGTTAAGCGCCAAACCTCACCACTATCATTGTCATGAATTTCAGCATCAATATGGAATGAGGAGAAGCTCTTAAGATTCACCAAAGAGTTCCCTTTCCATCCCAAAGATAAGCCCCCACTAGAACCAATTGCGCCAACGTCAATTCTATTTTTAAAGCCGCACTTCAGCTTCACCATCTCCATACGCTTAGCACTTAATTTTGTTTCCATAAGAAACAAAATTCGGGGATTAATGGCTCGTAATTTGTTCTTGAGCCTATTAACAGTTCGTAGTCTCCCTAAACCACGAACATTCCAGCTTAGTATTTTCATAATGCTCGGCTGCTCTGAGCACCAGAGCTAGCCGTTAAATCAAAAGAAACTCTATCATTATTAGCGCCCAAAGGAACATCTGATGCCTCCACTATCCGCTGTCTCTTTTTTCCTTCTAACATAGCTATTGGATCCTGTTCTGCATCCAAAACTAAGTCCATAGGCCCATTAACCACACCAGCAATATTCGAAGAATTAATATCCCAATTTCGCCAGGTATTATGCCCAGTAATAATTTCTCGATTTGACCCCAAATTAGTGGGATTGGGAATAAGATCTTGATTCCTCAAATCTTTCCCAAAATCATGCCTAGACAAATTTTTAGAATTAATGGGATTTCCTTCATTGGCACCTTCCAAAAATTCAGGGCTAATCTGAGACCCATTCGCATCCCGTAACCAACGGCTTGTCACCGCATTTCGACGCCTTGGCACCGCTCGTAATGACAAATCCCAACCGAAAATAATTTTGGCAGGCTCGATTCTAAGACGGAAGGGGCAAAAACTTTCTCCATGCCCAAGTTTACCATAGATGAAACAAAATAAACTCAATTTTTCGTACTTAAAATGAGCATAAGTCGTGGTATCCTTACCAATCTGGATTTTCTTCTTACGCTTTAATGGAGACAAAACATCCAATTTTACCCGAATACGTATATAAGTCTTTGGGCCATAATTGGTAGTAGAAGAGTCGTAATTAAGAAATACACCCAAGAAATCCCCAAATTGTTTTGCCATTACTTCAGTAAACAGACCTGGAGGTAACTCATGTACTTGTACCCAGAATTCAATAAAATTCAGCGCCATAACTAACAGGTCTTCTCCCTTTTGAACACGTTGCAGGATGAGCAAATGGTTGTTGAAGAACCACGGAGCCCCACATATCACCCTCTGGACATCAACTTCATGAAAGAATTGGAATAAATACCGTTTGTCACCCAAATCAGTAATGCAGATCCCACCAATTGGATGCCAAAGGTCTGCCATTGTATTTCGTAGAGAGGGAAAGTGAACCACACTATCCGTTAAACATCGACCCACTAGACAGAATTTGTAATTCCCATACACAGTTCCTGCTTCCTCTTGAAACGCCTCCTCCTCCTCATCCAATAAACTCAGGCCTGCTAACTCGTCTTCCATTAGAGGGGAAAAGAACAAACAACAACCACACACCAGAATAAGGACGCCCCAAACCAAAATAAAACAAAATCTGGAAAAGAGAAAACGATAGAAAATAATCAAGAGAACGTGCCAAAAGGCAGACAGAGAGAAAACCGTGCCAAAATGTAGACTCAAAAAAAACAGACCAAACTTTAAGTAGATAAAAGATTAGATTGTGTTAATTACTCGCAAAAAAAAAGGTATATAGCAATCATTACATATGGGTTTTGATTTATAAAAGGAAAACTCAAACAAAGTTAAGGATGAAACTATAATTATAAACTAGTTTGTATTTTTGTGCTACACACGAATTGATTGTGTATATATACTATTTTATATTTAAAATTCAATATAATTTGTGTAGATAAAGTATATTAAAATTAAACTGAAAATGAATGTTTAAAGTTGATAAATTTATGAATATTTTATAAGTTAAATGGTCATATTAATATATAAAGATTATTTTTTGTGGAAATTCAATTAAGATACTTATACAATAATTACTATTATATTATGTGATATTAAAAGTAAATTTTGTATAAATTCAAAAAAATTGTCAAACTAGAAAACTCCTATATAAACTTATTATGTATAATGACTAATGTAAATAATTAAAAGAATGGGGAAATTTGAGGGCTAAATGAGTAAATTTAAATTGCAAAAGTAATTGTCAAAAAATTAAAAAATCCAGAGGAGTTTCCTTTGTAAAATTTGTCTCCCTTCAATTTTAAAAACTGTTCTGGATTATATATTTTTGCCATGCATTTGAAAAAGAAATTATTTTTCCCATAACCCATAAACTTTTACCATTTATTACAATGGTTAATGCCATTCATTTTTATTTATTATAATTTTATATGTTTGGTAAAATATATAATTCAATTTATTTTACCTTATTTTTGTCCCCTTAAGTGTGGGTTAGTGGTGTGAATAACTTTTGTAAGTTGAGCAAAAGATATAATCATTTTATTTTTGGCTATGCAATGTTTCTTTTGCTTGAATGTTTGTGTAATTATAAAATTTACCTGATAATTAATTTCCAATATTCAACGTAATTATTTGGTTAATTGACTGATGTAATTAAATTAATTTTTGTGATAATTAATGCGCAAATGTTTCCTTTCCACATATTGTATGAATATTTTTGTAGATTTTATTGAGTTGGAATTAGAAAACGTATTATTAAGAACAAAAATTAAATAAATAGTATACCACTTCATTTAGTTTTCTACTAATAATTTATAGTTTCAGTAAACTTGGAAATAAAATATAGAAATTTTCAAATAAATATGAAAACCTACTTATATTTATTATACTAATTATGGTATTTATAATAAAAGTTGGTAACATTAATTGCAAGAAATAATGGTTTAAAAATTAAAAGAGAAAATAATGTTAGTTAATTTGCCTATATGTAGCAAAAGGGTTTTGACGCTACGATTTGAACACACACATTATATGCAAAGCAGAATCTATCATATCTTGGCATTCACTAATTTCCAATAAAATAAAGAGCTCAAAAATATTTGTTCACCGCATTTTCATAATTCCGATAAAGTTCTTTCATTCCTGCTGCAATATTTGGAGGTAGCCTTTTTGCTTCTACTTCCTTCGGAGTTCTCTCCAATGATTTTGTGATTTATTCAACTATTCAACTTCGGCAGACCCTTCACGTCTTAGATGGACCATTGCCTAAAACATCATGTATACAACGGCATCACACCTCTCAGCTACAGTAAATTATTAAACTTTCTGGCTAAAGATAGAAAATTTGCAATTTCATGAGAGCAAGGAAACTTAACTGGGACGCTTTAGTGATGAGGCTGCAAATTCACATTAAAATCAGCTTTTTCCATTAACCAGCTAACTTAATGGTTAAAAAAATTGAGCACTTACCCATAAACAAAGTCAAAATAGACAACTCCGAAAGTAAATTCAGAAGATGACTAGTTTAAGGAAGAAGTAGAAGTACAACTTACAAGAAAAGAAATGCATATCATACCAAAAATAAAATGCATGTCGCTGTAAAGGCAAACCAATTTTAACTTGAGCCAAGATTGAGGATTTTATTTTTGGTGACATGTAAATTGTATGATGTAGAGAAGCTTTTATGTCAGATCAGATACTAGTAGTTACTACTGTATTACTGTTTTCAGAAAAAATTAAAAGTTGTTCCCTTTATCCTCGGATTAGAAATGTGCTAGCCATGTAATGCAAAGTAAACAATCAAATTCAAAAAGGAAATAAATAGATTAAATTAGAGATTTAATAGATCATATTAGGGATGTGGGAGTTTAAAAGGGATTAGAAGCAGAAAACCATAAAACCATGAAACTGCAATTGGTGCATGTATCTCTTGCCGATGCCGCTCGCTTCCTCTCGACATCTCCCCATCGCCACTGGGCATTGCTGCTTCTTAGCTGCTGTTTTTTGAACCAGAAATGGAAAACCCAAAGAGTCTTGGAATTGTATTTTAGTGAGTTCTTTGGGTCGATTCTTCGGGTTGGATCCTGGATCGGGTTATTATATAATAGATTTAAATTGTAATTGTTTTATATATTGGGTACTAATACTATAATGTATCTGTGTGTTTTTTTACCCTCAACCATCCATCACTATGTTATAGTACTGATAATTTTTTTTTTTTTATAAATACTAAGGTTATTTATATTTAGTAGATATTAAGATCATAATTAATTTCACCATATATCAAATCAATCAGGCTGTTGTTAGAAGTATAATTGGTCATACATTGTTGCAATTAATTTTGGGTATATGCATTTTGTTTGTCCTCACGATTTTAAGAGAATGCAAGCATGAGTTTTGCAATATACTATTTATCATTTGCTAAAAGTAAAGTAAATTTACATTGTTGCTCCCAAAAAGATTATAATTTAACATAAAGCTTTCCCCTTATTCTATATAAGTTTTATAAATATCATACGTATATTTAAATATTTATTATTGAATGAGGCATAAAAGGAATACACTAAGTTTTTAATTAATACTGAAAATTAATGTTTATTTATTTATTAATTCGATGGAAATATATCTCATAAAAAATATTTAAAACTATTAATGAAAGTGAAATAACATACACATGTTATGGGATGTGTATCACACTACAAAACTGCCATGAAATTGTTGATAATAGTATTATTAAGTCTGTAAAATGACCACACCTTAGATTGTTGAAAATGGTAAATTTTTTATGGAAAATTTGGAAAAAAAAATTTGCATTTTTTAATATTTTATGTTTTTTTTAAAAAAAAATTTGAAGAGTTTTTAATAATTTTTGAAATTGTATTTTTTATTTATAATTTTTTTAAAATTCTTTTATAATTTTCTATGATGACATATAAGATAAAATAGGATCACGTCATCAATAAAAGGTTGAGACCTTGAGGGTCATTTTGCTCCGAATAGAAGAGTAGGAGCCAAATTGAGAGAAAAAAAATGTAAAGGTTGAGGGTTAAATTTATTATAATGTCTTATATAAATAAGCATTTAATGCACAATTTTAATCGAGGGACTATTTTGTTCATTCATTTAACATACAAGGATCATTTTGCCTATTTTTCAGTAGAGGGACTAAAATGCGATCCCAAATATAATACATTGGTTGCTACAATATTTTTTTACCAATAAAAATAACATAGGAAATTATGATGTAATTGTACTTTATTAGTTAAACACATTTTGTGTTTAAACTTTAAACACCATAGAGTAATTGGATGAAAATATAATTATAAAATAAAAATTATATCTTTTTTGTAATTAAGGAAATAAAATTCTTTATAATTGCAAAAATAAAAAAAATACCATCTTAATGATTACATTTTCATCCAATTAATGCGATGTCCAAACCCACCTTAAATGTAATTTACTTTCATTTTATTTTACTCATAGGTGACATTTGGTACATTCTCATGATAATATTTCAATGTAATGTGATTTTTGGGAATATGATTACTAAAAATGTAATATTACAACGTTTGTTATCTGAAGAAAGTAGTAATTGAAATCCCGAAAAAATTACATTTATGCATTTGGTTCATTAAATTTTAATATAATGATATATATATTTATTGTATAATTACATATTTATTATTTTATATAAAAAGTTTATTAATTAAAAATTGAACTTAAAGTAAAATAAAAAACTTGGAAACATATTTATTAATTAAAAATAAAAAGGGCTTGAAACATGTAAAAAAACTTAAAATAACATTGAAAAAAAAATAGTTAAGAAGAGAATCGAATTTAGGTCACAAAAATAAAAACATCAACGTTTAATCATCGAGAATGAAGAAAGCATTTTTCAAAAGCAAGTTTCGCTTTCTAAATATTGATAAATTCAGTTTATTTTCCCTAATTTATAAATTTACTTTTATATAAATATATTTACTAATAAATAAGATATCAAATTTTGAATAAAATTATCATATCATATCAAATATATTTACTTAAAATAGTTCCTTTTTAAAAGGTTGGTTTTATTGAAGACCGAGATATTAGCTGCAAGCCCGACTCGACCAGATTGGACGTGGGCTAAAGTTTCCAAACAGGGATAAACCCTAAACCCTAGCATTCCTCTCCTTGCTGCAGATATAAATTTCGTATGTGTATCTAATTCAGAAATTAAAAAAAATAATAATAAAATTGCCATGGGTAAGGGGAAGGGCAAGCAGCGGAAGCAGATAATTCTGCCGCCGGAACTCCCACCAGAAATAGCATATGATGATATTGAAGTCTCTGACGAGGACCTTCAATTCGTGGATGAAAACAAAGACTACGCTGGCTTCGTCTCTCGCTTGGACACTCATTCTATTAACAAGTCCATTTCTTCTCTTTTTCCTCAATTTTCAAATTCAACTTCTATTTTTAGTTATAAAAATAAAATCATTTGTTATTTTTCGATTTAATTTCTGTTTTGGTTATACATGCTTTGATTTGATATTTGGATTGTGGAAATTAGTTAAAATTTAAAAACGGCATTCGACTTTGGCAACTTGAAATGGGAATTAGATATTTCCATTGAACTTTGTTTTGTGGATAGGCAAGTCACTCGGGTGGAGGGTGTGAATGAAGATGCTTTGGAGGCTTTGTATGAGAAACGAAGAAGGAAGACATTGGAGCAGAAAGAGAATGAGAAAAGTGTTGTTCAAGTTGATCCTGTTGATACCCTTCCTGTCAAGAGTTTGGATGGAGAAGTCTACTACCGTACATGTATCTTATTCTTTTCTTGGAAAAAAATGGAAAAAAAAGTTATTTTACTTTCTTTCAGTGCTAAAGAAAGTGTCTTCATTTATGGAAGAGAATGAAATGGTTTATGCTGTTATATAATGCAGTTTCCCAGACAGCAGAAGTGACTGAAAATGAAGGAGACGTTGATAAAAGCGTAGTTAAGCTGACGAAAGCTGAAAGGAGAGCAAAGCTTAAAAAAACTAAGAAAGAGGCCAAGAAAATGGGGAAGGAATTGGCTAAAACTGAAGAAGTACAACCAACTCAACAAGAAGCTGCACTTGTATGTTGTTAGATTGCTCTTCTATGTATCTTTCAATTTAAACAAAAAACTATGAATATAAGATTTTACACTAGTGTCTCAAACAATATTGGTGGTCTTTCTTAGAAAATGTCTAGTAGTCAAATGGTCCAATATATATTCAATATTCTAAGAGTGCTTGTCTTTAAGGCAGAGGTAAAAGAAGACCTCACGGCTGAGGAAGCATTTGAAGCCAAAAAGCGTAAGCTAGCTGAGCTTGGAATGGCACTACTTGCAGACCCAGAGGCAAACATTAAGTCTCTGAAAGAGATGTTGCAATTTGCCAAAGATGGTGATCACTCAATTGTAAAGCTTGGACTGCTGTCCTTGTTGGCTGTCTTCAAAGACATTATTCCAGGGTACCTATAGTTTTTTTCCTTCTCTACTGCCCCTTAATTACTACTTTTAATTAATCTTCCCTTTCACTGCATTATATTTATATTTTTACTCAACTTTTGAATGTGCTAAATACAGCTATCGGATTAGGCTACCTACTGAAAAAGAGCTAGAAATGAAAGTTTCCAAGGAAGTTAAGAAAATGCGATTCTATGAATCAACACTTCTTTCTGCTTACAAGGTTTGAACTGCTAACTTTATATGATCAGTTCTTGAGTGGAGTTTGCATGTTGTGGGTATTCAGCAGAATTAAACAGGGTTTTCTACCACCTTTTCTTTTAGAAAGATCACCGTTATCTGAAAGCTTTCAACATGGCTTAATTGGCCTATGGATTTGTGCAACCATATTATGTGCTGATGAATATGAAAAGGTTGTAGAAGCATTGGTCTATTGTGAAGATATGTTATGGGCATTCCATCTTCTAGCTGGTTTTATAGTATGTCTAATAATAAGATTTGATGTTTTCCACATCACTCGAGTTTATTTTTAGTGCAATAACTTGTTATTAATTTGGGCATGCATCCTTCATACTATTCATGGGAATATGCAACAGGGATACCTGCAGAAGTTGTTAGCATTAGAAAAGCAGCCCGGGTTTCATCATGTTGTGGTTCGTTGTATTTGTATTTTGCTTGATGCTGTTCCTCACTTCAACTTCAGAGAAAGCTTGTTAGTAGCTGTTGTCAGAAACATAGGCTCCTCAGATGATGTTGTAAGGTATACTGTATTGATGTTCTTTGAAATGTTAAAAATCCTCAAGTAATTTGTCAAAGGCCTTATAAGTTTTGATGTTATTAAAATGAATTTAATATATTAGTAGAATAATTTGAGCTTGGACAGCACAATGACGTAAAATTGATACAAAAGGTCAGCTTACTTGTTTTTCAAAATTCTAAAACCTACTATAGGAGATTGACATATGTGCCAATGACTAAACTGTTGAGGAAAATGAAAGCTTGTTTCAATGTGAAAATCCTCCTATACTTACCTAGTTTAACTATCTTTTGGACTGGCATGTCGAATTCCATGGAAGCAATTTAATACTCTCATCTAATGGATTTAGTTTACTCCTCTGATGTATGGGCTTCATTAATCACGTGGCTTGTTGCTAATTGGTCTTAAATGTTAGGTCATTTTAAAACTTTAAGCTTGAGTTTTGAGAAGATTGATGGCATAGCTGGTTTACGTTCGTTGTTCTTTTCTTTTTGATTGTCACTTTCCATATTTGTAAGATCAGGATTTAGTTTGTAGAACCTATTTGCACTGCATATCTTTTGCTACTTTATTCCAGTGAAAAGAAATAGACTTGGAGGAGTCATTTCATTGGTACGTAACTATTTTTCAGCGCTTCTTCTCTTGAAACAGAGTTATAAGAAGCGTAGATTAAAGTATCTAAAAGACTTCCTTTAGCTTAATTGCTAGACATGTTTTAGCCTAATGTTTTGCTGCTGCATGATCAAGTGGTTTTTCGGCTGCCACCAACTCTCTCCTCCCCTTCACTTCATTTCCTTCCTATCACCGCCTTTATTGTTATAAAATTTCATCCTTTTGGGTGAGTAGAAATTGCTATGCTCATAAATAAATAGATGGGCTTTAAAAAGGCCAAAAAAAGAAATATTACAGTTATCTAACTGATTAATAGGAAGAGGGGATATAGGTTAAGTTTTATTCTAATCTTATTAATCATAATGAACCTTTGAATAAAAGAACTTCTAAAATCAACTTTGAGAGATTGTGTTTCAAAAATAGTTGAGAAGTCAAATCATAAACCAGCCGATAATTTCATATCACCTTATCTAATGAGCTTGAGCTTATGCTGAAGAAAATTAATCCTATTAAACATCCATACCTTTCCTAAGATCATTTCATGCATAGAGGAATGGTAATTGTCTGTTGCTTCCTTTTAAAGAAAGGTCCTGTTACTTGTCTGCTACTCAGCCACTGTGTTAATCTGTTAATCCTTGCCAAAAGACCAAATCCATACGAAGTATGGAGTAGACTACAGTGTATTGTTTCACTTTATTTCTGGCAGATGTCACTTTAATATCATCAATGAAAATTGTAATGTTCTCTTCCATTCATATTTGAGTTTTCTGCACATCCTGGATAACCTTGGATAGTTATGTCTTGCACCCTACTTGAAACATGCCACTATTGTTGCTTCAGTGATGATTGCATGAAGTACATTTTTGTTGCTTTTGTCTAAAGGGCCTACTACTTGTTTACAGGAGAATTTGTTGTTCAACAATTAAGTCACTTTTTACCAGTGAGGGGAAACATGGTGGTGAAGCTACTGTTGAGGCTGTTCGGTTGATTGCAGATCACGTCAAAGTTCATGACTGTCGATTGCATCCTGATTCTGTTGAGGTATTGAATACATTTCTGCTGCATTTATGGTTCTTTGTATGCCTTTTGCTTTTTGTGCAAATAATGGTAAGCTGAAATAGTTGCATGATTAGAATCTGTTTTAATTCCATAACCTTGCTATAGAAGATACTGACTTTATTCAAGTTCCTTTTCCATTTTGTTTCTCCACCTTTTCTCACATGAAAGGGATTTGAAGTTGTTATATAGAATGCAAGTTGGAGCTCGGCAACTGAAGACTTCAGATTGTATTATGAATGTTTGTCTTTAAGATGTTAATAAGATGTGGAAATGTCATCCTCTGTTTTTAACTGATAATCTGCCAGGTGGCCGTTTATCGAATTAGCTACTGATAACTGTTTCCTTATTAATTCACATGATATGTACTTTTTTGTGTAACTGTCTGCCTGCTCCTCACTTCCTTTTTCTTTGGTTAATTTTTGATACTTTTCAGGTTTTAATGTCTTTGTCATTTGATGATGATCTTGGGAAGCCTGAAGTTCAAGAAGGTAATAACAAAATGAAGAACAAGAAAAATAAAAAGAGAAAGAATTTTGAGGAGTCAAATCAGCCTCAAGGAAATGACAGAAAGAGAAGTAAGCAAGAGACTATAGCTAAGATGAAGGAAGAGGTATCCCCAAAATAGCTATAATTCTTTTATGTTTGCTTTATCTTTCTTGTTATAAATATTACTGCATTGATGCTTGAATGCTTTGCTCAGGTTGCTGCAGACTATAAAGCTGTTTCCTATACTCCAGATGTTGAGGAACGGAAGAGGATGCAATCTGAGACACTTTCTGCTGTATTTGAGACATATTTCCGCATCTTGAGGCATACCATGCAATCATCTGTAGCCAGGTGTGTTTGGTCCTCACACATTACACAATTACAATGAACAGTGTGGTTGGTTATTGGTACTCTGAGTTTTTCAGTTACAATTTGTTTAAGGCAGTGTGATATGCTGCCTAGTTATCCTATTGATCAATAATGGAGGATAAAAGAAAACCATAAACATGAACTGAAAATAGCATGAAATTTAATTTCCAGCGACCTTTAATTTAGAGGTTGATGACTCCAACTGAGGTTCAAAGTTTAGATTCCAACACCCCCGGTCCTTAAAAAAAAAGATGCATAAAGAAGTTGAAAAATCTCTTATATATTTGACAGATGTAGTGTATGTTGAGATAGAATTTGTTAACCAATTGCAAAAACGAATTCCTGCACTTTTCAGTTGGACTACCGTTTCTGGGTCATTGTGTTTCTCTGATAGGCGGCTCTTTTATTGAACCTCACTCAATCCCAACCAGACTTGTTCCCTCTTGTTAACAAAATACATGATCAGGATCCTGTCTCTCTGTGTGGGTGTGAGGGAGGGAGGGTTGTATTAACTGTAGATGGTTACTATCAGTATTTTGTCAGGATTTCTTCCTACTTTATATGTGAAATAAAGTGATGAGAGATGAATCTTTACACCTATCTCGTTTTGTTTAATTACTAGTCTTTGTATGATATCTTAAAATTTCCTTAAGTTTTGGTATGTGTTTCATAACCATAAGAGGGGAAAAAATGTATCAGAATGTAGTAATATAGATGAAACAGATTATCTTTGTCAAAAAAAGAGTGAAATTTTGTTAACGTTGATTGAGATTTCCAAACAATGGTGGATTAGGATGGTTACCAATTTGGTTTTTATTTAATATGAAGTTTTCAAGTCTTATCTTGATAATTAAAAATCTCTAGCAAACCAGTTAATTCTGTCATTTTCTTTCCAGTTCTGAAGCAAATGGTAATATAACTTCTGGTGGGTCTGGGGCACATCCTCTTCTAGCTCCTTGTTTAAGTGGTTTGGGGAAGTTTTCTCATCTGATCGACATGGATTACATTGGAGATCTTATGAATTATTTGAAAAGGCTTGCTGCTAGAGGTAGCAGCTCAGATAGTTCTGTCCAGAAAGTGCAAAATTTGACTGTGTCTGAGCGCCTTCGCTGCTGCATTGTTGCTTTTAAAGTTATGAGGAGCAATCTTGATGCTTTGAATGTTGATTTACAAGATTTTTTTGTCCAGCTTTACAATCTTGTACTTGAATACAGGCCTGGAAGGTTAGTAGGATATTGCTGCTCCATAAATATTTTCTAATGAATATCAGAGCTTAGGAGTAAATATAGCTTTTGCAAATTCTTTTCTAGCTGCAAAATCTGGTTGAGACTAGCTTATTACAAACGTTTTCAAAAGCTGAAATCAACTTTCTGAAACAAGAACAGGTTTATTTTCTTTTAAGAAAAGCCAGTCACCAGAGGAAAAACTGCAAAGCATGTAGCCGGTGGTAATTTTTTGCTTTTGTCTATGTTGCAGAGATGAAGGTGAAGTTTTAGCTGAGGCTTTTAAGATAATGCTATGTGATGATAGGCAACATGACATGCAAAAGGCAGCTGCATTTATAAAACGCTTAGCCACATTCGCTTTGTGCTTTGGATCTGCTGAATCCATGGCTGGTGGGTTTACTTATTTGAATTGTTGGGCAATTTGATTTCTAGTGCTTTTTTATGGTATTGTTAAGGCCTTTTTCTTTTTCTTTTTTTTTGGTTTTCCTTTTCGGATATGCAGCATTGGTAACATTAAAACAGCTTCTTCAGAGAAATGTGAAGTGCCGAAACCTATTAGAAAATGATGCTGGTGGTGGCTCTGTATCAGGATCTATTGCTGTAAGATATTCTGTTACTCTTTAAATGATAGAATAAGTTCTCATATGCTTTTTGTTGAAAGTGACACTTGCTGCGTTAACGTCCTATTCCTATATCCCAGCAAATTCATTGTCATTCTTTTTACAATGTTCTATTCCTATATGCTTTGCGAGTCATTAATGGGAAGAATGATCAGAAGAGATATAGGAATTGAAGCATGAAATTTTTAGTTAGTGAACATTTTGTGGCAACTCGATTTGGGTTAGTGCTTTAATCTGCAAATTAGGCTGTAGTATTAGCCCTCTAATCTGCAATTTAGGCTAGCTGATTGGTCTGGGGTTTGATTTCCAACATATGCTACTCCTAGCCTAAAACTTTGACCTCCATTATGTCAAAAAAGAAGGGTTTGATGTCCGTTTAGTTACTATTTTGATTAATTGGTAGAAGAAACACTGGTTTATGAATTTGGTTATTTAAGTAACATGGATGTAATTGTTGGATTTTGCTTTTGTCTTGACATTGTAATAAATGTAAAAACAGAAATACCAACCATATGGCTCAGACCCCAGCTTAAGTGGTGCACTTGCTTCGGTACTTTGGGAACTAAATCTTCTATCTAAACACTATCATCCGGCCATTTCGACACTGGCATCAGGCATCTCAAGCATGAATTCTGCACAGAACCAGGTTTATATCTCCATTTCTCCTCAACAAGCTTTTAAGAACTTGTTGCTGGAAGCGGAGTCATTCAAGTACAACCAACAGGGCAGTACACAGAAGTCAAATAAGAGGAAAGGCAGAAGCACTGCACTTGCCTCAACATTGGCTAGTGTTGAACCTCCTCCGATAGATGAAAATGAGGTGAGCAAGAAGCTCAGAAGGCATTTCATTCTTCTTCGGGACATTAAAGAGAACGAGAGATTAAGGGGTGAGTTGGATCGGACAACATCAGCCCTACAGTTATATGAAGAATACAAGAAGCAACGGAAGCCAGCCACTCTGAAAAACAAGAAAAGCAAAAAAGCAAAAACGACGGTTGGGATGTGAAATATGCAGAGGGAGTATTTTGCCATTGAATTCACTTCATTTTAGGAAGTTGGCGTCTGTTAATGCTTTTAATTATTCCAATTTAGGCTTTAGGTTTTAAGTGCGTCCATGATGGTTTTTATTTCAATGAGTATAATTTTATTTTATTTTTGAAAATATTGCAATATTTAGGCTGTAGGAAAGGATATAATGCCATAAAAATATTGTAGGAAGGGCTGGTTTTCCATTTTTTCTGAATTTGGTAGCGATTGAGGAGTTAGCCCAAGTCTTTATAGCTATAGACCTGACTTTGGGGTCAAATTTTGGGGGTTTATAGTTATAGACCTGACTTTGGGTTGGGCTTTATTATTCTTTGATTCTGAAGCAAAACTTCATACGAATATTTAATTAAGTAAACGATATATTCTATATCAAAATATGCAACCAACTTGATAAGATCATCAACCACTAGTATTCAAAATTAAAATGTTGAACTTATTTAATTCACTCTCCGACTCGTAGGTCGAATGTTTGATCAAATGGAATCCAAGAATTAAATATCCATAAGGTACAATTATAACTCAAAATGTAATTTTAAATTTTGTTACATCAACCTAGGAAAAAAGTATTTAAGGGTCATGAAGAACTGGATGAAAAATAACAAGAAATTTTAATTTTCTAGACTTGCGTAATTACATCGTTGTCATGTATCTAAAATCAAGAATATTAAATATATGATCGTTTGATCCTAAATCGAGTATAAATAATTAATAATAAAAATCATATAATTTAGTTAAATTTAATATAAAAATGTAATTTAATTAATTATGTAATATGTTAAAATGTAGAGGAAATTATATTTCTATCAATAATAAAAAATAAAATATAAGCTCTAAAATTAAAATCCTATCATTATTGTATAAAAGCAACTGTTTTTAAACTCAAATGGGCACAAAAGTTATTTGAATTTGAGTGTATCTGTTTGTAATTACCTGTGTAATTACTTCAATTCTCACATTCTCATAAGAATTGAGAAATGTAATTCAAGCATTTCAATTACACCCAACTTAGTGTGACCTACTAATTACCGTGGTTACCTAGATATGCCACAAGTGTATAATTACAAACAACTACATCTAAATTCAATTACTAAATGAATTTTCAAACATGTTCTAAGTTATCCAAATTCAATCACTACCTATCACAACGTTTCGTTTGGTGTTCTAAAATAAATCCAACAAATATTTGAATCAAGCAAAGAGCAAAGTAATAGGGACAATGAATAAAGATGTCGCAACCAATCAAAAAAGGACCACACACTCTCATACAAGAAAACGATTAGTAATAAAAGGAGTGAAAGTAAAGTTCTACTATAAAGAGAAAGGTATAACAGTTACTAAGATAATCCTTTTACCATCCATCCTTCTTTTAACCTATACTATTATTTAAATTTTAATTGGTGTCACAAATCAACTAGTTACCAACTTAGTTAGAAAATTACTAAACTACCATTACATATTTGAAATAAGTTATATTCTTATAAGTGTACTTTTTGTCTTTTCACATTTTTAATAAAACTAATATAAAATTTGCAAATGTTGAAATTTGAAACCCCTGTTATCAATATCTATAAAATCTTTTTTTTTCTTTCACTTTAACCAAATTTTTATTTTGATATTTTTATACATTTCAATGTTATTATACAAACTGTCTCACCTACATTGATTTTTTTAAATATATCTATATTATTATCTTTTCCACTTAATGCATTTTTTAAATGATGATGTCATTGTGACGCCACAATTGATACATGGCACTTTGTAATTGGCTAGATTTTTCATCCGGTTTTCTTTAACGTTCATGGACAAAAGTGAACTTTTGATAACAATAGAGATTAAAGTGGACCAAAAAAACTTTAAGGACTAAAGTGAAAAAAAACCGGTATACTTTTAGGGACCAAAGTACTAATTAAGCCTGAAGTTTAATATTTTTAAATATGAAAAGCTATGAAATATGGACATGTAATACGGATATAACACCACACGGATACATTGACATGTCAAATTTGAAAAATTGAGGACATGGGTATGCCTAGAGATTAGAGGTGTGCATGGGCCGAGCCGAGCTCAACTAAAAATTTAGACAAAAATTGACCACCTGGCTATCAATTAACATCACAAATTCATCAATTTCATTCATAAGATATCCCTCAACCTTTAACAGTTTTACAAATTGACCACCTGGCTAGCTAGATTAAGCTAGTACGAGTTCAAAAAAACAAAAAATCATTAAGAACAAGTGAGAATTACCTACCATGCAGAGCAAAATCTCCTAACCGAACCAAAACCTAGCAATGGTGTTTTTCTCCCTTTAATTTCCGGTGATAGCACAAAGAAGATGACAACTCCTTTTTTTTCTTTGTTTGTTTTGTTTAAATTTTAATTTACCATTTTATCCTTTATTATTTTAACTAACAGGTAATAAACATGAGTAACATTTAGATATGACATAATTATCAATTAGGTCCATTAAATTTCATTTCCAAAGCCACTTAGTCCATTTAATTAATAGAAACTATCTTTTGCATCTTTTTCAATTTAGTCATTTTTACCTAATTAACCATTTAAACCTCAAAATTTCATAACAAAAATTTAATATAACCTTAAAATAACTCTATAGACATTAAATAAATATTAAAATATTTACTCACTTGTCAGAATTGTGGTCCCGAAACCACTATTTTTGACATCATTAAAAATGGGCTGTTACAGTTAGCCTGTGTTTATTGTGGAGAAGATCATGTCTTTGATGAATGCCCCTCAAATCCAGCCTCAGTTTATTACATGGGGAATTTTATTTGCAACAACAACAACAACCCATACTCCAACACATACAATCCGGGGTGGAAACAACATCTTAATTTTAATTGGAGTAATCCATAGGGGAGATACCAATAATGCCATTCGATAGAATGCTGCGAGTGTACCACCTGGGTACAATCAATCATTGCCACGGTAAAATGCTTAGCAAAATTTAGCTTCATGTTCTTCATCTATGGAAGCTTTATTAAAATAGTATATGGCCAAGGATGATGCTATCATTCAGAGCCAGGTTGCTTCTTTAAGAGCCTTGGAAAACCAAGTAGGGCAAATTGTCACTGCATTGAATTCCAGGCAGCAAGGAGCATTGCCAAGTGACACTGAGAGTTCTCGATCTCAAGGGAAGGAACAATGCAAAACCATTACACTTCGAAGTGGTACTTAACTACTAGGAGTTTTGAATGACACCATGCTTGAAGAAGGAAGTTCAACTGTTGCAAATGAAAAGATTCCAGAACCAGTAAGGGAACAAGCTATAAAGAAAAAGAGTTACCAAAAAAATGCTGAAACAAATGCTACATGTATTGTTGATACAAATTCCATGACAAAATAATTTAGGCAAATAGAAGGAAGACCATCGCCACCTTTTTCTCAGCAATTCCAAAAATCTAAGCAAGATGTTCAATTCAGGAAATTTCTGAAGGTCCTGAAACAATTACATATTAATATACCATTGGTGGAAGCACAGGAAAAAATGCCTAACTACGTGAAGTTTATGAAAAATATTCTCTTAAAGAAAAGAAGGTTAGGAGAATTTGAGACTGTTGCTCTCACTAAAGGGTGCACAACAATGCTTCGAAACAAATTGCTACCAAAACTAAAGGATCCAGGGAGTTTTACTATACCTTGCTCTATTGGTAATTAGTATGTAGGCAAAGCACTATGTGATTTGGGTGCAAGCATAAATCTAATGCCTATGTCTGTTTTCAGGAAGCTTGGAATAGGAGAGGCGAGACTCACAACTGTCACATTGCAGTTAGCTAATAGATCTTTTGCACATCCAGAAGGTAAAATCGAAGACGTGCTGATAAGAGTTGACAATTTTATTTTCCTAGCAGATTTTGTCATTTTGGAATGTGAGGCTAATATAGAGGTCCCAATTATACTTGGGAGACCTTTCTTAGCCACGGGTAGAACATTAATTGATGTCCAACAGGGTGAATTAACTATGTGAGTTAATGATCAACTGTTAACTTTTAATGTCTTTGATGCTATGAAGTGTGCAGATACTGATGAAGAATGCCATGCTATTGAAATCATTAATACAACAGTACAAGAAAAAAATGAAGATTTTTGTTCTAATAACTCAGAAAATGATGCAGATGTATATGAGTTAATTGATGCAGACATGATTGCAGATCTTGATAAATTTATGGAAGTTCAGCAAATTGGAAATGTACCAAGGGGCAGTGTTGAACCACTAAATCTGTCCGACCGTTCTTTTACACCTCATTGACCATCAATAGAAGATCCTCCCAAGCTGGAATTAAAGCCCTTTCTAATGCACTTGAAGTATGCGTATCTAGGAGATAACAACACATTGCTAGTAGTTATCTCTACTGAGTTAACACCAAAACAAGAGGGTCAATTATTAGAAGACTTAAGGAAATCTAAGAAAACTTTGGGATGATCAATTGCATATATCAAAGGAATCAGTCCTACAATTTGCATGCACAAGATAATATTAGAGGATTGTCATAGCAAATCTATTGAGCAACAAAGGAGACTGAATCCTATCATGAAAGAAGTGGTAAAGAATGAGATCATCAAATGACTGGAGGCTGGAATCATCTACCCAATTTCTGATAGTTCCTGGGTGAGCCCTGTGTAGTGTGTACCTAAAAAAGGGGGTGTCACTGTGGTCACCCATGATAGCAATGAACTTATTCCCACTTGTACTGTCACGGGGTTTGCATGGATTATCAGAAGATCAACAAAGCCACCAGGAATGACCATTTCCCTTTGCCATTTATTGATCAAATGTTGGATAGACTAGCAGGAAAAGCCTTCTATTTTTTTTGGATGGATATTCAGGGTACAATTAAATTGCCATAGTGCCTACTGATCAGGAGAAGACTACATTTACTTGTCCGTATGGAACTTTTGCGTTTCGAAGGATGCCATTTGGGTTATGCAATGCCCCTGCAACTTTTCAGCATTGCATGATGGCTATATTTTTAGACATGGTGGAGAAATTCTTAGAAGTCTTTATGGATGATTTCTCAATATTTGGTGATACATTTGAAGAATTTTCGCGAAATCTGGAGTTAGTCCTTTGTCGATGTCAAGAAACCAATCTTGTGCTAAACTGGGAAAAATGCCACTTCATGGTTTGTGAGGGCATTGCTCTAAGACATAAGATTTCACAATAGGGAATTACCGTTGACAAAACAAAAATTGAGGTTATTGACAAATTGCCACCACCTACGTCAGTGAAAGGTATCCGAAGTTTCCTCGATCACGCAGGATTCTATTGTCGATTTATCAAGGATTTTTCCAAAAAAATCCTCAAATAAATAAATAAATTTGAGGAGAATAAATAAATAAATAAATAAATTTAAGGAACAAAGGAATAAATAAATAAATTATTATTTATAAAATATTTCTTTAAAAAAAAGCTTGAATATGGTTTAAATCTTGTTTGTAGATTTAAAAAAATATTTTATTTATAAATTATCATTTTAATAAATAATTTATTTGCAAATAAGAAAACTAGTTATAACCCTAAATCTCACATTTAAAACCCAAACCAGGAAATTCAAAATCTTCTATTAATTTTATTCAACTCAAATTCACTTTCTTAAGGTTATGTTTGTTTGACGTAAAAATTTTAACGGAAAATATTTTCAGTCTTTTTCGATATTTGTTTCATGTAAAATAGGATGGCCAACGTAAAAAAAACTTTCGGTTAGCGTAAAATTATCTCCTTATTCCTGTAAAATGTCTTACCAAATTTTGTTCAGTAAGATATTTTCCAAACTGATAAGGCTCTATTTACCAAAATGTCTTCGGACATTTTCTAGTCGACATTAGTTACGGATTAACATAAAACATATAACACTATCAATAATCAATCAATTCATATTCAATTATCAATTTATACAAATTTTGCAATTTATTCAATTTAGTTTCTAAAACCTAGACTAACATAACTTTTGATTTAAAGCTTCAAATTGATTTTTGATTTCATTATTATACATTAGGGACCTCCTGTTTCTTATTTTTATAGTCAATTTTACATTCTATTTAGTTTAGTCTCTAATGTATGAAACTATCAATTAAGTTTTACAATTTAGTCCTTTCTCACATCTAAGCTTAAAATCTATCAATTTAACACCTAAAACTTCAAGAAATCAACAATGACAACTTTCTAAAACTTTAACAGTTTTACAAATTGATACATGAACTAGCTAAATTAAGCTTCCATGACCCCAAATCTATAAAAATTACAAGAAAATAACCAATAACTTACTTAAACTTTGAAGTTAAAAGCTTAGAGCCCTAAGAATGGTGTCTCCCTAATTATCTTCATGTTTTAAAACTTTACCATAAATCTAAGCCCCTTTATTCTACTAATTGAATACTAATAAATTAGCTTTTATTTAATCTTTATATACTATTTTAAAGCTAATTTATTATTATTCAAACAAATATTGTAGTCATCATGTGGTGTACTACTAACTATGCACTTGGATAATATTATTAATTTAATATTATGTAGTACTAATTGTGGTTTGGAAGCTAATTTATTATTATTCAATCTTTGTTTTTTTTATAACACAATTAAGAATCATCTATTCGCTTTGGTTGTTTTCAATTTTTAACTCTAGCTTAATAATTGAGTGATATTATATATTTAATTTGATGTATTTATTTTTAAATAAATCATTACAATATATGCAAAAAAAAAATAATGTATAATATAAATTTATAGATATAAAAAAATCCAAATTAAACAATGAAAGAAAATCTCAAATGTATATTTGTTTCATTGATAACAACTTTTATGAAATATTTTCAGGAAATCTCTAAACAACAGAAAAGATTTTACATAAATTCATCCAAATACTAGAAAATATTAGTTTTTCTAGAAAAGTAAGGTTTAATTTAGCCATGCTTCTAAGAAGCACTTTTGGGACAAAAATTACTTTTAAAATAAAAATATTCTTAAACATGACGTTTTTGAGGGCTTTTTTTATTAAAATAACCCAAAACAATTAATTAATTATCAAAATGACCCATCTTTTTAATTAAACACGAAAATAATCCAAAATCTATAGTAAAAGTTGGTGGAGCCAAATTATATGGCGCCACCAACTTGCCACGTCAGCAAGGGGCATAAAAAAATAATTTTTTGGTAGAGCCATGTTGAATGGTGCCACCTGTATAAAATACAAGGGAAATACTGCAAAATCTGGAAAATTGGGGGGCTTTTAAAATAATTTCCCATTTTTTGGTGGAGCCATTTTAAATGGCGCCACCTGACACCCTTTTCAGTTTTTTTTATTTACTTTTTTTTAAAATTTTGTCTTTTTCTTTTTTTTTACTTTTTTCAAGTTTTATATTTTTTTCTTATTTTATTTTGTTTATTTATTTTTTATTATTAATTTTAAAAATTTGAAATATTTATAATATATATTTTTAAAATTTTAAATATTATTTTAAAATTATTTTTTAATTTTAGATATATATTTTGAAATTATTTTTATAAATTTTAAAAATATATTACTTTTCAAAAAGTAATTTCAAAAGTAATTTGAAAAATATACATTTAAATAATTTCAAAAATATATATCTAAAGTTAAAAAAATTTTAAAAATAATATTTTAAATTTTAAAAAATATATTATAAAACATTTTAAATATACATTAAAAATTTTTAAAATTAAAAATATAAATTAAATAAACAAAATAAAATAAGAAAATAATATAAAACTTCAAAAAAATAAAGAAAAAGACAATTTTTGAAATTATTTTTTATAAATTTTAAATGTATATTTTTCAAATTACTTTTGAAATTACTTTTCAAAAAATAATATATTTTTAAAATTTTTAAAATATAATTTCAAAAATATATATCTAAAATTAAAAATAATTTAAAAATATTATTTAAAATTTTAAAAAATATATATTATAAACATTTCAAATATACATTTCAAATTTTTTAAAATTAATAATAAAAAATAAATAAAATAAATAAACAAAATATAATAAGAAAAAAATATAAAACTTGAAAAAAGTAAAAAAAAAAGACAATTTTAAAAAAAAGTAAAAAAAAAAAAACTGAAAAGGGTGTCAGGTGGCACCATTTAAAATGGCTCCACCAAAAAATGAGATTGTTTTAAAAGCCCCCAATTTTCCAGATTTTGCAATATTTCCCTTGTATTTTATACAGGTGGCGTCATTCAACATGGCTCCACCAAAAAATTATTTTTTATGCCCCTTGCTGACGTGGCAAGTTGGTGGCGCCATAAAATTTGGCTCCACTAATTTTTACTGTAAATTTTGAATTATTTTCGTATTTAATTAAAAATGTGGGTCATTTTGATAATTAATTAATTGTTTTAAGTTATTTTAATAAAAAAGCTGTTTTTGAGAGAAAAATTACTTTTTGAAAAGTACTTTTAAGTGCTTGAAAAAAGTGTTTTTCAAAAACACAAAAATTTAACTTTTCTCAAAAATATTTTTTATCTCATAAATACTTCTTAAAAGTATTACTAAATTATTTAGAAATTATTTCAGTAAAACAAACTGAGGCTAAGTTAAAAAAAGATAACATAAAAAGATAACTAAAATACAACATAAAAATAACACCATCACAGGAAAGAAAAGGGAGATGGGGACATTATTACACTGACTTTAGCTGCTTAATTTTAGGAAAGAACTGCACGTTGTCATCACATGCATTTATTAAGTCTTAGGAAAGTGATCAGAGGCGGCCGCAGTCATAATCAGTATGACTTCTCTGGTCCCCAAAAACAAGAATTAGGCCAGCAATACCCAAAGCTTTCTTCACCTTATTGTCTTGTGCAAGTCCAATGAAATATGTCTGCAAAGAAAGCCAGAAAACCCTCATCCTACGCTCCCGCACATACTCATTTAGGGCTTCCTCAACCAACCTTTTTCCTCCACCTTCCGCTACTTGCTTTAGTTTCTCAGACAAGCATCTTGCCAACACCACTGCGTCCTCTAGCGACGCCCCTCCACCTTGTGAGATGAAATGGCACATCGCATACATTGGATCTCCTGCCACAACCACCGTGCCTTTTCTGAACTTGGTGCGCAGCAGGTCCCATGGCGCCCGATACCGAAGTTCAGTCAGGTACAACGCATTGGGCTCTGTGTTCTTTACCAGCTCCACTATTTCTTCAGGGAAACCCTTTATTGCTTCTAGTGATGCTTTTGTTATGTAGGCTGGATCCTTCTTTGCATCACTCAAATCTGTTCATCATCATCATGCCATTTATTATAAACAAAATTAGTGTTTGTAAAGAGTAAAAGATATGTTGTTACCTTGAGATGTTAAGACTCGAGTGAAAAACCAGTACACAAGCTTATCAGTTACGGGAAGCTGTCCCCAAGTAACATCATTGGAGCTATAAAAACGAAACTTATCGCCAAAACTATGACCACCTTCATAATACGTGAAACCTCTGGTCGCACATCGAGAGAAAAGCTTTGGGGAATTTACGCCTACAAATTTTGAAATTACGGAGTTCACCCCGTCGCATCCAATTACAATCTGTCACCAAACAACCACATTGCTTCACTGCTATATAATAAAAATACCAAGATTCCAGTATAAAATGATAAGTTATCCGTAACTTAGATTAAAGTTATGATATAACACCTTGGCTTTAATGAGAGTGCCATCGTGGAGTTGAAGAAGGGGATTGGAAGTAAGAGGGTCAAGTAGGATAGAGACCGCTCGGCATCCCGAATACACACTCTCCACCGGCAATTCCTCCGCTAGTGCATTCATCAGCTCCATCCGTTTCAAACAACGTAATTCCCCTTTCCTGTCAAATATATTTACTTTTTTTTTTTTTTTTTTACTTCCATTAATAGCCATAAAAAACCAAAAACCAAGGGTTTCCAACTTACCCAAGAGGTAATTCTGATTCACGACACTTGCCCTCAGCAACTGATATAAATACTCCCCTACATCCATATCGGTATTACCTCAGAATATTTCGGGTTTTTTTTATTAAAATAATTAAAAAAATTAATTAATTGTGAAAATGATATAAATTTTAAATTAATTGCAAAAATGAATTGTTCTGTACAGTATTTTTTTGGCGTCGCCAGCACCATAGATTTTTCCCCATCTACTGTCAACAATTCCAATGAAATAAAAACTTTTAATTTTTTAAATGGTATCGCGGATGTGTGAGACGTTTATTTCCTGTCATAAATATTTTTAATTTTTTTTTTGTATTTGTATAATATTTATTTTAAAAATATTCATATTTTTTTGTACCGGTAGAAAATGACTCATTTTGTAATTAATTTAAATTTTATATTATTTTTATAATTAATTAATTTTTATATTGTTTTAATAAAAAATCAGAATAAATCATTACATTTTAGAAAATATTACATACAGATGGAATGTAATAAAATATAAAAAAAGATTAGTTGTGAATATACATTAGTGAATCGATCCGGTATAAGGAATGGAAACGAGAACGAAAGTCGTTATTTGCTTGGAACGTAATACTATATAGTAGTCTTCTTTGATTCATAGGCACGAAATAATTTATTAAAATATAATTTTTTTTATAATGTACTTTGTATTTCAATTTAATTAAAATAATATTAATATATAGTTTACCTGTGTAATAATTTTAAAATTTTAAAATATATTAAAAATCTTATCACACGTATATATACGTTTGAGAATTACAAAATTAAAATATAAATGTGTGTTTTAAAATAATATAAATATATAATAAATTTAAATATAAATGTGTGTTTAAAAATAATATAAATATATGATAAATTAATATCAGGTTAACTTACACCAACAAAAGTTTTATTAATAATATAGATATATTAAGTTTTATTTGGTTAGATAAATCTTTATATTTTTTTGGTATTATTAATATTTATTTGTTTTGTATTAGTTTTAACAAAGTTAAATATTAATGGATTTTTTTTTTTACTTTTGCTACTTTCAAAAAGAAATAAATTATATTAAAAAATAAATAATTCAAAAATAAATTAAAAAAATAAATTAAAAACAGTTTTGCACGATTTTGGAGATATTAACAGTGACTTATATTTTCTTAAAGGCAAAAATATGTGAATAAATTCTGTTTATTTTCTTCTTCTTAAAAGAAAACACTTCAAGGTTTTTTTTTTTTTTTTTCTGTTTATTTCTGTTTATGGTAACTCTGCATTAGAATTTTCAGTCGTCGTTAGAGAAGTAAAGCTTCAAGATTTAGAAGACATCTAAAATATTTTAATTAAACTATTTAAGTAGAACTTTTGAAGAGAGTGCTAATTAAGCTTACGATGGAATTTCAGTGCAAGTCTGCCGAAGCTTGGCGGCAACACCCAACTGATCAAGTGCACGCCACCCATTCGGTTGCATAATGATGCCAACGCCGGCGGCTCGCAGCGTTTCCGATCTCTCTAACACCATGCTCTTTATTCCTTTCCTGCAAAATACAACAAACACATACTACTTATTCACTGTATACTGAATGGGTTGATAGCTTCTCTCTTCAAGTGTCCGGAAAAGGAGCGAGTTTTATGAACAAAAAAAAAAAAAATGGGGGGAAGGAGGAGGAGGAGGCGGAAGAGTGGAGAACCTGCGAAGAGCAAGGGCGGTGGCCAAGCTTTAACTATCACTATAGTTTCCCAAAAGAAAAAATAGATTTAGCATCATTTTCTTTTGTTTTGTTTTTTAATCATAATTTATATTTTAGATGTTAGACTTTTACATATTAATCAAAGTTGAACCCGTATTTTTTTATAAAAATATATTAAAATTAATTAAATATAAAACTAGGGTGGAAAATAAATTAATTATGAAAATAAGATGTTTGTTGCATTATTGGGTGTCGTATGACATATTGACGGCACCACCCCACTTTTTACTCAATCATTCAACAATCATGACATTTTTTTAAAAAAATAATTTTTTATTAGTGTCGCCTTTGTGTTAGGTGGCACCGGTATATATTTTTAAAAATACCTATATTTTCACGGGTATACACATCGAAAAAAAGAAAAAGAAAATATTTTTATTGGTGTCGCCTAACACATCAGCTGTACTACTGTAAATTTTTTTTAAAAAATGCTCACAAAAAAATTAGCTGAAGAAGAGAAAGGAAAGAAAAATGCCTGCTACTATTTAGTTTCGTTGTTGGGGAACTAAATTAAAAGAGAAACTTCGGGAAATGAATCTTACTCAGCTACCATTTTGTCTCACTACCAGCTACCATTTTGTTTTACTACTAGCTGCAGTTTTTTTTTTTAAAGTGGTGCTGCCGGTGTCTCAGGCGACACCAATAATTTTTTTTAACTTCAGCTATATTTTTCTGATAGGGAGTTTTTTTAAAAAAAATTTGAGAGATGCTATCGTTGTGTCAGGTGACACCAACAAAAGATTTTTTTTTTGTTTTTTTAACGTGTATACTCGTGAAAATACATGTATTTTTAAAAATACATATTGGTGCTACCAAACACAGTGGCAACAACACAAAAATTATTTGTTTTCAAACGTAATGATTGGGCAAAAAGTGATCAGGTGGTGCCGCCTGACACACCGATAGCACCAAAGAATTCTGTAACAAACACCTCATTTTCATAATTAATCTGTCCCCCACCCTATTTTTGTAATTTTTTAATATTATTTTTATAAAAAAAACTTCAACCCCTTTATTGTCGAGGGATATATAATTTTTTTTACGGTAAGTATATAAATTTAGCACTTAAATTATACATCTTCTCACATGTAGTATTTAAAAATAAAAAAGAAACATTTTAAATATGCCAAAGTTTTTATATTCTTTTTAAAATTTAAAATTTAGTCTCTATACTTTAATTTTGAGACATTGAACCTTTGTACTTTGTTTGATTTTTTGGTTTGTTTATCTAATTTTACTGTTAAAGTTAACAATATCAAAGGTAAAATAGTTTTTTAGCCCTCCATTAGAATTTTACTGTTAAAGTTAACAATATCAAAGGTAAGGTCCAATAAACCTAGGGCTCAACTTGCCCTTACGACCAAACCTCAGTACCTTCTTCCATGGCGAGACCTTAAGGAATACAAAGTCCCCCACCGAATACTCAATCTCACGTCGCTTCAGGTTCGCATAGGATTTTTGTCTGTCAGAAGCCGCTTTCAGTCGATCCCGAATCAGTCTAACCTTATCCTCTGTCTCAGAAACCAACTCAGGACCCAGAACACGTCGCTCGCCCAACTCAGTCCAACATAAAGAAGTGCGACACTTATGACCATACAGTGCCTCGTAAGGTGCCATCTGTGTAACATCCTAGGAAGGGCCTATGCATTTTTCAGATCAATTGTATGAAATGACAAGTCTTAAGTATTATGAATAAATTTTTGATACTTTTGGAAACCTAGAAATGAATGAAAATGGAAATGAAAATGAAAATGAAAATGGAAATGAAAATGGAGATGGAAATGAAAATGGAAATGGAAATGGACATTTTTGGAAACTTAGACATTTTCGGAAACCTAAACATTTTTGGAAATGATCCAAAAATGGAAACTTGAACATTTCGGGAAACTTGGATATATGAGAGAAATAAAGGAGTTTTATTTACATAAATATGTGAATAATAAGAGAGAAATAAAGGAGTTTTATTCACATAAATATGTGAATAATAAGAGAGAAATAAAGGAGTTTTATTCACATAAATATGTGAATAATAAGAGATAAATAAAGGAGTTTTATTCACATAAATATGTGAATAATAAGAGATAAATAAAGGAGTTTTATTCACATAAATATGTGAATAATAAGAGATAAATAAAGGAGTTTTATTCACATAAATATGTGAATAATAAGAGATAAATAAAGGATTATTTTCTAATGAGATAATTGATGGATTAAAGGCTTTTATCTTTTAAATAAAAGAGATAATATTATCAAAAAGAGGAGTGGTGGCCAAGTAAAGGACTCCTAGGTGATAACTTTGGCTATAAAAGGAGGACAGGGAGGGCTACTCATCAACATTTGCTCCCCTCTTCCTCTCTGCAGAAATTCTCCTAGGCAAAACCCCTCTCGCGAATTTTCATTAAGCAAAAATCCTCTCTTTTTCTTCTATTTTCTTCTCCGTTCTCTTTGCTAAATTTGAATCTTTGTGGATTCTAAGAAAGAGGGCAATCATCCACAACATCAAAAGGGGATCTTTCGGGAAATCTAAGGATCTAAGGTAAGGATTATAAATATAAATATGTGGTTAAAGATTATGATTCACGTTTTCAAAGTTAGATCTAATCTAACACGGAGTTATAGGATTTCAACAGCTTATAAAGGAATCCTCTTGATTTGGAATCCCATCATAAGGTAAGGGATATTCGGCCAAGGCATAATTTGTTTAAGTGTTTTCCATTATTTCAAAACCGAAAACCGACATGGTTACATACCTAGTATTAGCCGATTTCAAGGAAGAGGAATTCTAGCAACTGTTGGGACTTGATTAAATCAATTCGGCAACTAGGTAAGTAATTCTACTTCTAGTAGGATTTGGTTTTAAGACCAAATAGGTTTATTTATATGTTTTAATTAATGGCCGAATATAGGAGTGAAAGATCTAGATCGGTAGATCGCTCTCACTGGGAATTCACGGAAACTATTAAGCGAAAAGGTGTGTACTCTTACTAACTTTCAATAAATTGCATGGCAATCATTAAATATATAAATATGTAACAGTATGTGAATGTGGCTAAGCACCACAAATGTGGTAAGGAGTACCAGCACGTTTCCTACTTTTGATAGGATTGTGAATGTGATATATTTTGAACATGTGATTAGTAACATGAATGAAAATTAAGTATGTGAAATATGTTATGAAATAATTGGGGCATTCGGGATATTTGTGGAGGAAGAAAGTGAAGGTGATGACTACGGTCTCACCAACGTAAAGTGGTGACTACGGTCACATAAAGTGAAAAGTGGTAACCGGTTACATCCAGTGAATCTGGTGTCTAACGACACAACATAAGTGGGCGATGAGCACGTCGACCGCAGCTGCGCGCCGATGGTGTGTAGCGGATGGAGGGTCGACTTAGTAGTCCCCGCGGTATGCAAGTTGGTACGGGTGGTGTGTAGCGGATGGACAAATAGGTTTGGATTTGGGTTGCATCATCCTTTATTTTGTATGAACATGATATTGATATGACTTGTATGCGATTTGTTGGAAATTAGTACTATGTACACATTGAGTCTGTTGACTCACCCGTTGGGAATTATTTTTCAGGTGATGAGCAGTAATGGACCGGGTCGACAGGAGCTAAAGGTGGCCATGCATCGCTTGAAGAAATTATTTGGAATTTGGACTTTATGAAATTTTAGTACTTTATTTTGGGTTTGAATGATGTAATAAGGCCATAAGGCCCAGTTGGATTTTCTTTATTCCTGTTTATTTTTATTTAAATATGATACAAATTATGTTTGATTAAAGATAAGTAAATTTATTTCTTTTAAAATAATAAACCCAAAAATTATTTTGTCACCTTATTTAAGTTGGATTTCCAGAATTTATTAAATAGGTTTCAAATTAAGCCCAACCCAAAACAATTTTTTTAAAATTACACAAATTTTCTCTAAGTCATTTAGAACATTGAAAACCGATTTATTTAAGGAACATACCAGATCCGGTTCAAGCTCGTGGGCCGAGTGTGGGGTGTTTCAATCTGGATGCTAGACTGGAAACTGTTATTATAGGCGAACTCCGCTAGCGGTAGATAATCCTCCCAACTGCCTCGGAAATCAATATCACAGCTCCTGAATCTGAGCCTTAAGCTCCACAAGCTCCTTCAGTGCCATTCGATAGGGAGCGATGGACACCGGAGCTGTACCTGGAAATAGCTCAATCCCAAATTCCAACTCGCGATTTAGAGGTAACCCCGGTAGCTCTTCAGGAAAGACGTCTGAAAAATCCTTTACCGTTCTGATATCTTTAACTGTAGAATGCCCAGAATCCGAAACACTTACGTAGGCCAAGAATACATCACATCCCTTACGAACCATCTTCTCTGCCACCAGTGCAGAGATCACATTAGATAAGTAATTCCGGCGTTCTCCAATCATGACTACCTCTTTATCCTCCTCAGTCTTTAGTACACCCTCTTAGTCGCACAGTCCAAGCTAACACGATGCTTGACCAACCAGTCCATCCCCATAATTAGGTCAAACTCTCCAAATGGAAGTTCCATCAAATCAGCCAGGAAGATTGCCCCTTGTACCTCTAAAGGAACGTGCCAATACAGTTTGCTAACTCTAACAGATTGCCCTAATGGGCTCAGTACCGTAACCTCACTCGTAGTGCTCTCAACTGAAATCCCCAAGTTTCCAGATATGTTGCTAGCTATGTATGAGTGAGTAGACCCTATGTCTATCAAGGCAATATACGGTACATCAAGAATAAAGAATGTACCCATGATGACGTCCGGAGCATCTCCATCCTCTCAGCGATGAGCAGCATAAACTAGGGTTGGCTGCCTCGCCTCAGCCTGTCCAGCACCTCTGCCCGGTGCTCTCTGCCCACGACCCATACCATTACCACCTCTGGTCTGTCCACGGCCCCTCGTTGGCTGCTGCATTACCCTCTGTGGCTGTGCCTTAAAGTGTGACATGGTCGTATGACCCTACTCAGTGAGTTACACAGGCTGGGGCACGGTCGTGTATCCCTAGTTCGAAAGTTACATGGCCTAGGGCTATGTCACACGGCCGTGTGACCCTCATTTTGAAAATTTTGCATATATTTCTTAAACTTTCCAATTTGTTTCAAATTAGTCCCGAATTGCTTCTAAATTATTTTTATGGCCTCGAGGGCTCGACTTAGGGACAAAGTGCATGAGATTGGATGGATTATGATATGTTTAGTCAATTTGAATGTTATGATGTTCCCGATTGTACAGTAATGCTCCGTAACCCTAATTCGGTGACGGAGACGGGTTAGGGGTGTTACAATGAGCCGCATTGATAAAACAACGACGCAGTAGGTGTTTGTGACACTATCAGCAAATAACCGTACGATGTTGCAAAACTCAATTGCACATAATATCCAAGAATCATTCTTGTTGGTAGATACGTTGGCATTGATGTCAGCATTGATGTCGACATTGGTGTTGGCATTTGTGTTGGCATCGATGTTGGCATCGGGGTGTAATATGCTGGGGACAGAGGTGCGTGAAATACATACCTACAAAAGGTGTAGATGCAGGATGCTATAATAGTGCATAGTGTGGTGCATAATGTGGTGCTTGCAAAAAATAGTTGGAGTTAGTGAAATGGACAAAAATATGTAGAGGGAACTAACCAGGATGTGGTGCAGACATCGGTTCCCTTTGTTGGGTTGGATCCGATGACAAACTCGTCGCGACACTTGCTCTAGACCTACGATGCTGGGGCGACCGTCATGGCCTATTTGGACGAATTTTCCTACTCCTCGCCTCCACCGACAATAGGTATGGCTTGTTGGCTAGTCTAAACCAAGGCATGTACTACAAAGAGGTCACTATGTTCGGTGTGAAAAAAGGTTCTCAAATGGGTAAGAAATTCATCCTACGATCCCAAATGTCGATATATTCATTGTGGAATCTTGCCAATTTTTATCGGTTTTCCCCCGCAAATCAAGCTTGTGTAGTGCTTCGATGTCTTGCGATGGCGGCAGAATATTTTGCCTTCACCCAAACTGTCGCTCACTAGATCCAATTTGTGCATCTACATTGTCGCGTAAACAATCAATGGCACCTTTGCATCCCACATACTTCGAATGGCCAAAAACTCAGGTGGGACGCATTCTATGATACTTGGATCAGCATATGCATCCATTAAAACTGTAGTGCACAACTATAAATTTTGTTATCTACAAAGTTTTAAATTCCAAATCATTGCATAGTTATAATAGGTTTGAAAAATTCAATAACTAACATTGGCTTCTAAGCATTGATCTAACAATAGCCGGATATCTTCGAGCTGCTCCGGTAGTCCCACATAACTCGACCTATGGTTCTACCTACTCAAACAATATATTAATTCAAACATATAATAAATAAACAATATTTACTATGGTAACTATATATTATTATCAAATGAATTTTACCTTGTCACCAAGGGGAATGTATAAGGGTCGTTCACTCTGGGACGTCAAAATGGTATCCGCCACCACTCCCATGACTGCAATAGGAGTAGACAACCACCAATTGAAATCTTATCTAGTTTTGTCACCCAACATAACTCCCTGTACAACGTGGCCAACACAACTGATCCCCAACTCATTCGACTGTGTTCTTTGAAGTCAACTAGGTGTAGTAGCCACCTTTTGTGTACCAAATTTTGAGATTTATCGGGCATTAGAATGCCCTCGATTAACCTCAAAATGAATGCTTGGGCGTATTGTTTTTTGACAACGTCAGTCGTGTTTGGAAGAAGGCATTTGAAATTATCTTGCAATCATCTCATATCTATCCGGTCACCTTGAAACTTGTTTTACACCTTTCCCAAAAATGTTTTGCAACGGTCCTCTTTATCGAGAACGACCACTGCCCCCATAACGACTGGCTCATCCACTGACAAATTGAGTTGTAAAGCTACGTCCTCGAGTGTGATTGTACACTCACCACATAGAAGATGGAATGTGTGTCTCGGGTCTCTATTTTTCCACCAATGCGCTGATAAGTGTAAAATCCAATTTATAACCCCCGAGTATACGAGACACATGTAAGAATCCCGCATCTTGCAAATAACCACGAATTTCACTGTCTGGGCTTTTTGGTAAATTGTGTATGAACCCCTCCAAAATAATTTAAAAAATTTAAAATTAACTTAATTGAAAATAACAAAATTTAAATTTTTCCTTACCATTACTGATTGAGCAGCGGAAATGTGATTGTCATCGAAACGAATAAAAGAACTTGTCATATGTAAAAATTTAATCGAAATGAATAATCTACGAAATAATAAAATAAAACTATAATATTTTTATACAAATGTATTGGAAAATTTCGAACAAATCTTGAGAGAATTGAGAGTTTAGAGAGAATAGAGAGAGTTGGATTTGAATGAAAAGAATGAAAAATGGCCTAATATTTATAGGAAAATAAAATTATTGTTGGGCTATTTAAAACTTTTACCGTTTGCGTGTTTGAATTTGTACCATTGAAGGAAAGCGCATCCAATTGGGCACATTTTCACACTCTCTCCAAAATAAGCCTATTTCCCTAAATTTTCAAAAACAAAAAAAACAGCCCATTTGGCCAATTAGAAATAACGCATATTTCTCGTATTTAGCCTTATATAAGGTTGGTTTAGTAAGTGGTGTGTACTAGGGATTTAAATTGCGGTCACGGCCGCGTTTTCGGTCGCGTTGCGTTTATCGCGGTTGCGGACATAACGGATGCTATTGCGGTCACTGCGGGTATCGCGGTCGTGAATTTTAAAAAAAATTCACACAACTTATTGTAAAACATAATAGCGGTTTCGACAGTAGCGATTTCGGACGGTGCCGCTACTACTATATAACGGCCGCTATTTCGGTAACGGACTGCTATTTAAATCCTTGGTGTGTACTGTCTAGTCAGGTGGGAAAAGAGAAAAAAAACAAATAAATAAAAGTTGACAGTGGTAGATGTCATAAAAAAATTTTGGGGGTTGGAATAAAATTTTATACTTTTATCGTAGTAAAAATATAATTTTATCATTTTAATAATTTATTTCTTTATAATTTTAAAAAGATTAAATTAAATTTTTATTATTTTTAGAGCTAAATATAATTATATGTTTATTAATTTAAAATCTTATAAATTATAAAGTTTGGTACGAGTACTCATAGCTCGGAAAGATTTATAGCTTTGTGTTTTCAGTACATTTAATCATCCAAAACCATTTTCTTTTTCCTTTTGGTGTTTCAAATGGTTCTTCAGTTGGCTATGGAGCTCCCGTTCTTATCATATGCCGCACTGTTCATTGTTTCATTTCTTATGGTTAGAACAGTGATTTCCATTAGAAATCGTTCCAAGCTTCCGCCAGGTCCAACGGCGTTACCGGTCATCGGCCACCTCCATCTCCTCAGCCCCTTCATTCATCAAACTTTTCAGAAGCTCTCATCCATCCATGGCGCCTTGATGTATCTCCGCCTAGGGTCCGTCGAGTGCGTTGTGGTCTCTAACCCTGAGCTTGCCAAAGAGCTTCTCAAGCATCACGAGCTCACCTTCTCCGCCCGCAAGCACACCGCTGCTATTGACCATCTTACTTACAACTCTTCCTTCGCTTTCGCACCCTACGGAACTTACTGGAAATTCATCAAAAAGCTGAGCACTTTCGAGCTGCTAGGCAACCGAACCCTTGGCCAATTCCTTCCTGTTCGTACCAAGGAATTACATCATTTCATAAGCATTCTTTTGGACAAGTCTAAATCAAGTGAAACCGTGAACCTAACTGAAGAACTGTTGAAATTAACTAACAACGTCATATCTCAGATGATGATGAGCATTAGGTGCTCAGGAACAGGAGACCAAGCCGATGGGGTCCGAACCCTAGTTCGAGAAGTGACTGAGATCTTCGGGGAATTCAATGTCTCTGATATCATATGGTTCTTCAAAAACATAGATGTGCAGGGTTTTCGAAAGAGGTTTTTGGATATCCATAGCAGGTATGATTCATTGTTGGAAAAAATTATGAGAGATCGAGAGGAACTAAGGAAAAACAAGAAACCAAATGATGATGATGTGAAGGACTTTCTGGATATGATGCTTGATGTCTTTGAAGATGAGCACTCCGAAATTCAGTTAACCAGAAACCATATCAAGGCCTTAATCTTGGTCCGTATATATATTTCTACCTTTTTAAGTTTTTCTTCTTTAATATTCATGCTCTGCCATTATATTTTCGTTACTATAAATAAAAATGTCTGTCATTTTATCGCTAAATATACAACAAACTTAATTATTTATATTTGTTTAGGTAGGCTTTTTTGGTTGTTGCAATGGCATAATTTTGTAATTCTAAAATAAATTTAAGGTCACCATTAAGTTTTTTTTGTCAAAAGTTTAATTAAATTTGTTTTTTTAGTCATTTTCCCTTTTAAGTTTCATTAATATTTCTTTCCCTACATATCTAAGCACAATTCTGAGTTTGAGTTTTTCTTTTTCTTACTTTTAATTTTATTTTAATTCCTCTATTAAAAGAGATGGTGAAGAGATAAAATTTAATTTCTCAAGAAATTTAAAGGAAGTAGAAAAAAAAAATAATATTTGGTACGATGAGATGAATTTTATATTTTTTTAATTAGAATAAAATTGAAATAATGTGTAAATATTGATAGTTATTTTTTAAAAAAAATTATGATTAGATTGAGATAATGTATAAATGTTAAGGGTTAAATTTATTATTATAGAAAATTTTAAACTGCCACCGTCAAATATTTTATAGTTAAATAACCAAAAAAGAAATTTACGGGCCGAAAATAGTGGGTTAGAAGTATACAAGCACTTATGTTTACTACATTTGTGGGGTTATGTAGGATTTTTTAACAGCCGCTACAGACACAACAGCAATAGCGGTAGAATGGGCATTGGCAGAGCTAATCAACAACCCAGAGACGCTAAGAAAAGCGCAACAGGAGTTGGATCAAGTTGTAGGGAAAAGTAGGTTGGTACAAGAATTCGACACTCAACGTCTCCCCTACCTTCAAGCCATAATCAAGGAATCATTTCGACTTCACCCTCCAATCCCAATGATCAGCAGAAAAGCAGTTGAGGATTGCAAAATCAATGGCTACACAATTCCAGCTCAGTCTTTATTGTTTGTAAACATTTGGGCTATAGGCAGGGATCCTAAGGTGTGGGAGGATCCGCTCAAGTTTCAGCCTGAGAGGTTCTTGAAATGCAACCGACCTGATACTAATATTAATTCAGGGGATATCGATGTTAAAGGTTTGCATTATCAGCTGTTGCCTTTTGGTACAGGGAGGAGGGGCTGCCCTGGTATTTCTTTAGCCATGCAGGAACTCCCCGTCACTTTGGCAGCCTTGATTCAATGCTTTGACTGGAAGCTGCCGAATGTCGACGATGGTATCGACATGAGTGAGCGAGCTGGACTTACAGCACCTAGAGCCCATGATCTCAAATGTGTTCCACTTGCACGCTTCACTCCCCCTCTTTTTGCAACTTAAGTAGTCGATTGCACTGAATCTGATGATTTTTATATGTAAGGATGCTTTGATATATCTATTCCATCTTAGCTTTTAGCAAAATAAGGAATGTAGCCCTTTCTCCATATTCGGTTGCTAAACTTTTTGCCTTCATTGTGATTTCTACTTTTTACCCTTCTCGACGTACATTTTGGTAGTATTTGTACCGGCCAATGTGCTTCAATCAATGCCGATCTGTACCGATGTGCATCTACTTGTACCGGTGTGTACCTACTAGTACTAAATTTTAATATTTTAAATTATTTTAAAATTGTTTACCTTAACTATTTCTTTTTTGCATATTTACATTTAAAAATAAAATATAATTTTTTAATTAAATTATTGAACATAATTAATAATCTTAATGTCAATATTTTTATATAAATATATTTATATGAGATATTCACATGTATATATAATATACATAAAAATATTTTTAAAAAATCGACGAGTTCGAAATAATATATCAAAACACATCCATATTAATATGTACCAATATCAAAATAAAGACAATAATCTATTAGTGCAGTATTGTTTCATAAAAAAAAATAACAATGTTGCAGGATAAAGTCTTTATTAATATTAGATTTTATGACATATGAAATTTCTAAATTAAATAAATGGGGATAATTAATGAAAATGGATAAATTTAAAGACGCATGTACCCTTACGTGATTCTGTTTTATATTTTATATTTTATATTTACTTTTTTGGATTAGAGGAGGACAAAAGTTCTAACCAAAGGCAACCCCCACAGCATCAACCATTAAAAATTTAATACATCCCTGTGGTGTACTTCAAATATGCATAGCAGCATAGACCATCCTCTATGTTTTATGCTCCATTTAGCTATAGCCAATCTGCCACGTTCTGTAATATAAATGAAAAATAAGAATAATACTAATAAATTAATAATACCATCCTCTAACAAATTAATAACACCAAGATCGCTTTTGTATTATATGGTATAAATATATAATATTAATAAAATAAAAGTGGTTTTATATTTTTTATATGATTAATATTTTAATAATTTAATCATTGAATTTATTGATATAATTATATTTTTTATGTATATAAATTTTTAAATTGATTCGATATTTTTATCATATTTATCTAAAAAGTATATATATTAATATTCATTGAACGGTTGAACATAAAAGAAATAGTTAAAAAAATTTAATTTAAATCAAACTTGACATGCATGATCTATATGAATGGAGCATGAAATACTACGGTTGGATTGTTTAAATAGTAATCATATAAAAAGTTAAGGAAGGGTGTAAAAACATTTTAGTTTTACACTGGTGTAAGTGAACCACACCCCATATGATACGATCAATCTTCTTTAAAACGACCTTATTTGTCTGTCAGAATTTTGGATGTTATAAAGAGGTGGTTGTTATATACTTATAAAAGCATTCGAGACACCTGTAACAACATTTTTTATTTAGATTGTTTTTAATTTTTTATTTATAAATTAAAAATTAATAATTTATTAATAATATTATTATTTGGTCAGATTTAGATTATATCTTTAATAACATTTATAAATTTAATTCCATTTATTTAAGATTTTTTTTCTTTTAATAAAATCTTACTAACATGTTTTTATATAAAAATTATGCAACTTTACTTTTTTTTTTTTCTAGGTAGAAATAGATCTAATTTTACTAAAATTTAAAAGAAGAGATTATTATAGAGAAATAATTTTGTGAAGAGAGTATTTCATATTTTATGATTGTTATTATTATAGAAAATTAAAAAAAAAAACGACTCTCCAACAAGCTTAATTGTTATAGAATTTTCAAAATGTCAAATAATTTTAATAAATCGACAAAACTTAACATTTGATTTGTGTATTCGTATTCAATTAATTAATATTATGATAAGTGAGTTTCTTTCTGCTATTTAAATATTTATCAGCTGAGAAAAGTTGATACTTTGTGTATTGTTGTTGTGATTCTTATAGTCAACGCTCGCATCACACTCCGCATAATTTATTAAAATTTTCCACTGTTAAAGACAAATAGTATTCTTTCAACAAAACGAATACAATCAAATCAAACAAAAAAAATATTAATATATAATGATGTGCTAAGTAATTGAAATAAGGGTAATCAAATATTTGCTAATCCAAATGCCACTGATTAATTTTTTATGCTAGAATGAGATAATAATAAAAATTAATAAATCAAACTCCGATTCTTTGATTTATTAATATTGAGTTTTTGCTATTAATTGTTATTAGATGAGGAGATTTAAAATTTTGCATTTCATTATTGTTGTTATTGTTTTTTTTCCTCTTTACTTTTTTTAACCTTTCGCTCTCTGCTTACTTTATTAACTTTGTATCATTCTTATTTGCAATTAAGAATAAGTTAGATATCCATTTGAAAATTCATCATATCTGTAATTACTAATCAATTTGTGCTTTTAAGTTTTGGTCAAATTCCATTGTCTGTCCTTCTATCACGTGTAAGTTGCAAATTTAAGATTATTATTCTAATTTCATCCCTCTATACTTTTTCTAATTTTGAAAAACTTATTTCAAGCCAAAAACAATAGCCACTAAATTATGTTACTTCTAAAATCTTTTTGGCAAACATATTATCAAAATTGTAATTTCATGCCGGCTTGTTATTTCCATATAATACTCACAGAATGTCACGTCGTTTTAGTTAATGGATTTAATAGCTCCAGTTTGAGCCGGATTGAACTTTCAAATTTTGAAAAAGCATAGGAGTTAAAAATGATCAAATTGGATAACATGGACTAAATCCACAACTTGTGCATGGTACGAGATTTAGGTGCTATTCTTTGGGTCATGACTAGAATTTTAAATTTTGAAAAAGTACAAAAATTAAAATTAACCAAAATTAAAATATAACTTATACATAGTACATGAACTAATAAAACTAAATCAGTCATTTAAAAAAGTAAAAATAGAGAAAACTTATCCTAGAAACAATAAACAATTGCTGTAAGTATGATTTATTTATCTATAATAAATTTAGAAAAAATTGAAACCATGATTTTTTATTTATTTATGAATAGAAAGACAAACATATTTGTAGTATTTCATAAAGATTTCATATCAAATACTAAAGATGCTTATCATTATTAATATAAGACAAATCGCCGGATGTAATAGATGCAATATGATATGTATGGCAAATATTTTAAAATTCAAGAAGCTTCTTTTAGGACACATTAAATAAATAATGCATCAGTTGATCACAAAATTTATTTCTCCACATAACAATATATAAGTACTCAATTAATTTTGTACTAACAAGAATTGCATTAACATATTGCCTTGTTTCATTACCAAAAATTACACCTTATACCAATAACCTTTCATGTGACATTCACAACAAAAGTTATTTCTAGTTATCTTAAACACTATTGTTATTATCTTGCTTATCTCTATATTTCCATTTTAAGTGGTGAAAAAATTTATTCAAATTATCTTATGTGATTATTATTTTTATGTCATATATTATATTCATAATTATGTATCTTTTATTTATTTTATATTATCGCATTCACTTTTAAAAAAAAAAAAATGAATGAGATTCTATATGTATCATTATTATTTTTAACCGAATAAAATTATTTTCACAAAAACTTGAATATGAGCAGGCAAGCAAATTTATTTAAATAATAAAACACATCAACTACTTTAAAATTAAATAAAGAAAAACATTTGAGATAGTCTAAATAAAATCTAATATATGGACTTAAATATATTTATTAAATTATATATGAGCAAGCAAGCAAATTATATATTTTTTATATTTATATGTTCAAAATTCATAATATTTTTTTTTTATAAATAATTAAAACCCGGCGAGAATACGGATATTTATATTACCTGCCGGCTATCACTTACCTACCACACTAACTTACAAAATTCTCAAATTGTACCATTATAGTCGTTGCACATTCTTTGTCTTTTGATTAACGTTTTACATTATATATATATAAAAAAAACACTTTAAATATCAAAATATGTTTTAAATTCTTATATATTTTATACATCTGGAGTTTAGTTCCTCTATTATTACTTTTAAGATTATAGTTTTCTATTTTTCGGATTTAAAAATTCAGGTTCAATTATTACTATCATTATGATTATTCTATTAGCTTCTTTGGTGTGACATTTTTAAATTTTTAAAAAATTCACTTGATAGTCATATAATAATAAAAAATAACATTGAATACATTGATCAGGATTTTCCCTTAAAAATACTCATTTAAAATCATCTGGTAAAATAAATGTTGGAATACTGTTCTTGAGAAAAATTTACGCTAGCATTTTGATTGAAATAGTTGATAATAATAACTATTTAGACTAATTAATGACACTGTAAAAGTAGAGTAACTAAATTATATCGTAAATTAAAATATATAGATTAAATCTCAAGTTTTAACATAGTTTAGGGGTCGAAATTGAAACATGACCATTGTCTTATAATATATATAAAAAAATTACACAAATCTAAAAGAAATGATAAGTCATGTGTCAGTCTCTAAAACTTTTAAAGTATTTAAATTATATATAATCATATAATATTTTAATCGAAAAACTAATATTATTAACTATTTAAATTAATTAATAACATTATGAAAATACATAAATCAAATTAGGTTAGTAATTAAAGTATACATATTAAATCTTAAATTTAAGTATGTTAGAGAGAGTAAAATTAAAATTTAATACTTAAAAAAAAGGAAAATAGTTGGCGTGCCGCGTGTTAGAAAAAGAAAGGTCCTTTGACCTTCCTTTTATATACACGTGTATAGATTTCCTTCCTAAATATCACTAACAACAATAAATAAAATCCCTCAAAGAAAGACAATATGATAAAATTTTTTTTTTAAAAAATATTCTTTTCCTAGATTAGCATTAAGGGAAACATCAGACATTAAACCAAGTCAGTTGCCATTAATTAGACTAAGCAGAGTGTAAACAATTACTTCATTCATTAACATTTCAGATTTATTTATATTTTTTACGGATAAATTTAAAAAATATACATTAATTTTGATTTAATTTATAATATCATAAATAAATTTTGATTTAGTACTACTTTATACATAAAACTTCAATTTTAATTCAACTTTCACATTATATTTACAATATTACCTATGTGACACTACTTTCCTTGAAGTAATGTTGAAATTGTTTGATTGATATTTCACTAAACTAGAATAAAAATAAAAAGTAAATTTTAATATTTTCACATAAATTTAAATTATGTTGATACGAGTCTTAAGGCTCAATTTCAGGCCTATGGATATGATGGGCTTAGTTTCCCTTAAGGCCCAATCACAAGATTCAAATCCAAGCAGTTTAAGTTAAAACTTAACTTATTCGTTTAAGACTTTATAACGAAGAAATTTCGAGAAGAAAAGTTGAAGATCCAAGACATGGATTTTGGATTTTAATACAGAGCGAGGATGAATTAGAAGGGACCAATTTTGTTTGTATACTTAAAATCTCAATCCATGATAACAAGCTCATGTGGAAGATGTAAACAAGCTTAGACGTTACACTTCAAGGACCCCAATCAAGCCCACACGCCTAGCCATGTTATATTCAATTAACTTGTGGTGCATTTTTAGAAGGGATCTAGGCATTTTTGAGTCAACATGTCTTCATATTAATCAAATATTTGTCTTTTAGCTTTGTAGTGCACTTTGAATCACTCGATTTTGAGTTCAGAAACTAAAGTTATAACTGTTTTAGTGAAGACTGAATGAGCAGAATTTTTAGACGGGATTATTACAGAAATTACGAGTTGAGGATTGCAATCCAATGATTGGTAGAAAAGCAGTTGAGGACTACAAGATCAATGGCTACACAATCCCAACTCAGTTTTTGTTGTTTGTAAACATTTGGGCTATAGGCAGGGATCCTAAGGTGTGAGAGGGTCCGCTCAAGTTTCAACCTGAGAGGTTCTTGATATTTAATCGACCTTATACTAATATTAATTCAGGGGATATCGATGTTAAAGGCTTGCATTATCAACTGTTATCTTTTGGTATAGGGAGGAGGGGCTACCTTGGTGTTTCTTTAGCCATGTAGGAACTCCCTGTCACTTTGGTAGCCTTGATTTAGTGCTTTGATTGGAAGCTGCCAAATGTCGACGGTGTAACAGCCCGATTTTGGGGCTAGTCGAAACAGTTGTTTTGGGACCACTAATCCGAGGTTGAAGAAAATTATTTTGATGTTATTTTATGTGTTATAACATGATTATAAGGATGCATGGAAATTTTGGTGCTTTAATATTAGCGATTGTATGCTTAATTGTGAAAAGGGACTAAATCGCATAAAGTGCGAAGGTTTCATTTTACAAACTAGGGGTGTATAATAGTTATAGAATACTAAATTGGAGGTCCTCAATGTGCAATTAGGCCAATGAAAGGGTGTTGGCCGGCCATAGGGACAAGGGAGACAATAGCATTAAATTGGTCAAAAATTTGGTGAAATTAGGTGACTAAAAATGAATAAAATAAGATAAAGAAAGAAGATATCATCTTTCACTATTCCCCTTCCTTCTTCAACCGAAATTTGAAGATAAAATAGGGGTTTTTGGAGCTTAAACTTTCAGCCAAGCTATTCCCTAGCAAGTAAGTGATTTTAGAGGTCTTTCTTGATGATTTTTGTACTTTTGGAACCCCTAAAGCTTAAGCTAGCTAATGAGGGGACTATTTTGCATAATGGTTTGAAGTTTAGGGATTTTCTATGAGAGTTTTCATGTTGTTTTCTGAGTTTTTATGGAAGAAAATGAATGTTAGAGGGTTAAGGAATAACTTTTGTTAAAGGTGTTACCATGAGAACAACTAAACGAGACTTATTTGTAAAGGTTGTAATTGTGTAATAAATGCATGAAATGATGAGTTTTATAAATTGTTGTAAGAGAAATAAATGTTCAGCTAGGCTTGTTTAATGAGAAAATGTGATGAAAAATGATTTACGAGCCTAGGTGCAAAATCATAATTTTGCCAAAGTATAAGAGCAAAATGGTCATTTTTGCCTAAGTAGAAATTTTGAAGTGTCATGATTCATGTAGTGATTAAATGAGTAAATTTTATTATTATAGATCAAGAAGAACGAGGAAACAACCTTGACCGGGGAAAATGCAAGGTTTCGGACTAAACAGTCAATTATCATATTTTGCATCGAGGTAAGTTTACGTGTAAACGATACATCCTTAATACTTATGTTGTTACCTATTGATGCATTGTATGGTTGTAAATACTTATTGGTGAGATTGATTGAAAATTATAGATAATGAGTAATTCTCGAATAAACCTCGGAATAGAAATGTGAGTACGATAAATATCTGTAAATATGTAATTGTTGGTGGGCTGTGTGCGATACCACCTTGTTAATTATTTACGATGGGCTGTGTGCGATAGCATCGTTTATATTATCATTTGGTAGGCTATGTGCGATACCACCGTAATTATCATTAGGTGGGCTATGTGCGATACCACCGTAATTATCATTAGTTGGGCTATGTGCGATACCACCGTAATTATTATTTGGTGGGCTATGTGCGATACCACCGTAATTATCATTGTTGGTGGGCTGTGTGCGAAACCACCGGGTACCTAGTATTATTTCGAAGGGTTCATCGAGAAACATGTCTAAGTAAATATTTCATGTGACTTTGTGGTGATGAGTGCAGGATATATGTGCAAGAAAATGTGAGCAATATATATGTTATATGTTGGAAGGTGGTAAGAGATGAGATGAGTAAGCATGATTATGAAAATGTGAATTGTTCTTGCATAATATGTAATGTTTGTGATTGCTTGTCATATGGTATGATGCTATTGTTTACATGTAGACTTACTAAGCTTAAAGCTTAATCCCTTTCTTTTCTCTTGTTTTATAGTGTCAAAGAGCCAGCTCAGGATACGAAGATAATCAGAAGATCACCCACACTATCAGCACATCTTGGTATAGTTAGATTTAGCATTTTGAATATGGCATGTATAGGGGCTAGACTTAGTGAAATGCCTTGTTGTTTTGGCCAAGTGTGTTGGCTCTTTTAAAGATGAACTATTTTGTATAAGGCCATAGTTGATGGCTCATTATTATTAATCTATGAAAAGATGAAGTTATTCATGAATGTACATGGTACATAATTGGGTAGCTTGGTTAAAATATGCATAAATGGGTTGATGGTTGAATGTGATTTATGTTGGTATGAGTTAGGGTGATAAAAAGACTTGGCAAATAGCCTTGTTCTTGTCCACACGAGTAGACATACGGGTGTGTATCTAGGCTGTGTGTGACACACGGTCAGTCCCATGGGTGTGTGGCTGGACCGTGTGTCCCCTGTATGTTAGTGATACAAGCCAGTGTCGACCATGGGCCAGACATACGGGCATGTGATAGGCCGTGTAATGCAAGTCAGTGTCTATCACGGGTGGAGCACACGGGCGTGTCAAGGCCGTGTTAAGGACACGGGCTAGGGACACGGGCGTGTGTCCGGCCGTGTAAAAACCCCTGTAGGTTCGAATTGAAAAATAATTCCACACGGGTGTGGAACACGAGCATGTGATATGCCACACGGGCATGTCTATTTTTCCACACGGGCGTGTGGACTGTTTAGTAAGAATTTTCTAAGTTTTACTAAGAAAGCTTCAAAAGAGCTCGATTTGATCCCGAACCATTCCTAGATCGTGAATCAAGCTTCGTAGGCTTGTATAAGAGGTGTTAGTAAGAGTTTTAAAATTGGGAAGGAAAGGTCAAGTTTCTAAATTGCATGATTGTTTGTGTGTAAGCTTAGTAATGCCTCGTACCCTATTTCGATGTTGAATACGGGTAAGAGGTGTTACATTTAGTGGTATCAGAGCTATGGCTTAGTCGGTTCTCAGACTACCGTAGCGTGTGTAAGAGTCTAGCTATACATGCCATGAACGTATATTGATAGTGTGGTGACTTCTGACGATTTAAACTGTGTTTTCATATACTAAATGGATCCCGACCGAGCTGCTGCTGATGACGTTGCTAGTAACGCGCCGACTCCCGCGCAAGGGACCGCGCCTGTAGAAAGTAGACCTGAGACTTTGGGTCAGGGAGAAAAGGCCCGGGAAGCCTTTCTCCACATGATGAGTAACTGGTACACTGAGTTTGTACGAGCAAACCCTAATGCTCTACCTCCTCCACCCCCACCTATACCTCAGCCAGTACCTGTGGCTCCTCAAGGTATAGACTTGGTAAGAATGACTAAACGCCCAGTCGATAAGATTTGAAAACAAGGGGCCGAGGAATTCAAAGCTAATATAGACGATGACCCTGAGAGAGTTGAGTTCTGGCTTGAGAACTCTATGCGGGTATTTGACGAACTCTCTTGTACGCCTGAGGAGAGCCTAAAATGTGCCGTGTCATTGCTGACGGACTCGGCATATTGTTGGTGGAAAATGCTGACATCTGTAGTACCGAGGGAGAGAGTGACATGAAACTTCTTCTTGGAAGAATTCCGGAAGAAATACATAAGTTAGCGATTTGTTGACCAGAAACGGAAAGAGTTTCTTGAATTGAAGCAAGGTAAGATGACCGTGGCAGAGTATGAGCGCGAATTTGTTAGGCTCAGTAAGTATGCGCAAGAGTGTGTGTCTACGGAAGCTATTTTGTGCAAGAGGTTCGAAGATGGGCTGAATGAGGATATTAGACTGCTAGTTGGGATCTTGGAATTGAAAGAATTCGTGGTGTTGGTTGATAGAGCTTGTAAGGCTGAGGAGTTGAATAAGAAAAAGAGAAAAGCCATGAATGAGGCCCGAGATGCAAGAAAGAGGCCAATGAGTAAATCGTTCCAAATTCAATCAAAGAGATCCAACGAAATGAACCCTCAGACGACTGCTTCAGTTAGGTATTCACACCGAGATCGAGGTAATACATATTCAGGCTCGAGAGTTCAAGCCACCTCGATGGCAAGCGTGGGCAATACAAGGTCAAATAAACCAGAGTGTCCAAATTGTGGTAGGCAACATACTGAGAAGTGTTGGGGAAATAACCGTATTTGCTACAAGTGTGGTTCACCTGACCACTTCATTCGGAACTGTCCAGAGAGGGATGAGAATGATAGAAAACAAGAAGTAAGGGCAAGCAATATATCTTCAAGGGGTAGGCCACAAAAGAACCCGGGAGGTGGGACTAGTAGTAGAGGTGCGCCTAGAGACTCTGCTGTGAGATCGGAGGGTCGAGCACCTGCAAGGACTTATACCATTCGTGCTGGCGAGGAGGCATCGTCTCCAGATGTGATAACGGGTACTTTTTCTCTTCATGATATCTTTGTTGTTGTTTTGATTGATCCGGGGTCTACCTATTCTTATATTTGCATGAAATTGGTATCTAGCATGAGTATGATTGTTGAGTCTACGGAATTTGTAGTAAAAGTGTCAAACCCGTTAGGCAAACATGTGCTAGTTGACAAGGTGTGTAGGAATTGTCCTTTGACAATTAGAGGTCATTGTTTTCCGGCAAATCTCATGTTGTTGCCATTTTATTAATTTGACCTTATTCTTGGTATGGATTGGTTGACTACTCATAGTGTTTTAGTCAACTGTGGTAGTAAGTTTATTGAATTTAGAAGTGTAAATGGAGATGTTATTCGGGTTGAATCAGGTAAATCAGATAATATGCCTGTAGTGATTTCGTCTATGGTAGCTGAGAAATACTTGAGAAAAGGGTATGAGTTCTATCTCGCCTTTGTGTTGAATACTCAAGAGTCAGAGGTAAAGATTGAATCAGTGCCTGTGGTGTGCAAGTATCCGGACGTGTTTTCGGAAGAACTACCCGGATTGCCTTTAGTGAGAGAGGTTGAGTTTGGTATTGAAATAGCTCCGGGTACGGCACCTATTTCGGTTGCTCCGTATAGGATGACACCATTGGAGTTAAAAGAATTGAAGGTTCAGTTGGAAGAGTTAACAGACAAGGGTTTTGCCAGACCGAGCTATTCACCGTGGGGTGCTCCGGTACTTTTTGTGAAGAAGAAAGACGGGTCGATGAGATTGTGTATAGATTACAGACAACTCAACAAGGTGACAGTGAAGAATAAGTATCCTTTGCCAAGGATAGACGATTTATTTGACCAATTGAAGGGAGCTAAGGTGTTCTCTAAGATAGACTTGAGGTCTGGTTATTACCAGTTGAGAGTTAAGGAGTAAGATGTGCTGAAAACTGTATTTCGGACGAGGTATGGCCATTATGAGTTCCTTGTCATGCCCTTTGGCTTAACGAATGCTCCTGCGGTCTTTATGGATTTAATGAACCGTATCTTCCAACCGTATTTGGATAAGTTTGTAGTAGTTTTTATCGATGACATACTAATTTATTCCCGAGATGAGAGTGAGCATGCAGAGCATCTGAGAACTGTTTTGCAGACTTTAAGAGACAAGCAGTTGTATGCTAAATTCAGCAAGAGTGAGTTTTGGCTCCGAGAGGTCGGATTCTTAGGATACATTGTGTCGGGTGATGGAATTAGAGTTGATCCGAGTAAGATCTCGACTATTGTAGAGTGGAAACCGCCGAGGAACGTGTCAGAGATTAGAAGCTTTTTGGGTTTAGCGGGTTACTATAGACGGTTCGTTAAAGGGTTTTCCATGATTGCTACCCCGATGACGAAACTGTTACATAAAGATGTTAAGTGTGAATGGACTGAGAAATGCCAACAGAGTTTCGAGAGATTGAAAGCATTGTTGACTGAGGTACCGGTTTTAGTACAACTTGAGTCGGGGAAGGAGTTTATGGTCTACAGTGATGCGTCATTAAATGGTCTTGGCTGTGTGTTGATGCAAGAGGGTAATGTAGTAGCTTACGCCTCGAGACAACTAAAATCGCATGAGAAGAATTATCCAACTCACGATTTGGAGTTGGCTGCGATTATTTTCGCTTTAACGATTTGGCGTCATTATTTGTATGGTGAAAAGTGTCAAATCTGTACCGATCACAAAAGCCTGAAGTACTTGATGAACCAAAAGGATTTGAATTTGCGACAACGGCGATTGCTCGAATTATTGAAGGATTATGAGCTAGTAATCGATTACCATCCGGGGGAAAATGAATGTGGTTGTGGATTCCTTGAGCAGAAAGTCCCTGTATGCTTTGAGAGCCATGAGTACGAGCCTAGCGTTGCCTGATGATGGTTCTATATTACCCGAGTTGAGGGCTAGAACATTATTTCTTCAGCAGATACATGAAGCTCAAAAGAATGATAGTGAGATGCAAGTTAAGAGAGCTCAGTGCGAATCGAGAAATGACTCTGATTTTCGAGTTGGTTTAGATGATTGTTTAATGTTTCATGACAGAGTTTGTGTACCTAAGGATGATGAGTTGATTCGGAAAATTTTACATGAGGCACACAATGGTTGCTTGTCAGTACATCCGGGCAACACAAAATTGTATAATGATTTGAAGAAGTTGTATTGGTGGCCAGGTATGAAAAGAGACATCTCCGAGTTTGTTACAAAGTGTTTAATCTGTCAACAAGTGAAAGCCGAGCATCAAGTACCTTCGGGATTACTTCAGCCAGTGATGGTTCCCGAGTGGAAATGAGATCGAATCACAATGGATTTTGCAACGGGAAGAAAGATGCTGTGTGGGTTATTGTGGATAGATTAACGAAATCGGCTCACTTTATACCGGTGCGTGTGGATTACTCACTTGACAAGTTGGCTGAGCTGTATATTGCTGAGGTGGTGAGATTACATGGGGTGCCTATATCCATCATCTCGGATAGAGATCCAAGATTTACTTCGAGGTTTTAGAGGAAGTTGCAGGAAGCCTTGGGTACGAAACTAAATTTTAGTACTGCGTTCCATCCACAAACCGATGGCCAATCCGAAAGATTGATTCAGGTTCTTGAGGATATGTGATAAACCGTAATAGTAACATATTTTAATCCCACATTTAGCATGCTTTTGGATGATTTATCCCTTGAATTATGGAATTTGGTGCTTTTAATCCTTTAATTTCATGTTTTATACTCAGGAGAGCATAGGAGGATGAAAAGAACGGGAAACGGGCTTAAAAAGGGCCAAATGGGCCAAAGTGAGAAATTGACACGGCCTGGGGTTTCACCACATGGCCGTGCCTCCTTAGCAGGCTCGAACACGGCCTACAACTCGACTTACACGGGCGTGTGCCATGGGCGTGTCCTGTAGTGACAAAGAAGAATTTTATTCGGATTAGGGTACTTAGAGGCAAAGAAACACATTCCAAAAGCCTATATAAACACCCTAAAGGCCAACCTTTAAGGGGCGTCCAGCTAGGCCAAGGAGCCAAGCCGGAGAGGTCAGAATCGTGGGATTTACTCGAAGAAAGCCGGTTGATTCATCTCAAGAAGCTTTGAGTCATACTCAAGACGGAAGATCTTCTCTTCAATTCCTTCAGGGGTTTTAGGGTTTTTCTTATGTTTTTTTATCTTTTCTTACGAGATGTATATTTTTATGATTATGAACTAAACCCTCGAGATACGAGGGGATGAAACCTAAGACGGATCTTGTTATTGTTTTCTCGAGCTATATGATAAATACTTGATTTGTTCTTAATTATGTGTTCTTAATTCTTGTTTTGATATTTCAGATATTGATTCAAGTATTGATGTGCTTAGGTAGAGGAGGAATAGACCTTGCCTAAGAGTAAATCTAGCATAATTAAGCAGAGTTGCTCGCGCGCCTAGAGATAGGGTGACGAAAATCTATCGATTAGGGTCAAACCTAATATGGGAGTCCATAGATCGAGTTAATGCAATTCTAGGGGTTTTAATTAGAAAGAGATTTCAATTAATCAACCTAGGGTTAGACGTTAGTAGCCTTGAGAGAGGTATTAATATAAATTAGGGAATCCTACGGATCGAAGTCAAGTGAATAAATAAATGGTTCAGAGAGTTAGATAACAAGTGAAGTCTAGGTGGATTCTTCCTTGGGTATTGTCTTAATCAATTAGTTTTTCCCACAAGTATTTCCCCAATTCATTCTCTTTGTCTTAGCGTCTTTAGCTTAGTAGTTAGTTAATTTTAGATTAAACAATAATTCACTTCAATTCTTAGGCTAAATAATAGAAAGAAAGTTAGTATTAGTACTTTTGGTTCCTTGGGTTCGACATTCCGGTCTTGCCACTAAACTATACCACTGTTCGATAGGTGCGCTTGCCTCAATCGTTGTCACAGTTAGTTTCTAGGCTAGATAATTCATTATATAAATTTTAAGACTCTGACATAACGATCAAGTTTTTGGCGCCATTGCCGAGGAATTAGAATATTAAGAACGCTCAATTTTTATTACTTTAGCCATTTTTTATTTTTGCAATTTACTTTTATTTTATTTTAACTTTGCTAATTTTTTTTTTCTTTCTTTGTTCCTTGCAGGTACCTCTAGTTTATGACTAGAAGAAACCCGACAGGACCCTTAATTTACGACAGTGATATTGAAGGAACCGTTCGCAGAAATCGTAGAGAAATAAGGTGAAGCTTAACTTACATAGAAGATGAGCAAGAAGACGAGAACAATACTACCGAAGAGATGGCTGAGAATAATCCGCTACCTCCAGAGGTGGCCGAAAATCATGCTCCTCGTACTATGTATGATTATACTAAGCCTAGTTTAGTTGGTATTGAATCAAGTATTGTTAGACCTACTATTGCTGCAAATAATTTCGAATTGAAACCTAACACTATACAGATGATACAACAGTTTGTTCAGTTTGATGATTTGCAGGATGAGGATCCTAACACACATTTAGCGAATTTTCTTGAATTCAATGATACCTTCAAAATAAATGACGTTTTTGATGATGCCCTTCATCTTCGGTTATTTCCCTTTTCTTTGAGGAATAAAGCCAAACAGTGGTTGAATTCTTTTCCACGAGGGTCAATCACTACATGGGAGCAAATGACCGAAAAATTTTTATTAAAATATTTTTCGCTGGCTAAAACGGCTAAGTTAAGGAATGATATCTCTTCTTTTGTGCAGATAGATTTAGAGACACTTTATGATGCATGGGAGAGATACAAAGATCTATTGAGAAGGTGCCCACACCATGGATTACCCTTGTGGCTACAGGTCCAAACCTTTTACAATGGTGTAAACCCTTCAACCAGGAAGTTAATTGATTCACCGCTGTGGCAGACATTTGAACAACAAAACTCCTGAAGCGGCCTACGAGTTTATTGAAGAGATGTCACTGAATAACTATCAGTGGCAAGTCACAAGGACAAGGCCAACAAAAACAGCCGGAGTTTTCAACCTCGACGCAGTAACCATGCTATCAAACCAGGTAGAGATGTTAAATAAAAAGATTGATGGTTTGTGTAATACTTTGCAGGTACATTCAGTTATGCAGTGTAATATGAATGAAAAAGGAATGAGCAATACAGAATATCCATCCTACAAGCATGGCATGGAAAACAGATAGCTAAACTATATGGGTAATAATTCTAGACTTCAGAATAACCCTTATAGCAATACTTATAATCCAGGTTGGAGGAGCCATCCCCATTTTTCATGGGATGGTCAAGGAAACCAGAGACAACAAACCCCTCCAAACTCCCAACAACAGCCTTACCCACAAGAAAAGAAGCCGAACCTTGAGGAGATGCTGACTAAATTCATAGTAGTGTCAGAAACCTGCTTTCAAAACATCGAGGCAATACTTAAAAATCAACAAGCATCGATTCAGGGAACCAAGAACCAGTTAGGACAACTTGCCAAGATCATATCAGAACAACCACAAGAGCAAGTGAAGGCAGTAACATTAAAGAGTGGGAAGGAATTGGTTGAAACAGAAAAGAAGATGCCACAAGAAACTAATAAAGAAAAAAAATGAGGAAATCGAGAAAGTAACACCGGCACGTGAAGAATTTAAGCCATTGATCCCATATCCGACAAAGTTGAAGAAAGATCGCTTAGACGCACAATACGGTAAATTTCTTGAACTTTTTAAATAGTTACATATTAATTTACCTTTTGTTGAAGCTATTTCACAGATGCCGACGTATGCAAAATTCCTAAAAGAGCTTCTCACAAATAAAAGGAAGTTTGAAGAGATATCAACAGTGGAACTTAATGAAGAATGTTCAGCCATCATCCAAAACAAGCTGCCAACCAAATTGAAAGATCCAGGAAGTTTCACCATTCCCCTGCCAATTGGTAGTTTAAACAATGAGGAAGCCCCAACTGGCTTTAGGTGCAATATTAATTTAATGCCTTATAAAATGTTTAAGCAACTTAGTCTTGGGGAACCAAAACCCACTAGGATGAGTATTCAGTTAGCTGACATATCTATTAAATATCCCAGGGGAATTATTGAAGATATTCTAGTAAAAGTTAATAAATTTATATTCCCTTTTGATTTTGTTGTGCTTGACATGGATGTGGACGTTGATGTACCTTTAATTTTGGGGCGTCTCTTTTTAGCTACTGCTAGGGTCGTTATTGATGTCGATGATGGTAAACTTGCGCTAAGGGTAGGTGATGAGGAAACTATTTTTCAAATTTACGATGTTATGCGATATTCTAGAGAACAAGATGATTCCTGTTATTTTATTGATGCCACTGATCACATTATTCAAGATTCTTTGCAGAAATCATACATAACGACACGATAGAAGCGTGTCTTACACAAGGTGAGGGGTAGATGATGATATCGATAAATTGAATTCTAATACATCTTCCTCTAGGCAGAGCGAAAGAAGAGGGTATTGAAATCAACGATTTAACTAAAAAAACCCTCTATTGATGTGCCGCCCAAATCGAATTAAAAGCAGTTTCCAAAACACTTAGAATATGCATTCCTGGGGATAACTCTACGCTACCGTGAATTATCTCTTGAGCTGGGAACCAGAGAGAGAAAGACGAGTTGCTACGGTACTAAGGGAACATAAAAGAGCTATAGCTTGGAAAATTTCGACATTAAAGGAATAAGCCCATCGTTTTGCACCCACAAAAATTTAATGGAAGATGAGTATAAACCATGTGTGCAACCTCAAAGATGATTGAATCCCAACATGAAAGAAGTTGTTAAAGCTGAGGTAATTAAACTTCTTGATTTGGAATAATCTATCCTATTTACGATAGTTCTTGGGTAAGTCCTGTGCAAAGTCGTTCCAAAGAAAGGGGGCATATTTGTTGTAGCCAACTAAAAGAATGAATTGATTCCTACTAGACGATCACGGGTTGGAGAGTCTCAGACGACTATAGAAAGTTGAACGACGCCGCTCGAAAAGATCACTTCCCTTTGCCCTTTATTGATCAGATGTTAGAGAGACTACTGCTTCCTAGACGGACTCTCCGGTTACTTCCAAATCCCAATAGCCCCCGAGGATCAAGAAAAGATAACATTTACATGTCCATACGGTACGCTTGCTTATCGTAGAATGCCTTTTGGATTATGTAATGCTCTCTGCTACTTTTCAGTATTTGCATGATAGCCATCTTTGTGAACTTGTGGAAGACATTATGGAGGTATTTATGGACGACTTTTTCGGTATTTGATAATTCTTTCCATCTTTACCTTAAAAATTTAAAACGAGTTCTAATGAGATGTGAGGAAACGAACCTGGTTTTAAATTGGGAAAAATGTCACTTTATGGTTCGAGAAGGGATTGTGTTAGGACATAAAATTTCTAGTAAAGGGATTGAGGTAGACAAAGCAAAAGTTGAAACCATAGAAAAATTACCCCTCTTAGTTCAGTCAAGGCTATTAGAAGTTTTTAGGACATGCGGATTTTATAGAAGATTCATTAAAGATTTTTCTAAAATAGCTAAGCCTTTAACAAAATTACTAGAAAAGATGTACCTTTCAATTTTGATCAGAATGTTTAGATGCATTTAATATCCTCAAAGATAAATTAATAAATGCTCCAATTATAATTGCACCTAATTGGAATCTACCCTTTGAACTAATGTGTGATGCGAGTGATCTTGCAAAGAGGTGCGATTTTGGGACAGTGAAGAGACAAGCACTTCCACCGATCTATTACGCTAGCAAGACATTAACTAATTTGCACAAGAAAATTACACCACCACGTAAAAGAATTGCTAGCGAGTGGTTTTGCATTTGATAAATTTAGACAATATCCGATACTATCTAAAGTTGTCGTTTAATTGACCATTCAAAGACTCTTCGTTATCTTTTAACTAAATCCGATGCAAAACCTCGACTCATAAGATGGATTCTACTCTTGCAGGAATTTGATTTGGAAATTCAGGATAAGAAAGGAGCTAAAAATCCTGCAGCAGATCATCTTTCTAGGCTTGAAAATCCACATATCAGAGAACTCGAAGAGAGTGAGATAAACGACTCATTTCCTGAAGAACAACTCTTTTCTATAACCGACTCCGAGGTACCCTAGTTTGTAGATATTGTGAATTATTGAGCTGCTAACATCCTACCAAAAAGGTTAACACATCATCAAAAGAAGCGATTCTTTGCTGATGCGAAGAACTATTTTTGGGAGGACCCCTTTCTTTTCCGTATATGCGCAGATCAAGTAATTCGGAGATGCGTCACGAAGGCAGAAGCAAGCAAAATCCTGGAACATTGCCACTCAGGACCTTCAGGAGGACATTACAGCGGGATTAAGACAGCACATAAAACAATCGAATCAGGTTTTTATTGGCCCACTCTGTTTAAAGATGCCAACAGGTATGTCGCTTCGTGTGATAAATGCCAAAGAATAGGTAATGTCTCTAAATGCGATGAGATGCCTCAAACATATATGCTATCATGTGAAATATTCGACGTATGGGGTATTGATTTTATGGGTCCATTTCCTAGTTCATTCAGAAATAAATACATCCTAGTAGCAGTAGATTACATGTCAAAATGGGTGGAAGCCGAAGCTTTACCTACTAACGATGCCAGAGTAGTAGTGAAGTTTCTTAAGAAATTATTCTCTCGATTTGGAACACCCAGAGCAATTATTAGTGATAGGGGTACTAATTTTTGTAATACTCAATTTGATAAAGTCTTAAAAAAAATATGGAGTACACCACAGGATAGCTACCCCTTATCACCCTCAAACCAGTGGGCAAGTAGAAGTAGCGAATCGAGAGCTTAAGCGCATCTTAGAGAAAACGGTTGAATCAAACAGAAAAGATTGGGCATTAAAAGTAGACGATGCTTTATGGGCCTATAGAACAGCGTTTAAAACCCCCCTAGGAACATCCCCATACAAACTTGTCTACGGAAAAAGTTGTCATCTACCATTCGAGTTAGAGCATAAATCTTTTTGGGCTTTAAAATTCTTAAATTACGATCTTAAAACCGCAGGTGAGAAGAGGATGATGCAGATGAACGGGCTAGATGAATGGCGAGCTGATGCCTATGAGAACTCACGACTATATAAAGAGGCAACAAAACGACGCCATGATGCTCGTTTAAAGCAATCAAAGCAATTCGAAGTAGGAGACTTAGTCCTGCTATACAATTCAAGGCTCAAACTGTTTCCTGGAAAGCTGAAATCATGATGGTCAGGTCCATTCATGATCAAAACTATTTTTCCCTATGGCACAATCGAGGTAACTCATCCATCTCGTGGCACATTCAAGGTAAATGGTCAGCGACTGAAAATTTATAATGGAGACGATTTTAGGGATTTGAGAGAGGAGCTTCGGCTCCGTGAACCTTCATTTAGAAATGAAAACAGGGTAAGTCTAGCTTAAGACTTTAAACGAGCACTTCTCGGGAGGCAACCCGAGCACTAACTTCACTAAAGTTATATTTCTGATTTGTAGCACCTAATGGAAAACTAACCGGTTTATTAAGCGCAGGGTTTACGTACCAACGGCCTTACACACGGCCGTGGCCGTGGCCGTGTGGACGCCACGAATGGGTATATGGGCGTGGCAGAGACCGTGCAGAAACAGGACAAAAATTTATACGATACACGGGCTCCGACTAAATGACACGACCATGCGATGCGGCCGTGGTCAAAACTGTTTAGAGAACACGTGCTACGATAAAAACACAAGCCCGTGCGGTTCGACCGTGGTCGATACTGAGTAATCGACACGGGCGTGCGACACGCACGTGCATGCAACCCGTGGAGAACACTGAGTAACCAAACACGGGCATAAGACACGCCCGTGCCCTATGACCGTGGACGACACTGACTTACGAAGCACGGGCGTAGAACAAATAACACAGGCGTGGGACACAGCATAAATGCGCCTAAATTTAAAATTCTCAAAAAACACGGGCTGAATAAAGGGAACACGGGCGTGGCCCCTGTCCGTGTCTCCCACCCCTATTTAAAGCAACCAACACCCGTCTTCCCCAAAATTTCCCCCAAACTGCCAAAACCCTAGCCGTTTTCTCTCTAAAAACACTATCCCATTCCGGCCACCAGCGAATCCCTCTCCTTCCTTAACTCTCCATACCCCTTAGCTCGTTCTCTCTTCCATATACACATAGAAAAAAAAAGACCACGCCCGTGCCAACGGAATACACGCCCATCTGCAGACGCGACACAGCCGTGTTCCCCCATCTATTCGCAGCACACGCCCGTGTATCACCCAGCAACGCCCGTGCTCCACCCACCACCTCAACCGCGTCGCTCCTCTCCAAAAACTCTACCAGTCACCCCTCATTTTTTACATTTTCTTTACTACAATTTTATTTAGTTAGTTTATTCTTATTGTTTAATATTAGTTATATTAGATTTATTTATTCATTTAATCTTTGCTTAAATAATAATGATTAACATTAGTTTATTCTTATTATGATTGTTGTCCTTGTTATATTTCTGATAATTGTTGAAATCCTTGAAAGTTACGCAATATGTCTTGGCTGAAATATTACTTGAATCATTGAATATCTGATATTTTCAGGACTACAATGTCATCGTCCCGAGGCAAGAAAATCGCAATCCCTAGTTCCAGAAAACGAAAGGGACCCGGTTCGTCATCAGCCAACGCATCCACCGAAGTGCGCCACCCATTCTTATAATTTCCTCCAGGGGCTCAAGAGGACCTTTATAAGATACTTCGCGCACGACCACTCGGCACATGGAGATGTATTGATTGGACCACTTTGGAGCAGGTCCAACTAGCCGACGACGTACGGGCTCTCTTGACTACCGATCCTTAGGACCAATTCTTCAGTATCATCGAGCCCACATATCTAGAGCTCACTTTGGAGCTCTGCTCCACGTTCCACCTTCAGACGGTGATGACGCACTACGATGACCCCGGTACGTTCCAATTCCGTCTCGGAGGCATTATACGAGAACTGAATGTACCGCAATTTGGGGCCGCATTGGGACTCTATACCGACGAATTCATGGAGGATAATGATCTCTCGGAGCTTCATCGCCATATCCATAACACCCCCACGAGATGTTGGTACAACATAGCCCCTAACAACGCCACTTATGACCCCAGTTGCTCCAAGGCGATGGCTCTCACCCCATCCCTGAGGTACGTACACGCTATTTTAGCTCATACACTGACAGGTAGATGAGAGAGCACTGCGTCATCAACACTCACGACGCCTACTTCCTATGGTGCATGAACGGGCACATTTTTGACCTAGCCTATTTCATAGCTCGTGCCATTCAACATCAGACAGAGCAACATAGGAGGGGTCATATCTATGGGTCCATACATCACACGCTTGGCTCGATATTTTGGGCTCCTCAACACCACCGCTCAGATCTCCTCACTCACACTGATAGGTCAGATGTCCCCACAGGGCATCCAGACGATGCTGCACATGAGGATGATCCAACGTCGATGTGGGACCGATCCTCCCCAATATCGACTAGCACCTCCTACCGACGAGGAGGATCCTGAGAACATTACTGATGATGTTCCAGCACCACACGAGGTACCACCACCGAGCCATCGCCCAGTTCATGCGGCAGCTTCTCTGGCAGACATATCTGAGTGCCTAACATGGTTTGAGCAGCAATGTTTCCAGCGCTTCGACCGTATCGACACCACCCTCCACCAGATATGTCAGCACCTGTACATTTCATCGCTGCCACCACCTCGCGACCCAACCAATGACGAGGACCTTTGAGTCCTTATAGTTTCTTTATTCTTCATTTTTAATATTTATTTTTCATCTTTATTTCTAGTTTATTTTCGTTTAATTAAAACTTTTTGCCTTTCTTATTTAAAACTCTTATTAGTAAAGTTTAATTTCTTTTATCACTGGCTGTCTAACTCTTGAGTATCTCTAACAACATCCATTAACTAGTACTCCCTAAACATTTAACTGATGACTTCGCAGTTTAAGTAGGTTCAATTCGCCACTCCAAGAACGAACATATCACCAGAGTAATCACCACCACATTCACCTATGCTTAAGTCATCATCATTAATCATCCTCCAAGGATTTCATCCAAAATTCAGGGAGTTTCACCCCTATCCCTATCTTTTGATTTTCTACTATATTGTTTTTATATATCTTTGTACATTGAGGGCAATGTACATCTTAAGTGTGGGGGAGTGAATCTTAAAAGTGCCTAACTTTTTTTCATTATTCTCAAATCCTGAATTATACCTTGTTTCTTAAGTAATTTTCTCATATCACTATCATAATGAAATTTCCTTTGATTTATGATTTTTATTGATATGTTTTGGATTAAGTCATTGATAATTGTGCAGTGATGATTTAAACTGTAGGAAACTAGAGAATCAAACAGGATAAGTCTATTTTTCAGAAGTAAAAATTTTGTTAGGTTGTCTACCCGAATCTAATTATTACTTTGAAGTTTGAAATTTACAAGGTTGATATAAAAAAGCCCATAATTTTTTGTGAGATTTTGAGCCTTTTAGAGCATATATTCTTTTCCTTGCTCACTTTATTGATTATGAATGTGTCAACATTGATTTTTTATTCTAGAACTTGCATCGATTATACATGTCGAGAGCACACTTTTGATTTGATATACAGAGATGATAAAGGCACCTAGGTTTTAACCCACTTACTCCACTAAAAAACCTACCATCATAATTAACCCCTAGTGAACCCCTTTAATCCTAACAACCCATTTTATTGACTTACCCACTAATATTAACCCAAAACCCTTTATATTTGTTATCACCATTCTTCTTGACTACCCCTATATCGAGATTTGATTTGATCGGTTACTTAACTAGTTTCTTTATATCAGTTGTTAAATTCTATCTTACTATTATTATTTGATTTGTTCTTAAAAAAAATCGAAGTATATTTATTATTAGTTCTGTGATTAAGTGAGCTTATACAGTTAAATTCACATCTTTAGAAGAAGCTCGTGTTATTAGTATTAGTATTACAAGTTTTCAATTGATGTAATTATTCTTTATTCAATTCGTTGTCTATAGTTAAGTAATTTGTCAATTCAGTCTCGATACTAACCTCTAATTCAACCTTTATCCACACCTTTAACCTAAGCCAGTTACAACCCATAAAAGACCTTTTGATTTGTGTATCATATCATTTCTGAGTGGTGGAGATTTGATTTTCATGCAAGCCTATAGGATTAACTTTTCATGTTCAACTTCTGAGTACTTATTTTTGAACCTTAAACACTTCGAGTGTTTTGAGTGAATCTTTAGTGAGGATGTCAATTTTTGTCGATTTTGAATCAGAGGTAATTATTTAGGTAAGGGGAAACACCTATTTTTCGTACTATAAAAACTATGACTTTGATTGTTTGAATCTTTAGGAACCTTCCGGTTAAATTATCAATGTATGAATTACCAATGAATTATGATGAAACATTATTGATGAATATCATGAATTGAGGAAGTTCGTTTTAATTGTGAGTTGAGATTTTTGCTTGAGGACAAGCAAAAGCTTAAATGTGGGGGTATTTGATAAACCGTAATAGTAACATATTTTTATCCCACATTTAGCATGCTTTTGGATGATTTATCCCTTGAATTATGGAATTTGGTGCTCTTAATCCTTTAATTTCATGTTTTATACTCAGGAGAGCATAGGAGGATGAAAAGAACGAGAAACAGGCTTAAAACGGGCCAAATGGGCCAAAGTGAGAAATCGACACGGCCTGGGGTTTCACCACACGGCCGTGCCTCCTTAGCAGGCTCGAACACGGCCTACAACTCAACTTACACGGGCGTGTGCCATGGGCGTGTCCCTGCCGTGACAAAGAAGAATTTTATTCGGATTAGGGTACTTAGAGGCAAAGAAACACATTCCAAAAGCCTATATAAACACCCTAAAGGCCAACCTTTAAGGGGGCATCCAGCTAGGCAAAGGAGCCAAGCTGGAGAGGTCAGAATCGTGGGATTTACTCGAAGAAAGCCAGTTGATTCCTCTCAAGAAGCCGGAGTCATACTCAAGACGGAAGATCTTCTCTTCAATTCCTTCAGAGGGTTTTATGGTTTTTCTTATGTTTTGTTTTATCTTTTATTTTGAGATGTATATTTTTATGATTATGAACTAAGCCCTCAGATACCTGAGGGGGATGAAACCTAAGACGGATCTTGGTATTATTTTCTGAGCTATATGATAAATACTTGATTTGTTCTTAATTATGTGTTCTTAATTCTTGTTTTGATATTTCAGATATTGATTCAAGTATTGATGTGCTTAGGTAGACGAGGAATAGACCCTGCCTAAGAGTAGATCTAACATAATTAAGCGGAGTTGCTCGCACGCCTAGAGATAGGGTGATGAAAATCTGCCGGATTAGGGTCAAACCTAATATGGGAGTCTATAGATCGAGTTAATGCAATTCTAGGGGTTTTAATTAGAAAGAGATTTCAATTAATCAACCTAGGGTTAGACAGTAGTAGCCTCGAGAGAGGTATTAATATAAATTTAGGAATTCTCTGAGATCAAGTCAAGTGAATAAATAAATGCAGTTCAGAGTTAGATAACAAGTGAAGTCTAGGTGGATTCTTCCTTGGGTATTGTCTTAATCAATTGGTTTTTCCCACAAGTATTTCCCCAATTCATTCTCTTTGTCTTAGCGTCTTTAGCTTAGTAGTTAGTTAATTTTAGATTAAACAATAATTCACTTCAATTCTTAGGCTAAATAATAGAAAGAAAGTTAGTATTAGTACTTTTGGTTCCTTTGGGTTTGACATTCCGGTCTTGCCACTAAACTATACTACTGTTCGATAGGTGCGCTTGCCTCAATCGTTGTCATAGTTAGTTTATAGGCTAGATCATTCATTATATAAATTTTAAGACTCTGACATAACAATCAGTATGCTCCGATGCTGTGTGTTACAATTCGAAGGTAGTTGGGAAAGATATCTACCTTTGGTTGAATTTGCCTACAACAACAGTTATCAGTCGAGTATAAGGATGGCATCGTACGAAGCTTTATATGGTCGCAAGTGTCGAACTCCCTTATATTGGACCGAGCTTAGTGAGAAGCAAATTCACGGGGTTGATTTAGATAAGGAAACCGAGGAGAAAGTGAAAGTGATCCGTGATAGTTTGAAAGCTACTTCAGATCGAAAAAGTCATACGCGGATTTAAAAATGAAAGAAATCGAGTTTCAAGTGGGTGATAAAGTATTCTTGAAAGTATCCCCGTGGAAGAAAATATTACGATTTGGTCGAAAGGGAAAATTGAGTCCACGATTCATAGGGCCGTATGAGGTTATTGAAAGGATTGGGCCAGTAGCTTACCGGTTGGCTTTGCCGGCAGAGTTAGAGAGAATACACAACGTGTTTCATGTGTCGATGTTGCGACGATATCGTTCCGATCCTTCGCATGTGATTCCTCCAACCGAAATTGAGATTCGACCAGATATGACCTATGAAGAGGAACTAATTAAAATTTTGGCTCGAGAGGTTAAACAGTTGAGGAACAAAAATATAGCCTTAGTGAAAGTGTTGTGGAAAAAGCACGGTGTAGAAGAGGCTACGTGGGAACCGGAAGAAGCCATGAGAGAAAAGTACCCAAACCTCTTTACCGTTAAGATTTTCGGGGACGAAAATCTTTAAAGGGGGGAGAGTTGTAACAGCCCGATTTTGGGGCTAGTCGGAACAGTGGTTTTGAGACCACTAAAACAACCCGATTTTGAGGTTGAAGAAAATTATTTTGATGTTATTTTATGTGTTATAACATGATTATAAGGATGCATAGAAATTTTGGTGCTTTAATATTAGCAATTGTATGCTTAATTGTGAAAAGGGACTAAATCGCATAAAGTGCAAAAGTTTCATTTTACAAGCTAGGGTGTCTAATAGCTATGGAATACTAAATTGGGGGTCCTCAATGTGCAATTAGGCCAATCAAAGGGTGTTGGCCGGCCATAGGGAAAGGGAGACAAGAGCATTAAATTGGTCAAAAATTTGGTAAAATTAGGTGACTAAAAATAAATAAAATAAGATAAAGAAAGAAGATATCATATTTACTATTCCCCTTCCTTCTTCCACCAAAATTTGAAGAGAAAATAGGGGTTTTTGGAGCTTAAACTTTCAGCCAAGCTATTCCCTAGCAAGTAAGTGATTTTAGAGGTCTTTCTTGATAATTTTTGTACTTTTGGAACCCCTAAAGCTTAAGCTAGCTAGTGAGGGGACTATTTTGCATAATGGTTGAAAGTTTAGGGATTTTCTATGAGAGTGTTCATGTTGTTTGCTGAGTTTTTATGGAAAAAAATGAATGTTAGAGGGTTAAGGAATAACTTTTGTGAAAGGTGTTACCATGAGAACACCTAAATGAGACTTATTTGTAAAGGTTGTAATTGTGTAATAAATGCATGAAATGATGAGTTTTATAAATTGTTGTAAGAGAAATAAATGTTCAGCTAGGCTTGTTTAATGAGAAAATGTGATGAAAAATGATTTACGAGCCTAGGGGTAAAATCATAATTTTGCCAAAGTATAAGGGCAAAATGGTCATTTTTGCCTAAGTAGAAATTTTGAAGTGTCATGATTCATGTAGTGATTAAATGAGTAAATTTTATTATTATAGATCAAGAAGAACGAGGAAATAACCTTGACCGGGGAAAAGGCAAGGTTTCAGACTAAACCGTCAATTATCATATTTTGCATCGAGGTAAGTTTACATGTAAACGATACATCCTTAATACTTATGTTGCTACATATTGATGCATTGTATGGTTGTAAATACTTATTGGTGGTATTGATTGAAAATGATAGATAATGAGTAATTCTCGAGTGAACCTCAGAATAGAAATGTGAGTACGATAAATATCTGTAAATATGTCATTGTTGGTGGGTTGTGTGCGATACCACCTTGTTAATTATTTACGATGGGCTGTGGGCGATACAATCGTTTATATTATCATTTGGTGGGCTATGTGCGATACCACCGTAATTACCATTAGGTGGGCTATATGCGATACCACCGTAATTATCATTAGGTGGGCTATGTGCGATGCCACCGTAATTATCATTTGGTGGGCTATGTGTGATACCACCGTAATTATCATTGTTGGTGGGCTGTGTGCGAAACCACCGGGTACCTAGTATTATTCCGAAGGGTTCATCGAGAAACATGTCTAAGTAAATATTTCGTGTGACTTTGTGGTGATGAGTGCAGGATATATGTGCAAGAAAATGTGAGCAATATATATGTTATATGTTGGAAAGTGGTAAGAGATGAGATGAGTAAGCGTGATTATGAAAATGTGAATTGTTCTTACATAATATGTAATGTTTGTGATTGCTTGTCATATGGTATGATGCTATTGTTTACATGTAGACTTACTAAGCTTAAAGCTTACTCCCTTTCTTTTCCCTTATTTTATAGTGTCAAAGAGCCAGTTTGGGATACGAAGATAATCAGAAGATCACCTACACTATCAGCACATCTCGGTATAGTTAGATTTAGCATTTTGAATATGGCATGTATAGGGGCTAGACTTAGTGAAATGTCTTGTTGTTTTGGCCAAGTGTGTTGGCTTTTTTAAAGATGAACTATTTTGTATAAGGCTATAGTTGATGGCTCATTATTATTAATCTATGAAAAGATGAAGTTATTCATGAATGTACATGGTACATAATTGGGTAGCTTGGTTAAAATATGCATGAATGGGTTGATGGTTGAATGTGATTTATGTTGATATGAGTTAGGGTGATAAAAAGACTTGGCAAATAGCCTTGTTCTTGTCCACACGGGTAGACACACGGGCGTGTGTCTAGGCCGTGTGTGACGCACGGTCAGTCCCATGGGTGTGTGGCTGGGCCGTGTGTCCCCTGTATGCTAGTGATACAAGTCAGTGTCGACCACGGGCCAGACACACGGGCGTGTGACAGGCCGTGTGATGCAAGTCAGTGTCGACCACGGGTGGAGCACACGGGCGTGTCAAGGCCGTGTGAAGGACACGGGCTAGGGACACGGGCGTGTGTCCGGCCATGTGAAAACCCCTGTAGGTTCGAATTGAAAAATAATTCCACACGGGTGTGGAACACGGGCATGTGATATGCCACACGGGCATGTCTATTTTTCCACACGGGTGTGTGGACTGTTTAGTAAGAATTTTCTAAGTTTTTCTAAGAGAGCTTCAAAAGAGCTCGATTTGATCTTGAACCATTCCTAGACCGTGAATCAAGCTTCGTAGGCTTGTATAAGAGGTGTTAGTAAGAGTTTTAAAATTGGGACGAAAAGGTCAAGTTTCTAAATTGCATGATTGATTGTGTGTAAGCTTAGTAATGCCTCGTACCCTGTTCCGGCATTGAATACAGGTAAGGGGTGTTACAGACGATGGTGTTGACATGAGTGAGCGACCTGGACTTACAGCACCCAAAGCCCATGATCTCAAATGTGTTCCACTTGCACACTTCACTCCCACTTTCTTTGTAACATAAAGGAATCGGTTGCCCTAAATCTGATGATTATTATATCTAAGGATGCTTTGATGTATCTATTCCATCTTTGATTTTAGCAAAATAAGGAATGTAGCCCTTTTTTCAGATACAGTTGCTAAATTTTTTGCCTTCATTGCAGGTTCTACTTTTTTCCATTCTCGACGTACATTTTGATGTTGTTTGTATCGACCAATGTGCTTCAATCCATTTCGATTTGTACCGGTGTGCATCAACTTGTACTAGCGGGTACCTACTAGTACTAAAATTTAATATTTTAAACTATTTTAATTTTTTGCCTTAATTATTTCTTTTTTATATATTTACATTTAAAAATAAAATATAATTATTTAATTAAGTTATTAAACATATTTAATAATCTTAAAATCAATATTTTTATACAAATATATTTATATGTATGTAATTAAGATATTTACATGTATAAATAATATACATGAAATCATTTTTAAAAAATTGATAACTTCAAAATAATATATCAAAACACATCCATATTAATATATATCAATATCAAAATAAAAGAATATAATCTATTAGTGCAGTATTGTTTCATAAAAAGAAATAGTAACAATGTTGGAGGATAAACTCTTTATTAATATTAGATTTTATGACACATGTGGATGTGAAATTTCTAAAATTTCTAAATTAAATAAATGGGGATGATTAATGAAAATGGATAAATTTAAAGACGCATGTACCCTTACGTGATGAGTGAATTTATTAAAAATGCTGATTTTTAAGAAAATTATCAGATTAGACTATATTTTTTTTTAAATTATGGAATTAGGCTGATTTTATGAAAACGTTTTTAATTAGAAGTATTTTTAGTTGATTTGTAAAAAACGTTTTCGATTAGAAGCATTTTTAACATATTTGTAAGAAAATGCTTTCAGCCGAATTTTTTTTTCATGTGTTACGTTTTTTAAAGGTTAGAGTTTTATTTTTTTAAAAAAATAGAGTTAGAGTTTAGGGTTTTTAAAGTAGAGTTAAGATTTTTTGGATTTTAGAGTTTTTTTATAAGTTTTAAATTTTTTATATATAATTTTTTAAATTTTTTTGAGATATAAAGTTAATAATTATTTAATTTGATGTTTAGAAGTATGGTATTTACATTAATCATATATTCAAATTATTCGAATTGGAAAATTCAATTCAAATCATAACCTAAACTCAAACTACTCGATTTGATTAAATATTAATTTTTAACTTTTTAATTTTTTTTTTAATGCAACTGGATTTTGTTGATTATTTACGGTGCATTATTCTCCAACATTCAGATAGCTTCAATGCGTTATTTTATTCCGAAGCATTATTTTCGAAAATTGAGATTGGTTCCGAAATATATCCCATATTCTTTTTCCTTTTGGTGTTTCAAATGGTTCTTCAGTTGGCTATGGAGCTCCCATTCTTATCATATGCCGCACTGTTCATTGTTTCATTTCTTACAGTTAGAACAGTGATTTTCATTAGAAATCGTTCAAAGCTTCAGCCAGGTCCAACGGCGTTACCGGTCATCGGCCACCTCCATCTCCTCAGCCCCTTCATTCATCAAACTTTTCAGTAGCTCTCCTCCATCCATGGCGCCTTGATGTATCTCCGCCTAGGGTCCGTCGAGTGCGTTGTGGTCTCTAACCCTGAGCTTGCCAAGGAGCTTCTCAAGCATCACGAGCTCACCTTCTCCGCCCGCAAGCACACCGCTGCTATTGACCATCTTACTTACAACTCTTCCTTCGCTTTCGCACCCTACGGAACTTACTGGAAATTCATCAAAAAGCTGAGCACTTTCGAGCTGCTAGGCAACCGAACCCATGGCCAATTCCTTCCTGTTCGTACCAAGGAATTACATCATTTCATAAGCATTCTTTTGGACAAGTCTAAATCAAGTGAAACCGTGAACCTAACTGAAGAACTGTTGAAATTAACTAACAACGTCATATCTCAGATGATGATGAGCATTAGGTGCTCAGGAACAGGAGACCAAGCCGATGGGGTCCGAACCCTAGTTCGAGAAGTGACTGAGATCTTCGGGGAATTCAATGTCTCTGATATCATATGGTTCTTCAAAAACATAGATGTGCAGGGTTTTCGAAAGAGGTCTTTGGATATCCATAGCAGGTATGATTCATTGTTGGAAAAAATTATGAGAGATCGAGAGGAACTAAGGAAAAACAAGAAACCAAATGATGATGATGTGAAGGACTTTCTGGATATGATGCTTGATGTCTTTGAAGATGAGCACTCCGAAATTCAGTTAACCAGAAACCATATGAAGGCCTTAGTCTTGGGTTAAGGCCGGCTAAAAATATATGTTCAAAATTCATAACAATTTTTTATAAATATATTAAAAATTAAAGCCCGGCTAAAAAAGGGGAGTGATGTAATGGCAAGTTACCTTTTAGTATTAAATAAATAATAAATTATAAAAAAAAATTAAAACCGGGCGAGAATACGGATATTTATATTACCTTCACATACATACCACGCTATGTTATAAAATTCTCAAATTATACTCGTATAGTCGTTGCATAGTCTTTGTCTTTAATTAACTTTTTACTTATATATAAAAAAACTTTAAATATGACCTTTATTTATAAACTAGCATGGTTGATAGCCAATGCTTCGTTTAGGTTTATTATTTGTTTGTTTTAATTAATAGAGTAAATATTTGAAGAGTAAAATATGTTTTAAGTTTTTATGCATTTCGCATATTTGGAATTTAGTTCCTCTATTTTTATTTTCAGTAATATAGTCATCTACTTTTCGAATTTAAAAATTCAGGTTCAGTTGTTAATACAATTAAAATTATTTTATTAGCTTCTTTGGTGTGGAATTTTTTTTTTAAATTCACTTGATAGTCATATAATAATAAAAATAACATTGAATATATTGATTAGGATTTCTCCCTTAAAAACACTCATATAAAATTGTCCATGGCTTGTTATGGGGGGTTTCAATGAAATTACTTTTTCTCATGAGAAACAGGGTGGTCGTATTCGTGGTGAACGTGGGATGGAGGCATTTCGGGCTATCTTTGCTGATTGTAATCTCTCGGATTTGGGTTTTTTGGGTCGTTGGTATACGTGGAAGCGCGATCGATTTTCTCACACTAACATCAGGGAACGTTTGGATTGGGGTTTGGCTATTGCAGTCTGGCAAGACATGTTTCCAAAATCCACTGTTTTGCATCGTGTGCATTCAATTTTTGATCATTGTCCGTTGTTACTTGATACTGGGTTTGCTTTTAGGGCTTATTTGCTTCGACATCATTCTTTCTGGTTTGAGGTCGCTTGGGTGCTTGAGGACTTGTGTGAGGCAGAAGTTCAGCATCTTTGGACTGCCTCGGAGGGTGACATCTTTCAGCGTCTGGATTGTGTGTGTTGGGGGTTGTCGCAATGGGAGCTTACTAAAAGTCTATCAACGGCTGACACTATTGCTCATCTCCAGAGACGTCTAGATGATTTGAGTAAAGAAGATCTGGATGATGATGTGGTAGAGGAATTGGTCATTAAGAAGATGCAGTTGAATATGGAAATTGACAAAAGTGAGCGGTATTAGGAGTAGAGGGCGCGTGCCACTTGGCTTCATAACGGGGACCGCATCACGAAATTTTTTCACTGATATGCTTCGCATTGTCACAGATTTAACCGTATCGAGTGGCTTGAGACTCAGGATGATTAGGTTTTTGAGGATGATGACAACATTGGGGGAATGGTATGTTGTTACTCCTCGGACCTCTTTACTTCACATGGGGGAAGGGATTTGACTCACATTCTGTCGGGTATTCACTCTCACGTTATTGATGGTATGAATGTATTTCTTTGTTGAGTTTCAAGAAGAGGAAATTGTTGTCGCTTTCAATGCTATGGGTCCTGACAAGACACCAGGTGAAGATGATTTGCCTACTTTGTTTTATTAGATTTCTTGGCATATTGTTGGCAAAGCGGTTATTCAGTTCTGCTTGGGTATTTTAAATGGCGGGATGTCCATGTCGACTATTAATTATACCAATATTGTGTTGATTCCGAAACAGACCAAACTGACGATGGTAACCCATTTTCAGCCCATTCGCCTTTATACCATGTTGTTTAAAATTATTTTGAAGACTATTGTGAACAAGTTGCAGGTTGTTATGCCCCATTGTATTGATGAGCCTCAATGTGCTTTTGTGCTGGGTAGGTTGATTACCAATAATTTTGTCATGGAATTTGAGATGTTACATTCATTTTGAAAACATAGGCAAGGGCAACAACGCTCGTTTGCTTTGAAATTAGACATGAGTAAGGCGTACGATTGTGTTGAGTGACATTTCGTGGAGGCAATTATGTTGAAGTTGGGCTTTGCCTCTCAGTGGGTGGATCATATTATATGCTACGTACGATCAATTAGTTATTTTGTGTTGCTTAATGTGATGACGCAGTGGCATATTGTCCAGTCGAGAGGTGTAACACCCTTAACCCGTATCTGTCGCCAGAATAGGGTTACGAAGCATTACCATCAAAACGTAACATAAAAACATTAATATAAACATAGCACAATCCATTCATATACATGCATATCGTCCCTTAATCGAGCCCTTGAGGCCATAGAAATGCTTTAGAAACGATTCGGGACTAAATCAGAAACATTTAGAACATTGAGGAAAAAGTTAGAAATTTTAAACTGTAGGGGTCACACGGCTGAGACACACGCCCGTTTCTTAGGCTGTGTAGCAATCAAAATAGGGACACATAGCCGTGTCCCAGCCAGTGTCTTTGGCGGTATAACTCTTTGAGTTGGGTTACACTGCCAAGCCACACGCTCGTTTGCCAGGCCGTGTAACACATGAAATGGCCTCACACGCCCATGTGTCAGGCCATGTGCTAGGCCGTGTAACTACCTGACTTGTATGTAATAAAACCTACAGGGGACACACGGCCGTGTCGCCAGGCGGTAAGTCACACACGGCTGAGTCACACACCCGTTTCTCAGGCTGTGTGGACATGATTTTGCCCAAAAACAAGCCATTTCCATCATCAAACCATACATACCCTTAAAGGCATTTTGTGCACATAATCAAGGTTTCAAAATATTACCTAATCCTACATTAAATGACCAATTCAATAGTCTAAAATCATTCAACCAATATGTTATATAAGACACCTCAAACGAAAACATTCAAACTTACCTAAACATATACACTTTACCATATTTCAATCATACATTTATAGTTCAATACCATTTCCAAACTTACCATATCTTGGCCATATTGAATTTAAATCATCACATACCATTTTGGCTATTCAAACATGCATTAAAACATTTCCACATTAAGACATACTAATAAGGCATCAAAAGTATCAAAATGACACAAACCAACCAACATCAAATGCAAGTCCACTTATACATGTTAATATTGTCGTTTTCCATACATACTGACCTAGCTCAAATATGAACTTAAACATGTCACAAGTATCCATTTTCAAACCAACATAAACATGCCAAGATTTTCATATCAACAAGTACTTTAAAGAACCAAAATCACATAATTTGGTAAGGCATCAAGGTGTACCAAACCAACATAGCTTTCCAAAGCTTATACATACTAAAATACCATTAACACATGCATCATAATACCATTACAAATAACCCTATACATGTCATTATAAACCCTAACCAAATTACTCAAAAAACTACCGATTTGACCATTGGATAGTGTGACAGATCTCCGACGAACTTCCCACCGGTCGAGCTTTCGATAATCTGTAAAGTAAAGAAAAATAACTATGTAAGAAATGATTGCTTAGTAAGCTCGCATAAACTTTAAACATAATATTCCATTTCAATAATGAACTTTATAGAATAAATATAAACCTATACCAATGCCATAAGATTTATAAATCTATATAACCATTAACTCACAAATGAGTAAATTCATCAATGTCACATATATTTATCATTCATAATAGGATAGGATTTTAGGAGACATAATATACAATCATCAACCTTTTTATAAGATTAAGGACCTTTCTATTTACTTACTTTCCATTCCATTCCCAATGCTTATCATAAGCCTAAACAACATTCTCAATTCATGAGTTAGTGTATTTATCCATAATATAGGTAGATTCATCCATAGTATAAGTAGATTGCTCACATATAAATACATCATTTAACTCATCAATTCTTTTATATCATCATATTATATCCCAGTTATGAACTTACTGTTTCATTCTCTTTTCTTACCCGTTCCATTTGCATATTACAAAGCATAAGCATTAAAATCAACCATAACTACAAGCTTGGCAGAAGCCTAAACACCATCATTAATACACAAGTTAGTGCATACATACACAATTCACTTGAATTAAACATATTCTGATCCATTTTCATGTAAACATATCTCATTTGAATCATTTAACCTTTCCATGAACATACGCAAAATGTCAAGTGAAAGCTTACATTTTCAATCATTTTCATAAATACATGATATAGTTCATTTGAACATTTACCGCTCCATTACTTTTCATAGCCGTTGAACCATTTAGAATATCATCGGGTACGCGGTAAAGCTCACACAAAGTGTGCTAAACATATAACCGTAACATTTCCTTTCCTTTACATTATTGCCCATACGAGTTGTGAAATGGGCTTGCTCACACGAGCTGTGAAATAAGCCTGCTCACACGAGTTGTAGGTCGGAATGTAAGCTACACGATGTTGCTCATACAAGATGTGGAGTATCCGCAACAAGTGCAGGACCTCAGCCATCGGTAGGACATTCAAGACCAGCACCTGAAACATGAAGACCCTAATGACATGTCATTTGTATCTTACGAATTCCTAAGGTTCAACCGGGACTCATTAACCGTCAATTCGTCAAACATTGGTACATTTATATATATCGATCCATTTTCATTAAGAGTAACATAGCATGACATTCAATTTAAATAACAATAACACAATAAAGGTTCATACGAACTTACCTGGCTAAATTGCAAGAATGACAAAGTACAGGGGCTATTTGGTAATTTTCTCTTCTCCTCGATTTTCCACTCGTTCTTGATCTAAATTATCAATTTCATTCAATTATTTAATTCAGACAGAAAAACCAATTTATTTTGTGCAATTTAGTCCTTTTTTACATTTTTACAAAATTACCCTCAAGTTTTCATTTTTATTCAATTTAGTCCCTATGTCCTAATCATGCAAATAAACCAATTTTATTGAAAATTCATACCATCCGAATGTTAATAGCATCCATTACAGTCCACATTTGTAACAATTTCACACCAAGTCCTTGTATTTTTACTATTTCAATAATTTAGTCCCTAATCGGTAAATTCATCAAAAATCACTTAACAAAATACTTATAAATAACAACTAATACTTTAAATTCATCATTTAACAACTAAATTCACAAAGATTCATCAATGGAAAATTCAAAATGTTTAACATTTTCGAAAACAAAGGTACGGGGCTAACTGGACCTAGTTGCAACGATCTCAAAAACATAAAAATTACTAAAAACGGGTTTAGATTTCCTACCATGGAAGAAGATTTCAAATTTTTATTCCATAGTGGTTTATTCGGTGGGAGAGAAGAATGAAAAAAAAAAAAGATGGTAAGTTTTCTTTTCTTATTTTATGTTAAATTTATTATTAATATTATTTTAATTATAAAATTTTAATTTAAATAACTAAAATCATTCATTCATTGTCCATCATAATAGAAAATGGCATAATTTCCATTTAAATCCATTCAATAATTCTATTTGACTCATTTAGTTAATAAAATTCAACTTTTGCATCTTTTACAGTTTAGTCCTTTTCAATTAATTAACTATCTAAACATTAAAATTTCTTAACGAAACTTTAATACAACCTTAATAACACTTTATAAATATTTATAAAAATATTTATGGCTCGGTTTATAGAAATGAGATCCCGATACCTCATTTTCTAAAATCACTTGACTTTAGGGTCATACCACTTAATCCTAATTATTCATTCAAATAGCATAACTTGTCAATTCAAAATTTATTTAAATACCATATTTGACTCATAAATATTAAATAATAATATTTACAAACTTACTCGTCGAATTTGTGGCCCCGAAACCACTATTTCTGACACCACTGAAAAATGAACTGTTACAAGAGGACTTCGACAGTGTAACACCCCTTACCCGTATTCAACGCTGGAACAGGGTACGAGGCATTACCGGGCATACAAAACAAATATTCATACAAATCGAATCATAAAATTTGTGTCCAAATTAAAACCATCCATATTCGATCATAAAGTCCCTTATACGAGCCTAAGAGGCCCAAAACATGCATTGAAAATGGTTCGGGACTAAACCGATAACTTTAGAAATTTTTACAAAGTTTATAAAATTTTCCACTAAACAGGGGCCACACGCCTGTGTGGATATGGGACATGCCCGTGTGATCAGGCCATGTGGTCACACACGCTCATGTCTCGACCCCGTGTAACTCTCTGACTTGTAACCCATGAACAAATTGATGTCACACGGCCAAGTCACACGCCCGTGTGCTAGGCCGTGTGGCGAATTAAGTTCTTGAAAATTAAGTACAGACTTCACACGGCCAAGGCACACGCCCGTGTTCTAGGCCGTGCCCTCCACACGGCTGAGACACACGCCCGTGTCTCTGCCCGTATGCTCAATTCTAAGCATTCTGTTTCTCAAAATTAAGGTGCAGGGGACACACAGTCGGAACACATGCCCGTGGGGCAGACTGTGTGTCACACACGGTCTAGACACACGCCCGTGTGTCTACTCGTGTGGACAAAAATAAGGCTATTTACCAAGCCATTTGCCACCCTCATTTACACCTACACTTACACCAATTCAATGACACAATTCATAGCATACTTAGGCAACCAAAACATCCACAACCAAGGTATTAACATCACATCCACATGCTAACATCTAACATGCTTGAACATCATAATTTTCTGAACATAATCATGCAAGTCTCCATATTCATGAATGGTATCAACATACAAATATACTCATAACCAACAATAGCCAACTTACATGGCCATATACAAAATGAAATCATTAACCATTATAAGCCAATACATTTGGCCACATTTCCAATGACACATATAACAAAATGACCAAGTCCCTATACATACCATAACTCAAAATATTGACACTTCAATTGTACCCAAAATAATTTTTAATAGTGTGAATGGATCTCCAACGATCTCCAATCTATAATCCCGAGCTAGCTTGGTGACACTATAAGATAAGGGAAAGAAAGGGGAGTAAGCTATATAGCTTAGTAAGTTCATATGCAAATAATACCAAACATTATTCATACATTTGTCATATAAATAAATTAACATATGTTAACATAAATGTCATTAAAACTTCATAAGAACAACTTACTCAATCACATTCTTACTAATAGTTCATCATATACCGAGTTCATTGCCTTTGAGTTTTACGTACATACTTGTACCAACTCGTAACACATTCACATACTTTCTCATCTTTGACATACTCGTTGAACTACTTGGAATACTATCGGATACACGGAAATATTTGCACATAATTGCCCTATTTGTAGCCAATGCTACCACAAATCTCATAACACATATAGGCTCGCTCTCGAGCTATCCACGGGCCTGCTCACACAAGCTGTCAGTCGAGACGTAGCTATGCGGTGCTGCTCACACAAGCTGTCAGGTATCCGCAACATATGCCGGTATACCCAGCCACCGGTAGGACGTACGGTACCAGCACCCGGGTCACATAATCACATAATCACATGGGTTCCTAGTGACATGTCACTTGTATCCTAATCTATTCCTAAGGTTCAACTGGGATTTTTCTCTTGCCGAAACTTTATCGAATATGCTCGTAAAATAAATAATATAGTTCATGCAATATCATAACATTAAAATACAAATATAACATTGCATTATTAACATACGAACTTACCTCGGTACAAAAATAGTGAAAATGGACCTAATCGTCAAACACTTTGTTTTTCTCCCAATCTAGGTCCGAACTTCATTTTTCTTGATTTATAATAGCAAATTTAACTCATTTGATACTCACATTATTCAATTCAGTCCAAAAATATATTATGGAAAACATTACATTTTTGCCCCTAACTTTTTAATATTTTACACTTTAGTCCCTAGGCTCGTAAAATGAAATATAGTCAATTTCTTCAAAACCCAAGCGTAGCCGAACCATTTCATACTCATAACAGCCCACATTTTTCCTTAAATCACACTTCTATTACATATTTTACAACTTTTACAAATAGGTCCTTTTTGACATTTTCATCAAAAATCACTTAGTAAAAGTTGTTTATCCAACATCAAAATTGCATAATCTACCATTAAACATCAAAATACATAAATATTAACATGGTTCAAACCCTAGACCTTGATAATATCTTAAATTAGTGGTAGAAATAGATAGATTATGTTACAAGGATATCAAAAACATAAAAATCATTAGAAACGGGGCTAGAACGAACTTACAATCGAGCTTGGAAGTTGGCCAAAACCCTAGCTATGAACACCCCTTGAAATTCGGCTCTGGAGGACCAAATTGGGGAAGATGACATCTTTTATTTTGTTAAATTGTCTTTATTACCCAAATGACCAAAATGCCCTTAATGCCAAACTTTGAAATTTCACCCTACCATGTCCATTTTTGTCCAACTTAAAGTATAATTGTCTAATTACCATCTAAGGACCTCTAATTTAAGATCTCATAGCAATTGGACACCTTTATCATATAGAATTCAAGTTTTGCACTTTTTGCAATTTAGTCCCTTTAACTAAATTGAGTGCCCAAACGTCAAAATTTTCGAACGAAATTTTCATGAAATCATTCCATAAAACTGTAGACCATAAAAATATAATAAAAAATAAATTTTACTGCGTCAAATTTTTGATCCCGAAACCACTATTCTGACTAGACCCAAAATCGTGCTTTTACAACTCTCCCCCATTAGAGATTTTCGTCCTCAAAAATCTTACTAGAAAAGAGGTTTGGGTACTGTTTTCTCATAGCTTCCTCGGGTTCCCATATAGCCTCTTCGACCCCATGCCGTTGCCATAAAACTTTCACTAGAGCTATACTTTTATTTCTCAACTGTTTGACTTCCCGAGCCAAAATCTTGATCGATTCTTCACCATAAGTAATATCGGGTCGAATTTCAACCTCTGTCGGAGAAATTACATACGAAGGGTTTGATCGATAACGTCGCAACATCAATACATGAAATGCATTGTGAATCCTTTCCAACTCTGTCGGCAGAGCTAACCGATATGCCACTGGCCCTATTCTTTCAATAACCTCATACGGCCCAATGAAACGTGGACTCAACTTGCCATTGCGACCAAATCTCAGAACTTTCTTCCACAGAGATACTTTCAGAAATACTTTATCACCAACTTGAAACTCAATCTCTTTTCTTTTCGAATCCGCATACAATTTCTGTCTATCCGAAGCTGCCTTCTAACAGTCACGAATTACTTTCACGTTCTCTTTGGTCTTTCTAACCAAATCGACCCCGTGAATCTGTTTCTCACTAAGTTTGATCCAGTACAATGGAGTTCGACACTTGCGGCCATACAATGCCTCATACGGTGCCATCTTAGTACTCGACTGAAAACTATTGTTATAAGCAAATTCGACTAAAGTTAGATATTTTTCCTAACTACCTTCGAATTCTAAAACACAACAACGAAGCATATCTTCGAGAATCTGAATCACTCTCTCAGATTGACCGTCGGTTTGTGGATGAAATGCGGTACTAAAATTTAACTTCGTACCCAAAGCTTCTTGCAACTTCTTCTAAAAACACGAAGTAAACCTCGGATCTCTATCCGAAATAATAGAAATAGACACCCCGTGCAATCTAACAATTTCATCAACATACAACTCGACTAGTTTATCAAGTGAATAGCCCATATGTATCGTTAAAAAATGAGCCGATTTCGTCAATCTATCAACCACAACCCATATCGCATTTTTCTTTTTTGGAGTCAAAGGCAATCCCGTTATGAAATCCATCATAATTCTGTCCCATTTCCACTCGGGTACCATCACTGGCTGAAGCAAACCCGAGGGTACTTGGTGTTCAGCTTTTACTTGTTGACAAATCAAACGTTTCGAGACAAATTCTGAAATATCTCGTTTCATACCCGACCACACAATTTCTTCAAATCATTATACATTTTTGTACTGCCCGGATGAACGGATAAACAACCATTATGTGCCTCGTAAAGAATTTTCTTAATAATCTCATCATTTTTTGGTACACATACTCTATCTTAGAACATTAAGCAATCATCACAACCGATCCGAAAGTCTGAATCACTACCCGGTTCACACTAAGCTCTTTTGGCTTGCAATTCACTATCACTTTTCTGAGCTTCACAGATTTGCTCAAGAAATACCGGTCTAGCTCTCAACTCGGTTAGAATTGAACTATCCTCAGATAAAGTCATCCTCATATTCATAGCTCTCAAGGCAAACAAGGACTTTCTGCTCAAAGCATCTGCGACTAGGTTCGCCTTTCTGGGATGGTAGTCAATCACTAGCTCATAATCTTTCAGTAGCTCGAGCCATCTCCGTTGCCGCAAGTTTAAATATTTCTGAGTCATCAAATACTTTAAACTTTTATGATCCGAAAAGACATGACATTTCTCACCATACAAGTGATGTCTCCAAATCTTCAAAGCAAACACTATGGCAGCCAATTCGAGATCGTGCGTCGGATAATTCTTCTCATGCGGTTTCAACTATCTCGAGGCATATGCTATAACTTTGCCCTCCTGCATCAATACACATCCTAATCCATTCAGTGACACATCGCTATAAATCACATACTCTTTTCTCGGTTCAGGTTGCACTAAAACCGACGCCTCAGTCAATAATGCCTTCAACTTCTCAAAACTTTACTGACATTTTTCGGACCATTCAAACTTAACATCTTTTTGCAACAACTTAGTCATAGGAGTAGCAATCATCGAAAAACCCTTAACAAAACGTCTATAATAGCTGGCTAAGCCCAAAAAGCTTCTAACCTCATATACATTTTTCGGTAGTTTCCAATCAATAATTGCCGAAATATTACTCGGATCAACCTGAATACCATCTCCAGAAATAATATGTCCCAAAAATCTGACTTCTCGGAGCCAAAACTCACTTTTACTGAATTTAGCAAACAATTTCTTATCTCTCAAAGTCTGCAATACAGTTCTTAAGTGCTTGGCATGCTCAGTCTCATCTCGAGAATAAATCAGAATATCGTCAATAAACACTACCACGAATTTTTCTAAATATGGTCCGAAGATTCGGTTCATCAAGTCCATAAAAATAGCAGGAGCATTAGTTAGTCCGAAAGGCATGACAAGAAATTCATAATGCCCGTACCTTGTTCTGAAAGCGATTTTCGATACATTCGACTCCTTAACTCTCAACTGGTAGTAGCTAGACCTCAAATCAATCTTCGAGAACAATGTTGCCCCTTTCAACTGATCAAACAAGTCATCAATTCTTGGCAAAGGATACTTGTTCTTTATCGTTACCTTGTTGAGCTGTTGATAATCGATACAAAGTCTCATAGATATGTCTTTCTTCTTTAAAAATAATACTGGTGCACCCCAGGGAGAAAAACTCGGTCTTGTAAAACCCTTATCTGTCAAAACTTGCAACTGAGCTTTTAATTCTTTCAATTCGGTCTGAGCCATTCTATACGGAGCAATCGATATCGGTAAAGTCCCTGGCACTAAATCAATACCAAACTCAACTTCTCTAATCAGTGGCAACCCAGGCAACTCTTCTAGAAAAACATCCGAATATTCACAAACTACCGGCACTGATTCAATTTTTAATTCAGGCACTTTTGTATTCAACACATAAGCAAGATAAGCTTCACAACCTTTTCTCACATATCTCTAGGCAGACATCGAAAAAATCACAACAGGTAACTCACCCGACTCATCTGAATCAATCTGAAGAATTTCACCATTTTCACATTTCAATTCGATAATTTTCCATCTGCAATTCACTACCGCATCATGCAGTGTCAACCAATCCATACCCAAAATAACATCAAACTCATCAAGTGACAACAATATTAAATCAACCAGAAAATAGTGACCTTGAATCATTAAGGAACGAATAAGAGATGTATCTTGGTATGCCAATTGTAGCGGGTCGTAATAAGAGAATAGCTTTTCGACACATTAAGAAACGAATCAAAAATAGGATTGTTGGGTGGTGTGTGAGGTGCTTGTCACAGAAGGGTAGGAAGGTCTTTATCAAGTCTATTTTGCAAGCTATTCCTACGTATGTAATGTCTTATTTTCTTTTGCCAAGCTCTTTTTGCAATGAATTGGAGTATATTATTGGTGGCAAAAATCCCACTCGCAACGTGGTATTCATTGGTGCTTTTGGGATGTTCTTTGCGATTTGAAGGAGGTTAGGGGTATGGGGTTTTGTAACCTAGCCAAGTTCAATATCGCTTTACTTGCCAAACAGGGTTGGTGTTTGGCATGTGATCTATTTTCCTTAATGGCCAGAGTTCTAAAGGCGAAGTATTAACACATGCAAATTTTTTCGAGTCTGAGTTAGGGAATTAATCTTTTGCTTTGTAGAGGAGCATATGGTTGGCTAGAGAGCTTCTTTCCAAGGGTTGCAGTTGGTTGGTAGGTGACATGACTTTGCTTCCTATCTAAGACACACCGTGATTGTCAAGTGTTCAGTCCTACAAGGTGGAGTCGCCCAAGGTTAGCAGTGTTACTGGAGTTGTGGAATTAATATATGCTCACACGCACATTTGGAATTTGTATATGGTGCTCTCTTTTTTACTTACCAGGATGCTTAGAAGATTCTCTTCCTCTCGCTACTATCTTATTGTTCGATGGATAGGTTGCGTTGTTGCCTCGAAAGTTCTTGGGAGTATTCGGTCCGGAGTGGTTAACGTGTTAAAGTTTGGCCAAAGACCAATCATGAGATGATTGTAATAACATACTCTTTTTACCTTGTTTACTAATATATGGCATTGCCACTATTATTTCAGTTTCATTTTCTATGTATATAAATAAACTGAATTGTAGTAAAGTCCTAAGAAAATATGATTATTCTTAAAATGTCCTTAGTCAAGTATTATTGTGGGCTTGGACAACAATAATGAAAAGAGACTAATGTGTAGTTGATTAATGATAAAGAGTTGTCATTGACATAGTGATGTCAAAATCAATACATGAGTATGTGTTAGAGAGCAACATATTGGACTAACCCACTATGAGTATGTTTTTGGATTATTATGTAATAGTTACAATATTACTCATAGTACCTATGTATATGATCCTTAGACTTGAGATCATCATTGTCTCAACATCGTCAGTCGTATATTTTGATACAGCCAAAACGTCTACCATAACAAGTTGTACTATAAAGACTAATGTTGGATATACCATAATCCATGTAGTGGGATATGGTTGATCAAGATAGGATTTATCCCTCTTACATTATGGGAGCAATATCTTAGGCTTCTTGATTGAGTGAGACTAGAAATGCATGACCTTGCTTGAATAAGTTGATATGAGATATCACAAATATTTGTTTATTGTAGTTTGTTCAGAAAATCAAGAAATATGAGATTGGACTATACAAGTGTAATTATTCCATGACTTGTGCAATCTAGATATTAAGGATAAAATGATATAATACATGAAAAGATTATCATAGAAAGGTCAATTTTAAATCACGATTTCTTCTAACTAGGGTGACAATAATGAATTGCTAGATGTCACCTATTGCTTGTAATGTCAGAAACGTTCTAGTATTACTACCAACATTACAAGAAGATGATAGGCTATATTGAAAGCCTTGAAAAACTAGGATTCCCTCTAGGTGAGGAATTGACCATTGATGTTATCCTGCAATCGTTGTCGGATAGTTTTAGCCAATTTGTCCTTAATTTCAACATGAATGAAATTAATAAGAATTTTCCACAGTTGCTCAGCATGTTACGAATTGCTAAAAGTAACATGAAAAAGACTGGGCCTAAGCCCATTCTGATGGCCCGCAAGGACAAGGGCAAAGGAAAGGCTAAGGCTAAGGCAAAACCTAAGGACAATTGTAAGGCAAAGCCCGGCAAAGCAAAAGCTGAATTGAAACCTAAAGGAGGAATTGCTAAGGAAGAAAAATGTTTCCATTGTGGTAAGACCGGACACTAGAAAAAGAACTGCCCTGACTATCTTGAAGAGGTCAAGAAGGCAAAGGAAAACAGAGCGTCCACTTAAGGTATTTATGTTATTGATATTAATTTGTCAACATCTACTTATTGGGTATTAGATATCGGATATGGTTCTCATATTTGTACCTCTGTACAGGGATTGCAAAGGAGTAGGAGTTTGGCTAAAGGAGATGTGGACCTGCGAGTTGGCAATGGAGCAAGAGTTGTTGCATTATCTGTAGGAACACATATTTTATCATTACCTAGTGGACTTGACTTAATTTTGGAGAATTGTTATTTTGTGCCCAGTTTGACTAGAAACATTATTTCAATTTCTTATTTAGAGAACATTAGTTTTAAGATAATTATTAAGAATAATTGTTGTTCATTTTATCTTAATAATGTTTCTATGGTTTGACACAAATAGCAAATGACCTCTACATTTTAGATCAAAATAGACTCAATTATAACATAAATACTAAAAGATCAAAAATAAATTACTCTAATCAAACTTATCTTTGGCATTGTCATTTGGGCCATATAAGTGAGAAGCGAATATCAAAGCTCCATAAATATGAGATTTTGGATTCTTTTTTTTTTCGAACAATTGGATATATGCGAGTCTTACTCATTGGGAAAAATGACTAAAACTCCTTTTAATAGTAAAAGTGAGTGAGTTAGTGATTTATTGGGTTTAATACATAGTGATGTGTGTGAACCAATGAACATACAAGTCAAATGAGGTTTTCAATATTTCATTACTTTCATCGATGACTTCAGTGGATATAAGTATATTTATCTTCTGCACCATAAATCTAAATTCTTGAAAAGTTCAAGGAATTTAAAAATGAAGTAGAAAACCAACTAGGTAAAAGTATTAAGGCACTTCAATTAGACTGAGGAGGAGAATACTTTAGCTTAGAGTTTGATAAGTTTTTGAAAGAATGTGGGATTGTCTCACAACTTATATCTCCTGGTACTCCACAGGGAATGGAGTTTCTGAAAGGAGAAATTGAACACTGTTAGACATGGTTCGATCAATGATGAGTCATGTTGATCTTCCTACTTCTTTTTGGGGACATGCATTTAAAGCAACTACTTTCATACTAAATCGCATTCCATCTAAATTGGTTCAAAAGACACCAAATGAGATGTGGATTGGAAGTGTCCTAGTATACCTTTCATGAAGATTTGAGGTTTTGAATCTTATGTTAAATGCCAGACATCTACCAAGCTTGAACCCAAATCTCAAAAGTGTATCTTTGTGGGACATCCTAAGGAAACTAAATGACATTATTTCTTCAATCTTACCGAGAACAAAGTGTTTGTTGCTCAGACATGAGTCTTCCTTGAAAGAGAGTTTGTCTCTAAAAAGAGATGTGGTAGCAGAATAGAACTTAGAGAAATTCGAGAACAACAATAGATAACTAAACTAGAGATTGAACAATAGTAGGTTCCACAAGTTGTTGTGGAACAATAAACTATTTTGGAAACACAACTACTGTGAAGATTTTAAGAGAATGTCAAGTACCTGAGAGATATGGATTTCTCATTACAACACATGGTGATATTCTACTTATGGATCAAAATGAGCCTAGGACTCATCAAGAAGTGGTGGTGAGCCTAGATTCTGAGAAATGGCTTGAGGCCATAAGGTCTGAGATGGATTCCATGTCAGAAAACCAAGTATCGATCTTGGTTGACCCACTTGAAGGGGTTAAACCCATAGGGTGCAAGTGGTTTTTCAAAAAGAAAATTGACAAGGATGGTAATGTACAAACATACAAAGAGCGATTAGTTGCTAAAGGTTTTTGATAAGTTCATAGTGTAGACTATGACGAAACCTTTTCTCCTATTGCTATGTTTAAATCCATCCGAATCTTACTTGCAATAGCTGCATTTCATGATTATGAAATCTGGCAGATGGACGTCAAAACAAATTTCCATAATGGGAAACTGGAAGAGGATGTGTACATAACACAACCTAAAGGTTTTGTCGATCCAAAAGATGCTGGTAAGATATGCAAGCTACAAAGATCCATTTATGGGTTAAAGTAAGCTTCTCGAAGTTGGAATCTCCATTTTAATGATGCGATCAAAGAGTTTGGTTTTATCAAAAATGAAGATGAGCCTTGTGTTTATAAGAAAATTAGTGGGAGCACTATTATATTCTTGATACTGTATGTAGATGACATACTTATCATAGGAAATGACATACCTACCCTACAGTCTGTTAAGACTTGGTTAGGAAGTTGTTTTTCAATGAAAGACTTGGGCAAGGCCACATGTATATTAGGAGTCAAAATCTATAAAGATAGATCAAGACGACTCTTAGGTCTAAGACAAAGTACATATATAGATAAAGTACTGAAAAGGTTCAGTATGGAACAATCTAAGAGAGGATTCCTACCTACGAGACATGGTATTTCACTCTCGAAGGAAATGTGTCCTTCAACTTCACAAGAGAGAAAATGTATGAGTAAGATTCCATATGCTTCGGCTATTGGATCTATCATGTAATCCATGCTATATACTCGTCTAGATGTATCGTATGCTTTAAGCATGACGATTCGGTACCAAGTAGATCCCGGTGAAGGTCATTGGGTCATAGTTAAAAATATCCTTAAGTACTTGAGAAGGACTAAGGATACATTCCTTATATATGGAGGTGAGAAAGAGCTGAGTGTAAAAGGTTATACTGATGCTAGTTTCCAAACCGACAAGGATAACTCACGATCGCAATTGGATTTTGTGTTTTGCCTTAATGGTCGCGATGTGAGCTAGAAAAGTTCAAAGCAAGATACAGTAGTTGATTCTACAATTGAGACCGAGTATATTGTAGCTAGTGAGGCTACAAAAGAGCATGTCAGATGCTATAGAAGTTCGTTGTGACAACAACGGAGCTATTGCATAAGAAAAGGAACCCAAATCTCACCAGTGATCCAAACATTTACTTAGGCACTTCCATATTATTCGAGAAATCATTGATCAAGGAGATGTTGAAATATGTAGAGCACCAGCAGATGACAACATCGCTGATCCACTAACGAAGCCTCTGATACATCAGAAGCATGATCGTCACACTAAGTCACTCGGTATTAGATATATGATTGATTGGTCTTAGTGCTAGTGGGAGATTGTTAGAGTATACCCATAGACCAATCATGAGATGATTGTAATCACATACTCGTTTTACCTTATTTATTAATATAAGATATTGCCATTATTATTTCATTTTCTTTTTCTGTGTACATAAGTAAACTAAATTGTAATAAAGTCCTAAGAAATATAATTATTCTTAAAAGGTCCTTAGTCAAGTATTATTGTGGGCTTGGATAACAATAATGCATTGAGACTAATGTGTAGTTGATTGATGATAAAGAGTTGTCATTGACATAGGGATATCAAAATCAACACATGAGTATGTGTTAGAGAACAACATATTAGACTAACCCGCTATGAGTATGTTTCTTGGATTATTATATAATAGTCACAATATTACTTATAGTGATAACTATGTATATGATCCTCATACTTGATATCATCATTGTCCTATCATCGTGAGTCGTGTATTTTGATACAGTCAAAATGTATACAGAAACAAGTTGTACTATAAAGACTGATGTTGGATATACCACAATCCATGTAGTGGGATATGGTTGATAAAGATAGGATTTATCCCTCCTACATAATGAGAGAAATATCTTAGACCTCTTGATGGAGTGAGACTAGAAATGCATGGCCATGCTCGAATAAGTTGATATGAGATATCACACTTATTTGTTTTTTGTAGCCTTGTAACACCCCCAAACCCGGCCCAGACATTATGGCCGAATCTGGGAATGTCACATCAAAGGCACAATCTCAAACAATTTTGCTAAGTTAAAATCTAAGGCCTAAAAGCCCAAAATCCTTGAATCTTGTTAAGTTAAGAAGAAAGCCCATGTTTTAAAATAAAATCCCATAGGTTATAGTTATTTTGAAAACCTTGTTAAACTTTAGAAATTTATTTAAGTTAAAATAAAAATTAAGCACTGGAAATAATAATAAAACCCATAAGTAACGTCAGATTGGAGATACAAGGCCTTATTACAACCAATGAAAATAAAGGATTTAAACTAAAGTCATTCGAAACAAATAAACAAAAAAAAACTTCTAATTAACTTGCAATGTGGCCATCTTCGAGTCCTCTTCCACGTCGAGCCGTCTCATCGGCGCCACCTGAAACATTAAATAAAAGGGTGTGAGTTTCGAAACTCAGTGTGTACGACCCTTGGCAATCAATTTAATATACAATTATCACATTGGGCCTAAGCCCTATCAAAATCAGTGGTCTTGGGCCTTAGCCCACAATGACCTCATATCAGATCATATCATATGCAAAACAAGGTAATGCAAAACCCTCCCCAAAAATCCATCCGCTACACACCATTTCCCTTCCAACCTTATACACCTGTGGGGAATTCTAGCTCGACCCACCCCTCCGCTACACACCAATGGTAGCACTCACAGCGGCACTACTCAACGTTGCAGCAAAGCTGCTAATCATATAATGGGCTTAAAGCCACCGGTGGATCCACGGTCGTCAAGCGACTATGCGATCCTCAAATTCTTCCTCCGTACCATAATTCCCACCCATATGCATCCTAAACAGAATATCATATGAATGCGGCATGCACATGAGTAACATCCATGAAACTCATACTCATCACATAAGGGTATTTTAGTCATTTCACAATCAAGGGTATTTTCGTAATTCTATCCTATAGGGGTATTATCGTAATTCTACCCTACAGGGGTATTTCCATAATTCTGCCCTATAGGGGTATTTTCGTAATTCTGCCCTATAGGGGTATTTCCATAATTCTTTCATCTCGGGTTTTAGTTATGAACTTTGGCCCATCAACAAGTACTCGCGGTTAAAGTGAACAAACACTATGCACCAGGTAGGATCTCAGAAAAGAGGAGGTGGGCCACTAGGACCGCTTAAATACCAAGCTCTCCCTAGATCCAATCCTAGACATGCATATGTCCATTACAACACCCTAACCTATCGACTTGTCCACAGACATGTTTGATTATTACAAGAGTTTTATGTTATTCAAGAGTTTGTCAAACTAGGCCTAGAGTTCATTAAACCCTAACATATATTTCTAAAAACCCATAAGGCCCACTAAGCCCATTTCATGTCATATAGCCCACTAAGCCAATTTCATGCTAATATAGCCCGTTAAACCAATTTCATGCTCATATAGCCCATTGGACTCGAATACGATCAAATCATACATCCGTTCATGCCAATTCATTATTCATGCTCACATATCAACCATTGCCGTTTTGGGCCTACAAGTTCGGCAGGCCCATTCAGCCACTTTCGGCTTTTCGACTTTTTGGCATTGCCGATATCGTGTGTGTAGTGTTTGTACACACTTAGTAATAGCGCGTGCTGCGAATTCCTCTTAGTCACGAACCTACATTCGATATTTCTTAATCATTAATCATAGGCTAAATACAAACTTTATCAAAAACCGAAACCTCACCGTAGCCTTACCGTGCACGACTAGCCTTAATAGCTCCTTTCTTTAACACCAACTGCGATTAGACCCTAGATCTGTACCAACTTAAACATTAGAGCCTAAGTAATAGATGACTTGCGTCCAACACAAGTCACCCTCACAACATATATGACCATTCGACCAACCCTTAAACCGAAGTAAAGAACACTTACCCTTGCTAACGATCCTACCACGCTTGCGATCTTTGAACCTTATCCTTGTTACCACAGAGTTAATGATAGGTCAGTTAGATAGCCCTTCAGATTTTAGCAAAATGTACAAGAGAGGTTAACCGAATACTTACCAAATCCACTTTCGATCCTGCGGCCTAAATTTGGCTTTTGAGATTAGTATGGTGACAGAGAAAATTTGACACCAATAGGGAGAATAAGAGGAGAAGTGATCGGCTAGAACTAAAGGTGAATAAGAAAAGGAATTTAAGAAGAGAAGGTATGGGGAATTCGGCTAGAGAGAAAACCAAAATTCGGCAAAGGAATGATGGGTTTTTTTTTCGGCAAAAGGAAGAATTCGGTTAAGGGGGAGAAAAAGAAAAGTAATGGAACCCAAGGAACCTCTCAAAGGAATTCGGCACCTCCTTTTATAGCCAATAGCCGAATCCTACCTTCCCCCACAGTCCAATTCGACACCAACTCTTCCCACTTCACATCTCATAATTTTTCTCCATGATATCTCCCTTATCTCATCCGAAATTCCCTCCTTTATCAGCTTACAAGACCAATTCAAACACTTCAACGAAAGAGTTCAAATTCCACACAACTCTGGCCGTCCACTATGCAAAATTAAACACTCCAAAAACACTTTACCACTACTCGAACCTTGGACCTCTTCACGCCACCTTGTAGCTCCCCTAGTGACGCCACCTTGCCACTGGACCACAAGCCCATTTGTGTCCTATTTTCCCCTTAATCTGCTTAAGAGGCCTAATGCCTGAGACTAGGGTCCACTAAAGCAAGAAAAATAATTTTTTCCCTATGGTCTTCCCTATCTCTAAGACTTCAAATAATCCCGATAATACCTTAAAATTAATATTCTAAGTGCTACTCATACATACCAACCTCAGTGCACATAAATTTAAAGTTTCAGGATTTTTGGGGCGTTACAACCCAATGGGCCCAAATCTACTGGGCCCAAATTCGGGGCGTTACAAGCCTACTCTGAAAATCAATAAATATGAGATTGGACTATACAAGTGTGACTATTCCATGACTTGTTTCCAATCTAGATATTAAGGATAAAAGGATATAATACATGAAAATATTATCACAGAAAGGTTATGTCGAATCATGACTTCTTCTAACTTTGGTGGCAATGATGCAATGATAGATGCCACTCATTGCTTGTAATGTCAGAAACGTTCTAATTTTACTACCAACGTTACAAGAACCTACAAGGTCACACCCTATAGTTGAAATGAACAGAATCCAAATAAATTTGGTATTATATTTAGTTGTCACATTAATTAAATTAATTGTTGAATTAATTTAATTTGATAGTTAAATATTAAACACATTATATATACAAACTTGTTGTACAAAAATAGAGAATATAGAGAAAATTAATATATGAATTTGATTCATACAAAATATTAATTGCATATATTTTACCGAATTTATTAATATAAACAATAATATTAATTAATTTTGGTCAAAATATAAAAGACATAAAAATTAATATTCTTTTGGAAAAAATATAATTAATTTATGTATTTGATTAATAAAAAATATTAGTTATATATATTTTATCAAAATTATTAATATAAATAGTTATATTAATTGATTTTGGTCAAAATATAAAAGACATGAAAATTAATATTCTTTTGGAAAGAATATAATTCCTCTTTCTAACTTTCCATTTGCCTTCTCTATTAATAAGGGAATAATCTTATATTCTTTGGGAAAGAATATAATTCGTTTTTCTAACTTTTCATTTGCCTTCTCTATTAATAAGTGAATAATTCTGGTTTTTTTTTAATATGTGATATAAAAGAGGATAAAAGGAAGATAATCTCTTAGTATGTTAAGGTTACCAACTTAATAAAACAAATGTCTAGCACCCGTTTTTAATTCTCTCTAAAAAGTTCAAGAGAAAGTGGCTGTTCATTTTTTACGAGGTGGACTACGTAGTGGCCGGGACATTTTCGTTGTGGCTCGGAATCAACATCGAATCAGCAGCATCCTTTCAACGTTTTCAGTAAAGAAGGTATATTTTCAACCCTTTTTCAACTCAATTCGTTCCTCATACATGGATCCTTGGCTATGGATCACCGGAATAATTTTTTTGCTACGCCATGGGGCGTACCGGTGGTCCCAACATGTAACACCCCTCACTCGTATTTAACACCGGAATAGGGTTACAGAGCAGTAACAGACTTATAAAATAATTTAACAACTACTTGGCATACATTTTCACAATTCAAGCATTCGTTATTCAATCTCAATCTATTTGTCACTAATACGAGCCTACGAGGCCCTAAACATACATTCGGAGTGGTTCGGGACTAAACCTATAACTTCGGAAACATTTGGAAAACTTATAAAATTTTTCTCAAAACAGGGGACACACGCCCGTGTGGCCAGGCCATGTGTCTCACATAGCCAACAGGCACACCCGTGTCACAGGCCGTGTGGACATTCGAAATGAGAGCACATGGCCGTGTCCCAGCCCATGTTCGACCCCGTGTAACTCTCTAACTTGGGTCACACGGCCAACACACATGCCCGTGTGCCCTAAGAATAGCCATACACGCCCGTGTGCCAGGCTGTGTGCTAGGCCGTGCCAAACCTGTAGGGTATACTGACTTATGCCACACGGTCAAGTTACACGCCCGTGTGCGAGGCCGTGTGGAGCATACTGACTTGATTTCAATTTCAACACCAGGGGACACACGGCCGTATAACATGACCGTGTGTCACACACGGCTGAGACACTCACCCATGTCTCTGCCCATGTGGACAAAAATAGGCTATTTGCCAAGCCAATTTTCCACTCCAAACTTAGGCACACCTACACAACTCATATGGCACACAATATAGTATCACTAGGCATATATTTCAATTCCAAATCAAGCATAACCTATACCATTTCAAACACTAATCAATACAAAACATAAATACCACATTATGCCATCCAAATTCATACCAAACCTTATATTCCCAAATCAACAAAATGACCATTAACAAATATGCATTATTTGATCTATACTCTCAAGCATTTCAATCAGTCATTTACCTAGAACCACAAACATACCAAATCTCAAATTCAACTAATAACTACTCCAACTAATAATCCACAATAAATACCTTCCACAAGCAATATAAACCACATCACAAAATGGCATTAGCACACCTATATACATACATCACCAACCAAGCCAAAGAGGTCAACTTACATAGCCATATACAACATTATAAACACAACTTTTATAAGCTAATACAAATGGCCAAATTCATAACAACACCATTACCAAAAGACCAAGTTCCTATACATGCCACATACTAAAAATACCAAAGTTCATAGGTACCAAAAGATAGGTGGATAGTGTGATGCGATCTCCGACAATCCCGAAGTTCGAGCTAGCTTTGAAAACCATAAAACACAGAAAAATACACAAAGTAAGCTTTATAGCTTAGTAAGCTCGTATGAAATAAACTTAATGCAATCTCAAGATTATAATTCAACAATTTGAATATAACAACAATTAGCATATATTAGCTAACAGACCTTTCATATACACAATTATAATATTAATCACATTCTTCACAAGTTTCTTCAAACCAAAACTTATACAAATCACATACGTACTTGTACCATCTCATACCATTCTCATACTCAATCATTTCTTTCATTTACCCGTTGAACCATTCGGAATAGAGGTCGGATACTTAGGAGTCTTGCAGACTAAGTACCTATACCATGGCCCGAAGCCAAATCGATATAACTCGCACCCGAAGTGCTAATATCATGGCCCGAAGCCAACTCAACGTATCCCCTAATGACATGTCACTAGTATCCTAAACTATTCCTAAGGTTCAACCGGGATTTCGAATGCTGAATTATCATCGAGTCATTGTCGAACTTATTCGAAGTCTTATATTCACAACATATACAATATCAAAGCATTTAATATACGTTTAAAATGAAATTTATCACATATGAACTTACCTCGGATGTGGAAATGACAAAATAAGTCGATTAGTCGATAACTTTAGTTTTTCCTCGATCTAGATCCGAATTCTGCTTTTCTTGATCTAAATATATTCAAAATTAACTTATTTAATCATCTATTATTTCAATTCAATCCAAAATATACATTAAAGCACATTTACACTTTTACCCCTAGGATTTCACCACTTTTACAATTTAGTCCTTATTACACAAAATCAAAATTCATGAAATTCAAAATAAACCCATGCTAGCCAAATTACTATAATACCCATAGAAACCCATATTTTTCACTTATTTCACATTTTAACCACAAAGTTTCAACATTTCTCAATTTAATCTTTATTTTGCATTTTCACTAAAAATCACATAACAAAACTAATATATCTATCAACAATCATTCATAATCTATCAAGAAACTTCAAAATACACATGTATTCATCAATAGGATCATTCAAAATCTTTAACAATTTTGCAAAATAGTCCCTGGGCTAGCTAGAACTAGTTGCAACGATCATAAAAACATAAAAATCATTAAAAACGAGACAAAACACATACCTAATTGCATCAATTTGCCTTAGACGAATGAACAACCCTAATATTCTCTTTTATTCTTCTCCAATTTCAGTTAAAATATGAGAATGAATGCCTTTAATTTGGTTTTGTTTTATTTATTATATGTTATTTACCAATTTACACATATACCCTTAATGATAAACCAAATAAAACATCCATTTAATGTCCATTATTGTCCACTTACCATCAAAATGGTCTAATTACTATTTAAGGACCCTTACTTTAGGGTTCTATAGCTATTTGACACCTTTAACTAATAGAACTTCACTTTTACACATTACGCGATATAGTCCTTTTTCTCAAATTGACCATTTAAACAATAAAATTTCTTAACGAAATTATCACACAATAATCATACCATGTTAAAAACATTAAAATAATAATAAAATAAATATTTTGACTTTGGATTTGTAGTCCCGAAACCACTGTTCTAATTTGACTAAAACGGGCTGTTACACAACATATCAACTTCTTCTACATGGTTTTCCCGATTCCGACGACGATCAATACAATGGTGTGAGTGTGGATACTAAAACTATGTAACAAAAACTTTGGAAATTACAAGCTCCAATGAAAATTAAGATTACAGTTTGGAAATTCCTACGAAGTTTTGTTCCTTCTAACTCCAATCTGTTCCTTCGTTAGTTGCGGAGGGGTTTGATGTGTCCCAGGTGTGGGATGGGTGTTAAGACCCCTCTTCATATGTACCGTGACTGCCAGTATGTGTTTCTTGTGTGGGTGGACCTCGATTTGTACTAGCTACTAGACTCCTCTGAGAGAGGTTTGTTTAGATGGGTCTGACATCTCTTCTTTGTTGGTACCCCTAGTGTAACAGCCCGATTTAGGGGTTAGTCAGAACAGTGGTTTCGGAACCACTATTCATAGACCAGAGAAATTATTTTTAATATTATTATATGTGTTATATCATGATTATATGAGTGCATGAAAATTTTGGTGCATTAATTTTGGTGATTTCATGCTCAATTGCGAAAAAGGACTAAATCGCATAAAGTGTGAAAGTTTTATTTTACAAGCTAGAGGGGTCTAATAGCTATAGAATATTAAACTAGAGGTCCTTAATGTGCAATTAGGCCATTGGGGAAGTGATGGCCGGCCATAGGGACAAGAAAATTAAATGGGTCAATGGTCAGGTGAGTTTTGGTGACTTAATGAATAAAATAAGAGAAAAATAAATAAAGAAAAGATATCATCTTTTCTCATTCTCCCTACCACCAAAAATTTCAGCAAGAGAATGGGTTTAAAAGCTTGAAAATATTCAGCCACTTCAATCTTTACAAGTAAGTGATTTGATGATCATTTCTTAATTATAATTGTACTTTTAGAACCCCTAAAGCTTAAGCTAGCTAAAGAGGGGACTATTTTGCAAAATGGTTGAAAGTTTAGATTTTTTCCATGTGAGTATTTATGTTGTTTTCTGCATTTTTATGAAAGAATATGAGTCCTAGTTGTTAGATAAACAACTTTTGTGAAAGGTGTTATCATGAAAACACCTCAAATGACCTTTCTGTAAAGGTTGTAAAATATGTGGTAAATGTGTGAAATGATGAGTATTGAGGGTTGCCATAAGTGTAATAAATGTTCACCTAGGCTCGTTTAAGGAAGAAATTGGGTTAGAATTGATTTACGAGCCTAGGGGTAAAATAGTCATTTTGTGAAAGTATAAGGGCAAAATGGTAATTTTGCCAAAGTATGATTATTGAAATGTGTTGATTAATGTGATAATTAAATGAGCTGAATTGATATTATAGATCAAGAAGAATGAAGAATTAACCTTGACCGAGGGAAGGGCAAGGTATCGGATTAGATCGGCAATTTGGCCTATTTTTAAATCGAGGTAAGTTTGTGTGTAATAAGTTCAACATCATGCTAGTATGTTTTAAAATGTTGATATTTGTGAAGATGCATAATATTTCTATGAATTTGAGCAATGATGTTGAAAGAGAAAATGATGAGAATTGTTATGTTGAAGTCCTGGTTGGACTTAAATAAATGAGAGAATAATATCATCAAGACTTGAGGTGGGTAAGGTCCCGTATAAGACAATGTCTGGGACATGGCCTCAGTACCGAAAAGAGATCTCATATAAGACCATGTCTGGGACATGGCTTTGGCACCGAAATGAGATCCCGTATAAGACCATATTTGGGATATGGCGTCGGCATCGAATATGAAAATCGTATAAGACCATATCCGGGATATGGCATCGATAATCGATATGAGATCCCGTATAAGACCATATCTGGGATATGGCATCGGCATCTAGAAGTGACCCACGTGAGACCACATCTGGGATGTGGCATTGGCGTCGTGATCATGTGAATGAGAAGGATCATGTATCCTTGAATATCCCAAGTGATTCAATGGGGTAAATAGTTAAGCTTATGATAGAGATGAGATTAATGCTAAGACTATGTGATGAAGTGATACAGGTATATGTGAGTAACTCACAAGAATGGTTTACGGTATGTGGCATGATATGTAATCGGTAAGAATAAATATGAGTGAGTTATGAAAATGAGCTTAAGACTTGTGTTTTTATTCAATGTAATGGATGGGTGACATTTCGAGCTTTATGTTGCTATTTATTTCATGCAAACTTACTAAGATTTATGCTTACCCCTCTCATTTCCCTTTTCCTTGCAGCATTGCTAAGTTAGCTCGAGAATTCGTGGAACGTTGGAGTTCGAAAATCACACTATCGACTACTTTTTGGTATAGCCAAGTTAGTTTCATTTTGAGTATGGCATGTATAGGACTTGGTCATTTTACTATGTCATATTTGTTAGCCAAAGTGTTGGCTATTAATATTGTTCAATTCATTTTGAAAATGGTCATTGGAAATTGGCCAATACTTGACAAGTTCATATATTCAATGATGATGAAATTCATGAAATGCATGTTTGTGTGGATGTTTTGGTTTTGAGTTCTTAGTAGTGCCTTATGGTCATGATATAAGTTGAATTGATTTGGTATGAGTGTGGTTGCTTTGTAGGGTGGCAAATGGCTTGGTAGATAGCCTTACAATTGTCCACACGGGTAGACACACGGGCGTGTGTCTAGGCCGTGTGTGACACACGGTCTGTAACACCCCAAACCCAGCCCAAACGCTACGACCAGATCTGGTATGATACGGGGTTTAACGTTAAAAACTTCACTTGGATGATTTTCGGAAATTCAGTTTGTTTATTTATGTATTCGCTAAAACAAGTGATATTTGAAGAAAACCTTTGCTTTTTCTTTGAACGTGTTTGAAAATCCCATATTATTACTTCTTATAGATAAGTCTTTGAACATAAAGTTAAATTTTAAAAAAAATAGAATAAAGACATTAACAAGTATAATTTAAACCTAAGCTATGGAGCCTTATTACATAAATAGTCCCAAAATTGAAAACTTAAAGGAAAGCTGAAAATAGTCTATGAAAATATAAGACTTGGTGGCCCCTCGAGTCCGCCTCGGCTCCCATGTCCACGATCTACTGCTCATCTGAAACGTCAGGGAAAATAAAGGGGTGAGTCACCAAGACTCAGTGTGCAAATCCAAAAAACACATAAAAAGGCTTGAGGCCCACAAAAACATTATGGGACTTGGCCCATACACAATGGCAACAAAATATTCACATCTTTGCATGGCCCAACCCAACCTAAAAGTCCATCCTCTACACACCGGCCGTACCAGCCATCACACCTCGGGATTTCTACAATCAACCCACCAACCGCTACACACCATATCGGCGGTCATGATGTCGGTTATAATGCCGATCACCATGTGACCTTATAATCCATCGTGTGGCGAGCCACCGATCACAGATGTGACCTTATAATCAAGTGTGTGAGCCACCGATCACTATTGTGACCTAAGTGTACATATCGTGGTTTAACCACCGATCACTAGGTGACCTTTTAACATGCTCTTCCCCTTCATCATATCAACCCCATCCCATGCATACATCCATGCGAAGCAAAATAATATACTACCTAAAAGATCACGATTTATCACATACATCGATACACATAGAGAAGTTTCTATGATTACGCACTGGCATCCCTTGCCTACCCTTTTCGGTAATATCGATCATCCCCATACTGACCTTTTTAGGCTTTTAGCCCATAACATATATAGTATGCAGTTAATTAGTGTGATAGAGATCTACACACACGATTCTGATCAAGATGATACTTTCTATGTCAACACTATCGTGGCCGATCTGATCGCTAAGCGCCTTTGGTTTTGTTCTCAAGCCGGTCCACAACCCGGTGGCCAATCCCAAAGCTAACGACACCGTTCGTTTCTTAAACTTAGGGGTTGGATTTACGGGTCCAATCCCCTCCTTCGCCTGATCGACATTTGATTCCATCAAAAGACCTTATCAGTTGCTACCACCCACATATGGTTATTAATCCGTAACGCAGGGTTAAGACCACAAATACAATAAACGAGCCTAACGAAAATCTAAAGAGAACCCCTTACCTTGAAATCCCGAAAAGAGTTATGGGTCTCAGAGACTAGCGATTTTCGGCTTTTGGGATCTAGATGATTTGATCTACTTTGGTTCCCGAAATGTTGCCCCAAGATGAGAACACAAGAACAGTCAAAATGTTACTCCAAAGTTAATCTTATCACATCAATTAGCCTTTCGGCTTTGGCCTCCAAAAACCAAAAAAGAAAGGAAGAACAGAAGAAATCGACACTTACCTTAACACAGAGAATTCGACAACTCCTAGAGAATTTCGGCTTTTGAGAAGATCAAAAAGAAAGATGGTGCAAAGGAATCTATGGCGGTTCGACTTAATGAAGGAATCAAAAGAAAAAGATGCAGAGGAAGATTATGAGGTTTCGGTTTGTAGGAGAAAGCAGAGAAAAACAATAGACATTCGGCTTTAGCATAAAAGTGGAGATGAGAGAATGGAATTAGGGGTTTCGACTTTAGCAGAGAATGAGAGAAGAGAGTAAGAGAATAAAACCCAAATGCCGAAAATAAAGAAGTATTCCCCTCCCCTAAAGAGAATTTCGGCTCTTACCAAACAAATGCCGAAAATGCCTATTTTGCAAACTAAAAACCCATCCTATCAATAGGGAAATTTCGGTACCCCTTAGCCATACAAAACCGATTCCCCCTTCCCACCTAGAGTTTGAAAATCGCCACCACTCACTTTACGGATAACTCCTAGATTTTCTCCCTTATCTCCATCGATCACTCATCCTCAAGTGGCATGGATAACGCCACCTCTTCCTTCCTTTATCTGCCACATTATTAGCCATATTATCCACATTATCCCACTCATTAAATCTCCCTATTTTTAAGCATTCCAACCGACTCCAACTCCCTCTCTTTTGACGCCAAAAACATTTAAAATAAGTGGGTAATGCGACTCGAACCTTGGACCTCCTTATTGCTTATCACGCCACCTCAAAGCCCCTAAGTAACGCCACTGACCACTGGCCACAAGCCCATTTGTGTGTCTTACTTTACAGATAATATCTTTTAAGCCCCTATTCTAACTGGCTTTCCACTAGAGTGCCCAAGCAGAAAATTTGACTAAGGCCTCGGCCCAATTCCTGAGCCCAATTTGAACCCCTTAAACACCCTAATTACACATTAGAGATAACATAAACATCACAACACATTAAACGCAAAGGCCCATTAATTCAGGATGTTACAGTTCTACCCCCTTAAAGAAATTTCGGCCTCGAAATTACCTCGATCGAGAATAGATGCACGGGTATTGCCGCGCATCGCTTCCTCCGTTCCCAAGTAGCCTCCTCGAACCGTGATTCCGCCCCCCGAACTTTAACCAATGGAACCGTCTTCCTTCGCGATGCTTTGACATCACGATCCGAATTTCCACTGGCTCCTCTTCAAAGGATAAATCGGGTCTTACTTCGATTTCTTCCACCGACACCACATGAGATGGATCCGAACGATAACGTCTTAACATAGAGACGTGGAATACATTGTGAATCTGGCTTAGCTCAGAAGGTAACTCTAGCTGATAAGCTACTGGTCCCACTCGTTTCAACACCCGATAAGGCTCGATAAATCTGGGACTTAATTTACCTTTCTGTCCGAACCTCAATACTTTCTTCCATGGCGACACCTTCAAGAACACCTTGTCACCCACTGCAAATTCTATGTCCTTACGCTTCAGGTCAGCATAGGACTTCTGTCGGTCTGACGCTTCCTTTAATCGAGCCCGAATTAACTCTACCTTCTCCTCTGTCTCGATAATCAATTCCGGACCCAAAATCCGACGTTCTCCTAATTTCGTCCAACAGGTAGGTGTACGACACGTCAGCCCGTACAATGCTTCATAGGGCGCCATCTGAATACTTGACTGGTAGCTATTATTGTATGCAAACTCTGCCAACGGTAAGAACTCTTCCCAACTACCCCTGAAGTCAATGACACATCCTCTTAACATATCCTCTAAGATCTGGATTACCCGCTCAGACTATCCATCGGTCTGAGGATGAAATGCCGTACTGAAATCCAACTTCGTACCCAACGCTTGATGCAACGCCTTCCAAAATTGTGAGGTGAACCTAGGGTCCCTGTCTGATATGATTGATAATGGTACCCCATGCAACCTCACTACCTCCGCTATGTATAGTTTAGCCAATTTCTGCAGAGAGTAATCGACACGTACTGGTATGAAATGAGCAGACTTCGTCAAGCGGTCAACAATCACCTAGACCAAATCTTTCTTAGTAGGCGTGAGGGGTAGCCCACTAACAAAGTCCATTGCGATCCTTTCCCACTTCCATTGTGGAATCTTCACCGGCTGCAACAACCCTGATTGTAACTGATTTTCCGCCTTTACCTGCTGACAGGTCAAACACTTCCCCACAAATTCGGTCAGCTCTCGTTTCAAACTCGGCCACCAGAACTGATCTCGCAAATCTCGATACATCTTACTTCCTCCAGGGTGCATAGCGTATGGACTACCATGCGCTTTTTGCAAAATCTTATGCCTCAACTCAGGATCTTTCGGCATACACACTCTCCCTTGAAAACATAATAGCCCTTCCTCATTCACACTAAATTCTGTTGATCCTTCACTTGATCCTACCGGAAACTTCTCCTGTAGCAACTCATCGGACTGCTGCTTCGCCTTAACCTGGCTGACCCAAGAGGGTTTCACCTGAAGTTCAGCTAATAAACTCCCATCATCATATAGACTAAGGTGAGCAAACATTGCTCTCAAGTCAGAGATTACTTTACGACTTAGAGCATCCGCCACCACGTTGGCTTTACCCGGATGGTACTCGATCGAGCAGTAATAATCTTTTAACAACTCGATCCACCTTCTTTGCCTTAGATTCAACTCCTTCTGGGTCAACAGGTATTTTAAGCTCTTATGATCGGTATAAATGACAGATTTCTCCCCGTAGAGATAATGTCTCCAAATCTTCAAAGCAAAAACCACCGCCGCCAATTCCAAATCATGGGTGGGATAACTTGCTTCGTGCGGTCTTAACTGCAGAGATGCGTACGCAACAACCTTTCCATCTTGCATCAACATGCATCCTAGTCCCGTGTGTGAAGCATCACAGTAAATCACGAACTCCTTCCCAGCCTCTGGCTGAATCAATACCGGAGCCTCCGTTAAAATCCTTTTTAACTTATCGAAACTCTCTTGCTGCTTATTAGACCAAAAAAATGGAACCCCTTTCCGTAACAACTTAGTCAACGGTGCTACAATCAATGAAAATCCTTCAACAAACCTTCTGTAATACCCGGCCAACCCAAGGAAACTCTGAATTTCTGCTACCGACTTAGGCGACTTCCAAACCAACACCGCTTCAATTTTTCGAGGGTCAACCCTAATCCCCTCCGCCGACACAACGTGACCTAGAAAAGTAACTTACCTTAGCCAAAATTTGCACTTACTGAATTTGGCATACAACTGCTTCTCCCTCAGAATCTGCAGAACCACTCGAAGATGTGAATCATGCTCCTCTTCTGATTTTGAATAAACCAGAATATCATCTATAAATACCACGACAAACCGATCCAAGTAGGGTTGAAATACTCGGTTCATCATATCCATAAACGCTGCTGGTGCGTTACTCAACCCAAATGGCATCACCATGAATTCGTAGTGACCATAGCGAGTCCTAAAATCCGTCTTATGAATATCCGCCTCCTTGACCTTGAGCTGATGGTACCCTGATCGCAGATCTATCTTTGAGAAAGCGAAGCCCCCCGGTGATCGAACAAGTCATCGATCCTCGGCAGCGGGTATTTATTCTTGATGGTCAACTTATTCAGCTGGCGATAGTTAATGCACATACGCATTAATCCATCCTTCTTCTTAACGAATAACACCGCGCTCCCAAAGGCGACACACTTGGTCGGATAAACCCTCTATCCAAAGAACTCTTGGATCCGAGCCTTCAATTCCACCAACTCCTTGGCGCCATCACATGCGGGCGATAGATACTGGCGCTGTTCCCGGAAGAAGATCAATACCAAACTCCAGTTCACGATCCGGGGGTAATCCCGGAAGCTCTTCTGGGAAAACATCAGGAAATTCCCTCACCGTCCTAACGTCTCCAACAGTGAGTTCCTTGGCTTCCAGAGCCCGAACAAACATTAAAATTGCCTCACATCCTTTCCTCACCATCCTTTCTGCTCTTAAGGCAGACACCATATTTGACAAACAGTTCCCCCTTTCACCTATCACCAACACTTCGCCACCCTCGGGAGTTTTTAACACCATACGCTTGGCTGCACAGTCCAAGTTTGCTTGATACTTCACTAACTAATCCATTCCTAAGATCACATCGAACTCCCCAAATGGCAGTTCCATTAGATCAGCCCGAAAAGCTACCCCTTGAACTTTCAGGGGTACATCCTTATACAGTTTGCTCACCACTACAGTTGGTCCTAGAGGGCTCACTATAGTCACCTCCCTAGAAGAAGTCTCATAATCTAAGTTCAAAGTTCCCGCTATAGCACTAGCAACATAAGAGTGCGTCGAACCAATATCAATCAAGGCAGTATAAGGCAAACCATAAATTAGAAACGTACCGGTTATGACATCCGGTGCGTCAGCCTCCTCTCGACGTCTGACAACATAGACTAACCCCGGCTGTCTCGCCTCGGTGTTTCCTGCCCCTCGGCCTGGTGCTCCACGGCCCCGACCGGAATCGTTACCACCTCTGGCTGGACCACGACCTCTTTGTGGCTGCTGACCACCTCTTTCATTGTGCACTCCTTGACCGTGGGCCTTTCATCGCCCCATTCTTTGCGGGATGATTTCTAACTTGGTGGTCCATAGATCTACACCAAGCACTTCCTTCGCACGCCCAACACTCACCTACGTGGAATTTACCACATCGAGCACATACGTATCCGACTAGCGCGCAGCAGTCTCTCATCTCGTCTCGGCCCCGTCGACACGGGTCTTTTTCGAATACGCTTGGTGCCCCGATGATCCAAAATTTCTCTTACTTCCACTCCTATCTCTATCTCGATTCAATTTTTCTTTCCGCTTAACCTCCTCAGCTATCTTAGCTTTTTCCACAAGCACAGCAAATTCCCTCTCCCGCTGTGGTGCTATCAATACACGCAGATCATCCCTCAAACCATCTTCAAATCGAACACAAAGTTCATGGTCTGTGGCCACCATCCCTCGAGCATAACGGCTAAGGCGTAAGAATTTCGCTTCATACGCAGCCACCGACCTACTTCCCTGAACAAGATTCAGAAACGCTCTACGCTGCGCATCCACATAACTCGACCCAATGTATTTACTCTGGAACACCGTTTTGAAGAGATCCCAGGAGATATGGTCAGCCACCGTACCATCCTTAACCGTAAGCCACCATTGATAAGCTTCGTCCCACAGGAGAGATACAACCCCTTTCAGTTTTTCCTCTTCCGTTAAATCCAGATCATCCATTATACGCTCAACCGCCTCCAACCAATACTCAGCTATACTCGGGGCTATACCAGAAATTCCCCTAAACATTTCTGCCCCATTGGCTCTAAGTCGCTCCGACACAGATTTCCGGGCTCCTGTGCCCATGCCTGCCCCAGCAACCCTCTCTAAAACCCTTAACATCGCCTGAGATACCGCATCATCTTCGACCGTCTGGTCCTGAAATTCCACCTCCGCAGCGGGTGGTACCGGCATCTTATTTCCAGAGCCATAGCGGATCCATCTGGGTTCGACACGACCATCCTACCCCTACCACGGCCACGCGCAGGATGTCCACGACCCCTTGTACTCATTCTACCGATTCGCGTTTATCTGATTAGAAATTTTACGAATTATTAATTTCTTTTACTGATTAACCACAAACAATCTTATGGACAGTAGTTTCAAGAGTAGTTCTTTCGAATTCGAAATTATATCCACGAGTTTCAGTCTCAAGTCTGTATCTCCTAGTTCTAAGAACCACATACATTCAACCATCATACATCAACATACAAGTAGCATCCATGAACTCACATTCATCACATAAGGGTATTTTCGTCATTTCACTACCCAGGGTTTTTCCGTAATTTTATCCTATAGGGGTATTTTCGTAATTTCCCAGAATAGAGTATCTTGGTGTTTTTTTTCGAAATAGAAATATTTTGGTATTTTTTTGTAAAGTAGGGGTATTTTGGAAAATTTAAATTTTTTTTCTTTTTTTCAAATCAAGGGTATTTTGGTAATTTCACAATTTCCGATAATTTTGTAAACCGGGTACTATTGTAAATCTAGAGGTTTTTGGATAAATTTTCAAAACATGGGTATTTTGGTAATTTACAAAACTAAGGGTATTTGGTCCCTTTCGGGTTTTAATTATGGTCTTTGGCCCGTCAACAAGTCCTCGCGGCTAAGGTGAACAGTCACTATGCACCAGGTAGGATTCCAGCGAAGAGGAGGTGAGTCATTAGGACCGCTTAAATACCAAGCTCTCCCTGAATCCAATCCTAGACATGCGCATGCCTGTTGCCACACCCTAACCCAGCGACTGGTTTACGGAAATGTTTAGTTAGATTAAGTTTTATGAATTTAAAGAATTGTTTAAACTAGGTCTAAAGTCCATTAATTCCTATCATACTAGTCTACGTCCATGAAGCCCATCAAACCCAACATGCATATCAAATCAATAGTTAGAATACTTACTGCGTTGATCGGTGTGGTAGAGACTCGAAGGCCATATCTCAACCTGACATTTTACCAATTTATAAACTACTATGGACTCATTTCACACCCGAGTTTTGCAATGGGCTCGATACCAAAATGTAACACCCCAAACCCAGCCCAAACGCTACGACCGGATCACGGTATGCTACGGGGTTTAACGTTAAAAACTTCACTTGGATGATTTTGGAAATTCGGTTTGTTTATTTAGGTATTCGCTAAAATAAGTGATATTTGAAGAAAACCTTTGCTTTTTCTTTGAACGTGTTTGAAAATCCCATATTATTACTTCTTATAGATAAGTCTTTGAACATAAAGTTAAATTTAAAAAAAAATAGAATAAAGACATTAACAAGTATAATTTAAACCTAAGCTATGGAGCCTTATTACATAAATAGTCCCAAAATTGAAAACTTAAAGGAAAGCTGAAAATAGTCTATGAAAATATAAGACTTGGTGGCCCCTCGAGTCCGCCTCGACTCCCATGTCCATGATCTACTGCTCATCTGAAAAGTCAGGGAAAATAAAGGGGTGAGTCACCAAGACTCAGTGTGCAAATCCCAAAAACACATAAAAAGTCTTGAGGCCCACAAACACATTATGGGCCTTAGCCCATACACAATGGCAACAAAATATTCACATGCTGCATGGCCCAACCCAACCTAAAACTCCATCCTCTACACACCAGCCCGTACCAGCCATCACACCTTGGGGATTTCTACAATCAACCCACCAACCGCTACACACCATATCGACAGTCATGCTGTCAGTTATAATGCCGATCACCATGTGACCTTATAATCCACTGTGGTAGAGCCACCGATCACAGTGTGACCTTATAATCAAATGTGGCAGAGCCACTGATCACTATTGTGACCTAAGTGTACATATCGTGGTTTAACCACCGATCACTAGGTGACCTTTTAACATGCTCTTCCCCTTCATCATATCAACCCCATCCCATGCATACATCCATGCGAAGCAAAATAATATACTACCTAAAAGATCACGATCTATCACATACATCGATACACATAGAGAAGTTTCTATGATTACGCTGGCATCCCTTGCCTACCCTTTTTCAGGTAATACGATCATCCATCTGACCTTTTACGGCTTTTAGCCCATAACATATATAGTACAGATTAATTAGTGTGATAGAGATCTACACACACGATTCTGATCAAGATGATACTTTCTATGTCAACACTATCGGTAGCCGATACGACTGCTAACTGCCTTTGGTTTTGTTCTGAAGCCGGTCCACAACCCGGTGGCTAATCTCGAACTGCTGACACCGTTCGTTTCTTAAACTTAGGGGTTAGATTTACGGGTCCAATCCCCTCCTTCGCCTGATCGACATTTGATTCCATCAAAAGACCTTATCAATTGCTACCACCCACATATGGTTATAAATCCGTAACGCAGGGTTAAGACCACAAATACAATAAACGAGCCTAACAAAAATCTAAAGAGAACCCCTTACCTTAAAATCCCGAAAAGAGGTATGGGTCTCAGAGACTAGCGATTTCCGAATTTTGGGATCTAGATGATTTGATCTACTTCGATTCCCGAAATGTTACCCCAAGATGAGAACACAAGAACAGTCAAAATGTTACTCCAAAGTTAATCTTATCACATCAATTAGCCTTTTGGCTTTGGCCTCCAAAAACCAAAAGAGAAAGGAAGAACAGAAGAAATCGACACTTACCTTAACATAGAGAATTCGGCAACTCTTAGAGAATTTCGACTTTTGAGAAGATCAAAAAGAAAGATGGTGCAAAGGAATCTATGGAGGTTCGACTTAATGAAGGAATCAAAAGAAAAAGATGCAGAGGAAGATTATGAGGTTTCGGTTTGTAGGAGAAAGCAGAGAAAAACAATGGACATTCGGCTTTAGCATAAAAGTGGAGATGAGAGAATGGAATTAGGGGTTTCGGCTTTAGCAGAGAATGAGAGAAGAGAGTAAGAGAATAAAACCCAAATGCCGAAAATAAAGAATTATTCCCCTCCCCTAAAGAGAATTTCGGCTCTTACCAAACAACTGCCGAAAATGCTTATTTTGCAAACTAAAAACCCATCCTATCAATAGGGAAATTTTGGCACCCCTTAGTTATACAAAACCGGTTCCCCCTTCCCACCTAGAGTTTGAAAATCGGCCACCACTCACTCGACACCACGATAACTCCTAGATTTTCTCCCTTATCTCCATCGATCACTCATCCTCAAGTGGCATGGATAACGCCACCTCTTCCTTCCTTTATCCGCCACATTATCACCATATTATCCACATTATCCCACTCATTAAATCTCCCTATTTTTAAGCATTCCAACCGACTCAACTCCCTCTCTTTTGGCGCTTAAAAACATTTAAAATAAGTGGGTAATGCAACTCGAACCTTGGACCTCCTTATTGCTTATCACGCCACCTCAAAGCCCCTAAGTAATGCCACTGACCACTGCCCACAAGCCCATTTGTGTGTCTTACTTTCTGAGATAATATCTTTTAAGCCCCTATTCTAAGCGGCTTTCCACTAGAGTGCCCAAGCGAGAAAAATTTGACTAAGGCCTCGGCCCAATTCCCGAGCCCAATCTGAACCCCTTAAACACCCTAATTACACATTAGAGATAACATAAACATCACAGCACATTAAATGCAAAGGCCCATTAATTCAGGATGTTACACGGTCAGCCCCATGGTCGTGTGGAGAGGCCGTGTGTCCCCTTGCATGCTAGGTTTACAAGTCAGAATGCTCAGTAGTAAACACACGGGCAGAGACATGACCGTGTGTCTCAGCCGTGTGGAAGGCACGGCCATGGACATGGGCGTGTGCCCAGGCCGTGTGAAGTCTGCACCTAAAATTAGGAATTTAATTCGACACACGGTCTAAGGACACGAGAGTATGCCTTGGCCGTGTGACCTTATTGAGGTGATGATGTCATAAACAGAATGCCATGGTTTTTGCACACGGGCTAAGACACGGGCGTGTCGTGGCCGGGTGAGGGACACGGGCCAGGGACAAAGGCGTGTGTCCGGCCGTGTGAAAACCCCTGTAGGTTCGAATTGGAAAATATGTCCACACGGGTGTAGAACACGGGCATGTGGTATGCCACACGGGCGTGTTCCCTCTTTCACACAAGCGTGTGGCCTTGATTTATGTCAAAATTTTCTAAGTGTTCAAAAGTTTCCGGTTTGGTTCTGAATCATTTCGAGTGCCAGTTTAGGGTCTCGTAGACCTATAACAAGGTCATTAAGATCACGAATGAGAAGTTTTATTTTGACATTAAGTTTTTATGGATCAATATTGTATGATTGAGCAAGTTAAGTATGGTAATGCCTCGTACCCGGTTCAGGTGTCGAATATGGGTAAGGGGTGTTACACCTAGCATTCGATTAACAATTGTAACATCCTGAATTTTTGGGCCTATGCATTTAATGGGTGGATATGTTTAATGTGTTAATTTAAGTGTTAGGGGTCCAAATTGGGCTCAGGCTTAGGTAGAGGCCTTGATTAAAATTATCTGTTTGGGCATTATAGGGTTTAAAAGGTAGTATCTATGTTTAAAATATGTGGATAATAAGCAAATAAAGGCTATTATTTAGGAATTTATTTTATGTAGATAATAAGCAGATAAAGGCTAAAATTTAGGGATTTTAATGATTAAAATATGTGGATAATATCTTTGATAAATGAGGAGGAGTTAGAGATAATTAAGTCTCTTTTAGATGAGCTAGTAGATTAAGATAAAGGAGAAAAGATAGGACTTATCTGCAAGGTTAGGTAAGTCTTAGAAATTTCTATAAATAGGGGAATATCTCTTCGATTTCGGCATTTGGGTTTTTCTCTCATTCTTTTCTCTTCTTCTCTGAGTAAAAGCCGAAAACTCCTAAAGTTCCATCTTCTTCTTCATTCTCTGCAAAAGCCAAAATTTCTAAGCCTATTCCCTCATCTTCACTTTGATTCAAAAGCCGAAACTCTTTCCATTCTTTTTCTTCCTAGCTGAGATCTTCAAGTCTCTTCCTTGTTTTCTTTTCTTCTTCTCTTTTCTGTCGAAACCAAAACTCCTCACTCAAGTATTTTAAAAGCCAAAGACACATTAGCCTTCTCTTGTTCATACTTTTTAGGGATTTTCCTAAAAGCCGAAATCCCTAGATCTCATCTCCTGTGATTGCCGAATTATACTGTGGTGCCTACTTGTGCCGAAATGAAAGGAACTTTAGTGGAGTCAATCGTATAGATCTCTAAGTTATAGAATCGTGTTACTTTCGGGATTTCAAGGTAAGGGATCTATTAGTTTTAACGTGTAATTTGGGATTTATTAACCTTGGCCGATTGTTGAAGGGGCTAAATCTTTGTGTGTTTTTAGGCTTTTGAGCAAGGCTTTACATTGAGGATAATAGATCACGGATAGCAAGGACATCGACTAAGAATATTGGATTTAGCGATATCGGTGTGTAATACTTCCCCACCATCTAGATCGATTATTAATGTATGCTCATAAGTTTATATGTTGTGATAAATACCGATATCTCGGTTTAATGTTGGAAACCGAAAAGGGTGAAGAAAATCACCAGTCGGAGAATGTTTGACTTTATATGATAAAAGCATATTGATTTTATGATTGCATGGGTTGGGTTGATGAAAGGAGGAAGTTATACGTTTTATGTGTAGCGGTTTATACAGTGATTTGTTATATATTGTAGCGGCTAATGCCGTGATGCATTATAAGGGCTTGGCCATAATATGTTGATGAGCGGCATGAGTTGCCATCTTGGCGTGTAGCGGTGTGGGTCGATTGTAGAAATCCCCAATGGTGTGAATGGTGAGTGCGGGGCGTGTAGCGGATGGAAACCTAGGCAAACGGGTTGGGCCTTGCATATTATTTGTTATTTTTTTTATAAATGGAATTATTAATCTGTTTTATGGGCCTAAGGCCAAAATCTAGTGGTGCATGAGGGTTGCACACTGAGTCTCGCGACTCACCCTATTAATTAACCTTTCAGGTGATACCTAGTGCTTCGGACCGGGCTGGAGAGGAACGCAAGGTGGCCATGCAAAAGACCATCTGGATCCAGCAAAAAGTCTCAAGTTAATACTTTATATTTTTAATTAATGGATTTTAAATCTCGTTGTAATAAAGCTGTGGGCCACTAGTTTATGTTTTGTTTTATTTTGGGCTTTAATTACTTTTAGTTATTTAAATTCTTATTGAACTAATGTATCTATTTAAATTTGGGTTTTTAATTTATAAAGGCATATTTTATTTAAACTATCAACTATTAAATTTCTCTCGAATAAGAAGATAAACTTTAGAAAAAAATATTTTTTTGAAAATACGACATGTTCTTTCAAAATTTTCTTAGTGACATACAGATCCAAAGTCGTGGTGTTTGGGGCGGGTTTGGGGTGTTACAAATTGGTATCGAGCCGGTTCAAAACTCGGCTCTGGGGTTTTTGGGCTCAAAACGTTTTCTAAAATGGGCTTTTGAAATATGGATGTCTTTAAGTAATAACAGATCTGTTAGCTCGGCATGGCACTTAGCTAAAAATTGTTTTTTTTTCCTTTTTTCTTCTTGTGGTTGGAAATTAGAAATTTGTAGATTTATTTTTATCCATGTTTGAGATAGACATGGTTATAGTTTTAAGGAATGTTTGAATTTACGGTGGTACCGTGGTGTTGGGTGACCTACAAATTTCATCTGCCATGTGAGTATGGAGTCATCACCCAGGAAGCTGGATCACGTTGCAACTCAAGGTACCAGTTGACAGTGATTATATGGTCTGGGTTGAAGTGTAACTAGGGCTTCAAGTTTATGAAGGTTATATTGTTAAATGATGGAGCATAAATGGGGTTGTAGTTGAAGGTGGTTATACGAGCATGACAACTGGTTTCTCATCAGAAGAGGATGCTTTATAAAACCCAGACATAAATACGAGGAAGAAAAATACAATTATAATAGTCCATTTTTTAGTGATTTCGGAGTCATAATTCTGGCGTGTGAGTCCGTAAATATTATTTATTTAATATTTACAAGATCATTCATGTCATATTAAATTTTGTTCCAGTAATTTTATTGTCTGGTTAGTTAATTAGAGAAAATGACTAAATTAGAAATGTGGTAAGAGTCATATGTTAAGTGTTAATAGCGAAATTGTTTATTAAAACAAATATAGCTGGTCTAATAAGGTAATTTAACCATCTCTCAAGTAATGGATGGCATATATGCATGGTTTAAATAAAAAAAAAATACATTAACTAATGGCATTTTTGTAGTTTTAAATAAAAGAATAATCAAAAGAAAATGTTTGAAACTATCAACTTCTTTATTTTCTTTTGTGTTCAACCGAAGTCACCATTTTTGGAGGAAAAATAATCGGTCGTTACCTTGCATGTGAGTGATTTGTTTGCTTGTTTTTAATGATTTTTTATGTTTTTAGCATTGTTGTAGCTTAATTTAGTTAGTACAGGGACTATTTTGTTAAACTGTCAAAGTTTTAAAAATTCACCATTGATGGTTTTGAAGTTGTCTTAAAGTTTATGCTTGATTTTGAAGCTTAATGATGAATTTGAACTTATTTGTAAAGTAAATTTGAATGGTTTTGAGTTTAGGGACTAAATAGATAAAATATAAAATCTGGAAGGATCTTATTGAGAAATTTCAAAATTTAGAGGCTATTTTTAGATGGTTAAAGGTTCACCTAATTCGGGTATTTGAGATAATTGTGAAAATAGGCTTGTTTAAGTGTAAAGTCTTGGGGTAATTGTGAAAAAAATTGTAAGTAGGAAGGAATATGTACTAAATCGATTATCATATGAAATTGTAGCTAATAAATGAAATAAATTATTTTATAGATCAAGAACAAGTAGATAACTGAGGAAAAGAGAAAGTTGTTGAATAATCCCGGAACTTTCATTGTCTTTGTAGTTTAGCCTTAGTAAGTTCCTATTGTTTAGTTCAAATTAGTTTGAAATGTTATATTGATGCTGTGTTGTGGTTGTTGGATAATTTAGATATAATTGAACTGTTATAATTTGTTGTAAGTCGAGAAAGAAAATGATTTAAATATTATTAATACGATGATTTATCGAGCCCGGATGAACGTAGGATAAGATACAATGGGCATGCCAATAGGTTTTAATGTGCACGGTACGGGTTTTGACTTGTGATGAGATGATGATTATTGGCATGTTTTTGTCCACTGAATATACCGAAGTCCAGCATTTGTTGCGGACTATTGTGTTATATTTATAATGATTCTTGTGTGTTACTAGGGGCGGATATACAACCTACGGGCTTGGCACTTGGTGCCCAGGTGTGTTACGGAGGGATGTTAGCCTAGGGGATAGGCACTTAGTGCCCAGGTGTGTTCTCGGTTGGTTAAGCTCTTTTGAGCGTTCTGGTGTGTTATGGATGGTTAACCGTGTATCCGTTTCCATTTATATAGTTCATCGAGCAGGTTTTTAATGATTATATGCTTTGTTATTAAATCTTATAAATGTTTACTTGATCCTCTAAAGGTATAAAGTGAGTTGATATTGAATGATCTAGTATGATCGATCAAATTATACAATATGTGTATAGACATAAAGACTCACCTGTTGAATGATTTTGGTTGACAGGATTGTCGTTTATAAACGGTTATTATGATTAATATATTTATACAATAAGTTTATAATTTCAACCGTTGAACTTACTAAGCTCTACTGAAACTTTCTTCTGTTCTTTCATGTTCCTTGTAGATAACATTTTCTGGAGCTGGGCGATTAGATCAACTTGAAGATCACACTATCCATATACATTTTGGTAGATTTTGATACGTTTATTTTGGGTTATATGGCATGTAATGGGTGTGTTTGTATATGTTTGGATACTTATTCCACATGTTATGTTTTAAGCTGAGTATTAGCTTACTTGTGTATGTGTCTTTAATCTTGGTGTGAATATGTTCATATAAAGTTGTTTTGGTCCTTTGATATAAACCTTATGTAAGTGTTTGAATAATGGTGTGAATGAATGTGAATAAATAAGAAGAATTGGTAAGTTTGGCATGAGTTTATATATGAACTTATGAGCTTGGATACAAATTAGTTTGGTCTAACATGTGAATTGAGGTTGATAATTGAATTGTGGTGTCAATGGGGACACATTGGTTAGACACTTAGACACTTAGATTGAATGTTTTGACATGTGTTAGGCTTGTTTAAATGTTCTTTTAAATGATGGAAATGGTTGATTTTGATGTTGGATGAAAGTTTGGCTTGTTTTGGAAGCTTTTTAAGGTGCACACGGCCTGGACATGGGCTGTCACACGGCCGTGTGCCCTATTAATTTTATGTGTAATATTTTTCACACGGTCACAGTTAGTTAAAGTCTGAGCACACAGGCGTGTGGGGTAGCCACATGGCCTTGTTTAAGGCCTCACGGACTGGTTTCTTTCACACAATCGTGTGACCCCTGTTTTGATTCAAATTAGTCTCTAGTTGTTTCCAAACTATTTTTAAGGCCCCTTGAACTCGATTTTAGGCCCGTAAATGTATTTATGATATGACTAATATTTAGTTTTGATTATTGATATTTAAATTAATATATGAATGGTTTAATGATGTTAATGTTTCAATATGTTTCCTAATACTCCGTAACCTTAATTCGACGACGGAGACGAGTTCGGGGTGTTACATTTAACGGTATCAGAGCTATGGTTTAGTCGATTCTTGGACTGAACGTAGTAGGTCAAGGTCTAGCAATTACATGCCAAATAAATAGGTGATAGTGTGATATTGATTGATCCGATCTAACCCCTGTAGAATTTGGTCGCGCTGACACTGATAAAGTGAATAGTAATATTCCGACTAATGAACAAGAAACAAGTCTTAGTCTACCAATTCCAAAAATGTCTGAGAATGAAGTTAAAAATGTTTTCTTCAGTTTAATGGGTTAGTGGTTCATGGAATTTATGCGAACCAACGCTGTAGCTCAACAACCTTCACCTCCTGTTGTACCTCCTATGGTACCTCCACGTCCTCAAACAACTAAAATGAGTCGATGGATTCCTAAGTCGATGGATTCCTATCGATAAGGTTAGAAAATGTGGTGCTGATGTGTTTTGGGGTAGAACGAAAGATGATCCGGCTAATACTGAGAATTGGCTAAAAAATATTCAGCGATTCTTCAATGAAATGGCTTGTTCTCCTAATGATTATATTAAATGTGTTGTATCTTAAAGATGAAGCTTACAGTTGGTGGTCAACATTAACAGCAGTGGTACCGAGAGATAACGTCAATTGGGATTTCATCAAAATAGTTTAAAAAGAAGTATGTCAATAAATGATACCTGGATCAGAAAAAGAAAGAATTTCTTAAGTTAAAGTAGAGAAACAAACCGGTAGCTGAGTATGAAAGAGAGTTTGTACATCTCAGCAAGTATGCTCATGAAATTGTGTCAAACGAGAAAGAAATGTGCATCCGTTTCGAAGATGGATTAAACGATGAAATTAAAATGTTGATTGGAGGGACAGAAATACGGGAGTTCGTTGTTCTATTTGGTCATGCTCAAAAGATGGAGGAAGTTTATAATCAAAAGAAATAGAGAGAAAGGAAGGCTCAGGAATTTAGTAAAAGAAACTTTTCTAAGTCATTTTCTGCATCACTGTTAAAGAAAGCAAAAGAAGATTTTAATCGTGTCACTTCACCATCTGAGTTTTCATGTAAAAGTAAATCGATGCAACATGATTTAAAATTTCAGGTTAAACATGTTGATAGTATAGGGAGTGTTCGTAATGCTTCAAAGCTAGTGTGTGAACATGGTGGAAAACCACATGCTCGTGAATGTAGGACCAGAACAGGTGTGTGCTATAGATGTGATTCTACAGATTACTTTGCGTCTAATTGCTCAAGACTAGTAGGAGATAATGAAGAAAAGAACAATAAACAGTTGTCTACGCTCTAGAAAAGTAGACGCCCTGGCAAAGTAGTAATATGGGATCAAATCACAGTAGGAATAAAGATACAACTGTCAGATCTGAAGCTAGAGCACTTGCACAAGCATATGTTATCCGAGCCGGAGAGGAAGCTACCGCACCTGATGTTATTGTTGGTATATTCTATCTCTTTGATGTTACTGTGTATACACTAATTGACCCCGGGTCAACCCACTCATACATTTGCACAAAATTAATAATGAATAAGAATTTACTTTCTGAGTCAATTGAATTTGATGTTCGAGTTACTAATCCACTGGATCAGAGTGTGTTAGTCAATTCAATATGTAGTAAATGTCCGTTAAGAATTCAGGGCTGTGACTTTCTAGCTGATTTGATGTTGTGACCCTTTCGTGAATACAATATCATTCTGGGAATGGATTGGTTGACGTTACATGACACTATGGTAAACTATAGATTGAAATGGATTGATCTGATATGTCAGACAGGTGAAATGATTACAGTTGACTCAGACAGATCAAACAGTGTTGCCAAAGTTATTTAAGCTATTTTAGCACAGAAATTTATTTGTAAAGGTTGTGAGGCATTTTTTCCTATATACTTGATACTCGAGATACGGAGTCAAAGCTTGATCAAGTACCGATTGTGAATGAATTTACAGACGTGTTTCCTAAAGAGTTACCGGGATTGTCACCGGAACGTGAAGTTGAATTTGTAATTGATCTGATGCCTGGGCCTACTCTGATATCGATTGAACCGTATCGAATAGCACTAACTGAGTTGAAAGAACTTAAAGCACAGTTGTGAGAATTGTTAGACAGAGGTTTTATTCGGCCAAGTGTATCTCCTTGGGGTGCACCTGTGTTATTTGTGAAAAGGAAAGACGGGTTGTTAAGATTGTATATTGATTATAGGCAGTTGAATAAAGTTCCAATAAAGAATAAATATCCTTTGCCTTCTATTGACGATTTGTTTGATCAGTTGAAAGGTGAGACGGTGTTCTCGAAAATAGATCTCAGATCGAGATATTATCAATTGCAAGTTAAATATTTTGATGTACCGAAAACTACTTTTCGAACTCGTTATGGTCATTATGAATTTTTGGTGATACCGTTTGGATTAACTAATGCCCCTGCTGCTTTTGTGGATATGATGAATCGAGTGATCAGCCTCATTTAGATAGATTCATAGTTGTGTTAATTGATGATATATTGATATGTTCTAAAACATAATTCGAGCATATTTAACATTTAATAATTGTATTACAGATTTTGCGCGAGATACATTTCTACGCAAATTTCAATAAATGTGGGTTCTAGCTCAGAGAGGTTGGATTTCTTGGTCATGTGATTTCTGCAGACGGGATTCATGTTGATCTAAGTAAAATTTCTACAATTGTTAACTAGAAAGCTTCGAAGAATGTTTCAGAGGTACTCAATTTTCTGGGCTTAGTTGATTATTATCGTCGATTTGTTAAGAATTTCTCGATAGTTACTTTACCGATGACCAGGTTGTTACAGAAAAATGTTGAGTTAATTTGGTCAATTGAAATCCTTGTTGACAGAAGCTCCTGTACTGACTCAGCCTGAATTCGGGAAAGAGTATGTTGTTCATAGTGATGCATCGCTCAATCGCTTAGGTTGTGTATTGATGCAAGCTAAAAAGGTTCTAGCTTATACTTCTCGACAATTAAATCCACACGAGAGGAATTACCTGGCTCACGATCTAGAATCAGTCGCGATTGTCTTCGCTTTAAAGATTTAGCGACATTACTTGTACGGTGAGAGATGTCACATATTTACTGATCATAAAGCCCGAAACATTTAATGACTCAAAAAGAATTGAACTTGAGACAACGACGGTGGCTTATGCTATTGAAAGATTATGATCAAGTTATTGATTATCATCCGGGAAAGCTAATGTGGTTGTTGATGCTTTAAGTAAAAAAATATTGTTTTCCTTGAGAGCGTTAAGTGCTCATTTGACCTTGAATGTCGATGGTTCAGTTTTAGTGGAATTGAAAGCTAGACCGTTGTTTCTTCAACAAATTCGGGAGTTGTAAAATGATGACCCGAAATTGTTAGCTAAAAGAAAAAAATTCAGAGTGATCAATCTACAGTATTCAAGGTTGATGCTGATGGTATGTTTATTTTCATAACAGATTGTGTGTTCGAATAATCTGGAGTTGAAACAAGACATTTTATCTAAGGCTCATAGTATTACATACTCTATTCATCTAGGTAGTACTAAAATGTTTAGTGATTTGAAACAAATGTATTGGTGGCTAGGTATGAAACACAAAATTTTAGAATTTGTGACTAAATGTCTGGTATGCCAATAGGTGAAAGCTGAACATCAGGTTTCATCTGGGTTATTATAGCTTATTATGATTCCTGAGTGGAAATAGGAGCGAGTTACGATGAATTTTGTATCGGGATTTCCTGTGACACCGAGAAAAAAAGATTTGATCTGGGTTATTGTTGACAAATTGATGAAATCAACTATTTGATTTCAGTCAGAACCAATTCTTCACTCCAAAAGTTAGCTAAGTTATATGTATCCGATATCGTTAGATTGCACAGAGTACCAATATCTACTACTTTTGATTGAGACCTGAGATTCACTTCTAGATTTTGGGGTAAACTTCACTAGGCTTTAGGCACTAAACTTAACTTCAATACAACAGTTCATCCATAGACTAACGGACAGTCAGAATGGGTAATACAAGTGCTGGAAGACATGTTATAGTGTTAAAATGGTACCATTTGAAGCTTTATACTGACAAAATGTAGAACATCACTATATTGGTCTAAGTTGAGCGAATCCAAGTTAGTTGGAACCGATATGATTCGTGAAACTGAAGATAAAGTTAGAGTTATTCGTGATTGCCTGAAAGTTGCACCGGTTCGTTAGAAATCATACGCGAACTTGAAAATAAAAGATATAGAATTTGTCATTGGTGACCGAGTGTTTTTAAAAGTTTCACCGTCGGAAAAGGTGTTACGATTTGGTAGAAAAGGGAAACTGAGTCCGAGGTTTATCAGGTCGTACGAGATTGTTGAAAGAATCGGTTATGTAGCTTACAGATTGACCCTCCCTCTTGAACTTGAAAAGATTCACAACGTTTTTCATGTTTCTATGTTGTGACGGTATAGGTCAGATCCTTCATGTGCGATTCCTCCCAATGAAATTGAATTACATCCTGATTTGTCGTATTCTGAAGAGCCGGTAAAAATTTTAACTTACGAGGTAAAAGAACTTCGAAATAAATGGGTACCTTTAGTAAAAGTTTTGTCGCATAGACATGGTGTTGAAGAAGTCACTTGGGAAACCAAGGAATCGTTGAGATTACAATATCTGAACTTATTCTCATGGGGAAAAATTTCATGGACGAAATTTCTTAAGGGGGGAAGTTGTAACAACTCGTTTTTCAGTTGTGTCAAAAATAGAGGTTTTGAAACCACAATTCTGACATGTGAGTCTGTAAATATTATTTATTTAATATTTACGAGGTCATTAGTGTCGTATTAAATTTTGATCCAGTAATTTTATTGTTTGATTAGTTAATTAAAAAAAAGGACTAAATTGAAAAGGTGGTAAAATTCATATGTTAAGTGTTAATAATGAAATTGTTTATTAAGACAAATATATTAACAAATGGCATTTTTATAATTTTAAATAAAAGAATAATCAAAAGAAAATGTTTGAAACTATCCACTTCTTTATTTTCTTTTGTGTTCAATCGAAGTCACCCTTTTTGGAGGAAAAAAAAATCAGCCAAGCTAGGTTACCTTGCATGTGACTACTTTCTTTGCTTGTTTTTAATGATTTTAATGTTTTTAGCATCGTTATAGTTTAATCTAGCTAGTATAGGCACTATTTTGTGAGACTGTCAAAGTTTTAAAAATTCAACATTGATGTTTTTGAAGCTTTCTTAATGCTTATGCTTGAGTTTGAAGCTTAATGATGAATTTCAACTAGTTTGTAAAGTAAATTTGAATGGTTTTGAGTTTAGGGACTAATAAAATGTAAAATTTGGAAGGATTTTATTGAGAAATTTTAGAATTTAGGGGCTATTTTTTAGATGGTTAAAGGTTGAGCTTGTAACACCCCTAACCTTTCTTTGTCGCAAGATTAGGGTTACAGAGCATTACTGTAAAAAATCAGAATATTTAAATTCAAAAAACAATAATTATGTAACTTAATATAATCATGTTAAAAAAAATCTTACGGGCTTTAACCCGAGCCTTCAGGGTCCTAAAAATAACTTGGGAATAGTCAGGGATCAATTTGAAACAAAAAAGAAAATTTTGGAAAAACTTGAAAATAGGGAAACATGTGTCACTCGACCGTGTGACATAGCCCAGACCGTGTGGACTTTTGAAGTCTGGACATAGGGTCGTGTCTTAGCCCTTGTGTCTGCCCGTGTGGGTATTCGAAATAGGGCCACATGGTCGTGTCGCAGGCTATGTGCCAACTTGTGTGTGCATTCGGTGTTCAGTCACACGCTTGTATTGCAGGCTATGTCTTAGAGCATGTAGCATACTGACTTGAAACACACGGCCGTGTGGGGTGACCGTGTGTGGCACACGCCGTGTGACAGCTCATGTCCCAGGACATGTGCAGCATAATTTTCCCCTAAAAGAAGCCAAGACATTAACCTTTTCTTGCACAACAAACCATACCATTTCCAATCCTTTTCACATGACCAAAACACTTTACAACATACCAAAAACATACCAAAATCAACCAACTTAGGTGCTAACCAATACACCTTCAATTGACACCACAATATAACACATCAACTTGACTCAATTCAACATTTCAAGTTAACTCATTAAGCATAAATCATATATACCATATAACCGTTTCAAAGCATATCATTCAACCCTATTTTACCTACTTTCATATGAACATACATAACTATCACATACCATATATTTTCACTTTCATTTTCAATTCATCAACTAAGGACATTGAGACACATATAAGCTTGACATAAAGTAAAAACAAACCAAATGATCAAATAAAAATTCAAGCCCTATTACATGCCAAAACACACCCATATCATTTAATCTAAATGTCTATCCAATGTACCCTCATTGGTACCAGAAGTCAACATCCAAATCAACCCAAACTCAATGCTATAAATTCATATTTGAAACTTACATCATAGATCTACCATTTAACCACTTCATTCGCACTTCAAGGAACCAAAAACCATATAAATCACAAGGCATTCACAAAATACTAAAACCCATACTTACATATACATTTATAAGCCAACATCAAGGAATATAGGAAAATAAACTTAAACCGTATTACATTGGTAAATATCATAAAATAAACTCCTATTATATGTCATTTATAACCATTAACCAAAACTACCAAAACTACCAATATGATGAATGGATAGTGTGATGGTACTCCAACGAGATTCCAACCAATCGAGCTTTCCGATGATCTACAAGACAAAGAAAAACAACTATGTAAGCAGCTAATGCTTAGTAAGCTCGTATAAAGTAAGCTTAAACTTATCGAACAATTTAGGTTAAACAACCAAACATAATTTCATTATGTCATAAGCCAACTTTCCTTTCCTATACTCACCACCTCATAAGGTTAGTTAATGTAACATTGTATATATAAATCAAATCAAAGCATGGCATAAAAACATATCTAACATTTCACTTTTGTAATTCATTACTCATGCATATACAGTAAACCATCTTTACCTTTCAATTACACATTTCATCACAATCCATATCTGTAACATCCTGAAAAGGGCCTATGCATTTTCGGTTTAATTATATGAAATGACATGCCTTATGTGTTATGAATATATTTTGAACATTTTTGGAAACTAGGAAATGTATGGAAATGATTTAGAAATGATTCAAAAGAGGAAAGTGAACATTTTTGGAAACTTGGAAATGTAAGAAAATGTCAAGTTTAAAGAGCCAAACGAAAATTTTTGGAAACTTAGAAATGAAAGGAAATGACCTAGAAAATGTCGAGTTTTAAAGTTTAAAAGAGGAAATTAAGGCAAGGTGGCCTTACGAGAAAAAGTATGTGAAATTTGACACAAAAACAGGCTTGGAAAAGTGGCCTGAAGATGCCACTTAGGGCCTCTGAAAATGGCGCCACATGCAAGGGTGTTGGGCCTGAGTTCGAGTCACAAGGGAAGAAAATAAAAGAAGTTTTATTTTGCTTCCAGAAGCAGAGAGTTGGACGGCAACAAGGCATTTGGAAAAGAGTCCTATTCTCTTTAAATTTCGGCTAAGGGGTGGATAAATGGTGATTTATTTTAATTATTTTCAAAGAGATAATTAGAGGATTATTCTTATTAATTTTAAATAAAGAGATAAAGATCAGAGGAGTGATGGCCAAGTAAGGGATACTAGGCCTAGTAATTTCGGCATTTAGGGGTAAAGAGAGGCCATTCTACCTATTTTCTTTTCTTTCCAACTAAGTCTCTGCCGAAAATCCCCTAGCAAACTCTCTTCTTTCTCTTTATGTTTTCCAAGCCGAAATCCTCTTCTCCCTAAATCCACCATTGCCGATTCTCCCTAAGAGAAAATCCCTTTCTTTTCAATTCAGTTGAACCATAGCCATCTAGCTTCCAAGTATTCATAGCCGAATCTTTGAAGGGTTTCGAACAAAGGTGCAATCGTCTTCTTCAAATAAAGGTAAGATCAAAGTTTGATTTCTGTTCTTTCTTTTAAGGACTTGTCGAAATCTCAAAGGCTAATTCTAATTCTTATTGTATTCTTTGACCGAAATATTAAGGAGAGATTTCGGGATCTTTGCTAGTGTCAACTTTTAAGGAGATAGTTCGAGATCTAGCCAACCAAGGTAAGTACATATTCGGCCAAGGGCTACTTAAAAGGTGATTTAAATGTTAGAAGTGGATCTAACAGATATCCTATAGGTTTCGACATCTCCATAACCAAGGGATACTTTGAGATTTGGAAATCGTAAGCCGATTTCAAGAAGGAACTCAAAGCAAGTTTTGGGATTTGATTTTTAATCCAATCGGCACAAGGTAAGTTTAAGTATACTAATCCTACTAGGATTTGGATTTATGGCCGAATGGCTTTTTATTAAATTAGTAAGTGATTAATCAAATGTAGGGATTAAGGATCTAAGCGGTAGATCAGATTTTGGGATTTCAAGGAAATTGTTAAGCAAATCGGTGTGTGTACCCCACACTACTTCATAATAAGTTTTATGGCTATGTCTAATTAAATATGTGATAATAAGAATAAGAAAGTGGCTAAGGTACCATGTTATGGTACTAAGTACTCAGGTACGTTTCCTACTCCTACTAGGAATATGAAATATGTTATTTGTAACATGAGAATAAGAATGTGATCTTTGGCATATTAATGCATATTACAAAATGGGGCATATGGGTTATTGAAAGGGAAGTGAATGTGGTGACCTAAGACCACGAACACGGTGACCTAAGACCGTGGTATCCGAATGTGGTGACCTAAGACCACGAGAATCTGAATGCGGTGACCTAAGACCGCGATATCGAATGTGGTGACCTAAGACCACAAATGCGGTGACCTAAGACCGCGATATGGAGTGTAGCGGAAGGAGGGTCGACTTAGTAGTCCCCACGGTGTATGCAGGTTGAGTACGGGGAGTGTAGCGGATGGCTTATTAGGTTTGGGTTTGGGAATGCATCATAATTTGTATGCTATGATATGCATGCGTAACATTTGTATGCCTGATTCTATTTTGATTTAGTGTTTGTGTACACATTGAGTACATTTGACTCACCCCCGTTGGGGAATATTTTTGTGTGATGATCGGTGATGGACCTGGACGAGCGAGAACTTGTGGTGGCCATGCTCAACTTGAAGTTTATATTTTGTTTTATGGACTATTAACTTTTAAGCACTTTAAATTATTAGGGATTTTAATTGATGTAATAAGGCCATAGTGAACTCTTTTATTTCTGTTTTTAATTATTATGTTATTAAATTTTATTTATTAAAGATTAGGTTAATTAAATTTAAAATAAACCCTACATGTTTTGTCACCTTAAATAAATGGATTTCAATATAAGGTAAATTGGTTTTCAACACAAGCCCAACCCAAAACAATTTTTTTAAAATCGCACAAATTTTTCCTAAGGACAAAAGAACTTTGAACTGGTTTACTTGAGGAACATACCAAATCTGGTCAAAGCTCGTGGGCCGGGTTTGGGGTGTTTCAGTTTGGTATCAGAGCCCAGTTTTAAAACTCTCGGAATGTGGGCTAAGGCCCAAAATGTTTTCAAATCGAGCTAAGTAAGCTTTTTGAAAGTATCTTAAGAAATAAGCAGGTTTTCTGGCATGGCACCTAAGTCTCCGACCCGCAGTCCACCAGGTAAGTACCCCCAACCATTTGTGTGATTATGTGGTTTATGTTATGAATTATGGAAGGGTAGAAGAGGAATGGAATGTAGAATAGCATGATAGGAACTTGAACCCTAGGACTAGTTTACTCAAACACAAACACATGAGACTTAATTCCATTAAACAAACCTATGGCTAAGTCACCGAGTTAGGGTGTGGTAACCCCTGTGCGCATGTCTAGGATTGGATCCGGAAGAGCCTGGTATTTAAGCAGTCCTAGTGACTCACCTCCTCTTCGCAGGAATCCTACCTGGTGCGTAGCTTCGGTTCACCCTAACCCAGAAGGCTCAGTGGGTGTGGCAACCTCTGTGCGCATGTCTAGGAATGGTTTTGGTGGGAGCTTGGTATTTAAGCAGTCCGCGTGACTCACCTCCTCTCCATTCGAATCCTGCCTGGTTAGTAGCTTTGGTTCACCCTGACCAAGAGGGCTCGGTCATAGGCTAAACACAATGACTAAAACCCGAAAGGGAACTAGCCGTGTTTTTATCAAAACCCTAGTTTTAAAACTCTTAAAATTACCCTTTTTAATTCGTGAGAACTATTTTTACAAAATTTTTCGAAAAATTTCCGAATTGCAAAATTACTAAAATACCCCTAGCGGTAAAATTACAGAAATGCCCTTGGTTTATGAAATTTCCAAAATACCCCCGAGATTCAAAATTTCCAAAATACCCCTGGATTTTAAAATTTTCCAAAGTACCCCGGGAATTCAAAATTACCAACACATTCTTATTGACAAAATCAACAAGGAACCTTATCTTGAAAAACTACGAAAATACCCCTGTAGGACAAATTACGAAAATACCCCTGGGTAGTGGAAAAATAACAACAATGGAAACTACAACATTTCTCTGAATGAACGGAAGTTCATTGATGGATGTATGAATGCAAAGACTGTGTGCATGTATGAACACGAAAGAACCACTCCTAAAATTTCTTTTCATAAAACTTCTTCGCGGGTAATAAGTGAAACAAGCACTAATTCATAAAACTTTTTAATCAGATCGCGACGGTAGAAATGAGCTCTAGGGGACGTGGTCGTAACGTACGAGGATGCGGTAGAGGTAGAATGACCGTGTCGGAACCCGTTAGATCAGGTCAGGGGTCTGACAACGAGATGCCACCACCACCCCCAGCTGTTGGTGTTAAGCAGCAAGCACAGATAGGGGATGATGCTGTGTCGCAGGCTGTGCCGCGAGTTCTAGAGTTGGTGGTGGTGCGGGAGGAAATTCGGGAGCCCGGAAGTCGGTACCGAGCGACTTCGTGCCAGCGAGCCGAGGTGTTCCGTGGAGTGTCAGGAGTGGCACCCAGTACCGCTGAGTATTAGTTGGAATCAATTGAGCGGATTATGGATGAACTAGATCTAACCCCTGAAGAGAAGGTGAAAGGAATGGTGGCGTTCCTACGCGATGAAGCGTACCAATGGTGGCTCACAGTTCGTGATGGTGCCACAGCTGAGGATCTGATGTGGGACTATGTTAAGATGGCTTATCGAAGAAGTATGTTGTCGGTGCAGGTATCTTGATGAGCAAAGGAAGGCATTTATGGGGCTGGTTCAAGGGAACAAGTCCGTGGCAGAGTATAAAGCTGAGTTTCTGAGGCTGAGTCGTTATGCTCGAGGAGTGGTGGCTACGGAGCATGAACAATGTGTCCGATTTGAGGACGGTTTGAGGGATGATTTAAGGCTGTTGATAGCTCCGCATCAGGAACGAGAGTTTTCTGCTTTAGTAGATAAAGCTAAGGTAGCTGAGGGGATTAAGGATTCTACAAAGCGGAACTTCGACGTGCACAGCGTAAAAGAGGCTTTGGCTCGTCAGGATCATCTGGGAATAAAAGGCCTAGAGTTGATAGGCGCGAGGTCGCAAGTCGCACACTGGGGAGAGGCGTGATCGTCCTTGTGACCGGTGTGGGAAGAAACACTTAGGAAAGTGTTGGAAAAAGACGGGAGGATGTTTGGTGTGGGTCTAAGGACCACATGATTAAGGATTGTCCAAAGAAGCCGGAGGAGAGTCGGCAAACAGCTCTGTAATGTTCATCAGTGGTAGAGGTGGATGCAGCCCCAACATGGTCGTGGTCCGAATAATAGAGGTAATGGTCTTTGGCAGAGGATGAGGAACACCAGGCGCAGAGGTGCTGCTATCGAGGCAAGGCAACCGGGTTTGGTTTATGCGGTTCGCCGGAGGGAGGATGAAGACGCGCGCGGACGCCATAACGCAGACGTTCCTTATATTTGGGAAACCTTATTATGCTCGATTGATGTGGGCTCGACCCATTCCTATGTTGCATGTAGTGTAGTGGAAACACTAGGCCTAGACTCTGAACTCTCTGATAGGCAGATGACTGTAGTAAGCCCATTAGGCCAAACTGTAGTGGTGGATAAGATCTTTCGGAGTGTACCCTTAGAAATTCAGGGAGTGAACTTTCGGGCTGACTTAATGGAGTTACCCTTCGGAGAATTTGACCTCATACTTGGGATGGACTGGCTAGTAGAGCATCGAGCCGTGTTGGATTGTACGGCTAAACGAATGGAACTAAGAACCTCGGAGGGTGAGGTGATTATCATGATAGGAGAAAGAAGAAACTACTTGTCTAATGTAGTTTCGGCACTAAAGGCTGAAAGGATGGTTCAAAAAGGGTGCAAGGCATTTTTAGCCTTCGTAAGTGCGTTAGATAGAAAGGAGGAAGGAGTCAATGGAGTTAGAAAGGTAAGGGACTTCGTGGATGTGTTTCCAGAGGAATTACCAGGAATACCCCCAGATAGGGAGGTGGAATTTGGAATAGACTTGCTACCAGGAACAGCTCCTGTGTCAATCACCCCATACCGAATGGCGCCAAAGGAGTTAGTTGAGCTCAAGGCTCAGATTCAAGAATTTCTGGATCGTGGGTTCATCCGACCCAGTGTGTCTCCATGGGGAGCACCGGTCTTGTTTGTGAAGAAGAAAGATGGGACTATGCGAATGTGCATAGACTATCGTCAGTTGAATAAGCTGACCATCAAGAACAAGTACCCTTTGCCAAGGATAGACGACTTGTTCGATCAGCTTAAGGGGGCCGCCGTATTTTCAAAGATCGATCTAAGGTCTGGATATCATCAGTTGAAGGTGAAGGAGGCAGATATCCATAAGACCGCCTTTAGGATAAGATACGGTCATTATGAGTTTGTAGTAATGCCGTTTGGGTTGTGAACGCCCGGCCGCGTTCATGGATATGATGAACCGGGTCTTCCAACCCTACTTGGATAGGTTCGTCGTCGTGTTCATCGACGACATCTTAGTATACTCAAAGTCGAGGATGAGCATGATGAGCACCTTACGGATAGTGCTACAAGTATTAAGGGAAAAGAAGCTCTATGCCAAATTCAGCAAGTGTGAATTTTGGCTTAAGGAGGTGGCATTCTTAGGACATGTGGTATCCGCAGAGGGAATAAGGGTGGATCCTAGGAAGATCAAGGCAGTGTTGGATTGGAAACCACCTAGGTCCGTGGCTAAAATCAAGTTTCTTAGGTTTGGCAAAGCTATTACAGGAGGTTTGTAGAAGGGTTCTCGCCAATAGCCGCGCTTTGACAAAGTTATTGAGGAAGGAAGTACCCTTTGTATGGACGGATAAGCAACAGCAGAGCTTTGAGAAGCTCAAGAAGGTCTTGACTGAAGCTCCAGTGTTAATTCAGCCGGAGGCAGGAAAGGAGTTTGTGGTATACTGTGACGCTTCGCATACGAGATTAGGGTGTGTTCTAATGCAAGATGGAAAAGTGGTCGCTTATGCGTCTCGACAGTTAAGGCCTCATGAGGTTAACTACCCAACCCACGACTTGGAATTGGCGGCAGTGGTCTTCGCTCTTAAGGTGTGGAGGCACTATCTTTATGAAGAATAGTCGATAATTTACACGGATCACAAGAGTCTAAAGTATCTGCTGACTCAGAAGGAGTTGAACCTAAGACAGCGAAGGTGGGTGGAGCTATTAAAGGATTATGATTGTTCGATCGAGTATCACCCAGGCAAGGCGAATGTGGTAGCAGATGCCTTAAGTCGGAAAGTGGTGTCGGATCTAAGGGCGATGTTCGCACACTTAAGTTTGTATGATGATGGAAGTCACGCGTAATTGCAAGTCAAACCCACGTGGTTGAATGAAGTAAAGGAAAGTCAATTGTTGGATGAGGACTTAAGTGCTAAGCTACAGCAAGTCTGAGCGGAGAGTTAGAAGATTATGGTGTTAACAATGAGGAGTATTGTGCTTCAAGGAAAGGTCTGTATGCCAAAAGACGAGGAGTTAAGACAAAGGATTCTTCGGGAGGCGCATAGTAGCCCATATGCTATGCATCCCGAAGGCACGAAGTTGTACAGGGATTTAAGGGAACAGTTCTGGTGGTCGGATCTTAAGCGGGAAGTTACTGAATTCGTGGGGAAATGTCCGACGTGTCAGCAAGTTAAGGCTGAACACCAAGTTCCATCGGGATTACTTCAGCCAATCGAGATTCCACAATGGAAGTGGGCAAGAATCACCATGGACTTCGTTAGTGGGCTTCCCCTTACGCCTACTAAGAAGGACTCGGTATGGGTAATAGTGGACCGTTTGACCAAGTCCGCGCATTTCATTCCAAAGAAGAATGGATTATTCTCTTGAAGTTGGCCAAATTATATGTAGCGGAAATTGTGAGGTTGCACGAGTAGAGTGCGGATCGATCATCTCCGATAGGGACCCAAGGTTTACGTCTCGGTTTTGGAGGGCACTTCATCAAGCTTTAGGCACTAAGTTAGACTTCACTACTGACTTTTCATCCACCATCGACAGGCGATCCGAACGGGTTATACAAGTGTTGGAGGATATGTTGAGAGGTCTGTGTGATGGATTTCGAGGAAGTTGGGAAGACTATTTGCCTTTGGGTGAGTTCGCCTACAACAACAAACTATCAAGCTAGCATTCGGATGGCACCATATGAAGCGTTGTATGGTCGAAAATGTCGAACACCTACTTGTTGGACTGAGTTAGGAGAACGTCGAGTTTTGGGCCCAGAGTTAGTGGCAGAAACTGAAGAGAAGGTTGAGATAATCAGGTCACGGTTAAAAGAAGCCTCTAATAGGCAGAAGTCGTACGCAGACCTTAAACGGAAGGAAATAGAGTTTGAAGTGGGAGATCAAGTGTTTCTGAAAGTCTCGCCTTGGAAGAAGGTGATGAGGTTTGGTCGCAAAGGGAAGTTAAGCCCAAGGTTTATAAGGCCCTATCGAGTGTTGAAGCGAGTTGGACCAGTGGCATATCAGTTAGAGTTGCCATCGGAATTGAAGCAGATGCACGACGTATTCCATGTTTCCATGCTACGGCGATATCGATCGGATCCATCTCATGTAGTACCGGTTGAAGAGGTGGAGCTAAGGCCAGACTTATCCTACGAAGAGGAGCCGATTCAGATTTTGGAACGAGACGTGAAAGTGTTGCGGAGGAAGTCAGTTCCTCTAGTCAAAGTGTTATGGCGCAACCATGGATCGGAGGAAGCTTCGTGGGAGCCAGAAGAGGCAATGCGACGGTAATACCCTCAATTATTTTAGCTAGGAAATTTTGAGGACGAAATTATTGTAAGGGGAATAGAACTGTAACATCCTGAAAAGGGCCTATGCATTTTCGGTTTAATTATACGAAATGACATGCCTTATGTGTTATGAATATATTTTGAACATTTTTGGAAACTAGGAAATGTATGGAAATGATTTAGAAATGATTCAAAAGAGGAAAGTGAACATTTTTGGAAACTTGGAAATGTAAGGAAATGTCAAGTTTAAAGAGCCAAACGAAAATTTTTGGAAACTTGGAAATGAAAGGAAATGACCTAGAAAATGTCGAGTTTTAAAGTTTAAAAGAGGAAATTAAGGCAAGGTGGCCTTAAGAGAAAAAGTATGTGAAATTTGACACAAAAGCAGGCTTGGAAAAGTGGCACTCAAGATGCCACTTAGGGCCTCTGAAAATGGCGCCACATGCAAGGGTGTTGGGCCCGAGTTCGAAGTCACAAGGAAGCAAATAAAAGAAGTTTTATTTTGCTTCGCAGCGAAGAGTTGGACGGCACCAAGGCATTTGGAAAAGAGTCCTATTCTCTTTAAATTTCGGCTAAGGGGTGGATAAATGGTGATTTATTTTGATTATTTTCAAAGAGATAATTAGAGGATTATTCTTATTAATTTTAAATAAAGAGATAAAGATAAGAGGAGTGATGGCCAAGTAAGGGATACTAGGCCTAGTAATTTTGGCATTTAGGGGAAAAGAGAGGCCATTCTACCTATTTTCTTTTCTTCCCAACTAAGTCTCTGCCGAAAATCCCCTAGCAAACTCTCTTCTTTCTCTTTATGTTTGCCAAGTCGAAATCCTCTTCTCCCTAAATCCACCATTGTCGATTCTCCCTAAGAGCAAATCCTCTCTTTTCAATTCGGTTGAACCATAGCCATCTAGCTTCCAAGTATTCATATTTGAATCTTTGAAGGGTTTCGAACAAAGGTGCAATCGTCTTCTTCAAATAAAGGTAAGATCAAAGTTTGATTTGCATTTCTTTCCTTTAAGGACTTGTCGAAATCTCAAAGGCTAATTCTAATTCTTATTGTATTCTTTGACCGAAATATTAAGGAGAGATTTCAGGATCTTTGCTAGTGTCGACTTTTAAGGGAGATAGTTCGAGATCTAGCTAACCAAGGTAAGTACATATTTGGCCAAGGGCTATGAAAAGGTGATTTAAATGTTAGAAGTGGATCTAACAGATATCCTATAGGTTTCGACATCTCCATAACCAAGGGATACTTTCGAGATTTGGAAATCGCAAGCCGATTTCAAGAAGGAACTCAGCAAGTTTTCGGGATTTGATTTTTAATCCAATCGGCACAAGGTAAGTTTAAGTATACTAATCCTACTAGGATTTGGATTTATGGTCGAATAGCTTTTATTAAATTAGTAAGTGATTAATCAAATGTAGGGATTAAGGATCTAAGCGGTAGATCGATTTGGGATTTCAAGGAAATTGTTAAGCAAATCGGTGTGTACACTACTTCATAATAAGTTTATGGCTATGTCTAATTAAATATGTGATAATAAGAATAAGAAAGTGGCTAAGGTACCATGTTATGGTACTAAGTACTCAGCACGTTTCCTACTCCTACTAGGAATATGAAATATGTTATTTGTAACATGAGAATAAGAATGTGATCTTTGGCATATTAATGCATATTACAAAATGGGGCATATGGGTTATTGAAAGGGGAAGTGAATGTGGTGACCTAAGACCACGAACACGGTGACTTAAGACCGTGGTATCTAAATGTGGTGACCTAAGACCACGATGAATCTGAATGCGGTGACCTAAGACCGCGATATCCGAATGTGGTGACCTAAGACCACAAATGCGGTGACCTAAGACCGCGATATGGAGTGTAGCGGAAGGAGGGTCGACTTAGTAGTCCCCACGGTGTATGGAGGTTAGTGCGGGGAGTGTAGCGGATGGCTTATTAGGTTTGGGTTTGGGAATGCATCATAATTTGTATGCTATGATATGCATGCGTAACATTTGTATGCCTGATTCTATTTTGATTTAGTGTTTGTGTACACATTGAGTCTGTTTGACTCACCCCGTTGGGGAATATTTTTCTGGTGATGATCGGTGATGGACCAGGGATGGCAGAACTTGTGGTGGCCATGCTCAACTTGAAGTTTATATTTTGTTTTATGGACTATTAACTTTTAAGCACTTTAAATTATTAGGGATTTTAATTGATGTAATAAGGCCATAGTGAACTCTTTTATTTCTGTTTTTAATTATTATGTTATTAAATTTTATTTATTAAAGATTAGGTTAATTAAATTTAAAATAAACCCTACATGTTTTGTCACCTTAAATAAATGGATTTCAATATAAGGTAAATTGGTTTTCAACACAAGCCCAACCCAAAACAATTTTTTTAAAATCGCACAAATTTTTCCTAAGGACAAAAGAACTTTGAACTGGTTTACTTGAGGAACATACCAAATCTGGTCAAAGCTCGTGGGCCGGGTTTGGGGTGTTTCAATATCATTACTCAAAAATCATGGTTCATTTCATGTAATCACATACCCTTCAAAGCTTTATGCCCATTGAACAAAATAGAATATCATCAAATACTCGGGAAAATACTCATATAACCATTTAATTCTCTTAGCACACCACAACATAACTAGATAACATATTTATTGACATATGAAACATATATTTACACCATGAAATTAATATTCATTATCAAATTATACTAATCAAAACATTCATCTCATATTCTTACTTATGATACATATCTCACCTAAAACATATTACCTGAATAGCGAATGGTTGAAGGATGAGATACCGACCTTTTCATTGATATCATTTTCGGATAACATCAATTTCAACCTTTTCATTGCTTCAAAAATACCGAATATAATGCCATGGTGTCTTTCAACCATGGTCTTTTCCTTTTCGAGTATAATACCATGATGTATTTCAATTATGGTCCTTTACTTTTCTCAAATCAAAACAATCTTAATCATCAATACATAAATACATATATAAAGATATCAATTAATGTTATAAATTCAAATGTAATATTTTAAAATGAAATACAAACTTGCCTCGACGAAAATATTTGTAAAAATGAAGTCGACAACTAATCTGATACTTTAACTTTTCCACGATTTAAAACCAATGGGCTCGTTTCTTGATCTAAATAATAATTTCATTCAATTAAAACAATTCCAACACCTAATTAAGCAGTTTTATGCAATTATGTCCTTCTATCATCAATTTACAAAATTACCCCAACATTTTACCTTTTATGCAATTTAGTCCTTAAATCCGAAACTTACAAATTAAGCACAATTAAAGAAAACCCATGCTAGTCAATTTTTACCTAGTCCCTACTCAACCCACTTTTATCAAAATTTCACTAAAATTCCATGAAGTTTTACTATTTTCACAAATAAATCCTTAAACATTAAAATTACCAAAAATCACTTAACAAAATACTTCTATTTAACGACCAAACTTAATAATCTATCAACTAAGCCCAAAACATATTCAATTCATTCATGGTAAGTCCTTAGAATTTGTAACAATTTCACAAATTAACCACTGAGTTAGTTAAATTAAGTTACAACAAATTCAAAAACATAAAAATCACTAAAAACAGACTTAAATATCATACCGTGCAAGAGGAAATGGCTTGGCCGAACATTGGTGTTTTTCAACCATGGTGTTTCGGTGGTAGATAAACAAGAAAGAAGAAGATAAAGACAATTCAACCTTATTTCCATATTTTAACATTTTATTTTAATAAAATAACTTAATTTTTAATACACAATTCATTAAATACCACTACAAACCGTCCATCATCAATAATTATGGCATATTTTCCATTTAAAACCATCAAATTATTCATTTATACTCATTTAACCCATATAAACTAATAGCAATTAACTTTTGCAACTTTTACAATTTAGTCTTTTTTTCTTTAATTAACTACCTAAACATTAAAATTTCTTAACCAAATTTTAATATGACTCTAACGATACTCTATAAATATTTAATAAAATATTCACATGCTCGGTTTATAGAAACAAGGTCTCGATACCGCATTTTCTAAAACCACTTGACTTTAGGGACATACCACTTGAACCTAATTATTCATTCAATTAACCTAAATCATTAAATCAAATTTCAATGTAATTCTAAACTTGACTCGTAAATATTAAATAATATTATTCACAGACTCACTCATCAGATTTGTGGCTCCGAAAGCACCATTTTTGATATCACTGCAAAACAAGTTGTTACACGGCTAATTCGGGTATTTGAGATAATTGTGAAAATAGGCTTGTTTTAATATTAGGGATTAAATTGAATAAAGTGTAAAGGTTTGGGGTAATTGTGAAAAAAATTGTAAATAGGAAGGAGTATGTACTAAATTTATTATTATATGAAATTGTAGCTAATAAATGAAATAAATTATTTTATAGACTAAGAACAAGTTGATAACCAATGAAAAGGGAAAGTTGTTGAATAACCCCTGAACTTTCATTGTCTTTACAGTTTAGCCCTAGTAAGTTCGAACGGTTTAGTTTAAATTAATTTGAAATGTTATATTGATGTTGTGTTGTGGTTGTTGGATATTTTAGATATAATTGAACTGTTATACTTTGTTGTGAGTCGAGAAATTAAATGATTTACATATTATTAATACGATGATTTATCGAGCCCGGATGAACGTATGATAGGATGCAATGGGCATTCCAATAGGTTTTAATGCACGCAGTATGTGTTTTTAAAGTATGGAAATGGTTGATTTTGATTTGGTTTGGTACCTAAATTTTGGATGAAAGTTTGCCTTGTTTTGGAAGCTTTTTAAGGTGCACACAGCCTAGGACATGGGCTGTCACACGGCTTGGCCACATGGTCGTGTGCCTTAATAATTTTAGGTGCAGGAATTTTCACACGATCATAGTTAGTTACACGGTCTGAGCACACGGGCGTGTGGGGTAGCTACATGTCCATGTTTGAGGCCACAAGGGCTGGTCTCTTTCACACGGCCATGTGACCGCTAATTCCAAAATTTTCAAACTTTTTCATTTTTTTCTGTTTTGATTCAAATTAGTCTCTGATTGTTTCCAAACTATTTTTAGGCCCATAAATTTATTTATGCTATGAATAATATTTAGTTTTGATTATTGATATTTAAATTAATATATGAATGGTTTAATGATCTTAAATGTTTCAATATGTGTCGTAATACTCCATAACCTTAATCTGACAACGGAGACGGGTTTGGGGAGTTACAACAATGACATTTCAGTACAATCAAGTTATGTGTCTTATCCACCACCACCGAAGCTGGTGACCTTGTTATTATAATCTATGACAACATTGGGGTGTAATAGATTATACTAACAAGGTCACCGCCTTCAATGTTGGAAGAAAACATGAATAACTTGATTATACTGGAAGGCCCCTTGCATTTTCCTTCCTTGTAACACCCCTTACCCGTATTCGACACCGGAACCAGGTACGAGGCATTACCGAACTTAACCTACTTAGATCATACAAAATTGACCATAAATTTTTTTTGAACTTTAAAAGTCTTCATTCATAATCATATAGTTCCTATTAGGGGCTTACGAGACCCGAAACAAACAAATAAAGCGAATCGGGATGGAACCGGAAACTTACAAACACTTAAAATTTTTTTACTCAAAACAGAGCCACACGCCCGTGTGAAAAGGAACACGCCCGTATGGGCAGGCCGTGTGGTCACACACACCCATGTCCCTAGTCTGTGTGGATTTTATTTTTGATTTCGAACCTACATGGGTTTTCACACGGCTTGGCAGACGCCTGTGTCTATGGCCCGTGTCCCTCACACGGCCATGACACGCCCTTGTCTTAGCCTGTGTGTGAAAACCTTGACATTCTGTTTATGATGTCAGCAGACACTTAGGGTCACACGGCCGAGTCACACGCCCGTGTGCTAGCCCGTGTGACGAACTGAATTTTTCGAAAATTAGATGTAGGGGACACACAGCCAGGCTACACGCCCATGAGGTAGACCGTGTGTGTCACACGGCCTAGACACACGCCCGTGTGTCTACCCGTGTAGACAATTATAAGGCTATTTACCAAGCCATTTGCCACCCTGAAAAGCAACCACACTTATACCATTTCTAGCAACACATAACATAACAATAATGCACCTCTGATATTCACAATCAAGACATCCACTCCATAAATTCACACTGCGTTCATCATGCATATACTTCACACTTTACTCATTCAATTGCACAAGCTTACACTTCATGAATTTCATCATCATTGAATAGATATAACTTAACAAGTATTAGCCAATTCTAATGGCCAATTACAAAATGAAATAAGTAACATTAATAGCCAACACCTTGGATAACCAATATGACATATAACAAAATGACCAAGTTCCTATACATGCCATACCCAAAATAATCAAACTTTACTATACCCAAAAGAATTGCTTGATAGTGTGAATCGAGCTTCGACGTCCTTCGATCCCCGAGCTAGCTTGGCGATACTACAAGAAAAGGGAAAAGAGAGGGAGCAAGCATAAAGCTTAGTAAGTTTGCATGTAATAGATAACAACATAAAATCTTGTAATAGTATCCACATATTACATCATGGATTAACACAAAATTTTCAAGTAACATTGACATGGCTTACTCATGCTCACTCTTACCAATCACATATCACATACCGGACTCATTTCTTGTGAGTTTCGCATAAGTACCTGTATCACCTCATCATATAATTTTAGCCCTCTTTTCATCTTTAACAAAAACTTTATTACCTTACCCCGTTGAACCATTTGGAATATCGAGAGATTCTCGAAAATTGTCACCCACATAGTAAGATGCCAATGCCATATCCCAGATATGGTCTTACATGTGATCACATGTCGATGCCGATGCCATATCCCAGATATGGTCTTATACGAGATCTCATATCGATGTCAACGCCATATCCCAGATATGGTCTTACACGAGATCTTATGTCGATGCCATGTCCCAGACATGGTCTTACATGATTTCATACCGAAGCCAGGTGAAACACCCCAAACCCGGCCCACGAGCCCAGACCGAATCTGGTATGTTCCCCGAGTAAAACGTTTCAAATTCATGTTTAGTACTTTGGAAAATTTGGGGTGGTTTTATAAAAAACCGAGTTGTTTTGGAATTAATCTTTAATTCGTAAATTGTTTGTGTTTAGGTGTCTAAACATTTAAAATTTATTTTTAAGAAAAATTGCTTAAACTTTAAATTGGATAAAATTCGTATCATACTAAATAATTAAAATGCATGCATAAACAGTTTCATACTAGTGGCCTTATTACATCAACGGTAAAACCCGAAATGAAATTCAAACTTAAAGTTCAAAATAAAATAAAGTAGAATAAAAGCTGAGCTGAGCATGGCCACCATTAAGCTCCTGCCGACCTAGTCCATCACTGAGTGTCACCTGAAAAGATATCCCACAACGGGGTGAGTCAAACAGACTCAGTGTGTACAGCCAACACTAAATCCCAACGATTTAGGCATAACAATTCATACATATACAAATAGCAATTAAATATAATGATGCAATCCCGAACCCAAACCTAGATGCCATCCGCTACACATCACCAGTACCAACCATCACACCGTGGGGATTACTAAATCGACCCACCCATCCGCTACACATCATCGAAGGCAGTCGCTGCAGAAGACTAGCACATCGCCCTTATAAATTCGTGGCATAGCCACCAGATAATACATTTTGTGACGTAAGTCACCACATTCAGTTATTGTGACATGAGTCACCACATTCGGATTATGTGACCGAAGTCACCACATTCAGATATTGTGGTATAAACCACCAGATCACTTCCCCTTTCCATATAACCCATATGCCCCATGTCATACAAATCATGCAATTATCAAGGCTCAGGCCTTATTTCACATTCTTATCAACATTCACATACATGCCATATTCCACATGTTCATAACATTTATTAACATGATGTTAAGATTACGTACCTGAGTACTTTGTACCATTGCATGGTACCTTAGCCCACTTTTCATATTATTATTAACACATATATTAAAATAATACCGTAAATCAATCAAGATTCAGTGTGGGATACACACCTGATATACTTATCGTTTTCACTGAAATCCTGAAAATCTCGATCTAACGCTTTAGATCCTTAATTCCTACATTTAGTCAATCTCTTAATGCTTAGCAAAAGCCTATTCGGCTATATGATCAAATCCCGAAGGATTATTGCAACCAAAATCCTTACCTTTTTGTCGCGATTTGATTACTAATCAAATCCCGAAACCTTTTTCATAGTTTCAAAGCCAAAGAACAATAGTAGAGATTAGATCTTAGATTTCGACAAGCCTAAAAGAAAAGAATGGAAACCCAATTTGATCTTACCCTCATCAAGAAATCGACAACACCCTTTGTCCGTCACCACGTAAGATTCGGCTTTGGGATTCAATGAAAAATCGGCTAGGATCTAGCAAGTACTTAGTTTCGGCTTTTATGAACTTGTGAGAAGAAGGAGAGAAGGGTTGAGCAATTCGGAAATGGTGATAATCTTTGAAGAAGAAAAAGATGGAGAAGTCGGCTAGGCTTTCTTGAGTTTTCGGCTTTTGGCAAAATAAAAGAGAAGAGAAGTGTTGCTAAAGAATTTGGCAGAGGGAAAAAGAGAAGAAAAGAATGAAGAATGGCCACACTTTTCCCCTTTTTGCCGAAATTACTCTACCTAGAGCCCCCTATTCGGCCAACTCTCCCTATTCTGATAACTTTATCTCTCACCATTTTCAAATTAATAAAAATAATCCAACATTTATCCCCTATCTTAATTAATTATCACCATTTATCTCTTAAAAATATTAAAAGGATTAAAGCTCCTAAAATTTAGCCTTAGTGCCGTCCCTTGCTGCTCATTTCTGCTGCAAAATAAAACCTTTATTTTGCTTCCCTTGTAACTCGATCCTTGGCCCTGCACTCATGCTTGTGGCGTCACTCACTAGGCTTTAAGTGGCGCCTCCTTGCCACTTTTCCAAGCCCATTTGTGTGTCATATTTCCCCTATAATTTCTCTTAAGGCTACTCTGCCTAGCTTCCTCTTTTGAATTTAAAATCTAATAATTTCTAAAGCATTCACTACACTCCAGGGTTCACAAAAATTCATAAAACACATTTAACACACACATAGACATGCTTTCACATTTATTTAAGCACAAATGCATAAACCCAAAATCCAGGATGTTACAGTTCTACCCCCTTAAAATAATTTCGTCCTCGAAATTACCTGGCTGTAATAAGTGAGGGTATTGCTGTCGCATTGCTTCTTCCGGCTCCCACGAAGCTTCTTCCAATCCATGATTGCGCCATAACACTTTGACTAAAGGAATTGACTTTCTCCGTAACACTTTCACATTTCGTTCCAAGATCTGAATCGGCTCTTCCTCGTAGGACAAATCCGGCCTTAACTCCACCTCTTCAACTGGTACCACATGTGACGGATCCGATCGATAACGACGTAGCATAGAAACATGGAATACGTCGTGCATCTGTTTTAATTTCGAAGGTAACTCTAACTGGTATGCCACTGGTCCAACTCGCTTCAATACCTGATATGGTCCTATAAACCTTGGACTTAACTTCCCTTTGCGACCAAATCTCATCACCTTCTTCCAAGGCGAGACTTTAAGAAACACTTGATCTCCCACATCAAATTCTATCTCCTTTCGCTTAAGATCTACATACGACTTCTGTCTGTCAGACGCTTCCTTCAACCGTGCCCGAATTACCTCAACCTTCTCCTCGGATTCTGCCACAATCTCTGGACCCAAAACTCGTCGTTCCCCTAATTCCGTCCAACACGTCAGTGTGCGACACTTTCGTCCATACAGCGCTTCATACGGTGCCATTCGAATACTAGCTTGATAGCTGTTATTGTAAGCAAATTCCGCTAAAGGCAAGTATTCTTCCCAACTTCCTCTAAAGTCTATTACACAGCCCCTCAACATATCTTCCAACACTTGGATCACTCGTTTCGACTGACCGTCCGACTGCGGATGAAAAGCCGTAGTGAAATCCAATCTGGTGCCTAAAGCTTGATGCAGAGCTTTCCAAAACCGAGACGTAAACCTTGGATCCCTATCCGAGATAATCGATACCGGCACTCCATGCAACCTCACAATCTCTGCCACATACAACTTCGTCAACTTCTGCAAAGAATAATCAACCCGCACTGGAATGAAATGCGCGGATTTTGTCAATTGATCCACTATCACCCATACCGAGTCCTTCTTAGTAGGCGTAAGGGGAAGCCCACTAACGAAGTCCATGGTGATTCTCTCCCACTTCCACTGCGGAATCTTTATCTTGAAGCAATCTCGACGGAACTTGGTGTTCAACCTTAACTTGGCGACACGTCAAGCATTTCCCTACAAATTCGGTAACTTCCCGCTTAAGACCAGGCCACAAAAACTGTTCCCTTAGGTCTCTATACAACTTACTACCTCCAGGATGCATAGCATAGGGGCTACTATGCGATTCCTGAAGAATTTTCCGTCTTAACTCCTCATTCTTCGGCATACAGACCTTACCCTTGAAACACAATACTCCCTCGTCATTAATACTATAATCTTCCAACTCTCCACTCTGCACTTGCTGTAGCTTAGCATTTAGATCCTCATCCATTAACTCACTCTCTTTCACCTCATTCAACCATGACGGCTTAACTTGCAATTCTGCCAGCAGACTTCCATCGTCATACAAGCTAAGATGTGCAAACATCGCCCTCAGCTCCGACACTACTTTTCGACTTAGGGCATCTGCCACTACATTCGCCTTGCCCGGATGATATTCAATAGAATAATCGTAGTCTTTCAATAACTCCACCCACCTTTGTTGTCTCAAGTTTAGCTCCTTCTGAGTCAGCAGATACTTAAGGCTCTTGTGGTCCGTGTAGATTATTGACTTTTCTCCATATAAATAATGCCTCCACACCTTAAGAGCAAAGACCACTGCCGCCAATTCCAAATCATGCGTCGGGTAGTTAACCTCGTGTGGCCTTAATTACCGAGACGCATAAGCGACTACCTTTCCGTCTTGCATCAGAACACATCCCAATCCTGTGTGAGAAGCATCACAGTACACCACAAAGTCCTTCCCTGCCTCCGGTTGAATCAAAACCGGAGCTTCAGTCAAAACCCTCTTAAGCTTCTCAAAGCTCTCCTGCTGCTTATCTGACCAGACGAAAGGTACTTCCTTTCTCAACAACTTTGTCAAAGGTGCGGCTATTGATGAAAATCCTTCCACAAACCTTCTGTAGTAGCCTGCCAATCCCAAGAAACTTCGAATCTCAGCCACAGACTTAGGTGGTTTCCAATCCAGCACTGCCTCAATCTTCCTAGGGTCCACCCTTATTCCTTCAGCAGACACCACATGCCCTAAGAATGTAACCTCCTTAAGCCAAAACTCGCACTTGCTGAATTTGGCATATAGCTTCTTCTCCCTAAAGACTTGCAACACTTTCCGGAGATGCTCATCATGTTCTTCCTCAGACTTTGAGTATACTAGGATATCGTCTATGAACACAACGACGTACCTATCCAAGTAAGGTTGAAAAACCCGATTCATCATATCCATGAATGCGGCTGGGGTGTTCGTCAACCCAAACGGCATTACTATGAACTCATAGTACCCGTATCTTGTTCGGAAAGCCGTCTTATGGATATCCACCTCCTTGACCTTAAGCTGATGATACCCAGACCTTAGATCTATCTTCAAAAACACCGCGGCTCCCTTAAGCTGATCGAACAAGTTGTCTATCCTCGGCAACGGGTACTTGTTCTTGATGGTTAGCTTATTCAGCTGACGATAATCTATGCACATGCGCATAGTCCCGTCCTTCTTCTTCACGAACAAGACCGGTGCTCCCCATGGAGACACACTGGGTCGAATAAACCCACGATCAAGCAACTCTTGGATCTGAGCCTTGAGGTCAACCAACTCCTTTGGTGCCATTCTATACGGAGCGATAGATACTGGCGCCGTGCCAGGCAACAAGTCAATTCCGAACTCCACCTCCCTATAAGGGGGTATTCCAGGTAATTCCTCCGGAAAGACATCCACAAATTCCCTTACTGTTCTAACCCCTTCAACACTTGTTTCCTTAATGTCCAAGGCACTGACCCACATCAGAAAAACCGGACATCCTTTCCTTACCTCTTTTCCGCCTTAAGGGCGGATACTACATTCGACAAATAGTTCCGTCTTTCGCCTATCACCACAACTTCCTTATCATCGGGAGTTCTCAACGACATGCGTTTAGCGGCGCAATCCACATTCGCACGATACTTCACTAACCAATCCATGCCTAAGATTAGATCAAATTCCCCGAATGGTAGTTCCACTAAGTCAGCTGGGAACTGCGTCCCCTGAACTTCTAAAGGCACTTCCTTAAAGAGTTTATCTACTATCACAGTCTGCCCTAACGGACTAAGTACAGTCATCTTCCTAGGTACAGTCTCAAAGTTCACATGAAAAGTTTCGAATACTTTACTAGCAACATAAGAATGAGTTGACCCTATGTCTATCAAAGCAATAAAGGGTAACTCCGAAATAAGGAACGCACTGTTATAACATCAAGTGCATCGCCGTCTTCCCTCCCGAACGAATCGCATATACCGATCCTGGCCTGTCTAGCCTCGATGATACCAACACCTCTACTGGTGTTCCACGTCCTCTTCAGCACCATTTCCTCGCCATTGGACCACGACCCGCCGAGGTCTTTGTCCCCCTCTTCCACTGATTAGAACCTTGACCTGTTGGTGGCCCCGTCTATTTTTATAGAAACGATCCTTAATCATGTGGTCCTTGGATCCACACTTAAAGCATCCTCCCGTCTTCTTCCAACACTCTCCTAGGTGCCTTTTCCCACACTGATCACAAGTATGATACTGCCCTCCTGTCACAACTTGCTGACCTCGCGGCCCATCAACTCTAGGCCTCTTCTGCGCATTCCCAGATGACCCTGACGACCCAAAACCTCTCTTTTGCCTGTTCCAGTCCGTACTCTGCCTTACAGATTCCTTAACTCCTTCGGCTACTTTAGCCTTCTCTCCTAACACGGCAAATTCCCGCTCCTGCTGCGGAGCTATCAACAACCTTAGATCATCCCTAAGGCCGTCCTCAAACCGGACACATCGTTCATGCTCCGTAGCCACGATACCTCGAGCATACCGGCTCAACCTTAAGAATTCAGCCTCGTACTCCGCTACGGACTTGTTCCCTTGAACCAGCCCCAAAAATGCCTTCCTCTGTGCATCAGTATAACTAATTCCAACATACTTCTTCTGGTACGCCACTTTAACATACTCCCAAGTGAGATCCTCAGCTGTGGCACCATCCCGAACTGTGAGCCACCATTGATATGCCTCATCGCGAAGTAGCGACACCAATCCTTTCAAATTCTCCTTAGCGGTTAAATCGAGCTCATCCATGATTCACTCTGTCGCCTCCAACCAATACTCAGCCGTACTGGGTGCCACACCAGATACACCACGAAACACCTCTCAGCCCCCACGGCTCGAGTCGCTCAGGTACAGATTTCTGAGCTCCCATACCTCCACCTGCTCCAGTCACCATCTCAAGAACTCGTAGCATTGCCTGCGATACTGCATCATCCCCCGTCTAATCTTGCTGCTCAACACCAACAGCTGGTGGTAGGGGTGGTGGTACCTCATTTTCGGACCCTTGTCCAGACCTAACGGGTTCCGATACGGTCATTCTGCCTCTACCACGTCCTCGCACATTACGACCGCGTCCCCTAGAACTCATTTCTACGATCGCGCTTTAATCTGTTTTAAGGAATTTTATGCATTAGTCTTTGTTCCACTGATTATCCGCGAAGAAATTTTATGAAAAGGAGATTAATAGAGGTTCTTTCGATCATTCAGAGTTTTCGTTCCAAGTTTTCTATCCTAATTCAGAGAAACACAATCATTCAAAGAGTACCCCATCGCACACATTCACTATTCAAACATTTTCGTCTGCTGTTCCTATCCTAGGTATTTTCGTCATTTCTCCTACTGGGTATTTTGGTAATAAATCGGTCAATTTGAAAATTTTGTAAATCAAGGGTAATTTCAGTAAATTTTCCAATTGTGGTTCCTTGGTGATTTTATGAAATAAGGGTATTATGGTAATTTTGAAATCAGGGGTATTTCGTGTTTTTTTCAAACTAGGGTGGTTGGTCCCTTTCGGGTTTTAATTATAGGGTTTAGCCCATCAACAAGTCCGCATAACTAGGGTGAATAGTCACCACGCACTGTAGGATTCCAGTGAAGAAGAGGTGAGTCGCTAGGATCGCTTAAATACCAAGCTCTCCCGAATCCACTCCTAGGCATGCGTCGCTATTGCCACACCCTAACTCGACTAAGGTGAATAGTCACTACGCACTGTAGGATTCCAAACAAGAGGAGGTGAGTCACTAGGACCGCTTAAATACTGTGCTCTTCCGGATCCAATCCTGAGACATGCGTATGACGGTTTGCCACACCCTAGTCTTGCGGCTCGTTAACGGGTTTGTTTAGTGAAATTAAGTCTTATGAAAATTTAAGAAGTGGTTTAAACTAAGCCTATAGTCCATCGAGTCTATTTAAACTGGTCTACGTCCCATAAAGCCCATAAAGCCCACATGTATATCACACAATGGTTTAGGGTACTTACTCGCGGACTTGGGTAGGAGACGCAGGTGCCATGCCGAGCTAACATGACTGTTATCCTTTAAAAACATATATGTTTCAAAAGCCCATTTTTAGAAAACGTTTTGAGCCCAAAAACCCCAGAGCCGAGTTTTGAACCGGGCTCTGATACCAAATTGAAACACCCCAAATCCGGCCCACGAGCCCAGACTGGATCTGGTATGTTCCCCGAGTAAAACGTTTCAAATTCATGTTTAGTACTTTGGAAAATTTAGGGTGGTTTTATAAAAAACCGAGTTGTTTTGGAATTAATCTTCAATTCGTAAATCGTTTGTGTTTAGTTGTCTAAACATTTAAAATTTATTTTTAAGAAAAATTGCTTAAACTTTAAATTGGATAAAATTCGTATCATACTAAATAATTAAAATGCATGCATAAACAGTTTCATACTAGTGGCCTTATTACATCAACGGTAAAACCCGAAATGAAATTCAAACTTAAAGTTCAAAATAAAATAAAGTAGAATAAAAGCTAAGCTGAGCATGGCCACCATTAAGCTCCTGCCGACCCGGTCCATCACTGAGTGTCACCTGAAAAGATATCCCACAACGGGGTGAGTCAAACAGACTCAGTGTGTACAGCCAACACTAAATCCCAACGATTTAGGCATAACAATTCATACATATACAAATAGCAATTAAATATAATGATGCAATCCCGAACCCAAACCTAGATGCCATCCGCTACACATCACCCGTACCAACTATCACACCGTAGGGATTACTAAATCGACCCACCCATCCGCTACACATCATCGAAGGCAGTCGCTGCAGACGACTAGCACATCACCCTTATAAAATCGTGGCATAGCCACCAGATAATACATTTTGTGACCTAAGTCACCACATTTAGTTATTGTGACGTGAGTCACCACATTCGGATTATGTGACCGAAGTCACCACATTCAGATATTGTGGTATAAACCACCAGATCACTTCCCCTTTCCATATAACCCATATGCCCCATGTCATACAAATCATGCAATTATCAAGGCTCAGGGCTTATTTCACATTCTTATCAACATTCACATACATGCCATATTCCACATGTTCATAACATTTATTAACATGATGTTAAGATTACGTACCTGAGTACTTTGTACCATTGCATGGTACCTTAGCCCACTTTTCATATTATTATTAACACATATATTAAAATAATACCGTAAATCAATCAAGATTCAGTGTGGGATACACACCTGATATACTTATCGTTTTCATCGAAATCGAAAATCTCGATCTAACGCTTTAGATCCTTAATTCCTACATTTAGTCAATCTCTTAATGCTTAGCAAAAGCCTATTCGGCTATATGATCAAATCCCGAAGGATTATTGCAACCAAAATCCTTACCTTGCTGCCGATTTGATTACTAATCAAATCCCGAAACCTTTTTCATAGTTTCAGCCAAAGAACAATAGTAGAGATTAGATCTTAGATTTCGACAAGCCTAAAAGAAAAGAATGGAAACCCAATTTGATCTTACCCCTACTGAAGAAATCGACAACACCCTTGTCTGTCACCACAGAAGATTCGGCTTTGGGATTCAATGAACAATCGGCTAGGATCTAGCAAGTACTTAGTTTCAGCTTTTATGAACTTGTGAGAAGAAGGAGAGAAGGATTGAGCAATTCGACAATGGTGATAATCTTTGAAGAAGAAAAAGATGGAGAAGTCGGCTAGGCTTTCTTGAGTTTTCGGCTTTTGGCAAAATAAAAGAGAAGAGAAGTGTTGCTAAAGAATTCGGCAGAGGGAAAAAGAGAAGAAAAAAATGAAGAATGGCCACATAAGGGACAAGGGGGTGACGCCACAAGGAAGGAAGGAGGTCCAAGGTTCAAGTCTTGGCTTTTGCATTTTGGTTTTCTTTTTACTTGGACCTCAGAATTTGGCTATAGATTTATATTTAGTTGCGCATGGTTTAAGACACAAGAGGAGCTTGTGGCCAAGTGGCTAGCAGCGTGGATTATGTTGCAAGGGAGCCTGGGTTCGAATCTCATGAGAAGCAAGGGAGTATTTATTTTATGATGCTGGACGGGAAGAGTTTCAGTTGAATTTAAACTCATCGACGTGAAGGGATCCCACATCGGAAAGATACAAAGAAGGAAGGTGAAGAGCTAGCTATATAAAGAGCATTCCGGGAGGAGGGTTGACACACCTTGGAAGGCGTTTGGGCACGATGAGTGGTCTGAGCGCGGATTAACACCGAGTCCTATCGTGTAATCATTAGATCGCGGATTTGGGAGCCGAGGTGGACTCGTGGAGGCTATACATATGTTTACTCGTAAATTCGTTTCTTTTATTTGGACTTATTTTTATTTGAGTTTTTGTTATGTAATAAGGCCTTGGGTATTTTATTTGGTTTCAGCTTTCAATTTGTTTATTGCTTGTTATTAAATGATCAATATGGGATTTTCCTAAAATGATAATAAACCATTTCTTATTCAAAATTACTTAATCTCGATTTCTCACCACAACTATAAAGAATATGAGCTTTTAACGAATGCACAGCTTTTTAGACATTCCTTTCATGTGACATGCCAGATTCGGTCGTAACGTTTAGGCCGGGTTTGGGGTGTTACACCAGGGTTCACAAAAATTCATAAAACACATTTAACACACACATAGACATGCTTTCACATTTATTTAAGCACAAATGCATAAACCCAAAATCCAGGATGTTACACCAGGTCCCAGATGTGGTCTTACACGGAATCACTATTCGATGCCGATGTCATATCCCAGATATGGTCTTACACGGGATCTCAATTTGGTGCCGAGGCCATATCCCAGATATGGTCTTATACGGGACCTTATTAATTTAATGTCGTGACAAGAGTATCCTTTTTATTCCTAAGGTTCAATCGGGACTTCGACATAATAAAACTTCATCATATTTTCATCAAAATGCCATTAACCAATTTCATAGTAAGAATATACACATCTCATGTAATATAAAGTATTTAAAATCATAATAACATGATGTTGATTTATTACACACAAACTTACCTCGGTACCAAAATATAGATAGTTGTTCAATTTAGTCCACCACATTGTTCTTTACTCGGTTTAGGTCCGGACTTCGTATTTCTTGATCTATAACGAAAATTTTAACTTATTTAATCATCACATTGACTAAAACAGCCCATGAATCATACTTTGGCAAAAATTATAATTTTGCCCCTAAACTTTCACATATTTGCAAAATGGTCCCTAGGCTCGTATGATGAAATGTGTTCATTTTTCTCACACTCAAGCCTAGCCGATTCATACCGTCTCTTACAGCAGCCCAAGATTTCAACTATTTTACATTCTATACACATATTATTTCATCTTTTGCAAATAGGTCCTTTTTATCAATTTCACCAAAAATCATCTAGCAAAAGTTGTTTATCACAGTTCAAACTTTCATATTCTACCACTAGACATCAAAATACATGTATGTCATCCATGGGTAAAATTTTAAACACAAACCCTAGCTCAAAATAGTGGTAGAAATAGCTAAATCGAGCTACGGGGATTTCAAAATACGAAGAACATCAAAAACGGGGCTAAGAGGTACTTACAATCAAGCTTGAAAGTGAAGCAAAACCCTGGCTATGGCTCCTTGAAATTTTCGGCAATGGGGGAGGAAGATGGGCACCAATTTTGTCTTCTTTTCCCCTTTTTATTAATTTATTAACCAAATGACTAAAATGCCCTTAAGGCCCTTCCTTGAGATTTTTCCCTTCCATGTCCATTTTTGTCCATCTTGAGATATCATGGTCTAATTACTAAATAAGGACCTCTAATAAATTTTCTAATTCTATCTAATACTTAAAACTTCTAGAATCTCATTTTTATCAATTTTTGCAATTTAGTCCTAAAAGATAAATTGATCACTAAATCATAAAATTTCTTGATGAAATTTTCTCACAACCATGCAAACATATCATAAACCTCATAAAAACCATAAAACATATATTTCTACTTCGAGTTTGTGGTCTTGCAACCACTATTCCGACTAGGCCCTAAATCGGGTTGTTACAATTCTCCCCCCTTAGGGATTTTCGTCCCCAAAAATCTTACCGGTAAAAAGGTTTGGATATTGGTTTCTCATAGCCTCCTCAGGCTCCCATGTAGCCTCTTCTACCCCGTGTCTTTGCCACAATACTTTCACAAGAGCTATACTTTTATTCCATAACTGTTTGACTTCCCGTGCCAAAATCTTAATCGTCTCTTCGTCATAAGTCATGTCGGGTTAAATTTCAATCTCTGTCGATACAATCACGTGTGAAGGATCTGATCGGTAACGGCGTAACATTGACACGTGGAACACATCATGGATCTTTTCCAACTCAGATGGCAAAGCCAACCGATAGGCTACTGGCCCTATCTTCTCGGTAATCTCATACGGTCCGATAAAGCGTGGACTCAATTTGCCTTTCCGGCCAAATCTGAGAACCTTCTTCCATGGTGATACTTTCAAAAATACCTTATCACCAACTTGAAACTCAATCTCTTTTTATTTCAAATTCGCGTAGGATTTTTGTCTATCCGAAGCAGCCTTTAAATAATCACGAATCACTTTTACTTTCTCTTCGGTTTCTCTGACCAAATCGACTCCATGAATCTGATTCTCTCTGAGTTCGGTCCAATACAAGGGCGTTCGGCACTTACGCCCATATAATGCCTCATAAGGCGCCATTTTCAAACTCGACTGAAAACTATTATTGTAGGCAAATTCCACTAACGATAAATATTTTTCCCAGTTACTTTGAAATTCCAAAACACAACATCGGAGCATATCTTCAAGTATCTGTATTACCCTCTCCGACTGTCTATCGGTTTGCGAATGAAAAGCTGTACTAAAATTCAACTTTGTGCCCAAGGCTTCTTATAACTTTTTCCAAAATTGTGATGTAAATCTTGGATCTCTATCCGAAATAATCGACAATGGTACTTCGTGAAGTCTCACGATTTCTGAAACATACAAATCTGCCAACTTATCAAGCGAATAATCAATGCATACCGGTATAAAATGAGCCGATTTCGTAAGCCTATCAACCACAACCCACACGACATCCTTCTTTTTCGGCGTCAAAGGAAAACCTGTCACAAAATCTATACCAATACGGTCCCATTTCCACTCGGGAACCATAATAGGCTGAAGTAAACCGGTAGGTACTTGGTGTTCAGCTTTCACTTGCTGACAAATCAAAAATTTTGATACGAACTCAGAAATGTCTTTCTTCATACTCGACCACCAATACCATTTGTTCAATCATTATACATCTTTGTACTGCCTGGATGAACAGATAAACATCCACTATGTGCTTCATGCAAAATTTTTTGAATAAGCTCGTCATCTCTCGGCACACAGACCCTATCTCAGAACATCAAACATCCATCATAACTAATCTGAAAGTCTGACTCCATACCCGTTACACATTGAAATCTTTTGGCTTGCAATTCACTGTCGCCTTTTTGAGCTTCACAAATCTCTTGGAGAAATATCGGTCTAGCTCTCAATTCAGCAAGAATAGAACCATCATCCGATAGAGCCAATCGTGTATTCATGGCTCTCAATGTAAACAAATATTTCCTACTCAAGGCATCGGCGACCACGTTCGCCTTTCCCGGGTGGTAGTCAATCACTAGCTCGTAATCTTTTATCAACTCTAACCATATTCGTTGCCTTAGATTCAATTCCTTTTGAGTCATCAAATATTTTAGAATTTTATGGTCAGTAAATACCTGACATTTCTCACCATACAAATGGTGTCTCCAAATCTTCAATGCAAATACAATGGCGGCTAATTCCAAATCATGGGTCAGATAATTCTTCTCGTGCGGCTTTAACTGTCTAGAGGCATAAGCTATTACTTTACCTTCTTGTATGAGTACACAACCCAATCCGTTCAAAGATGCACCACTATAAACCGCAAATTCTTTTCTCGGTTCAGGTTGCACTAAAACTAGAGCCTCAGTCAATAATACCTTTAATTTCACAAAACTCTGTTGGCACTTTTCTGTCCATTCGAACTTAACATCTTTTTGTAATAGCCTCGTCATCGAAGTAGCTATCATGGAAAATCCCTTGAAAAACTGTCTGTAATAACCAACTAGGCCTAGAAAACTTCTAACCTCTGATACATTCTTTGGCAGTTTCCATTCAACAATGGCAGAAATATTTCCCGGGTCAACTCTAATACCATCACCCGAAACAATGTGGCCCAAAAATACGACTTCTTCAAGCCAAAATTCACTTTTATTAAACTTGGCATATAATTGTTTATCCCGTAAAATTTGTAAAACTGTCCTCAAGTGCTCCGCATGCTCGTTCTCATCACGAGAGTAAATCAATATATCATTAATAAAGACTACAAGAAATTTATCCAAATATGGCCGAAAGATGCGGTTCATCAAATCCATAAACACAACAGGGGCGGTGGTTAAACCAAAAGGCATAACTAAAAATTCATAGTGACCATACCTTGTCTGAAATGCGGTTTTTGGCACATCTGAGTCTTTGATTCTCAACTGGTAATAACCGGACCTCAAGTTTATCTTGGAAAACATAGTAGCTCCCTTCAATTGGTCAAACAAGTCGTCGATCCTTGGTAAGGGATATTTGTTATTTACGGTTACCTTATTAAGTTGCCGATAATCTATACATAACCTCATAGAACCATCTTTCTTTTTCACAAATAATACGGGAGCACCCCACGGAGAATAACTCGGTCTTACGAAACCTTTATCCGTCAAATCTTGCAACTGAGCCTTCAATTCTTTTAACTCGTTCGGAGCCATCCTATACGGAGCTATCGAAATAGGCGCAGTACCAGGGGCCAACTCAATACCAAATTCAATCTCTCTTACCGGAGGCAACCCAGGCAATTCTTTCGAAAATACATCTGGATACTCACATACTAGCGGCACTGATTCAATTCTTAACTCAGTCTCTTTGGCATTCATCACAAAGGCAAGGTAAGCGTCACAACCCTTTCTTATACATTTCTGAGCAATCATAGAAGAAATCACTACAGGCAAGCTATCTGATTCATCTGATTCAATCCGAAGAATATCACCACTTTCACATTTCAACTCAATAAATTTTCTTCCACAATTTACTACCACATCATGAATGGTCAACCAATCCATACCAAGTATTACATCAAATTCATCAAACGAAAAAAGCATAAGGTTAGCTGGAAAATAGTGACCTTTAATCATCAAAGGACAATTCTTACATACTTTGTCAACTAACACACATTTGCCTGGGGGATTTGACACTTTTATCACAAATTCTGTAGACTCTACAAGCATGTTCATATTAGTTACTAATTTTATACAAACATACGAGTGGGTAGATCCAGGATCAATTAAAGCAACAACTGGAGTATTATAGAGAGAAAATGTACCCGTAATCACATCAGGGGATGACGCCTCATCGCGAGCACGAATGGCATAAGTCCTCGCAGGCGCTCTACCCTCAGATCTTGCAGTCTGCTCTATAGGTGTATTCTTACTACTCGTTCCATTTCCTGGATTCCTCTATGGTCTCCCTCTAGTAGTATTACCCGATCTTGCACTATGAAATTTCTCTTTTTCACCCATCTCGGGACAATCTCTAATAAAATGGTCTTGGGATCCACACTTGAAACAAGCTCTCTCATTTTCCTGGCATTCACCGGGATGACGTCTACCACACTGTGAACATTCCAGTCTACTTGGTCGAGCATTACCAACACTAGCAATAGAAGTGGCCTGAACTTTAGAACCCGAGTACTGTTTACATTTACTTCTATTTGAGAACCCAACTGAAGCAGCTGATCGAGTAGTAAACTCTCTTGGTTTCTTGGATGAGGATTGAAATGACTCACCCAATTGTCTCTTCCTCGAGTCACGGGACTCAATTTAAGCCTTTCTTTTCTCTTTGGCCATTTCCTCGGCCTTGCAAGCTCTCTCTACTAACACAACAAATTCCTTCAGTTCTAGAATACCAACAAACAATCGAATGTCCTCATTTAGTCCATCCCCGAACCTCTTACACATGATGGCTTCAGTGGACACACACTCCCGAGCATATTTACTAAGCCTTACAAACTCACGTTCATATTTGGTTATAGACATTCGACCTTGTTTTAACTCAAGGAATTCCTTTCTTTTCGGATCGATAAACCTTTGGCTAATATACTTCTTTCGGAACTCTTCCTGGAAAAATTCCCAATTAACTTTCTCCCTTGGTACCACCAACACAAGTGTGTTCCACCACTGGTAAGCTGAATCTCTCAAGAGAGACACAACACATTTCATACACTCTTTGGGTGTGTAAGACAATTCATCAAATACCCTGATGGTATTTTCAAGCCAGAATTCTGCTCTTTTTGGATCATCATCTTTATTAGCCCGAAATTCCTCAACTCCTTGTTTCCAAATTCTATGAACCAGGGGCTTTTCCCTTCTTACTAATTCTACAACTTGGGGAGCTACATGGGTAGGCTGAGGAATAGGTGGGGGTGGAGGGGGTTGAACGTTCGGGTTCGTTCAAACAAACTCCGTATACCAAGCGTTCATCATATGGAAAAAAAAGGATTCCTTAGCCTCTTCTCCTCCTCTCAAATTCACAGTCATTGGTCTATTTTCATTTTTAGTTGGCACCGTCCCTTGGACGGGGGCCGGCATGTTACTTTCTACATCATCCGCCACTGCTTTGTCGGGATCCATTTACTATACAAAAACATATTTTAAATCGTTAGGAGTCGTCACACTATCATTATGTAAATACTTATACGTATGGCATGTATAGCTGGATTCATGCATACGCTAAGTTAGTCTGAGAATCGACTAAACCGTAGCTCTGATGCCACTAAATGTAACACCCCTTACCCGTATTCGACACTGAAATCGGGTACGAGGCATTACTGAACTTAACCTACTTAGATCATACAAAATCGACCATAAATTTCTTTTGAACTTTAAAACTCTTCATTCATAATCATATAGTTCCAATTACGGGCCTATGAGACCTGAAACAAACAAATAAAGCGAATCGAGACGGAACTGGAAACTTACAAACACTTAGAAAATTTTTACTCAAAACAGAGCCACACGCCCGTGTGAAAAGGTACACGCTCGTGTGGGCAGGCCGTATGGTCACACACGCCCATGTCCCTAGTCCGTGCGGATTTTATTTTTCATTTCGAACCTACAGGGGTTTTCACACGGCTTGGCACACGCCCGTATCTTAGCCCGTGTGTGAAAACCTTGACATTCTGTTTATGACGTCAGCAGACACTTAGGGACACACGGCCGAATCACACACCCGTGTGTTAGCCCGTGTGGTGAACTGAATTTTTCACAAATTAGATGTAGGGGACACACGGTGTAACAGTTCGGTTTAGACCTTAGTCGGAACAGTGGTTTTGGGACCATAAAACCGAGTTAGAAAAATATTTTAATATTATTTTCTATGTCTGCAGTATATGATTAAGCATGTGTTAAAGTTCTGTGAATTTATTTGTCCGTTTGTATGCTTAATTTGACATAAGGACTTAATTGTGAAAGATGCAAAATTTGCATGCTATATATTAAAAGTACTTATGTGTTATGTCTTAATAAATGTGAAGTCCTTATAATGCAATTTGACCATTAGAGAATGGATGGACATTAATGCCAAAGTTAGTGGAAATTTTTAATGCATTAATGAAGGTTAAAAATGTAAAATAGTAAATATGTTATTTGTAATAAAACAAAAGAAAGAATGAAAGTGGAGTGTTCATCTTCTTAGTGCCGAAAATCACAAAGAAAAAGAAGGGTTTGAACTCTTCAAACTTTCAGCTAGCTTGAAGCATAAATTAAGGTAAGTTTTGACTTCGGTTTTTGATAATTTCTACGTTTTTGTAATCGTTGCTTCGTGTTCTTAAAAACCCATGCCTCAATTTTGTGAATTGATGAATATTTTGAAATGTGCCATTGATGAATTCATGAGTTTTGTGATGTTATAAGATGAAATATGAAAGATATGTGTTTGATTAACATAGTTTGTCTTTGGAGTTTTGATGAATTTGAGCAATTTGGTTGTAATTGAGAAAATGATTATTTGAGGGACTAAATTGTAAAATAAATGCAATGTATGGACTCATATGAGCATGAGTAATATTTGGCTAAGCATGGGTATTTAGTGATTTTGTATATTTTGTAATTTTGTGAAATAAGGACTAAAATGTCAAAATGTGAAAATGTGTGGGCAAAATTTTAAATTACCCTAAATGTGTGTTCTTGGATTGAATTGAATGAGTTATTGAATAAATGGGTTAAATTTGAATATGTATAGATCAAGAACCGAAGAAAACAGACTTAGATCGTGGAAAGTTAAAAGTTGTCAAATAACCGAATTCGATCGAATATCCGAACCCGAGGTAAGTCGATATACAAATAAATGCATTTGAATTGAGTTAATTGTGCATATATGAAATTTAGCCTGTGTTGAATATGCTCGAGATGTTATGTACCTGGAATCCGAGATAGTATTGACAGTGTATCTATGTCCGTAGTCCCGTATGAACCTAGGAATAGATAGGGTAACGTATGTCATGACATAGGTGTTCGATATGTGATATCATGTAAGACCGCGTCTGGGACGTTGGCATTGATTCGAGATTTTGTGTAAGACCAAGTCTGGGACGTTGGCATCGATATGAGACTTACGTCTAAGACCATGTCTGGGACATTGGCATCGTATTGATTCGTGTAAGACCCTGTCTGGGACAGTTGCATCGATATCTGATTACATGTAAGACCATGTCTGGGACGTTGGAATTGTATAACTATTCCGAGCATTTCGAGTATCCTATTGGATTCTGAACGGTTCAACGGGCAAGTCCGAGAAATGAATGTCTATGTGTGATGTGTAAACGATTCAGGTACATATAAAAAGTACCCTATGTGTGTATAAAAGCTAAGTGTTTATATGAGCTTACTTAAGTGATTATGTGTATGGATTTGATGAGGTAACATGTGAGTATATGCTTGAATAATCTATGTGTACAAGTGATTCTTGAGTTGAGGAATGTGGTAAGCTATGGCTAAGCAAATGAGCTAAAGAATATGTGATACTTTTGCTATGAGAAACATTAATGTCGTTGTATTAATGTAGCTATGTGCAACTTATGCTAAGTTTATTTGTATATGGCTTACTAAGCTTTTGAAAGCTTACTTTGTGTGCGTTTACTCTGTTTTATAGATCGTCAAAGTTACTGAAGGCTCGGGACCGTCGAGGATTGTCATCACACTACTCAATCTTACTTTGGTACTATATGAAAGTGTATATAGCTAAATATGGCATGTATAGGCTAGTTGTTTTGGAGTATGTTTGAGACATGTGTAAATGGCCATGTAATGTGGCTAGATAAATGTTGGTAATATGCATGAGTGATTATGGTATGTGATGCATGTTTTGATATGATTCCATGGTTGTGAAATGGTTAAGGTAATAGTAAGCATGTTGATGCAATATGAGTATATATGTTTGATCAATAAAACAGTTATAGGAATGGTAAGATGTGGTTGATTTATGTTTGTTTTTACATGTGATTTAGTTGTGCAATTGGTATACAAATTGGCATGTTTAGAAATGAGATTGAGTATGATGATATGATGAACAATTTGATGTGTTTTGGTTGCCAATGAATGCATGGGATAACGCTTATATGTGCTAGTAGGAATGACCCAAGTGTGGGTGGCATTTTGGCCTTGAAAATGGCCTATAATTGCCCACACGGTTGAGCACACGGGCATGTGGCTCGACCGTGTCCCTCGTGGTTCCATTTCAAAATAAGTCAGGCTCGACCACGGGTGAGGCACACGGGCGTGTCCACGGCCGTGTGGACAAGTCAGTATGTATGCCCTGTTTTGATACGGCTTAGACACACAGGCGTGTCCGAGGCCGTGGGAGGCACACGACCTGCCCACACGGGCATGTGACCTCTGTAACTTAGAAAAAGTTTTAAATTTCTGAGAATTTCCGTATGTGTTCGGTTTAGTCCCGGCCCTATTCTAAAGCATGCTTAAGGTCACGTTGACCTATTTAAGGGACACTTTGATCTGATTGGTTGAGTTATATTATGAAATGTCCGTAAAAGATTTCATTTGTCCAGTAATGCCTCTCAACCCTAATCCGGTGACGGAAATGGGTTAGGGGTGTTACATTTGGTTGGTATTAGAGCGACGGTTTAGCCGATTCTCGGACTAACGTAGTGTGTGAGAGTATAGCTATACATGCCATATATCTGAACTGTGATAGTGTTATGAATCCTGACGAGTAAAATATGTTTTTCGTATAGTAATGGATCCCGAAAGAGCCGTAGCTAATAACGTTGAAAGCAATGCGCCTGCTCCCGCTCAAGGGACAGTGCCCTCTGATTCGAGACCGGCTACGAGCTGTCAAGAGGGAGAAGCTAAACAAGCTTTCTTCCAAATGATGAATGAGTGGTTCACTCAGTTTGTAAGAAATAATCCGGCTGTTTCACAACCTCCGCCCCCACCTAATCCCCCTCAGACTTCAGTTGTGCCTCCGGTTACGAATTTGAATCTGTTAAATAAGCCTCCGATCGACAAAATCCGTAAATATGGGGCTGAAGAGTTCAGGGCCACTAATGATGACAATGCTGAAAAAGCCGAGTTTTGGTTAGAAAACATAATTCGAGTATTTGATGAGATGTCTTTGACTCTAGAAGAAAGTATTAAATGTGTTGTATCTTTGTTACGAGACGCGGCTTATCAGTGGTGGAAAACTTTGATTTCTGTTGTTTCGAAAGAGCGGGTCACATGGGATTTCTTTCAGATTGAGTTTCGGAAGAAATATATTAGTCAGAGATTCATTGATCAGAAACGAAAGGAATTCTTGGAATTAAAATAGGGCTGCATGTCTGTCACTGAATACGAACGAGAGTTCGTGAGACTAAGTCAGTATACTCGGGAATGTGTATCAACGGAAACGATAATGTGTAAGAGATTTGAAGATGGGCTTAACGAAGATATTCGTTTGCTAGTTGGGATCCTAGAGATAAAAGATTTTGTTGCGCTTGTTGACCGAGTGTGTAAAGCTGAGGCACTCGGGAAAGACAAAAGAAATGTAACAGCCCGATTTAGGGGCTAGACGGAATAGTGATCTCAGAATCACTAAATCGAGGTTAGAGAAAATTATTTTAATGATATGTTATGTGTTATAACATGTTTATAAGGATGCATGAAAATTTTGGTGCCTTAATTTTAGCGATTTCTAGCTAAATTGTGAAAAAGGACTAAATCGCATAAAGTGCGAAAGTTATATTTTATTTCCTAGAGGTGTCAAATAGCTATGGATCATTAATTAGAGGCCCCAAATGTGCAATTTGGCCATGTTTTAAGTGAGTTGGCTGGCCATGTGACTTAGGGGACAAGAGTACTTAATTTTGGTCAAAATTGGTGGAAATTAGGTTGAAAAATGAATAAAATAAGATGAATAAGCAAAAAGCTATCATCTTTTTATTTTCTCCTCTTCTTCCACCAAAAAACACAAGCAAGAATGGGGTTCTTGAATCTGAAAATTTCAGCAAGCTTCTCTTCACTCAAGTAAGTGATTTTGATGGTTTTAGTTGAAAATTTTTGTATTTTTGAGACCCCTAAAGCTTAAGCTTTCTAAAGAGGGGTGAAACACCCCAAACCCGGCCCACAAGCCCCAACTGGATCTGGTATGCTTCTTAAGAAAAATTTGTTTTGTCGTTTTGTAAAATGATGTGATTTTATGGTAAAGAATAGATTTGAAGTACGAACCTGTTAAAAATCGTTTTGAAATTTAAATTTGTTTATATATATAATCATCAAAATCTATGTTTTTAATAAAAATTATTTTTATCAAAAGAAGATCCAATTTTATGAATTATTAATATTTTGAAAACCATAAGTATTTAGATGTCAAAACATTTCCATACGATTATCGAAATATTTAATTATTTAGTTGAAATTGATCGTAGCAGAATATAAATTAAAACGTAAAAGTAACATAGCTAATGGCGACCTTATTACAAAAACATATCCCAAATTAAATCCCAAAATATATAAGAAAACGTAGTAAGTTTAATATAAAGGAAAAACCCAATTTACTGAGTTGAGCAATGGCCACCACGTCGTCCTTGCTAACCCGGTCCAAATCATTGAGTATCACCTGAAAAGATATCCCACTGAAGGGTGAGTCAACAGACTCAATGTGTAACAGTACACTAAAAACCCAATCGATCATAGCAATAAAGCCCATTTAAAATCACATTTAGCCATAAGCCCATAATATAGCAAATCAGATAATCACATGTACATATAAAATGAAATGCAATCCCGAACCCAACTTAGATATCCATCCGCTACACACCACCCGTACCTACCAATCACACCGTGGGGATTACTAAATCGACCCTCCATCCGCTACACACCATCGAAGGCGATTCTGCTGCGATCAACATGCACATCGCCCTTATAATCGTGGCATAGCCACCGGATAATTGTGACAGAGTCACCGGATTCATAATATCGTGACCGAAGTCACCGGATTCATAATATCGTGACCAAAGTCACCGGATAATGTGGTAAAACCACGGAACACTTCCCCTTTCATTATTACCCATATGCCCATGCAATAACATATTATTTGATTATCATGCCATATGCCCCATTATCATATCGAATCGGACACATTTCATATTATGCATATAGCATTATTAGCGATGTAAATATTATGCCTTGTACATTATATCAAAATCATAATCAAATATCGAATATGTTTCATATTAGAATCATACATAGTATGGAAGGAATAACATACCTCAATTCACCGTACCATTGAATGGTACCGAAGCCATAAACATTTATATTTCTTTATAAACACATTTTTATCAATAAAGCTATTGATCTATTAGAAGTTTAGCATAAGTTACACACCTTGCAAACACGAAAAGCGATATAATACTTAAGATTCCCGACCCTTGCCTACAACGTCGATAGCACCTACATAACACTATGTGAGAAATCGATTATCACTAAAAAGATATGGCCTTTGGCCGAATTTCATCATCTCCTTACCTTGGATTATTCAAATCCCGAATGATTCCCCCTAAACGTTGGCTACAAAGAAACCCCGAACTTTCCTTCAAGTTTCGGCCAAAGATAATAAAAGGGATTAGATTCCTAGATTCGGCTAATCCAAAAGAAAAGAAAGAAAATGATTGATAGATAATCCTTACCAGAACACGTAGATTGAATCACCCTTACTTGAACTATAAAGGGATTCGACCTTAACAATTAAAAAGAAAAGAAATGGTGATTTCGGCTTTAACAAAAGAGAAGAGAAAAGATGGTGGAAATAGAGAATGGTTTCGGCTAAGAGAAAGAAGGAGAAAAGAGAAAGAGAAAGAAAAAGAAAAAGAGAATATGAGATATGCCCTTGGTGCTACGATGATTCGCACTAGAGAGGAAGAAAAGAAATGTGAAATGTCTTCTAAACTTTTGGTAATGGTCAAGTAAGAAAGGATGAAAGAAAAATGCCTTCAAAAGTGGTAATATTTTGGTACCAAAAATAGAGAAAAGCTTGAAAGAAAAAAAAAGAAAAAGAGTACCAATTTGGTCAAGATATGATAGCCAAAACAAAACAAAGTTTTCACCTAATGCAAATGACCATTTCGGCTAGGAAGAAAAATTTGGAGAAAAGGGAAAATATGCACAAATTGTTAAGATTTTGGTCAACTAACACCCCCTAATCCCATACAACATTCGGCCAACTCACAAGCCAACACAATCCCCCTTTTTCCTCCTCATTTCTTCCCTATCATCCCCTTAATCACTATCACCATTAAACCAACCCCCTTAGCCCCTTATGCCGTCTAGGTTCATGGTCAAATGACCATGGAAAAGCTTCCAAAACATCATCCACTCTTCAAGCCTTTTGTCCCCTAAACCTTCCTTAACAACTTGATTCCTTACCATAACTACTAACTTGCCTTTTCCCTTTGGTCTACTATCCAAAAAAAACAAAAGAAGAGTCCATCTAAACAAGATAAGGTTTGACCGACACTATAGGAAAGAGAACAAAAATTAAAATTCCTTCCAATTGCTAGCTAAGGGATTCGAACCTCTACCCTCATGCATTCACCCATGCGCCATCACCACTTTACTAATTGACTTGTCTTGTGATTAAACCTCAAATTAATTCTCTTAAGGCCAAACTTGCTTAGCTCCCCTTCTAAAACTAAAAATCTAATATTTTTTGAAAGCATTCTCCTATATTCTAAAATTCTTGAATTCCCTAAAACTCATACAAAGAGCACACAACAAAACAATGCACACATTCAAGCGAAAAATTTCATAACCCCTAAATCCTGGATATTACAAGGAGACTATTATGCAATATGGTTGAAAGTCTAGGGACTTGCCATGATAGAGTTCATGTTGTTTGTTGAGTTTTTATGGAAGAAAATGAATGATAGGATGATGAGAAACAACTTTTGTGAAAGGTGTTGTCAAGAAAACACCTAATTGGGACTAAAATGCAAAAGTGGTAATTTGTTCATTTAAGCATGAAATTGATGGAATTGAGTATAGTTGTAAGAGGATTAAATGTTCAGCTAGGCTTGTGTAACAGGAAAATGTGATGAAAATTTATTTACGAGCCTAGGGGTAAAATTGTAAATTTGCCAAAGTGTAGGGGCAAAATAGTCATTTTTGCCTAAGTGTAGATTATGATGTATTATGATTGTAAGTGATTAAATGAGTGAAATTCTATTGTTCTAGATCGACGAGAAGAGATACGGACCTAGAACGGGAGAAAAGAGAAATGTGGACAAATAGATTTTCTTCTACCCTTTTCGGTATCGAGGTAAGTTCATGTGCGAATGTTGCGGTTATATATGAGCTTATTTAGTATTCCAATGTTGTATGGAATGTAGGTTACTATATGAATGTATGAAATGTCTCTTGATGAGATATCAATGAAATTGAATTTAGAATAAGGGGAAAAAGTATATAGCACGATAGGAAGATGGTTAAAGTCTCGAGTAAGACCATATTTGATTATGGCCTTGGTGTAAGAGTTCGTATAAGACCATGTCGAGGACATGGCATCGATATGTTATTATGTGTGAGACCCTATTGGGGTATGATGTCAATAGGAACTATGTGTATGAGACTCGAGAGAGTTAGTTAACAATTTGAAGGTAGGTGGTTGTACCACGAGAAGTACAAGTAAATGTTAGAACTAAATTGAGATTTATTCAATATCTGATGAACCCTAGTGGGATATGTGTTATTATTGCACCTTAGTTGCATGAGATAGATTTGTTGATGTATTATGTGGATGCTAATTAGAATCGTAGAAAGTTAAGTGAGAATGGTAATGAGTGAAGATGTTTACAGGTGAACGTTTGAATTAGAGAAAATGAGTGTGGATAAGTATTTGTGAATGTATATTATCGGGTGTGGGGTGTATGCGTTACCACGATATATTATTAATTGATGGGTCGTGTGTGCGATATCATCAACTATATTATTATCGGTGCTGTGTGTGCATTACCACGATTAATTAGTAATTGATGGGTCGTGTGCGATACCATCAACTATATTATTATCGGTGGTGGGTGTGTGCGTTACACACGATTAATTAGTAATTGATGGGCTGTGTGCGATACCATCAACTATATTATTATCGGTGGGTGTGTGCGTTACCACCTGATTAATTAGTAACCGATGGGATGTGTGCGATACCATCGCTTATAAATGATTGGTGAGCTAAGTGCGAAATCACCATTAGTATAAGCGATTGGTGGAAATTTGAGTGCGATACCACCCTATAAGAGACTTAATGGTGGGCTAAGTACGTAACCACCGAGAGATTTTTAGTATGAATGGTTTATTGAGAATGCATTATGTGTTGTTTTATATGATCTTGTGATGATCAGTGCAGGGTGTATGCTAAACAAACGAGCGAATTGGCTTGTGGCATGGTAAGTTAATGAATGCTAGCATTAAGCCCGAGATATGGTTAGAATGTGGTAAGAGACGAAATGAGTAAGCATTATGAATGATTGAACAGGTAACTGTGAGTTCAAGAGTAAAGCTCATTCTAATATCTTGTGATTGAGTATAAGCATATGAATATTGATAGTTGATTCTTATTTGCGTATGAACTTACTAAGCCTTATTGCTTACTCCTTTTCTTTTTCCCATCTCTTATAGGATATTTTATCTAGCTCGGGTTGGAGGCCGTCGGAGATGTTTTCACACTATCGAGGAGACACTTGGTATGAGGTATCAAGTCATTATGAGTTATGGCATGTATAGGGCTAGTACATGAGGTTGATTAAGTCATTGTTATTGTGCCAAATGTGTTGGCCTAAATGAGTTATGGGATAATTGTATAATGCCATAGTTGTTGGCTATTAGGTTATATGAAAAGATGTATTCATCTATGTGGGATGGCAATTCAATTTGAGTGATTATGAATGTGATGGATGAGTATAAGTTGTGTAAGCTATAGGGATGCAAAGAGCTTGGCAAATAGCCTTGTTCTGGTTCCCATGGGTAGGCACTCGGGCGTGTGTCTAGGCCGTGTGAAGTCTGCACTTTAAAATTTGAATTGGAATGGTCATACGGTTAAAGCACACGGGCATGCCGAGGCCGTGTTGAATAAGTCAGAATACTAAGGTATGGCACACGGTTTAGGCCCACGGGCGTGTCAAAACTGTGTGTGATTAGTCAGTGTCAACCACGGGTGAAAGGCACGGACGTGTGATAGGGTACACAGGCGTGTTCCCAAAATGCATGGGCGTGTGCCTTAAGCGTGGGCAAATTGGTAGAATATTGGGTTTTTAGGCACGGTCTGGGGACATGGGCGTGTGTGCCTATGCACGGGCGTGTCTAATCTTACACGGGCGTGTAAGACCTGTCTGGAAGAGAAAAAATTTAAGGTTGGAAAAAGTTCCGGATTAGTCTCGAGAGCCTTCGTATGTATGAGTGAGGTCTCGTAAATCGAGGCAGAGGGTATAGAGAGTAATTATGTTGAGCCTATATGGCGATCAAGTGGTTTGAGTTCGGTAACGCCTCGAGCCCGGTTCCTGGCGTAGAACTCGGGTAAGGGGTGTTACAAGAAAAGCTGAGTCTGAAGCCAGAGATGTGAGAAAGAGATTTTTGAGCAAATCATTTCAGTCTGCTTCGAAGAAATTCTGGGATGAGCATAGCCGTTCAAAGGCTAATGTGGGACATTCGAGTAGAGATCGAGCTAGATCACAGTTGAGCTCCAAAGCTCCAGTAACATCAATGGCTAGTGTTGGAAATGTCAGATTCGAGCGACCAAAATGTAAGCATTGTGGTAAAAGACATCTGGGAAGTTGTAGATTTAATGATAGAGCTTGTTTTAGATGTGGATCGTTAGATCATTTCATCCGTGATTGCCCAGAGTCTGTTGAGCAAGAGATCGCTCAGAATCTGAGATCTAATAATGCTCTAGCGAGAGGTAGACCTTCTCGAAATGCAAGAAACGTCAGTGGTAGATAGAGAATTACGAAGGACACTGTTGCGAGATCTAAAGCTAGAGCGCCTGCTAGAGCGTATGCCATCCGAGCTCGTGAGGAAGCTTCATCTCCGGATGTTATAATAGGTACATTTACTCTTTATGATACTTCTGTGATTGCATTGATAGACCCTGGTTCTACACATTCGTATATATGCATGAACTTAGTATCCAGTAAGACTTTGCCTGTAGAGTCTACTGAATTTGTTATTAGAGTATCAAACCCCTTAGGTAAAAGTGTCCTAGTTGATAAAGTATGCAAGAACTGTCCGTTGATGTTCAGAGATATTTGTTTTCCGGCTGATCTGATGCTATTACCTTTTGATGACTTCGATATAATTTTGGGTATGGACTGGTTGACATTACACGATGCTATTGTGAATTGCAAAAGAAAGACCATTGATTTGAGATGTCAGAATGATGAAATAGTTTGGGTTGAGTCTAATGATTTGACTGGGTTACCTGCTGTGATATCTGTATTGAAAGCTCAGAATTGTTTGAGAAAGGGTTATGAAGCTTATTTTGCTTATTTAATTGACTCGAAAGCATCTGAAAAGAAAGTTGAGTTAGTGCCAGTTGTCTGTGAATTCTCTGATGTGTTTCCTGAAGAACTACCGGGATTGCCTCCGATACGTGAAGTTGAATTTGGTATTGATCTGTTGCCTGGTACAACTCCTATTTCGATAGCTCCGTATAGAATGGCACCAACAAAACTGAAAGAATTGAAGTCACAGTTGCAAGAGTTGACTGACAGAGGGTTTACAAGACCGAGTTTCTCACCTTGGGGTGCTCCTGTTCTGTTTGTGAAAAAGAAAGATGGCACGATGAGAATGTGCATTGATTACCGTTAGTTGAACAAGGTAACTATAAAGAACAAATATCCTCTACCGAGAATTGATGATTTATTTGATCAGCTTAAAGGAGCCATTGTGTTTTCAAAGATAGATCTGAGATCAGGATACTACCAGTTGCAAGTAAAAGATTCAGACATTTTGAAAACTGCTTTCAGAATGAGGTACGGGCATTATGAGTTTTTAGTTATGCCTTTCGGACTAACGAATGCTCCTGCTATTTTTATGGATTTGATGAACAGAATTTTTAGACCGTACCTAGATCGATTTGTTGTTGTATTTATTGATGACATCTTGATTTATTCATGTGATGAAATTGAGCATGCTAAGCATTTGAGAATTGTTTTGCAAACTCTGCGAGATAAGCAATTGTATGCAAAGTTCAATAAATGTGAATTTTGGTTGCGTGAAGTTAGTTTTCTAGGACATATTGTGTCAGCATCTGGTATACGGGTTGATCCGAGCAAGATATCAGTTATTTTGGAATGGAAGCCTCCGAAGAATGTGTCTGAAGTCTGTAGTTTTCTGGGACTAGCTGGTTATTATCGTCGGTTTGTAATCAATGATAGCTACTCCATTGACTAAATTGCTTCAGAAAGATGTGAGGTTTGAATGGTCTGATAAATGTCAGAAAAGCATTGATCAGTTGAAAGCCCTTTTGACCGAAGCTCTAGTTTTGACATAGCCAGAAACGGGTAAAGAATTTGCGATATATAGTGATGGTTCATTAAATGGTCTGGGATGTGTTTTGATGCAGGAAGGCAAAGTTATAGCTTATGCCTCGAGACAACTGAAACCACACGAAAAGAACTATCCGACACACGATCTTGAGCTAGCTGCGATTGTGTTCGCATTAAAGATTTGGCGCCATTATATTTTCGATGAGAAATGGCATGTGTTTTCAGATCATAAAAGTCTGAAATATTTGATGACCCAAAAAGATTTGAATCTGCGACAGAGAAGATGGTTAGAGTTGTTGAAAGACTATGAACTTGTGATAGATTATCATCCAGGTAAAGCAAATGTCGTTGCCGATGCATTGAGTCAGAAATCATTGTTTGCATTGTGTGCTATGAATGCTCATTTAGACTTGTCTGATGATGGTTCGGTGTTAGCTGAATTAAAAGCAAAACCGTTGTTTTTACAACAAATATGTGATGTTCAGAAAGTGGATAATGAAATGTTAGCGAAACGAGCTCAGTGTGATTTGAACTCTGATTCTGAATTTCGAGTTGATGTTGATGATTGCTTGAGGTTTCGAGATCGAATTTGTGTTCTGAGAAACCCTGAGTTAATTCAGTTGATTTTGAATAAAGCTCATAATAGTCGTCTATTTGTTCATCCGGGTAGTACAAAGATGTACCATGATCTGAAGCAACATTATTGGTGGTCTGGAATGAAAAGGGATATCTCTAATTTTGTGTCGAAATGTTTAGTATGCCAGCAAGTTAAAGCTAAACATCAGGTTCCATCTGGTTTGCTACAACCGATTCTGATTCCCGAGTGGAAATGGGATAGAGTGACGATGGACTTTGTTTCTGGATTACCTTTGACTCCGAGAAAGAAAGATGCAATTTGGGTCGTAGTTGATCGATTAACGAAATCTGCCCATTTTATTCTGGTACGATCTGATTATTCACTTGATAAACTAGCTGAGCTTTACATTTCTAATATTGTGAGATTGCACGGAGTGCCGTTGTCTATTATGTCTGATAGAGATCCGAGATTTACGTCACGATTCTAGAAGAAACTGCAAGAAGCCCTAGGTACTAAATTGCATTTTAGTACAGTATTTCATCCACAGACGGATGGTCAGTCTGAACGGATTATTCAGATACTCGAAGATATGTTGAGATGTTGCATTCTTGAGTTTGACGATACGTGGGAACAATACCTGCCATTGATTGAATTTGCGTATAATAATAGTTTTCAGTCGAGCATCAAAATGGCACCTTATGAAGCTTTGTATGGACGCAAATGTCGAACACCTCTGTATTGGACTGAGCTCAGTGAAAGTAAGATACACGGGGTCGATTTGATAAAAGACACTGAACAGAAAGTGAAAGTAATCCGTGACAGTCTGAAAGCAACGTCTGATCGTCAGAAGTCCTATGCAGACTTGAAACGAAAAGATATAGAATTTGAGATTGGTGACAAAGTGTTCTTAAAAGTGTCTCCGTGGAAGAAAGTACTCCGATTCGGACATAAAGGCAAGTTGAGTCCGAGGTTCATCGGACCGTATGAGATCATCGAGCGTGTTGGACCTGTTGCGTACAGATTGTTGTTGCCCTCTGAGTTGGAAAAGATGCATAATGTATTTCACGTGTCAATGCTTCGTCGAACAGATCTGATCCGTCACATGTGATTACTCCGTCTGAAATTGAAATCTGATTTGATATGACTTATGATGAGGAACTGATCTGTATCTTATCTCGTGAAGTGAAAGAGTTGAGAAACAAGAGAATTCCGTTAGTTAAAGTGTTGTGGCATCGACACGGAGTGGAAGAGGCTATGTGGGAGCCTGAAGATGCAATGAGACAACAATATCCGAACCTGTTTAACGATAAGATTTTCGGGGACAAAAATCCCTAAGGGGGGAGAACTGTAACAGTTCGATTTAGACCCTAGTCGGAACAGCGATTTTGGGACCACAAAACCGAGTTAGAAAAATATTTTAATATTATTTTCTGTGTCTACAGTATATGATTAAGCATGTGTTAAAGTTCTATGAATTTATTTGTCCGTTTGTATGCTTAATTTGACATAAGGACTTAATTGTGAAAGATACAAAATTTGCATGCTATATGTTAAAAGTACTTATGTGTTATGTCTTAATAAATGTGAAGTCCTTATAATGCAATTTGACCATTAGAGAATGGATGGACATTAATGCCAAAGTTAGTGGAAATTTTTAATGCATTAATGAAGGTTAAAAATGTAAAATAGTAAAAATGTTATTTGTAATAAAACAAAAGAAAGAATGAAAGTGGAGTGTTCATCTTCTTAGTGCCGAAAATCACAAAGAAAAAGAAGGGTTTGAACTCTTCAAACTTTCGGCAAGCTTGAAGCATAAATTAAGGTAAGTTTTGACTTCAGTTTTTGATAATTTCTACGTTTTTGTAATCGTTGCTTCGTGTTCTTCAAAACCCATGCCTCAATTTTGTGAATTTATGAATATTTTGAAATGTGTCATTGATGAATTCATGAGTTTTGTGATGTTAGAAGATGAAATATGAAAGATATGTGTTTGATTAACATAGTTTGTCTTTGGAGTTTTGATGAATTTGAGCAATTTGGTTGTAATTGGAAAATGATTATTTGAGGGACTAAATTGTGAAATAAATGAAATGTATGGACTCATATGAGCATGAGTAATATTCGGCTAAGCATGGGTATTTAGTGATTTTTTGTATTTTGTAATTTTGTGAAATAGGGACTAAAATTTCTAAATGTGAAAATGTGTGGGCTAAATTGTAAATTGCCCTAAATGTGTGTTCTTTGATTGAATTGAATCAGTTATTGAATAAATGGGTTAAATTTGAATATGTATAGATCAAGAACAGAAGAAAACGGACTTAGATCATGGAAAGTCAAAAGTTGTCGAATAACCGAATCCGATCGAATATCCGAATCCAAGGTAAGTCGATATACAAATAAAAGCATTTGAATTGAGTTAATTGTGCATATATGAAATTTAGCCTGTGTTGAATATGCTCGAGATGTTATGTACCTGGAATTCGAGATAGTATTGACAATGTATCTATGTCCGAGAAGTCCCGTATGAACCTAGGAATAGATAGGGTAACGTATGTCATGACATAGGTGTTCGATATGTGATATCATGTAAGACCACGTCTGGGACATTGGCATTGATTCGAGATTTTTTGTAAGACTACGTCTGGGACGTTGGCATCGATACGAGATTTACGTGTAAGACCATGTCTGGGACATTGGCATCGTATTGATTCGTGTAAGACCCTGGCTGGGACAGTGGCATCGATATCTGATTACATGTAAGACCACGTCTGGGACGTTGGCATTGTACGAATATTCCGAGCATTTCAAGTATCCTATTGGATTCCGAACGGTTCAACGGGCAAGTCCAAGAAATGAATGTCTATGTGAGATGTGTAAACAATTCAGGTACGTATAAAAAGTACACTATGTGTGTATGAAAGGTAAGTGTTTATATGAGCTTACTTAAGTGATTATGTGTATGGATTTGATGAGGTAACATGTGAATATATGCTTGAATAATCTATGTGTATAAGTGATTCTTGAGTTGAGGAATGTGGTAAGCTATGGCTAAGAAAATGAGCTAAAGAATATGTGATACTTTTGCTATGAGAAACATTAATGTCGTTGTATTAATGTAGCTATGTGCAACTTATGCTAAGTTTATTTGTATATGGCTTACTAAGCTTTTGAAAGCTTACTTTGTGTGTGTTTACTCTGTTTTATAGATCGTCAAAGTTACTGAAGGCTCGGGGACTGTCAAGGATTGTCATCACACTACTCAATCTTACTTTGGTACTTTATGAAAGTGTATATATCTAAATATGGCATGTATAGGCTAGTTGTTTTGGAGTATGTTTGAGACATGTGTAAATGGCCACGTAATGTGGCTAGATAAATGTTGGTAATATGCATGAGTGATTATGGTATATGATGCATGTTTTTATATGATTCCATGGTTGTGAAATGGTTAAGGTAATAGTAAGCATGTTGATGCAATATGAGTATATATGTTTGATCAATAAAACAGTTATAGGAATGGTAAGATGTGGTTGGTTTATGTTTGTTTCTACAAGTGATTTAGTTGTGCAATTGGTATACAAATTGGCATGTTTAGAAATGAGATTGAGTATGATGATATGGTGAACAATTTGACGTGTTTTGGTTGCCAATGAATGCATGGGATAATGCTTATATGTGCTAGTAGGAATGACCCAAGTGTGGGTGGCATTTTGGCCTTGAAAATGGCCTATAATTGCCCACATGGTTGAGCACACGGGCGTGTGGCTCGACTGTGTCCCTCGTGGTTCCATTTCAAAACAAGTCAGGCTCGACCACGGGTGAGGCACACGGGTGTGTCCACGGCCTTGTGGACAAGTCAGTATGTATGCCCTGTTTTGACACAACTTAGACACACGGGGGTGTCTGAGGCCGTGGGAGGCACACGGCCTGCCCACACGGGCGTGTGACCTTTGTAACTTAGAAAAAGGTTTAAATTTCTGAGAATTTCCGTATGTGTTCGGTTTAGTCCCGGCCCTATTCTAAAGCATGCTTAAGGTCACGTTGACCTATTTAAGGGACACTTTGATCTGATTGGTTGAGTTATATTATGAAATGTCCGTAAAAGATTCTGTTTGTCCGGTAATGCCTCTCAACCCTAATCCGGTGACGAAAACGGGTTAGGGGTGTTACACACGGCCAGGCTACACGCCCATGAGGCAGACCGTGTGTCACACACGGCCTAGACACACGCCCGTGTGTTTACCCGTGTGGACAATTATAAGGCTATTTACCAAGCCATTTGCCACCCTGAAATGCAACCACACTTATTCCATTTCTAGCAATACATAGCACAAAAATAATGCACCTCTAATATTCACAATCAAGACATCCACACCATAAATTCACACTGCGTTCATCATGCATATACTTCACACTTTACTCATTCAATTGCACAAGCTTACACTTCATCCAATTCCAATGGCCAATTACAAAATGAAATAAGAAACATTAATAGCCAACACCTTGCTAACCAATATGACATATAACAAAATAACCAAGTTCCTATACATGCCATACCCAAAATAATCAAACTTTACTATACCCAAAAGAATTGCCTGATAGTGTGAATCGAGCTCCGACGTCCTTCGATCCCCGAGCTAGCTTAGCGATACTACAAGAAAAAGGAAAAGATAGGGAGTAAGCATAAAGCTTAGTAAGTTTGCATGTAATAGATAACAACATAAAATATTGAAATAGTATCCACATATTACATAATGGATTAACACAAAATTTTCAAGTAACATTGACATGGCTTACTCATGCTCACTCTTACCAATCACATATCACATACCAGACTCATTTCTCGTGAGTTTCGCATAAGTACCTGTATCACTTCATTATATAACTTTTGCCCTCTTTTCATCTTTAACATAAACTTTATTACCTTACCCCGTTGAACCATTTGGCATATCGAGGGATTCTCGGAAATTGTCACCCACATAGTAAGATGCCAATGCCATATCCCAGGTATGGTCTTACATGGGATCACATGTCGATGCCGATGCCATATCCCAGATGTGGTCTTATACGGGATCTCATATTGATGTCGACGCCATATCCCAGATATGGTCTTACACGAGATCTTATGTCGATGCCATGTCCCAGACATGGTCTTACACGATTTCATACCGAAGCCAGGTCCCAGACGTGGTCTTACACGGAATCACTATTCGATGCTGATGCCATATCTCAGATATGGTCTTACACGGGATCTCAATTTGGTGCCGAGGCCATATCCCAGATATGGTCTTATACGGGACCTTATTAATTTAATGTCGTGACAAGAGTATCCTTTTTATTTCTAAGGTTCAACCGGGACTTCGACATAATAAAACTTCATCATATTTTCATCGGAATCTCATTAACCAATTTCATAGAAAGAATATACACATCTCATGTAATATCAAGTATTTAAAATCATAATAACATGATGTTGATTTATTACACACAAACTTACATCGGTACCAAAATATAGATAGTTGTTCAATTTAGTCCACCATCTTGTTCTTTCCTCGATTTAGGTCTGGACTTCGTGTTTCTTGATCTATAATGACAAATTTCACTTATTTAATCATCACATTGACTAAAACAGCCCATGAATCATATTTTGGCAAAAATTATAATTTTGCCCCTAAACTTTCACATATTTACAAAATGGTCCCTAGGCTCGTATGATGAAATGTGTTCATTTTTCTCACACTCAAGCCTAGCCGATTCATACCCTCTCTTACAGTAGCCCAAGATTTCAACTATTTTACATTCTATACACATTTTATTTCATCTTTTGCAAATAGGTCCTTTTTATCAATTTCACCAAAAATTATCTAGCAAAAGTTGTTTATCACACTTCAAACTTTCATATTCTACCACTAGACATCACAATATGTGTATGTCATCCATGGGTAAAATTTTAAACACAAACCCTAGCTCAAAATAGTTATAGAAATAGCTAAATCGAGCTACGGGGATTTCAAAAATACGAAGAACATAAAAAACGGGGCTATGAGGTACTTACAATCAAGCTTGAAAGTAGAGCAAAACCCTAGCTATGGCTCCTTAAAATTTTCGACAATGGGGAAGGAAGATGGACACCAATTTTGTCTTCTTTTCCCCTTTTTATTAATTTATTAATCAAATGACTAAAATGCCCTTAAGGCCCTTCCTTGAGATTTTTCCCTTCCATGTCCATTTTTGTCCATCATGAGATATAATGGCCTAATTACTAAATAAGGACCTCTAATAAATTTTCTAATGCTATCTCAAACTTAAAACTTCTAGAATCTCATTTTTATCAATTTTTGCAATTTAGTCCTAAAAGATAAATTGATCACTAAATCATAAAATTTCTTCATGAAATTTTCTCACAACCATGCAAACATATCATAAACCTCATAAAAAACATAAAACATATATTTCTACTTCGGATTTGTGGTCTCGCAACCACTATTCTGACTAGGCCCTAGATCGGGCTGTTACATTCCTCGCACCTATGTTTGAGTTTTATGAAACATGCTCTTCTGATGAGAAGCCTCATTGTCGTGCCAGCATTAGCACTATCAACTATGAGCCCATTTATGCTCCATCCCTTGATAGCATAACCTTTGTAAACTTGAAGCCTTAGTTGTACTTCAACTCGAAACGGTATAATCACCATCAACTTGGGCCTCGAGTTAGAAAACGATCTCACCTTCTTAGGTGATGGCGCCATACTCACACGACAGGTGAAATTTGTAGGTTACTAAGCTCAATGACATCACCGTGAATCCAAACACAACTTAAAACTATGACTACTTCTCCCTCAAAGTGAGAGGGAGATAAATATTTAAACCCGACAATTTCAACACAAAAGAAGAAGAAAAAACAATTTAGAGGAGATTAAGATATGGTGAGTAGGGAATGAAGAAATAGCGTTTATATGGGGGATGATGCGGGGCATAAATGGGAGAAAATTTTATCCTAAGAATCCCGGGTTACAGGGCTCAAAAGCAATCAAATTGGGGTGGTTGAAATGGCTAAAAAGAAAACACTCCCTATAAGGGGCGTTTTCCACTGACATGGCAGACATGTGGCTTGAAAACATGTCTTGTAGTAAACGTTTTCACTGCAATGTTAGATGAAAACACCCCTTGCAAGGGGCATTTTCTCTCTGGCTATTTCAACCACCCCAGCTTGATTGCTTCTGAGCCCATACAACCCCGAATTCCCAAGATAAACTTGATTAAGGAAAATGTAGAAATCGCACGTGTAGAACTCGCACACCAGAGTTAATATTAGTTATTAAAGTGTAGAAAAGATAATTAAAACACTAACTCATGCAGTGAAAGCACTAACTTATTCATTTATTCATTATTTTTTTCTTATAAAGTACGGGTGAGCAATCGATCGAATCAATTGAAAAAATTTTAGGTTAATCGAGTTGACGAGTCCTATTTTATCATCCTAACTCGACTTGAATTTTTTTCAAATCAAGTCGAGTGAAATGAAATTCGAGTCGAATTGAGTAAATTTTTCGGGATAAATTAAAAAATTAAACATGTCAAATTAAAATCTTGTGCCAATATAAATAATTCCATGTTAGCGTACATAAATTCAAAACCATATATATTTGAAAAGCGTTTCAAAGCAAAATAAAAAAAAAATACTTTAGTATGATAAACTTGAATCGTTAATTAACTTAGTTAGGTCCCCAAAATTTTTATTCTAGAAAGTTTTTAATTTTTTAAACTTTCTTTATATTTTTTTTTGAATTTTTTATAATTTATATATATAAACTGTTATTTGAACTATTCGAGTTATTCGAATTGTAAAATTCAACTCGATTCTTTGCTTTTTGAAAATATTGTACTTAAAAATTGGACGAAGAAAAACTTAAATGAAAAAGTAACATAAAAAGTTATAAATTTTAAACTCACAACTTGGTTGTGTACAAATCAAACCAATTTAATAAATTTGTTTCGTACATTGTAAATAAGTGTACATTTCAGATGTAAAACAAAGTATATAGAAAATTACAAAATTACAAAATAATGTAATCATCAGCGTCCTAAATGTGTGCCACAACCGGGTGGGTGTCGGGCATGCCTAGGGTTTCGTCGCACTATTTGATTTGGTGGCTCCTCGTCGACTTTGGATTCACCTTGACGTGCACGTCAGGGTTGATTGCTGAATTCATCTCCTTCCTCCATGATTGACTGTGAATGTGTCCTAGCTGCCAATCGTGGATCCCCCCTGTTTGGGTCGGTGGTGCAAGGATGACCCACCTTGGTAGAACAACGATGCTAGGGGTGTTTGCAACACTATTGGTAGGCCACTATATGGTGTTGTATGGCCTGATTACGGATAAAAGGTAGGAATCATCGACGAGCCTGGATGCATCGATGTTGTTGGCGGGATCGACATGTAATATGGCATGATGGGTGGCGGTCGTGCATAATATATCCCTAGAGTAGGTGTTGATGCAGAGAATGATTGCACGTGTTGTGGTGCTTGTGTAAAATAAACTAGTACGGAATATGTTGATACAGGGAATGATTGTACGTGCTGTGGTGGTTGTATAAAATAAACCAGAACTGAAGGTGATGATGCAGGGAATGAGTGTGCGTGCTATGATGATTGTCACAAAAAAAACTAGGTCAGAAGCAAAAATAAATGAACTACATTGACCGGGAGGTTGCACGACGATCGGGTCCTCTGGTGCAGATGGAGTAGATGTTAATCCCGTTGCGTCTCCATTTGCCGACCTAGGATTGATGGGCCCTCGTCTTGGCCTCCTATGATGACATTGCCTACTCCTTTTTGAAGCTGGGAGTAGATATGGCTTGTTGTTATGCGTGAACCAACCCATGTAATCCAAAGATACCGCCAACTCCGGTGTGAGAAATGGTTCACGCATTGGCAAGTAGTCATACCTACGCTGCCACATCTAAATGTACTGCTTGTGGAAAGTTGGTCAATCTTCCTCGAGTCTCCCCCGCAAGTCGATCTTGTGCAGGTCATCGAGCTCTTGGGGTGGCTTCAGAGTATGTTGTGTACACCCAAACAGTCGCATGACTCGGTCAGATTAATGCATCTCGACCGTTGCAAAGATGATCAATGGCACTTTGATGTGCCAAATGTTGCGATTGGCCAAAAATTTGATCGGGATGCATTCCTGAATCCTTGAATCCGCATATGACATCCATACAAACTGCATTATGAATTTATAATTTTTAAAACGTACCTAATATTTAATTTCAAGTGCTATAGTATATATTATATAATTTTGAAATTCATAACCTAACCTCCTCATTGGTTTCTTGATCTAGAGCTAATAAGATATCCTTGAGCTCGATCGGTATCTCGCTGTGTCTCGCGGGGTTGTTACACCTATTAAAATAATATGTTATTTCAAAATTACAACAATGAAAAATAAAAACGGTAATGATATTGTCAATTGAATTTTAACATATGGCGAATAGGAATTCGTAAGGGAGTTCCACTTGGGGGAATAAAACTGGTAGTTGGTATCATGCTCACGATTGAAGGAGCATGCAACTGTCAATTGTTGCTTTATCCAATATCATCGCTCGACATATTTTTCGATACAATGTTGCCAACACCGCTAATCCCCAACTAAGTTGTTCCGGTTCCTTCAAGTCAGCTAGTAGTAGAAGCCACATTAAATGTACTAGATTACGAGATTTATCTGGCATTAGCAGACCTCCGATCAACCTCAAGATGGATGCACACATGAATTTGTTTCACTCCAAACCTGGCTTAGACGTTATGGCCGAATCCGGAGATGTCACAAGGAATGGGTTTTGAAAACATAGTTGTTATGTTAAATCATCCCAGTCTATTATCTTAAAATATTTTGAAATCATAGTCGAAAACGTTAATTAGTTGCCAAAACTGATACGGTCTAACTCTGGAGGTAGCTCCAACTGATAAGCGACTGGTCCTATGCGCTTCAGAATTCGATACGGTCTAATGAATCTAGGGCTCAACTTGCCCTTTCAACCGAATCTTAGAACTTTCTTTCATGGAGAAACCTTAAGAAAGACGAAGCCCTCTCCCCCAGAGTACTCAATATCACGCCTCTTCAGATCTGCATATGATTTTTGTCTATCAGAAGTTGCCTTCAGACGATCCCAACTCAGTCCAACATAGCCGAGTACGACACTTACGACCATACAAAGCCTCGTAAAGTGCCATCTGTATGCTAGACTAGAAACTGTTATTATAGGCGAATTCAGCTAACGGTAGATAATCCTCCCAACTACCTCATAAATCAATCACGCAACTCCGAAGCATGTCCTCCAGTATCTGAATCACCCTCTCAAATTGACCATCGGTCTGAGGATGGAACGCAATACTGAAGTCCAACCTCGAACCCAAAGCATCATGCAACTTCTTCCAGAACTGAGAAGTGAAATGAGGATCTCTATCAGAAATAATCGAGACAGGAACCCCATGCAGTATTACGATCTCAGAAATGTAGAGCTTCGTTAACTTCTGCAGAGAATAGTCAGTCTGAACCAGAATAAAGTGAGCAGACTTGGTGAATCGATCTACGATGACCCAAACAGAATCCTTCTTAGTGGGTGTCAAGGGCAACCCACTAACAAAATCCATCGTCATTCATTCCCATTTCCATAAGGAAATCTTAACTGGTTGGAGCAAACCCAAATGCAACTGTTGTTCAGCCTTAACTTGCTGGCACGTCAGACATCAGGCAACAAAATCTGTAACCTCATGCTTCAAACCCGGCCACCAGTACAATTCACGAAGATTGCGATACATTTTATTACCACCAGGATGCATAGCATAAGGGCTACTATGCGCCTCCTTCAGAATTGACTGCCTCAAATTAGAATCATTCAGTACACAGATCCGTCCTCAAAAACAAAGAACTCCATCGTTATTCAGCCCAAAGTCAGAAGTACTACCACTCTAAAGCTGACGAAACCGCAATACCAGAGACTCATCCCCTAACTTCTTATCTCGAATCTGATCAATCCAAGTCGGCTTAACTTACAACTCGGCTAGCAGACTCCCATTTTCAAACAAACTAAGGCGAGCAAACATCGCCCTCAAATTAGTCATCGCTCTTCGACTTAGAGCATCTGCCACCACATTGGCCTTACCAGGATGATACTCAATTGTGCAGTCATAATCTTTGAGCAATTCAATCCATCGGCGCTACCTAAGATTCAGCTTCTTCTAAGTGAAGAGGTACTTGAGACTCTTGTGATCAGTGTAGATGGTACACCTCTCACCATATAGATAATGCCTCCAGACTTTTAACGCAAAGACCACAGTAGCCAACTCAAGATCATGTGTCAGATAGTTTCCCTCATGTGTCTTAAGCTGACAAGACGCATAAGCCACAACCTTACCATCCAATATCAGAACACATCCCAAACCGACATGCGATGCATCACTGTAGACCACAAACTCCTTACCGGATTAAAGCTGTATTAGAACAGGAGCCTGAGTTAGAACAGACTTGAGCTTCTCGAAGCTTGATTGTTGCGCATCAATCAAGACAAACGGAACACCCTTACACAGAAGCTTAGTCAAGGGAGCTGCAATCAGAGAGAATCCCTCGACAAACCGTCGATAATAACCAGCCAAACCCAGAAAACTACGGATCTCAGATACATTCTTAGGCTGTTTCCAATCAAGTATAGCCTCAATCTTCCTCGGATCAACACGAATCCCCTCAGCAGACACCACATGCCCCAAATAAGTTACCTCTCGTAACCAGAACCCGTACTTACTAAACTTAGCGTAGAGCTATTTTTCACGAAGAATCTGGAGTACCACCCTGAGATGCTCATCATGCTCATCCATACTCTTAGAGTAAAATAGAATGTCGTCGATAAATACCACGACGAATTGATCCAGATAAGGATGAAAGACTCGGTTTATCAAACCCATGAATGCCGCCAAAGCATTCGCCAGACCAAAAGGCATCACTAGGAACTCGTAATGTCCATAACGAGTCCTAAATGTAGTCTTATGTACATCAGCATCATTAACCCTCAACCGATGATACTCGGAACGAAGATCTATCCTAGAGAACACTAAAGCCCCTCGGAACTGATTAAACAAGTCATCGATCCTCGGAAGTGGATACTTATTCTTTACAATCAACTTATTCAACTATCGATAATCAATGCATATCCTCATGGTCTGATCCTTCTTCTTAACAAACAAAACTAGTGCTCCCCACGGAGACACACTTGGACGGATGAAACCACGATCCAGGAGTTCTTGAAGTTGACCTTTAAGCTCAGTAAGCTCCTTCGGTGCCATACGGTATGGAGCAATAGACACCAGAGCTGTAACCGGAAGGAGCTCAATTCCAAACTCAACCTTTCGATGCAGAGGTAAACCAAGTAACTCCTCTGGGAAGACATCCAAAAAATCCCTCACCGTTCTGATATCTCCGATAGAAGAGTCCCTAGAATCAGAAACACTGACTTTAGCCAAGTACAGCTCACACCCTTTTTGAACTAGTTTTTCAGCCAAAAGAGTGGAGATCACATTGGGCAAATAATCTCGACGCTCACCAATCACAACCACCTCTATATCATCATTGGTCCTCAGAACGACCCTCTTAGATGCGCAGTCCAAACTGACTCAGTACTCAACCAAATAGTCCATACCCAGAATTAAATCAAACTCCCCAAAGTGAAGCTCCATCAGATTTGCCAAGAAGATAGCCCCTTGTACCACTAACGGAACATCCCTATAGAGTTTACTAACCCGAACAGACTGCCCCAACGGACTTAGTACAGTAATCTCACTAGAAGTGCTCTCCACAAAAATCCCCAAATTTTCAGATACAGTGCTAGTTACATAGGAGTGAGTGGAACATATGTCTATCAAAGCAGTATAAGGCACATCAAATATAAGGAACGTACTGGTGATGACAACAGGAGCATCTCTATCCTCTTGGCATCGTGCAGTATAAACCAGTGCAGGCCGCCTCACCTCAGTCTGACCAGCACCTTTACACGGTGCTCTCTGCACACGACCCATACCATTACCACCCCTAGCCTGTCCACGGCCCCTAGGTGGCTGCTGAACTGCCCTCTAAGGCTGTGCAGAACCTGGTCCCGAAGCTGGCATCTGATCAGCCCTCTGTGGACACTCTCGAATACAGTGCTCTAATGACCCACACCTCAGACAAGCCCCTATCCTCCTCCAACACTCACCCGGATGGCGCCTACCACAATCATCGCACAGCTGAATCCTAGTAGGAGCAACAGGAGCCCTACTCTAACTGGCTCATCAGATCTGGCCTTTTTCTTAGGCCTCTGAACAGAACTAGAGGGCTCGAATTCTGTAACACCCCTAACCCGTATCCGTCGCTGGATTAAGGTTAAGAGGCGTTACCAAACATATCGTATCATAACACAACCATTTCATTAACATCAAACATTCATAAATATTTCATAGAGAAATATACACATAGAGTCCCTTTAGAAGGTCTACGAGATCTTAAACATGCATTGGGAAAGGGTCGGGACTAAACCGAGCACATACAATTTTTTTCAAAATTTAAACATTTTTCAAAGATACAGAGGTCACACACCCGTGTGGTCAGGCTGTGTGCCTCACACGACCACAAGACACGCCCATACCTAAGACCGTGTGAAACAAGGCATACATTCTGACTTGCACCATACGGTCGAAGACACGCCCATGGGCTTGGCCCGTGTGCAACACTAACTTGATTCACACGGCCTGTCACACGCCCTTGAGTCTAGCCTGTGTACAAGTCTGACTTACTTCGAATTATAACCTTAAGAGACACGGTCGAGACACACGCCCGTGTGCTCAACCGTGTGGGAAAATATAGGCCATTTGCAAGGCCAATTTACCACCCAAAATTAGGTCATACCTACAAGCATCATACAAGCCTCAATTCAAGTCCCAAAGGCAACCAAAAACATACCAAAACATGCACAATTTGACTCTTAACATCATTCATTTCCATATACAAATCCAACTCAAACAAACCAATTCAAAGCATCAATATTGCATCAAAAATATGAGATTTATACATCAATTTAATCCATATCATTTCATAGCATTTCTCATCATATCAATTTTCCAAATTAATCATAAAACTTACCCAAATTGAACATTTCATTTGGCCATTCATGAGCATATCAAAACACACCAACCTTTGCATCATAAAGCATGGACTAAACTCATCCATAAGCACATTAATTAACAAGCCATATCACATGGCTATATTTACACATTTCAAAATATAATCAAAGTTCTCTAGCTTATAAATGCCATACTTAAATATGTACATTTTCAAAAGGTACCAAAATATAGTTCGATAGTGTGGTGATAATCCTCGACAATCCCCGAGCTTCCAGTAGCTTTGATGATCTATAAAACAATGAACAAACACACACACAGAGTAAGCTTTCATAGCTTAGTAAGTCATAAGCAAATAATAATCAAATAAACATTTGCATTAAATCAACTAGCCAAATCAAACAAACCTTAATCAAATGTATATTTATTATGCTTACAAACTCAAACATTGTCACAATACAATAGCATTATAACATCAATGGCTGAATGCACATATACTCATAAGCACATATAAATATCTCTTTTATCATATGTAACACCCCAAAAGTATAGGGTCTTTAATTTTTTTTTTCATATCCTGACAAATTGCTTGTTTGCTTTAGTGGCTAAGTGATTTGGGTGTGTATTGGGGTATTTAGGAAGCCTGGGTTCAAGTATGGCCTCTGGAAAATTTTTGATTTTTTCTCTTTTGGAAACCTGGATGTTAGCTTAAAGGGCATATATTAAGTGGTGTTTGTTTTGTGACACAAGAGACCTTGTGTTGTGGTGGCAAGTGACGTGTTGGGGCATTTAGGAGGGAGTGGGTTCGAATCCCATGGCATGCAAAGATGGGGTTTTATTTTATATCTCTATGGCGTGAGAGGTAGAGTTTGATTCAAACTCTGCAGTGGTGGTTGGAGAATTGGTTATCAGATTTGAATGAGTTTGAATGGGGGGTGTGGAGTGAATCTAGGAAGAATTGGAGGAGACTTTCAAGGAGTTGGGATGTGAAGGGAGTCATAGACGAATGGGGTAGCTAGGGTAGGGGAATTCGGCTATGAGCATTTCTTTTGGTGCATTTTCGGCATTTGGGGAGAGTGTAGAAGCTGATTATCTTCTCTGCTGTTTTGCGATTTTCTTTTTTCTTCGTTTCGGGTTTTTCTCTACTTGTGACGTTCTGTGCAGTGTTTTGACCATTGGGGTCTTTTTTCTTTTCAGGTCACTTTTGCCGAAACTCAAGTGAGCAAATGCCAAATTCTCTTAAAAGCCTTCTTTTCTTCTTCCCTTAATTTCTTCTTTGGCCGAATCCGTTTCATCTTCTTTGCTTACACCGAATCCTTTCTCCTCTTTCCTCGTATTATTCTGTCAATTCATTTTAATAGCCAAATTTTCCCGTCATTCATCTTCTTCTCCTCTTGGTTTTCTCCTTTGGCCGAACATAATTTCCTTGTCTCCCTTGATTCTCTAAGCTGATTATTTTTTATTTTATTATTCACCGAATAGCGTAACCTTGTAGTGAAGGGTGGTTTGGTCGAATTCTACTATTGGTGATTGTCTCCGTCCCATTTCCTTGTGGCGCCAACCTCTGTCAACTGGCCGAATACTCAAGCTTTTGACTTTACTCTTTTCTTTTCCACTATTCATTTTTGGCTTTCGAGGGGGGAGGTTTCTCTGGTATCGTAGGGCATCTGAAGTGACTATGTGGGGGGTAAGTGTTTTGGTCGAATGTTACTTTCCCTTTTGGGGGAAAGGTTGCGTGTACTTCCTTTAGACTGATGTGTGCTAAACCATGGTTTTAGACCATCGTGGTTGATAGGTTGTTTTTGTAATGCATTTAATCGTCAAAGAGGAGTGTGATCAACTCTAGCCTGTGTTCTAAGGGAAATAAATCGATTAGCGATCAGTCAAGGTAAGTATGGATTGTCGTTTTGGGCTTGGACAGTTATTAACTTTATTGGTTGTAAATATGATACGATATGTTGGTTGATTATAGGATTCGGAGAGCGTGGATCTTAGCTAGTTCCTTGAACAGGTGTGTATTTGTATGCAGTATTCGATGGTCGGCTGAAAAGCCGAAAGTATGTGATGGTTACACTGCTATGATTGTAGAACGGCAAAATGCTGAAAAGCCGAAAATATGGCGTATGATGCCACACGAGCGTACGATCGTGCATGTGGTAAACTGAGCCCATGAACATGGGCGCTAGACCGTAGAAGCCACCACGAGCGTTCTCGTGGGCCTAGGTCGTAATGGGCCTCGATGGGCCGAGATGGGCCATGTGGGCCCAACGGGCTCATGGGCTCCACATGGATAAAATCCACGGTAAGTGACAAATAATGGATTGGGCTGCAAAGTTCGCATAGCCGTGACTAAAATTGGGCTGAACGGGCCACACGAGCGTATGGGCCCACCTGGGCCGAATATGGGCTTTGGGCCCATTTACACTGTTCTGACCATATAGGTTATCTGAGTCGTTCGGGATGACTGTAGACCTTCTAAAGGGTCGTCACCTATGCCGAGACCCTAAAAGTAGTTAAATGATTGAAATACCCCTGAGGGGTGAAATTACCGTTTTACCTCTAACCGACGAAATGACCATTATACCCTTCGTGGTAGTTTAAGTGATGTGTGTATGATATTTTTATTAAGCCCATTTTGCCCGGGCCCATGAAAATAGAACAAAAAATAATAAAAACAAAAAATAAAAGTAAACTAATGTCGATTCCACTGATCCGGTTACAAAACAATTAGCCCAAAACCAAAATTCAAACCCAAACCCAAATTACCAAAACCATTACCCTATTACAACCTAGACTAATACCCAAAACCCATGGCCCAAACTTAACCTAGCCCAATCTTAGCCTAACCCAACCAACTACGGGGCCCAAAAGGCCCAAACTAAATCAGAAACCAAGGGTTTTCGAAACCCTAGGTTTCGATAGGCACAAAGACTCAAAGACAGCCCTCGTCCAGCCTTCATCATCGCCGGATTTCTTGTCATCCGCCTGCAAAAAGGAAAGAAGAACACAATAAAAGCAGCAAATATGGGAAGAAATAAAAGGGACAGAATCTTTGTATTTCTTTTTCATTATTTTCGGGGCTATAAAAACCCCAAATGCAATCTGTAAAATGAGACAGAAAAATATACACAGAGATTAAAAAAATCAAAGAACAGAAGGTGATTTTTTTTATATCCATTTCGTTTAGTTTTTTTTTTTTTTCATTCATGCAAATATTTTAAGTATACAAATAATAAAATAGATAGAAGGATCTTACCTTTCGATCCGTACTGAAAAGACGAAATTTCTGGCCTCCGGCTACCGTGTGTGGCGGCGCTTGTGGTGGCGGGTGGGGTGCACGTGCGGTGGCCCGTCACCGGAACCCAGGCCGGATTCCGGCCTCAGGCCGAGGGGAATGGAGCTTTTCAAAGCCCCTGCTTTGTTTTTTTTTCTCAAAACGTTTAAAATGATTTTTTTGGTTATTTTTTTGTTTATAAAGGTTACTGGAACAGCGTCGTTTTGGTGTGGTCAATTAATGACCAAAACGGCGTCATTTTAAGGTTAAGGATCCGCGCGTTGACCCGATACCTAGGGAGGATCCGCGCATTTTGTTAAAAGGGTATAATTGCTCTAAGGGTCCTTCTGTATTATTGCAATTTTACAAATATATCCGATTCATATTTTTATTTATTTTAAAATGGGCCCAGAATTTTGGCCTTTGTTTCAATGTGGTCCTTAAGGCCATTTTAAGGCAGAAAGGGGAACGGCGTCGTTTAGGAAATAAGGCCTAATTGCCTAATAGGTCCCTATAATGTGACGCGCGTTCTAATCTGGTCCTTTTACATTTTTACCCTGGATTTTATTTTATTTTCTGATTTAATCCTTTGATTTTTTTTATTCTTTTTATTTTCATTCTTATTTTTAATTATTTAATATTATATACATATTAAATTATTACTATTCATTATTTATACTAGGTTATTTTATTTAGTTTAATATTATTTATATATATCACATATCACATATCATTTTATAATTTGTATATTAGTTATTATATTATACATTTTTTAAATTTTGTATATTATATTTCATTATATTATATGTATAATTTAAATTATATTATCCTTTATATTATATAAATTTTGTATATTGTATAACACATATTGTTTATATTATTTATTCTTAAATTTGTAGTTTTTATGCATACATGTATTAGATTATTATATTATAAATATTTAAAATTATATATCATTTATTTATTTAAAATTATATTTTGCTTATTTCCTCTTAAATATATATATTATTTTTTTATATTTTTCCCTATCATTTTTATATATATGTTTTTAATATCTATTTATTATTTGGTTTATATTACTCATTCTACGTTGCTATTTTATTTTACATTTAATCTTGCATATGAAGTTTCATGTTTATTTAGTAGTTTTTTTTTATTTTTCGTTATTTACTGCTTTATAGCTTATATTTGTTTATCCATGCTCTTTTTATTTATTTATGATTTTTTTATGTTTGCTTCAATATAGTTATTCTATTATTTGTATCATTCGTTATTTCATGTTAATTTTTTTCTTGTCTATATTAGTATTAATTGTTAATATGACTTGTAATTATGGTGAATAGCTATTTGATATGTATGTTATAATGTATTAATGTAATATTTTACTCAAATCATTTTTAATAAAAAATGAGTTTTGCTAGATGGTCGTATTTTATTCAAAAGATTTTTAAAAAAAAACGGCGATACATGATATTTGAGAGCTTCGAGAAAAATTGTGCCCTAACTAACTGGGTTTCGATTTTTCTCATTGGACTTAAGATATTAAGTATCCCTTTTCTTTTAAAATTGAAATCCATAAACTTCAAATCAAAACTTATTCTCGGGAACTCAAAACAATGTATCCTAATTTATTGGATATGATGTTCTGTGTCTCGAGATAAGAATTTTCTACAAATAAAGGCAAACTTAATTTCGAAGTTTGAGATGTTGCATCCTAACTTATTGGGTGTGGCATTTTATTTCTTTGAGATAAGCAAGTCTTGGCTTTCTTTCGAATAAAAGGATTGTATTTTAAATTTTTCAAATTTGCGATATTTGGACATTAAATAATCAATTAGGTACCAATTTTTTGGGCGTTACGAGAGTGCTAACCCTTCCTCGTACGTAACCGACTCCCGAACTCGTTTTTCTGAATTTCGTAGGCCAAAATCAATGTTTTGAAATAAACATTTTATAAGGTGATCCAATCACACCTAAGCAAAAAAGGGTTGGTGGCGACTCCATTTTCGTTTTTAAAGTCAATCCCCGTTTTTCATAAGACCTCTTGAAAATGGTTTCGACAGCTTGGCGACTCCACTGGGGAGATCTATAAGAGAGTCAAGCCGTAGAATTGATTATTTTTTATCCTTTTAGCAAAAATTAAAATTTGATTTTGATTCTTTCACCGCATGAGTTTGTGTCGTGTCATATGTTTGTTATGATTTGAGTCTCGTAGGGTACTCTTGCATCACATTGCATGACCGTTGTGGTCACACTTTTTAAGTGGGAGTGAGAAACTATGCCTTCGTGAGGTTTTCACCTCCGCATAGGCTAGTGAACTGCTTCCGGGATACATCCGTACCTATGTCTTCGTGAGGTTTTCACCTCCGCATAGCCATAGGGAAATGTATTCCCCTGAATTGAACTCAGTCCGTATGAACCTATAATGGGTGAGGATCGAGAAATCTGCTGGTTCGAGTACCTCAACTTTAGAGCTAAACCACATGTAGAAAACCTAAGGGCTTACCCTAGGTAGAACTATGCCAAAACCCTAGTGGACACCCAGATAGGTGCCCTATTTTGTTATTTATTTCTCTTGTGCTAACGTGTTCTCTTTTGTTTTGATTGCATTGCATTCCCATCATAGAAAAGAGGTGTTGATTCAAATTCGATCGCTAAATAGAAGAGTTTGTCATGAGAAAATAGATTTCTTGATAAAGTGGATTATAATACGGTCGTTCGAATAAGATCCAAGCAAACACAACAAGAGAAGACTGATAGTCCGTGAAGGAATACAAGACTTTATTGCCCAAGGATTCAAGCTGACAAAGACTATTCGAGAATCACCACGTCTTGGCTTTCTTGAAGAGGCTAACAAGCATTGCGAGGATAAGTGAGTAAGGAGTCGCGGCCCAAGCAAAAAGAAGCTAGTGGAGGCATCTATTAGAAGTTTGCAAGATTTGACCTTTGCGAAGAAGGGGATTAATGCCTTTGCTTGGAATATGAGGGCAAGGCCGCATATGTAATTCGTTTTATGTAAACGAATTTATTTTCTAGAAAAGTTATTCTAATGAAATTGAATTCAGAATCAACGCCTCTCTTTCTTTTTGCATTCATTTCATGCATTTGCATTACATCGCATCATATGCATTAAAATCCATAGAAGGACCCTAATTAGTTGAAGTTATTTCAGAAAAAGAGAGGAAGAGAGAAAGTTAATTTGGAAACTAAACATCGTTACGGTACTCACGCTAAGACGAAAGATATGGATCAAAGATTTGAACAATTTCAAAGAAACATGCAAGACCAGCTGCATGAGCAGTTGGCAAAGATCCAACAAGATATGAGGGAACAAATGATGGAAGCCCAAAGAAATATGGTTGCTCAAATGACTCAGTTGTTGAATGGGGCAATAGACAAGGGAAAAGGTCCCATGACTAATACGGGAGAAGATAATGAAGACTATCCTCCGGGTTTCACCCCACCACATGCACAGATACAACCTGAGGTGCATCCTCAAAGGCCATCTACCACGATTAGGCCTCAACAAGGTCAAGCTGATATTGGAGTGCCCATGAACTTCCAAGTTGGCTCAGGATCTAACCTAGGAGATAACCCAGCTAATCTTGTTATCCCTGATTTAGATATAGCGGAGGGAGAAATGACAAGATTTGAATTACCAAGGCAATTAGAGGACCGTTGTAGGATGTTAGAAGAAAAATTCAAGGCCTTGGAAAACGCTGATAATCACCATGGAATTGATGCTAAAAACTTGAGCTTGGTTCCAGATTTGGTGCTTCCTCACAAGTTTAAAATGCCAGAATTTGAGAAGTACAATGGGACTAGCTGTCCTGAAGCCCATATTACCATGTTCTATAGACGGATGACTAGGTATGTTAATAATGATCAATTGCTAGTTCACTGCTTCCAAGATAGTTTGGTGGGAGCAGCATCCAAGTGGTATAATCAACTGGGCCGTGCTAGGATTAATTTGTGGAGAGACCTAGCGCAAACATTTATGAAGCAATACAGTCATGTGACAGACATGATCCCTAACAGAATCACCTTACAGAACATGGAGAAAAAATCGAATGAAAGTTTCAGGCAGTTTTCCTAAAGATGGAGGGAAGTTGCCCTACAAGTTCAGCCGCCGCTTTTAGAAAAAGAGACCATAATGCTTTTCATCAATACTCTAAAAGCCCCATTCATTAACCATATGTTGGGAAGCATCACCATAAGCTTTTCAGATATAGTAATGTCTGGCGAGATGATTGAAAATGCGTAAGGAGTGGGAGGATAGACACGGAGAAAGCGCAAAAGATCACCCCAGAAACAAGGAAAATGAAGTGAGTATCCTGAGCATGCATCCTAAATCAAGCCATCAGTAGGCGGTAGAGGGTCAGAACCACTAGCTATCAAGGCTCTTCAAGGCAGGAATCCAATTCAAGGCCAAATGCATGAAGGCTCCATTTCACACCCATCCCGATGACATATAAGGAGTTGTATTAGAATCTTTTTGATGTGCATGTGGTGTCTCCGTCCTACACGGATCCCGTGCAACCTCCGTTCCTAAAATGGTATAATGAGAATGCCCAATGCGAGTACCACGCGGGAATAATGGGTCACTCAATTGAAAACTGTACTACGTTTAAAAAGTTGGTCGAAAGGTTTATTAAAATGGGAATTGTGAAGTTCGACTATTCATCAAAACCTGATCACTTTGACGAGGCAGTAAATGCGATAATTGAAGGAGGAGACAAGAAAGTTGCGACTCCTTGAATAAATCAAAAGCGAAGAGGGAAGCGGGGAACGAAGTTTCCAAGCCCTTGCATACTTGGGAGTGTTTTGAATAATGGGACTGTGGAAGAGATCCCTGTATTTTTAGAGCTGATCTAGAGTAATATTCAAAACACACTTGTTGCCTTAAGCCTAGTGGAAATAAGAATCCTTTTGTGAAATATGCTCGTGTCCGAAATTTTTATTTCAATAAAATGCATCTTTTTGAGCAAATATTCTTTTATTCTTTCCATTTCATACTGTACAAACAATTGTTCTTAGTTTTTTTTTTCTTTTGTTTGGACTTTCTTTCAAGTATTCTTTCATTCTTCATTCATGACTATACAAATAATCATTCTTTGAATCATTTATTCTTTGGAATCTTCTTTCGAACCTACAATAGGTCTCCAGATATCAATGATGTGAGCAATGCTGCTACTAACTCAGAGTCTCCTCTCGAGTAAGATATGTTTCTAGAAGGATCTCAGGACTTTGAAGATGACAGAGATTGTAACCTATCTTTTGATTTGTTAACAATGGTGGAACAAGATGAAAAATAGACCTTACTCCACAAAGGGTTAGTGGATATTAAGAGCCTAGAAAAGAGGTGAAGATTGTAGCCTAGCTCACCACAGAAATATGGCAAGACATCATTGAGTTATTTTCAAGAATTCAAAGATGTTTTCGCACGATCATATCAAGACACGCCTGGGAAAATCTTAAAAGAGGTCCATAAGGGTGTTTAAAGAACATGATAATGGTTCTACAATAGCCAGGCTAATCATAAGGTTCGGGTACTATTGGTCCACCATAAAAGGGAGATTGCTTCAGTTATGTCGTAAATGCCATATTGAGGAATACAAGACTCATGTGCCTCATCTATTTCTTCAAGAATTTTTTATATGTGGGGAATAGATATTATGGGGCCGATCTCAATAAAAGCTTCTAGTCGACATCGATTCATCGTCGTGGTCATCGTTTACTTCACTAAGAGGGTGGAAGTAGCTTCATATGCCAATGTTACAAAGTCGATAGTCATCAAATTCTCAAAAAAAAGAAAAAGAAAAAAAAAAGTGCCGACAAAGAGTGTTAAAAAGGACAATTCCAACAAAGAGTGCTAAAAAGGAAAATTCCAAAAGTTCACAAGTCTGTTCAAAGATCAGTGCAGTAAAGGCAGAAAAAAAAGGGGAAAACAAAAACAAAAACAACAAAACAAGGATCATGGGAAAGATGACCGAGACTTGTAAATATTGACATAAAGAACTTATCATTTACCTTCTGTCTTATCGAACGTCGGTTAGAACCTTCGCTGGGGCAACACATTTCTCATTGGAATAGAAACAGTTTTGCCTATTGAACCTAATCGAAAGAAAAAAGGTTAAAAGCTATCTGTCACGGCCAGATGATGCGAGCTTACGTTAAAGAGGTTCATCTTAGAGAATTCTACGAGGGGAACCTGATGTTAAAAAATCTTTCTTATACAAAAAGATTTCAGAGGAAAGCAGATGCCAAACGGGGAAGGACCTTATGTAGTAAAAAAGGGCTCGTTCTAGAGGAGCATTGATATTGACCGAGACGGATGGCGAAGACTTGCCCAACTCGGCAAATTCAGGTTCAGTCAAGAAGTATTTTGCCTGAAAGGGGAAAGGCCAAGGTGAAAACCCACAAAGGGCGCCTTGAGATCAAATTCAAATTCAAAAAGAAAAAAAAAGAAAAAAAAAAAAAAAAAAAAAAGAGGAGAGGCCAAGGCAAAAACCCGCAAAGGGCGCTTTGAGACCAAAGGGGTTTTGAGCCGAAAACCCGAAAAGGGCGACTCAAATTTTGATCAAAGATAGGGCATGTGGTAGTCTTGCTATGCCTAAATTAACAATGAGGAAGTATGCTACGTCTTGGGGCATTGACAAAGTACTTTGAATCCTCTAAACACATATTAAGCTCAAAATGGTCCTCAAAAAAGTTTGTACAGAGAAGCTCAGGCTGTGATATCTGGGGCACCTAGCTTCTATCTTACTCATTTTTGAATTTGCTATCTTTGATTACTTTATTCTTTTCAAGATACGCCCCAATCAATTTTCTTTTATTACCTTGGTAATCTTTGATTAACTTATTTGTTTCGAGCTACGCTCCGGATTAATTTCTTTCTCGTCCATTGTTGTGATCTTTTTCAAGCATTTTATATTGAAATAACGATTAATGGACTAATAATACTTTCATAAAAGGAGTTTTGCATATTACTCTTGAAGCTTCTAAATAATATGAGAACCTGAAATAGGACTATTGTTTAGAACTCACCAAGCCTAAGGGTTGAAAATATTAAAAGATGATTATCTCTTCGGATTTTTATTGGATAAGACATTTCGTTGGTGATACCATTTTGACAAATGACGATGTCAACCCAAGTGTAAAAGGGGATCATTCTCGGGAAAAGAAAAATGATACCCTGCAAATTTCAGGCACATACATCTGGTCATTACACCCAAGGAATGGTGTAACAGATCAAATTGATTAAAGATGATACGAATTCTATACCTCTGAGTGGTAGTAGGATGGATGGAAGAAACCAAATGTTATTCTCCTGAAGTTGCAGTGGGAGGTACAAACTTTATGTCCCAAAAGGTACAATGGAAGGGACTCTAAAATTACAGCGGGGCAAGCTTGCTGAGCAGAATATGATTGTTTCTTTGGGTTTTCTGTCAAAGATACTAGCTGAACGAGAAAGCATGGTAACGCATCAGTGATAAAACCTTGATGAACTATGAGCAATGAAAACCCAAAAAAGGGATCATTCTCATGCATTTATATATCATTCATACACTTCCAATTAGGAGCATTTGATTCATTCCGATCATTGTATCCTAATCGTTGTACATTAAAAAAAAAAAGAAGGAGATCATTCTCATGACATTCTGCATTCATGCAAATGTCATCCCTAATATCATTTAGTTAGGAGCATTAGATTCATTCCAATCATTGCATCCTAATCATTATACATTTAAAAAATGGGATCATTCTTATGACATTCTGCATTCATGCAAATGTCGTCCATAATACATTTAGTTAGGAGCATTTGACTCATTTTGATCAGGGCATCCTAATTATTAGGCATAAGCATATAACCATTTTACAAGTTATGTCCTCTATAGGACAATGTAGTAGGGTAAATTGACACTTTCAGCCTTGTCTCCCTGAAGTCGTAGAGGAGTAGACTGAAGACAACAGATCTTACTTTCCTAAAGTTGTAGGAAGAAGATCGAAGATACTAGTCTGTCTCCATGAGTTTGCAGTGGAGCAGATTGAAGATAGCAGATTTGGCATTCCTGAAGTTGCAGGAAGTAGATCGAAGACATCAGATCTTGTCTCCCTGAGTTTGCAGTGGAGCAGATTGAAGACAGCAGATTTGGCATTCCTGAAGTTGCAGGAAGCAGATCGAAGACATCAGATCTTGTCTCCCTGAGTTTGCAGTGGAGCAAATTGAAGATAGCAGATCTGGCATTCCTGAAGTTGCAGGAAGCAGATCGAAGACATCAGATCTTGTCTCCCTGAGTTTGCAGTGGAGCAGATTAAATAGCAGATCTGGCGCTCCTGAAGTTGCAATGAAGCAGATCAAAGACATCAACCTTGCCTCTCTGAGTTTGCAGTAGAGCAGGCTAAAAGACAACAGATCTTGCCTTTTTGAGGTTGCACGAAGTAGATCGAAAATACCCACCTGGCATCCCTAAGTTTGCAGTGGAGCAGATTAAAGATCGCGGATATTGCCTTCCTGAAGTTGCAGTGAAGCAGATTGAAGCCATCAGACTTATTTCTAAAATTGAAATCAAGATGAAGTTCCAATACCATTGAAGTTGCAGTGGAGTTGGAAGCCATTTGAAGAAGACGAGGACCAAGAAGTCAAGGCTCAGCACAGACCGGGCAAAATTGGTCCTTTTATAGTCTTTGCTCTATTCTTGTTACACGATAATGAGCAAAGAGGGGCAGCTGTAATAAGCTCATTTTGCCCGGGCCCATGAAAATAGAACAAAAAATAATAATAACAAAAAATAAAAGTAAACTAATGTCCAGTTTACAGTCCAGTTACAAAACAATTAGCCCAAAACCAAAATTCAAACCAAACCCAAATTACCAAAACCATTACCCTATTACAAACCAAACTAATACCCAAAACCCATGGCCCAAACTTAACCTAGCCCAATCTTAGCCTAACCCAACCAACTACTGGGCCCAAAAGGCCCAAACTAAATCAGAAACCAAGGGTTTCTGAAACCCTAGGTTTTCAATCGCGCAAGCAAAGACTCAAAGACTGAGCCCTCGTCCAGCCTTCTTCATCATCCGCGATTTATCGTCGTCCGCCTGTAAAAAGGAAAGAAGAACACAATAAAAGCAGCAAATATGGCAAGAAATAAAGGGGACGGAATCTTTGTATTTCTTTTTCATTATTTTCGGGGCTATAAAAACCCCAAATGCAATCTGTAAAAGGAGACAGAAAAATATACACAGAGATTAAAAAAATCAAATAACAGAAGGTGATTTTTTTTATATATTCCATTTCGTTTAGTTTTTTTTTTATTTTTCATTCATGCAAATATTTTAAGTATACAAATAATAAAATAGATAGAAGGATCTTACCTTTCGATCCGTACTGAAAAGACGAAATTTCTTGCCTCCGGCCGCCGTGTGTGGCGGCGTTTGTGGTGTTGCGTGGGGTACACGTGCGGTGGCCCATCATCGGAACCCAGGCCGAGGGGAAGGGAGCTTTTCAGAGCCCCTGCTTTGTTTTTTTTTTCTCAAAACGTTTAAAATAATTTTTTTGGTTATTTTTTGGTTTATAAAGGTTGTTGGAACGGCGTCATTTTGGTGTGGTCAATTAATGACCAAAACGGCGTCGTTTTAAGGTTAAGGATCCGTGCGTTGACCCGATACCTGAGGAGGATCCGCGCATTTTGTTAAAAGGGTATAATTGCTCTAAGGGTCCTTCTGTATTATTGCAATTTTACAAATATATCCTATTCATATTTTTCTTTATTTTTAAATGGGCCTAGAATTTTGGCATTTGTTTCAATTTGGTCCTTAAGGCCATTTTAAGGCAGAAAGGGGAACGGCGTCGTTTAGGAAATAAGGCCTAATTGCCTAATAGGTCCCTATAATGTGACGCGCGTTCTAATCTGGTCCTTTTACATTTTTAACCTGGATTTTTTTTTTATTTTCTGATTTAATCCTTTATTTTTTTTATTCTTTTTATTTTCATTCTTATTTTTAATTATTTAATATTATATATATATATATTAAATTATTACTATTCATTATTTATACTAGGTTATTTTATTTAGTTTAATATTATTTTTATATATCACATATCATTTTATAATTTGTATATTAGTTATTATATTATACATTTTTTTAAATTTTGTATATTATATTTCATTATATTATATGTATAATTTAAATTATATTATCCTTTATATTATATAAATTTTGTATATTGTATAACACATATTGTTTATATTATTTATTCTTAAATATGTAGTTTTTTTATGCATACATGTATTAGATTATTATATTATAAATATTTAAAATTATATATTATTTATTTATTTAAAATTATATTTTGCTTATTTCCTCATAAATATATATATTATTTTTTTAGATTTTGCCCTATCATTTTTATATATATGTTTTTTAATATCTATTTATTATTTGGTATATATTACTCATTCTACGTTGTTATTTTATTTTACATTTAATCTTGCATATGAAGTTTCATGTTTATTTAGTAGTTTTTTTTATCTTTCGTTATTTACTGCTTTATAGCTTATATTTGTTTATCCATGCTCTTTTTATTTATTTATGATTTTTTATGTTTGCTTTAGTATAGTTATTCTATTATTTGTATCAATCATTATTTCATGTTAATTTTTTTTTTGGCTATATTAGTATTAATTGTTAATATGACTTGTAATTATGGCGAATAGCTATTTGATATGTATGTTATAATGTATTAATGCAATATTTTACTCAAATCATTTTTAATAAAAAATGCGTTTTGCTAGATGGTCGTATTTTATTCAAAAGATTTTTTAAAAAAACGGCGATACATGATATTCGAGAGCTTCGAGAAAAATTGTGCCCTAACTAACTGGATTTCGATTTTTCTCATTGGACTTAAGATATTAAGTATCCCTTTTCTTTTAAAATTGAAATCCATAAACTTAAAATCAAAACTTATTCTCGGAAACTCAAAACGATGTATCCTAATTTATTGGATATGATGTTCTGTGTCTCGAGATAAGAATTTTCTACAAATAAAGGCAAACTTAATTTCGAAGTTTGAGATGTTGCATCCTAACTTATTGGGTGTGGCATTTTATTTCTTTGAGATAAGCAAGTCTTGGCTTTCTTTCGAATAAAAGGATCGTATTTTAAATTTTTCAAATTTGCGATATTTGGACATTAAATAATCAATTAGGTACCAATTTTTTGGGCGTTACGAGAGTGCTAACCCTTCCTCGTACGTAACCGACTCCCGAACTAGTTTTTCTGAATTTCGTAGGCCAAAATCAATGTTTTGAAATAAATGTTTTATAAGGTGATCCAATCACACCTAACCAAAAAGGGGTTGGTGGCGACTCCATTTTCGTTTTTAAAGTCGATCCCCGTTTTTCATAAGACCTCTTAAAAATGGTTTCGACAATATTTATATGACTGGTTATGATTATGACATACTGCATACACGTAATATTTATGACACGACATTCTGCATTGGGGTTGGGGATTCTAATTTGGAGGAAGTACTGTTCTAGTGGATCTGCCACGTTTTTACTGTTCTAGTGGCTTCGCCACGTATTCTGATTTTAGTGGCTTGGCCACGCCATCGCATTATTAGCGGCTTTGCTACGTTACTATTAGCGTACTCGCTACGATATTGGTGTGTTGGCTGGGTGGGTCGACTTAGTCCCCACATGGTGTGTTGGTTGGTACGGGTGGTGTGTTGGCTGGTTTGGGTTGGGTTGCATCACTATTCTGTACTGTTATTATGTTGGGCTTATACCCACATCGCATCTTTATCTTGATTAGGGCTCGCCTGCATCATTCTCGCATGATAGAGGATTACACACTGAGTTCTCGTAACTCACCCTTTTCTTTTAACTGTTCAGGTAATCCCCAGCCTTAGATGATTTGGAGCAGCGAGGGACTCAGAGTTGGCCACATGTTCACGAGTATTTTAATTTATACCTAGCTTTTTAAACATTTTATTTTGGGGTTGATATTTATGTAATAAGGCCATTTGAGGTTTTAACTTTTATTTGGTTTTAACTTCTTATTTCAACCTGCTAGGTTAGGAAACACGGGTTTTCAAAATAATAACTGTTTCCAAAGAAAATCACGCATTCCAAATCTTAAAGTTTACAATTAGAAAAGGCTTTCGTGGTTTTTAATTCGGACTAATAAACCTGTAACAAATGATGTAACCGATAATTGGTCAACATGTTTGATTTTACAACGTCAACGTTTTCAATAGCAACTATTTAAAAGGGATTTAAAATTTAGTCACGAACAAGACCAGCTTTCAAATCAATACTTCGGTGTGCCACGTCAGATCCGGTCGTAACGTTTAGGCCGGGTTTGGGGTGTTACACCATATCTAATGTAACACCCCAAACCCGGCCCATAAGTTTCGACCAGATCTGGTATGCTACGGGTTGTACGTTGAAAACTTTTGCTAAGTTGGTTTTAGTAAATCATAAGTTATTAGGCAAAATTCGAATAAACAAGTGAATTTTGAAAAGAAAACCTTGTATTATTATTATTTTGAATAATAAAACCTTTGACAAAGTTCCATAAGTTGCAAATATTAAAAACTAAGTAGTGAGTATAAACTATGGGGCCTTATTACATAAATGTTTCCAAAATTAAAAACTTAAGGGAAAAACCGAAATAATCTATAGGAATAAAAACTTGATGGCCCCTCGAGTGCCTTTGCTCCCATGTCTACGATCTACTTGCTCATCTGCAAAGTTAGGGAAAAATAATAGGGTGAGTCACCAAGACTCGGTGTGTAAATCCGAAAACACATCAAAGGCTTGGCCCACAAACACATTATGGCCTTGGCCCGTATACAAGGGTAACTATATATGCATCATGGCCCATCCCACCTAGAAATCCATCCTCTACACACCAACCCGCACCAACCATCACACCTTGGGGATTTCTACAATCAACCCTCCAATCGCTACACACCATATCGGCAATTGTGTCTTTCTTTCTGTCTTAAAGACCGATCACTGTGTGACCTATGTGGCAAAGCCACCGATCGTCATGCGACCTTAATAATACATCGTAGCATTTCGACAGCTGAGCTGCCTGTCATAAAGATCGATCACTATGTGACCTATGTGGCAAAGCCACCGATCGCTATGCGACCTTCTTCCCCTTCATTATCATAATCCCACCCCATGCATACACACATAAAGAAAACATCATATAGGCTTTCATATATTTCGATACACATAGAGATTTCTATGATTACGTACCTGGCATCCTTGCCTAACCCTTTTAGGGTTTTATTCGACTGTCTACACAGCCTATTATTCGACTTTTAGCCCAAAACATAAACATACATATACATGCATACAGATTATTTGTGTGTTAGAGATCTACACACCTGATTACCGTTAGAACGACACTCTCCATGTCGACACTATCAGAAGTTGATACAACTGCTACTTGCCTAAGGTGTTGTTGAAGCCAGGTCCACAACACGGTGGCCAATCCCGCATCGCCGACACACTCGTTTCTTAAACTTAGGGATTCTCTCCTTTGCCCGATCCATATTTATTTCCATCACAAGTCCTTGTCGAACTACTATCACAACATATGATCGTTAATCCACATCGTAAAGTTAAGATCTCACATGCGATGAACGAATCTAGTGAAAATCTAGGAAAATCACCTTACCTTAAAATCCCGAAATTGGAGACTAGCGATTTCGGCTTTTAAATCTAGATGATCAGGTTTCCTTCAAATCCGGAATCTTCGCCCAAACGCAAAAAGAGAGGAAATATTAGCTTCATTCTAGCAAACCTTAACAACCAAGTGGCCATTCGGCCTTGTCTCTTAAAAATCGAAAGAGAGATTGAAGAGATAGGAAAATCGGCACTCACCTTAACGCAGCAGAATTCGGCTACCCCATAGAGATTCGGCTTTTGAGAAGATCGAGAAGAGAAGATGATTCGAAGAAATCTATAGAGATTCGGCTTTTAGAAGAAAGAAGAGAAAAGAATAATGGAGTTTTCGGCTTTCGACTTTTTAGAAGAAAGAAGAGAAGAGAATAATGGAGTTTTCGGCTTTTAGAAGAAAGAAGAGAATAATGGAGTTTTCGACTTTTAGGAGAAAGAAGAGAAAAGAATAATGGGGTTTTCGGCTTTTAGAAGAAAGAAGAGAAAGAAAAGGTGGAAACCCTAAATGCCAAAAAAATAAAGAAGAGAACCTCCCTATTTATAGAAATTTCAGCACTTACCTATGAAAAACCGAAAGTGCCCTTCCTGATAACTAAAAATTAATCAAATAAAAAGGAAAATTAAGCACCCCCTTTGCCATAAAGAAACCGATTTCTTCACTTCTCTAGGTGATGGAATTTTGGCCAACTCCCTAGCCTTGTAGATAGCTCCTATCTTTTCTCCTTTTTTTTTCTTCCATATTATCAACTATATTATCTACATTATCCCATTCACATAAATCCTCCTATTTTTGAGCCTTGTTTCCGTCCACTCTACCTAACCCTAATGCCGAAATTTAGCTAATTTAAATTCAAAGAGTTGGGCTCCATGTAACTTAAATTTGGGCCCCTTACTCCCTTGTGTGGCGTCACCTCCTTGCTCCTTAAGTGGCGCCACTGACCACTGGGTCACAAGCCTATTTTGATATTTTAAACTCAGATACCACCTTTTAAACCCTATAGTGCCCAAACAAAAATTTAACTAAGGCTTCAGCCCAATCCTGAGCCCAATTTGGACCCCTAATGCTCAAATTAACTCATTACACATATTCACCCATTAAATGCATAGGCCCAAAAATTCAGGATGTTACAGTTCTACCCCCTTAGAGAAATTTCGTCCTCGAAATTTCCAACTAACTACTAATCGTACTACCCAAGTCTCACCACTATGCTTTCGCTGCGCACTCTAATTTAATAATATTTAACCATTGCACGCATACAGTTTCTATACCCAAAAATATAGCATCCACAAAAAACATACCCGACTTAATGGTGATTGAACAATCCCGAGCCTTATGCTCCTCAGACCCGCATCTTAAACACGTTCCTGACTTCCTTCAACATTCACCCGGATGACGCCTTCTGCAATATTTGCAAACCCGAAAGTTTGGACGTACCTTAACATGCTTCACAGAACGAGACTGCAACCCTAGAAAACTACGATCTCTTTTTTTCTTACCGTCCATGCACCCAACCCGAAATGTTTCACCGATTTCTTTAACCTCCTTCATACCTCCCTAACTAGTGAGTCAAGACATCGGCCCTAATACTTCCACGGCCTCGGCGCGCCTCTTCTTCCTCTTCTAGCGCTCATCATCGATTCTCGTAGTATCCGAATTAGAAATTTTATGAACTATTAATTTCTTTTCACCGATTAACCACGAACAATCTTATGGAAAGTAGTTTTAAGAATGGTTCTTTCAATTCGAACCTATCTACTGATTTGATCTCAAGTTTATCTCCTAATTCTAGAAACCACATACATCAACCCGCATACATCAATCACACAAGTAGCATTCATGCACACACATTCATCGCATAAGGTTTTTTTTTCCGCCATTCCTCTACCTAGGGGTATTTCCATAGTTTTGCCATACAGGGTATTTTCCAAAATAAAGTGTCTTGGTGATTTTCTCAAAATAGGGTATCTTGGTGTTGTTGTTGTTTTCGTTTTTTTTTTAGCAGGGGTATTTTGGAAAATTTAATTTTTCAAACCGGGTCACATTTGTAAATCTAGGGGTTTTCGGGTAAATTTGTAAAACATGGGTATTTTATAAAATCACGGTTGTTTGGAAATTTTCACAAATCAAGTGTATTTTGAAAATTTTACAAAACTTGGGGGTATTTTGGTTGCGAAATAGGATGGCTGGTCCCTTTCGGGTTTTAATTATAGATTTTGGCCCGTCAACAAATCCTCGTGGCTAAGGTGAGCAGTATCTGCGCGCACGGTAGGATTCAAATAAGAGGAGGTGAGTCACTAGGACTGCTTAAATACCAAGCTCTCCCTGAATCCAATCCTAGACATGCGTATGCCTGTTGCCACACCCTAACCCATCGACTCGTTTACGGGTTTGTTTGGATAGATTAAGTCTTATGAATTTAAAGAGTTGTTTTAACTAAGCCTATAGTCCATCAATGCCTAACATACTAGTCTACGTCCATCAAGCCCATCAAGCCCACATACATATCACATCCAAAGGTTTAGAATACTTACCTGCGTGGATCGGGTGCCGGTAGACTCGAAGGCCATATCTTCTTCCAGATTTTTTCTCAATTTCACATAAATTTTCAAAACACTACTAGACCCATTTCACGGCCCGAGTTTTGGGCGGGGCTCGATACTAAAATGTAACACCCCAAACCCGGCCCATAAGTTTCGACCAGATCTGGTATGCTACGGGTTGTACGTTGAAAACTTTTGCTAAGTTGGTTTTAGTAAATCATAAGTTATTAGGCAAAATTCGAATAAACAAGTGACTTTTGAAAAGAAAACCTTGTATTATTATTATTTTGAATAATAAAACCTTTGACAAAGTTCTATAAGTTGCAAATATTAAAAACTAAGTAGTGAGTATAAATTATGGGGCCTTATTACATAAATGTTTCCAAAATTAAAAACTTAAGGAAAAACCGAAATAATCTATAGGAATAAAAACTTGATGGCCTCGAGTCCGCCTTTGCTCCCATGTCCACGATCTCGCTCATCCGCAAAGTTAAGGAAAAATAATAGGGTGAGTCACCAAGACTCGAGTGTGTAAATCCAGAAAACACATCAAAGGCTTGGCCCACAAACACATTATGGCATTGGCCCGTATCCAAGGGTAACTATATATGCATCATGGCCCATCCCAAATACCTAGAAATCCATCCTCTACACACCAACCCGTACCAACCATCACACCTTGGGGATTTCTACAATCAACCCTCCAACCGCTACACACCATATCGATACCGTGTCGCTTTCTGTCTTAAAGACCGATCATTTGTGTGACCTATGTGGCAAAGCCACCGATCGCCATGCGACCTTAATAATATATCGTAGCATTTCGACAAATTTGAGCCGTCATCATAAAGACCGATCACTATGTGACCTATGTGGCAAAGCCACCGATCGCTATGCGACCTTCTTCCCCTTCATTATCATAATCCCACCCCATGCATACACACATAAAGAAAACATCATACAGACTTTCATATATTTCGATACACATAGAGATTTCTATGATTACGCACTGGCATCCTTGCCTAACCCTTTTAGGGTTTTATTCGATTTGTCTACACACCTATTATCCTAGCTTTTAGCCCATAACATAAACATACATATACATTCATACAAATTATTTGTGTGTTAGAGATCTACACACCTGATTACCGTTAGAACGACACTCTCTATGTCGACACTATCAGAAGTTGATACAACTGCTACTTGCCTAAGGTGTTGTTCAGAAGCCGGTCCACAACACGGTGGCCAATCCGTCATCACGACCACATTTCGTTTCTTAAACTTAGGGATCCTCTTCTTTGCCTGATCCATATTTATTTCCATCACAAGTCCTTGTCAGAACTACTATCACAACATATGATCGTTAATCCACATCGTAAAGTTAAGATCTCACATGCGATGAACGAATCTAGTGAAAATCTAGGGAAAATCACCTTACCTTAAAATCCCAAAATTGGAGACTAGCGATTTCCGGCTTTTAAATCTAGATGATCAGGTTTCCTTCAAATCCCAGAATGCCGCCCAAACGCAAAAGAGAGGAAATATTAGCTTCATTCGGCAGCTTTAACAACCAAGTGGCCATTCAGCCTTGTCTCTTAAAAATCGAAAGAGAGATTGAAGAGATAGGAAAATCGGCACTCACCTTAACGCAGAGAATTCGACTACCCCTTAGAGATTCCGGCTTTTTGAGAAGATCAGAAGAGAAGATGATTCGAAGAAATCTATAGAGATTCGGCTTTTAGAAGAAAGAAGAGAAAAGAATAATGGAGTTTTTTGGCTTTGGCTTTTTAGAAGAAAGAGGAGAAGAGAATAATGGAGTTTTTTGGCTTTTAGAAGAAAGAAGAGAATAATGGAGTTTTTTTCGGCTTTTAGGAGAATGAAGAGAAAAGAATAATGGGGTTTTTGGCTTTTAGAAGAAAGAAGAGAAAGAAAAGGTGGAAACCCTAAATGCCGAAAAATAAAGAAGAGAACTCTCCCTATTTATAGAAATTTCGGCACTTACCTATGAAAACCGAAAGTGCCCTTCCGATAACTAAAAATTAATCAAATAAAAGGGAAAATTCGGCACCCCCTTTGCCATAAAGAAACCGATTTCTTCACTTCTCTAGGTGATGGAATTTCGCCAACTCTAGCCTTGTAGATAGCTCCTATCTTTTCTCCTTTTTTTTTCTTCCATATTATCAACTATATTATCTACATTATCCCATTCACATAAATCCTCCTATTTTTGAGCCTTGTTGCCATCCACTCTACCTAACCCTAATGCCGAAATTTAGCTAACTTAAATTAAAAGAGTTGGGCTCCATGTAACTTAAATTTGGGCCCCTTACTCCCTTGTGTGGCGTCACCTCCTTGCTCCTAAGTGGTGCCATCGACCATGGGCCACAAGCCCATTTTGATATTTTAAACTCGGATACCACATTTTAAACCCTATAGTGCCCAAACAAAAATTTAACTAAGGCTTCAAATTTCAATCCTCGAGCCCAATTTGGACCCCTAATGCTCAAATTAACTCATTACACATATTCACCCATTAAATGCATAGGCCCAAAAATTCAGGATGTTACATCTAATTCATATATTCATCTCAAACATATAATTACCTTACTTTCATAGTCATATAACATAGCACGTACCTGAACCTTTTAGTTCGTTTTTCACATTCGATCTTATCTCGATAATGCCCGTTGAATCATTCAGAATTAAAAAGGATACTCGGATAGTCAGAAATCTCGTACAATGCCAACGTCCCGGACGTGGTCTTACATGTAATCATACTTCGATGCCACTGTCCCAGACAGGGTCTTAAACGAATCAAATATGATGCCGATGTCCCAGACATGGTCTTACACGTAAACACAAGTCGATGCCAACGTCCCAGACCTGGTCTTACACGAAATCACATATCGGAATCCTATGTCATGACATATGTATCCTAACTATTCCTAAGGTTCGTACGGGGCTTTCAGACGTTGTAAGTCGATCGATTCAAGCTCGTAAATATTGCTCCCATGCTTAATTCAATTCAGCATATACATATACACAAGTAATAATTCAATTCGGCACTATTAAAATAAATACAATTGAATTGAACGACATTTATTTACTTATGAACTTACCTCGAACGAAGATGAACGAACCGAGATGACTATTCGACAACTTTAGATTTCCCCCGATCCAATTACGATTTCCTCTTTTCTTGATCTAAATTAATAAAAATTTAACTTTTTTATTCATAAATTCATTCAAATTCATCCAAAAACACATAAATGGGTAAATTGCACTTTTGTCCCTAACATTTCACATTTTTCACAATTTAGTCCCTATTTTACAAAACACAAAATATTCAAAATTTCACCACACCCATGCTTGGCCGAATTTTACTAAGGTCCCTAGCAGCCCATTTCTTTCATTTATTATACATTTTGACCCCTCAATTTACAAAATTCACAATTTAGTCATAATTAGACATTTTTACCAAAATTCACTTAGTAAATCTTGATAATCTAACAACATATATTTATTTTTCATCATTAAACAACAAAAACAAAAAACTCTCTTCAATGGAAAATCACAAAATACACAACCAATTCAAAAATTCAAGAATGGGCTTGCTAGTATTCAAAGCAACGATCTCAAAAACGTAAAAATTATCAAAAACCGAGCAAAAACGAACCTTGAATTTAGCTTGGACTTTGGCCGAATGTAACTTGCTTATTTATTTCTTTTTCCTTTGGTAATTTTGGTCATGAAAGATGAACACATGCATGGCCATTTGTTTTTGTTTTATTTAATACATATTAATATATCAATTACCATTTTAACATTTTTAATTAACATATAAAACACATATATATATAAGGCCATTAATGTCCATTACCATCCACTTACCTATATAGTGGTTAAATTTCATTTTAAGGACTTATCAATTAATAAACCATAGCAAATTAGTACTTTAACAAATAGAAAGCCACTTTTGCATTTTACGCGATTAAGTCCTTTTATCAAATTAAGCACAGAAACGATCTAATTAAATCATGGAAATTTCACACATGTGAATTCACACATTATAAACATAGAAAATAATATTTAAACACTTTCTTGACTTAGATTTGTGGTCTCGAAACCACTATTCTGACTAGGGTCTAAACCGGACTGTTACAAATTCCCTCTTATTCTTACCCCTCTCTCGATCCCTATTCTGGCATTCTACGCGCTTAACATCCTCGGCGATCTTCGCCTTCTCAACTAGAATTGCAAACTCTCGCTCTCTGTGTGGAGCAATCAGCACCCTTAGATTATCCCTTAAGCCATCCTCAAATTAGACGCACCTCTCATACTCAGTCGCCACCATGCCTCGAGCGTAGCGGCTCAGCCTCAGAAACTCGGCCTCATACTTGGCCACAGATCTATCGCCTTGCATAAGATTCATGAAATCACGCCTACGAGCATCCACATAGCTTGCCCCCATATACTTGCTCTGAAAGTTAGTCTTAAAGAAATCCCAACTCAGAGGATCAGGCCGAGTACCCTCCTCAACTGTCAACCACCACTGATAATCCTCATCGCGAAGCAAAGAGACTGCACCCTTCAGTTTCTGCTCAAGAGTACAGTCTAGATCATTCATGATCCTCTCGGTGGCCTCCAACCAATACTCGGCCACATTAAAGGTGACTCTAGTGACACCCCTAAACAACTCAGCACCATGGGACCGGAGTCGTTCAGTTACTAACCCTCGATCCCCAGCTCCAGAATGGGGTCCAGCGACCCTCTCCAATATCCTCAGCATGGCTTGGGATAGTGCGTCATCCCTAGCCGAGCGACTTTGAGACCCAGTCTCAGTAGCAAGCGAAACTGGTGTCTCACTCGTATCTAAGTTCGGCATACTACCCAGAGAGGAAGACTCAGCTCGAGCCCCCTACGGCCTCTACCACCGCCTCGAATACCACGTTGGTGAGTTCCACGAGCGCTCATTGTCTATTTTGAGCTTTATCTACATTAAAAATTTTATGCATCAGTTTCAATATTTATTAGCAGATGTTTTCTGCATAAATTATCAGAAGTTTAGAATTGTTTTCAAAGGTTTCAGTCTCTAACTACTCAGTATAGTTTCAGAAAGTGTTAACTACAGTGTTTTCAGAGTTTTTTATAAAAAAATCAGAAATACTTACAGGACCGGCGCCGAAGACTCGGTGTACCACATACTTTCTCAATTTATCAAAAATATTTGAAAACCAATTCTTTTTGAAATAAAATTTTGGAACCCAAAATTCACAGCCGATTTTTGTAACCTGGCTCTGATACCACTAAATGTAACACCCCAAATCCGGCCTAGACGTTATGACCGAATCCAGAGATGTCACAAGGAATGGGTTTTGAAAACAAAGTTGTTACGTTAAATCATCCCAGTATATTATATTAAAATATTTTGAAATCACAGTCGAAAATGTAAATTAGTTGCCATAACTGATTTTACAGCGGAAGTCTAACAAATTGACACATTTTCAAAATTTGATTCGTGTTTTTAGGAAAACATCTTTTTGCGTAAAAACCATCAATTTCATAAGATGATTTAATCAAGCATGCAAAATACCAACAATCCCAAAAATCAACAGAAAAAAAATCATAAATTCCAGAGAGTCCCCGAAATTACAAACTCTCAAAAGAAAATCAAAATCATAAATAAAGCCGTAAATTAATATCTTAAAGCAGTTTTACGGTCGAGTGGTCACCGCTGAGTCTCCGCCGCACCAGTTCGCCTGAGTGTGTGGATTACTTGTACAGAACAGACAAACGGATGTGAGTTTTCGTAAGCTCAGTGTGTAACCTAACAGAAATAAGCATGCAAACATACAAATACAGAGTCAGGCCCATGGCTTTTTCAGATACAGTACACAGAATCGGATATATAGTTCAGAAACACAGAGTCCTACCCTCATCCTCTACACACCAACTCCAACCATCCCATCACACCATGTGGGGTTAAAAACACCCATCTATACCTACACACCATATCGTGCCATTACGACACATGTCAGATAATGCGCAGCCAAGCTGCTAGAATAAAGGCGATGATCACCGTACAGAATACTTCCTCCTCATATAAAAATTCCATCCCACTAAAAGATACATAAATCAGATACAAATATAACAGATTAAAACATGCTCAACATGCTTATTTACATATAATAGATATACCTATAGCAATACAGTCAGGCATACATTCAGCATCCTACTCAAATCAGTCTACCAGAATTCCATAGCTTACAAATTAAGGTTTAATAGCCTTTACCGACCCTACAATAGGCCCACAGTCGATCAGAGCGACCCGTGCGACCCTAGGGAAATTTTTAGAATTATGGGCCCACATGCCCGTGTAGCCCACACGGCCATATTGGCCTTTGCCTGTGTGGCCCACACGGCTACCCTAAAATCCACACGCCCGTGTGGCCCACACGCCCAACTTGGCCTAGCCCGTGTGGCCCACACGGCCACACTCGAGCCATCACACGCCCGTGTGCTGTACAAGGCCATGCCTTCATCGACCACACAGTTGTGTCTCACACACGGCAACCAACACTAATAACCACATGCCCGTGTGACGTCGACAGAATCATTTTTCGACTTTTGCCAAAGCCTCATTTTCTGCGTTTTGGGTACACACCTAGTTCGTGTAAGATGTGACAGCAACTCCAAGCACTCCGAAACCTAAGAAATAGTAATCCATTGAGCTGTTAGCAATTATTTAACGAATTGACTCTTAATTCCCGAAATAATGCAAGAACTTACCGTCGTCAACAACCACCGCTAAAGCGTATTAAACTGCTGGAGCCCTAACCAAAGGTTCCCCGTCAATTCCTGCACAAAAGTGCTCTCACAAATTACTATCCTTCTAGTTTACTCCATTAATGAAAACCCCACAAATCGAGTAATCCAAAATCGTTAACAGAACCAAAACTCGCAGTTAAACAAAACCTCACTTACCGAAAACACACGAAGAACACCGTATTATTGAAACACAAGATTACAATAGCAGAGAACAGAACAGAATCTTCAGAAAAAGAGGAATAAGAGAACATAGTAGAGAACAAAGAATTGACGTCAGAAAATTTTGGGAGAGAGAAAATTTTGAAAAAAGAATAAAATAAAGAAAATATCAAATTAACTCCCAAATCCCTCCAATCTCTCCCACTAACCCCTCAATCTCAATCACTACAGAATACCATCTCTATCCAAACACTCTCAGTTAACTGGAGTAAAAATAAACTCCCTTGCTCACGTAGAGATTCGAACACAAGACCCCCAACACACCTACTCCCTTACCACTCGAACCAGCAGGCTCATTCTGATATGACTTAACAGCCAATTTAATATAAGTCCACTAAACAAAGGCAAAGCTTGATTCCAAAAATAACAAAATTTGGCAAAGGTGAGACTTGAACCCAAGACCTCACACACACACCTAGAACACTTAACCACTGTGGCAGACAAATATTTGTGTCAGATATTCACAGAAGCAAAAATATATTTTTCAAGGTGTTATAGAATTTTTTCCTTTTCAACGTCACTCGTTGAAGCCTCGATAGATTGGAAGTTGTCCCCCAACCCTCTCATCTCGATCCGACTACCTCTAAACTTGTACGACACCTTCCCTAGTAGTTGCTCGCATGTTGCACTCCAATCAACACTAATAACCAACCCCGTAATGACTTCCCCCATTGACTGATAGACCGAGTTATAAACTGACGTCCTCAAGTGTAATTGTACACTTGCTATAGGGAAGATGGAACATGTGCATCTTCGATCTCCATCTCTCGACCAAAGCACTAATGAGTGGGGGATCTAATTAAGTCCCCCCCCCCCGAGCATGCGAGCCGCGTATAAAAAGCATGCATCTTGTAAGTGTCCATGAATGACCTCTGGTGCACCTTCGCCTAAATTGTTTATGTACGTCTCTAAAATTCGATCTTCGGGCTGAGTATATAAACATAAAAAATTAATAATCCAAACAACATAATAAATAACTATTTGAATTTAAATAATTTAATAAATTTCTTACCATTTGTAATTGAACGTCAGAGATATGCTTGTCATCTAAACGAATAAGTTGATTTACCATTTAAAAATTATAAGAAAAGAATAAAATTGAATAGCATAAAATTAAAAAAAATAATTGAGGATTGAAAATTCAAAATTGAAAATTGAAAATTAAAAATTAAAATTTGAAGATTGAAAATATAAAATTGGAATTTGGGGATTGAAGATTGAGGATTGAGAATTGAGAATTTTGGAAGGAATAATGAGTATGGAGTATTTGATTGAAAAGAATGAGTTTGGAGGGGTTTATATAAGAATTTTTATGACTATTGGAGCCCTACTAGCTGTTGGAAAAGTTATTGTTGGAATAGTTACCGTTGATAGGAAAACACGTCCTACAGGGCGTGTTTTCATTGATGTGACAGTGAAAATGCACTCTGTAGAACGCGTTTTTGTTCTCTTTCTTGAAAACGTGTCCTATGTTGAGTGTTTTCATTGATGTGGCAGTGAAAGCGCGTCCTGTAGACCGCGTTTTTTTTTTTTCTCTCTTAAAAAACATCATTGATCAATAAATTTTAAAAAATTCAACTTAATTTCAAAAATAATTTTTTAGCATATTTATATAAATTAGCTAAATAAAATCCATCAAAAAAAAATACAACGATAAATAAAAAAAATCAAAGGAGACATTAATTTCACCTTCTTCTTCTTTTTTTATCTTTTCCTAGATTAGCATTATAAGAAACATTAGACATTAAACCAAGTTGGTTGCCATTAATTAGTCTAAGCTTAGTTGTAAACAATTACTTCATCCATTAACATTTTAGACTTATTTATATTTTTAGGTATAAATTTAAAATATATGCATTGATTTTGATTTAATTTATAATATCATAAACGAATTTTGATTTGGTGCTATTCTATGCATAAAATTTTAATTCTAATTCAATTTCCACATTACAGTTACAACATTACCTATGTGACACTATTTTTCTTGAAATAATGTTCAAATTGTTGATTGATATTTTACTAAACTAAAAAAAAAAACAAAGAAGAAGTAAATTTTAATATTTTCACATAAACTTAAATTATGTTGATACGAGTTTTAAGGCCCAATTTCAGACCCATTGACATAATGGGTTTAGTCTCCCTCAAAATCCAATCACGAGATCCAAATCTAAGTAGTAGAAGTCAAAACTCAACTTATTCATTCAAGATTTTATCAAAAAAAAATCGAGAAAAAAAGTTGAAGATTCAAGACGATGAACTTTGGAGTTCAATATAGAGTGAAGATGAATTAAAAGGGGTTAATTTTGGTCGTGGACTTAAAATCTCAATCCATGATAACAAGCCCACACGCCTAGCCATATTATAATTAGTTGACTTGTGGTGCATTTTTAGGAGGGATCTAGGCATTTTTGGGTCAATATGTCTGCATATTAATCGAAGATCTGTCTTCTAGCTTCGCAATGTACTTTGAATCACTCGATTTCGAATTTAGGAACTCAAGTTATGATTATTTTAGTGAAGACTGTGTGAGTAGAATTTATGGACGGGATTATTATGGAAATTACGAGTTTCGGGCTTTTAACCCGAGTTTAAATTATATTAGTTTTTATTTAGGCTTAATTTTTATTATATATGATCCCAATGTTATATTTACTAAGTTTTATTATTTTATTAGTTATTTATTTCAAATTTTGGATAAATTTTAGGAATTTTATTTTAACAAGAAAGTTTAGTTTAAAATTGTTTCTTTTTAGATTAATTAGAGTTTTAGTAAACTTGAGAGTTTTATTTGGATGTACTTAACTAGCTAGCCTATATAAAAGCCTCTTCATTATACAAAATTTATAATTCATTCAACAACTTCTTTCTTTGAGTTAATAAAATTCTCTTTGAGTTTTTCTTTTAAAGAATCTCTCTTGAGTTTTCTTTTAGAAGAGTTTTAATAATATTTTCAGATTGTGGGGATCATCTTCAAGCTTTTTCTTGCCAAATTTTCTTTCTTGGAGGGAAAATTAGAGTAGTTTGAATGGAGTTGTAGATTCATTTGTTTCCAATGCTCATTAAGACTTCTACATGTCACTTTCCATCTTTTCCATCTATCTTGTTTCCTTACTTTGCTATTATGTTTTGTTCTTCTTTTATTGTTTCTAATCTTTAATTTGGATTCATTGTTTTTTTTTCTATCATTTATTACTTGTTTTAATTGTTGTCCTTTTAAATTATTAGATCTAACTTGGATTTATTTGTGTTTCAAGTTGTGTCAAAATACAAGTTTCTTTCTGATCGTTTAGAGCCCTAAATCGAATTCGTGACTTAAACAAACTTGCGATCCTGTTTCACGTGCATCCTTATCATTTGTTTTTTCTAAAATAATTTAAATTATTTTTACATAAATTTAAATTATTTTCCCACATCTGTAATGATGAAAACATGCATTTTTTAATATACGTGAAAATAATTTAAATTTATTTATTTGTATTTTAGTTTAATAAAATGTCATATTAATAATCTCCACACAACATTACGAGAAATGGTGTCACATAAATAACTCTGTTAATAAAATGTAAAAATTGAATCAAAATTATTATATTAGGTATAATTTTAAGATTTATTCCTAATTTTAATTTTTAAGTGTAATTAATATATTTAAAGAATTACTATGGGAACTCAAAACTTAAAAGTAGTGAATCGATTAAAGTGCAGTCAAACATTTAATTTTTAATTTAAAAATATTTTCAAAATTTTTAAACAATTATTTTATATTTGATAGGAGTATTATTTTTTATTTATTTTAATACACGAATTAGCAATAAATGAATTACATGTGATAGTTTTTAGCCACTCACATAATTTGTTTGTGGCAAGAAGAGTAATTTTTTTTGCTTATTTTGAAGAGGTTTTATTTTTTTATATGAGATATTATTTAAAATAACAATTTTAACACTTAATATTTATACGTTATGTTAATTTAGTCTTGGTTCTAAAAAATCTAACCCTCAATATTTATACATTGTGTAATTTGGTATTTTTTGTTATTTTACTTTTATTTATGAGCCTTTCACCTAAAAAACTAAAAAATAAACAAAATTTTATTGAAAAATACAAAAATGAAATCACCACAAAATTCAAAATAATAAATTTCATATTTTATCATTCTTTAAAATTAACCATCAATGTCACAAATAAAAGCAAAACTATAAAAAAGATATCGAATTAAACAATTTGTAAATGTTAAGAGTTAATTTTTTTAGAATCAAGATTAAATTGACATAATTTATAAATATTGAGAGTTGAAGTTGTTATTATGTTAATTTTAAAAGCTACCATTATCACCAATTGGCGACAAAAAAATTAAACCTAAATAGTTAAATGATCATTTTATAATTTTTTATAATTAAGTGATAAAAATAAATTTATTAATAAGTTTACCCTAAAATTAAAAAAAAAAATAACTCTAACACTAACCGTTTTTATTTAAAAATTAAAACAATTGCTTATTTCCGTATCATTATTATTGATTGAGTTCATATGATATCTTTAAAAAAAAATGTCAAAATGGGGAAATTGAATTTAATATTAAGAATACCGATCCCAACCCCCACATAAATTACATTCAAAGGGACATATTATAAAATACGCTTATATCCAGGGGTACGCAAGCAATATGTAAATTAAATTAAACTAAAAATATTGTAATATTGTAATATAAAATGCTTCTAGAAGGTGGTGGATGAGGCAAGGGTAAGTGTAGGGTGACAGCAATGATAATGATTCAGCCTGGCCCGCCCATTTTAGATTGTGTGGTCCATGGGACTCCACTTGAAGTCACAATAGATTCTGGTACCATCCACAAAAAAAGTAGCAATAAAAGTTTACTCTAATTATCTTCTTTAACCCACCGACTTTAATAAATATTTTCTCTGTCCTGCCCTCTCATAAAATATCTTGTTTTCTGTCTTGTCCAGAATTTTTAATTTTAATAATTATATTTTAAACAACATCATTCAAGGTTGTCAGAATATATAATCTTTTCATTTATAATTTATAGATATATTATCAATAAGGAAAAATAAAAGTGACAATTTGTTTTCTTTTTCCTACCGCATCTCACATTGTTGGGAAAGATAAGATTTGGTTTCAACAAATAAAGATTATTTTTATTTTTATTTTTTTAAATAGAAAATAGTGAATAAAATATGTTTTGTTGAAATTTTTAAAAATGATTTTTAAAAAATGGAAATACATGAAAATTAGAAAATAATAAATTTTTTACTTTTGTAAAAGTGAAAACGATGAAAATAAAAAATTTTAACTTTAAATGAATTGATTCTTGTTCAAACCTATATAAGCGCAAATATATTCTTCTTTTAACAACTTTCAAATATTAAATTTGATATCCTAATTAAAATCTATATAAGCACAAAACTCTTTAATTTTAATTTTCATGTTTTTATTATAAAAAAATAATTACCAATTATATTTTTTACTATTTTATTAATGCATCCAAAATTTTAACACCAAATGTATTTTTCTAATTTCGAAAATAAAAAATAAAAAAAGAAATATTCCTTAATTTTTACTTTTTTCCTAAAATTTAATATTGCTTCCTAGATGCATAAGTGATTGAGTTTTGAGTTCCTCAAAACATAATGGTATTTTATGTAACGCCTCAAAGTTTTCATTTCTTTTGAATTGCTATTTTTGTCAAGTAAATTGATTTGTTGTAGTGGCTAAGTGTTACTTATGTGTGATTGGGATCCTATGTTTAAATCCCTTCCCTTGAAATTTTTATTATTTTTGTCCTAACCCTCAACTCTGAACATCTAGTTTATCTTTAAATTTTGAGTGCTTGTTGAGAAGAATGGGCCTGCTGGTTCAATAGTAAGGCTTTAATTTACCCATAGGTCTTGTGTTTGAATTCTGTTGTGTGCAACAGTGAAATTATTTTTGCTTCTTTTTGTTGTGCCTCCCATGCTCAGAATTTGGATCAGATTCAAATTCTGGAAAATATTATAGGGACAACAAATAAGATTTAGTGGGTTTTTAAAATAATTTTGAGGATTTTTCTCCCAAAAACACTCCATCACAATCGTCTCTCTCCCACTCTTGACACTTTTGTCGTCATCTCTCTCCTCGTTTCTCTCGATCTTACTGTTTCTCTTAGTTTCTTTTCTTTTTTCTCCTTTTGTTTTTCTATTCTCTTTTTTCTCTCTGTTGTTTTTGCCTTATTTTCTTTTCTTCTTTCTCAATTGCCCTTTTGCACGGTTACAATTTTCGTTTCTGCCCTTTTCCTTGTTTGGTCACCATCTTCTATTTTTGGTTGTCGTTGTTTAATTGTGAAACCCTTTGAGCCACTACCAACCTCTGGTTTTTGGGTGTTAGTCTTGAGCACTTGAAAGTGTTTAGCATTGTGGTTGCATATTTGAGTAAGTGCTTTCTATGTTACCTTTAGGGGTGAGTGTTTCATTCGGGTTTCATGTAAATGTAAGGTTGTGTTTGGGTTGGTCGTTAGTATGCACTCGTGTAGAGCTTAATCATCTTGTGTTTCTAACTAGTTGTGGATCAGGAAGTGCATAACTCTCCTCAGGCGATTTATGACTGTCGTCGACTTCCTTTTAAAGGATAAAGGATTGTTTGCCTTAGTAGGGGACTAATTCGGTATATCTAGAACAAATGCCCTAACTTTTGTGGCTGAATACTCAAATTGAGTAGGGGTCAAATTTTGATTCGGATCCGATGTTTTATGCTAATCAACTTGAGGTGTTGTTGTTATAGGATTTGTAATTGTTATTGTTGTGTCGGCATCACAAAATAGTCAGGTGTGTAACTCTAATTCTGAAAAATCAGTGAACGGTGCGAAGCCAAAAATCATACTGCTGACGCCATACGACCGTGTATCTGGTCGTGTGCCAAAACATGTGAGCCACACGGGCTAGGCCAGGTAGGCCATATGGGTCTATTTCGTTGGTTAAGTGATTCGAATGTATGTTTGTAAAACTCTGTAATAGTGAAGTGGTGTAACACCCCTTACCCATATTCATCGCCGGAATAGGGTACGAGGCGTTACCAGACTTATATGCAAGCAATCATACAAAACCGAGACATAAATTTCCACTCAAATTTAAAACTTTTCACAAACATTAATATCACCCCTTAAACGAGCCTACGAGGCCTAAAACATACATAAGGAGGGGTCCGAGACTAAACCAAGAACTTTAGAAAACTTTCGGAGAATTTAGAAAATTTTCCATGAAAAAGGTCCATACGCCCTGTGTGGATGAAGGGACACGCCCATGTCGCATATCATATGCCCGTGTTTTAGGCCGTGTCAAAAATAGGGACATTCTGTTTGTGACGTCATCAACCAAATAAGGTCACACGGCCAAGACACACGCCCGTGTCCTTAGGCCGTGTGGCGAATTAAATTCCTAAAATCAAGTGCAGACTTCACACGGCCTGGGTACATGCCCATGTCCTATGGTCGTGTCTTCCACACGGTTGAGACACACGACCGTGTCTCAGCCCGTGTGGTTACTACTGGGCATTCTATTTTGCCAACATAGGATGCAGGGGGACACACGGCCAAACCACACGCCCATGGGGCAGACCGTGTGTCACACACGGCCTAGACACACACCCGTGTGTCTACCCGTTTGGACAAAACAAGGCTATTTACCAAGCCCTTTTTGCCACCCATACTTACATCAACCTACACAACATCAAAACCACACTAATCCAAAACATATACATATAAATTCAAGGCACTTAATATAGCATAACTAAGTGCTTCACCATCATCAACATCCATAATCACATTCAACATATCAACATTCAACCATCAATAATCATAGGCCATATCGTAATGGCAATAACACATACATGCATATATGAATAGGTTTATAACAAAATAATCATTATGAGCCACACCTCATGGCCTTATACAAAATGAATCAATTCTTCAAGTCAAGCCAACACATTTGGCCAAAACAATATGACACTTGACAAAGACTAAGTCCCTATACATGCCATACTCAAAATGATAAATCTAACTATACCAAATGTTCTGATTGATAGTGTGATCGTGCCTCCGACGTCCTCTGATCCCCGAGCTAGCCTGGCGATACTATAAGAAAATGGAAAGGAAAGGGAGTAAGCATAAAGCTTAGTAAGTCACATGTAAATAATTAACAACAATTACTATACATTATCGTACTCATAGCATAATACAAACTTGCACATGATTCTCGAATGATTAAAGGCATAACTTACTCATTTCCACCCTTAATAATCACACAATATAATTCGAGCTCATCTCTCATGAATCTCATGTATGTACCTGTATCACTTACAACATAGGCGTAACTTTTCTCACTTTTGACACAATCTTTTATTTACCCGTTGAACCCATTGGAATACCAAAGGATATCCGATAAGCCTCACACAAGAGGGTACAATACCAAAGCCATGTCCCAGACATGGTCTTACACTAGCTTACATCTCGAGGCCGATGCCATGTCCAAGACATGGTCTTACACTAGCTCTCATTTCAATGTCGACGCCATGTTCCAAACATGGTCTTACACTGGCTCTCATAATGTGGCCGATGCCATGTCCCAGACATGGTCTTACACTAGCGCACATATCAACGCCGATGCCATGTCCCAGACATGGTCTTACACTGGCTATCCATAATGTGGCCGATGCCATGTCTCAGACATGGTCTTACACTAGCACACATCTCGCTCAAATGTCATGGCTTGGATATCCAATCTAATCCTAAGGTTCAACTGGGAATATATCATGTCAACTTTCGTCATGCATATTCATGGAAATAATCAAACATTTTATGCAATATCAATTGTTTGAAGCATAAATGTAATAACGTTGTATCATTTACGTACAACTTACCTCGATATACCAAAAAGTGAGCGATTAGAGTGAGTTAATCTACTAGCTTGGTTTTCCCCCGGTTTAGGTCCGGACTCTATTTTTCTTGATCTATATTGATAAAATTCACTCATTTAATCATCACATTAATCAAGACATTTAGAAATTCCTACTTTGGCAAAATTACCGTTTTGCCCGTAAACTTTCATAAAATTACAATTTTGCCCCTAGGCTCGTAAATCGAATTTCTATCACATTTCTTCATTAACCAAGCCTAGCCGAATCTATTTTAAGCTTATAGCAACTCACAAATCCAAATTATTTCACACATTTACTACCTATTTTACAACCTTTACAAAAAGGTCCATTTAGGTGTTTTAATGAAAAATCCTTTCACAAAAGTTGTTTATTTAACAACTAAGTTTCATTTTATTCCATAAAAATTCAGAAAAAAACACTAATGCTCTCATGGAAAAACCCTAGACTTTCAATCATTTTGCAAAATAGTCCCCTCATTAGCTAGCTTAAGCTTTAGGGGTTCCAAAAGTACAAAAATTATCAAAAAATGACCATCAAAATCACTTACTTGTAAGGGTTTAAGTTGCTGAAAATTTTCAAGCTTTCCAAAGCCTCTCTTTGCTGAAAATTTCGGTGGTGATATGAAGAAGATGAAAAGATGATATCTTTTCTCTTTATTTTATTTTATTTCATCAATTAGTCACCTAATTTCACCAACTTTGACCAATTTTAAATTCTTTGTCCCCTATGGCCGGCCATCACCCTATAAAGGGCCTAATTGCACATTAAGGACCTCTAATTTAAGGTTCTATAGCTATTTTACACCTTTAGCTTGTAGAACAAAACTTTTGCACTTTATGCGATTTAGTCCTTTTTCAAAATTAAGCATGCAATCACTAAAATTAATTCACCAAAATTTTCATGCACTCATATAATCATACTATAACACATAAACTAATATTAAATTAATTTTCTCCAACCTCGGATTAGTGGTCCCGAAACTACTGTTCCGACTAGCCCTTAAATCGGGCTGTTACAAGTGGCCATTTATGAAATTAGTTAAAATCGTTAGGTTCTGCATGATGATTAAATGCAAACATTCTGTGTATATAAGCATAAAGTTAAATCTGTATAATTGTTGTATGAGTAAGCATGTCTCTATACGATATTTTTTATTTTGATGTTGTACGTGATTCTGATCTGTGAAATTGTATAATCATTAGCACATTCTGATTTGTCGAGTATATAAGAGCATGTCTAGTTTGTGTGCATCTGAGTATGTATGATGTTTTTGCATATGCATTGGGGTGGGATATGATATGTGACGGAGGAAGTTCTGGCAGACTATATTCTGCAATTTCTGGCGGTAACACTACAAATTTTTGTATCTAGCAGTTAAACACTACATGATTCTGGTCATTTTTCACACATATCTAGAAGCTTGACTGCATATTTCTATATGGTGACGTACGATCACTGATTCAGTGTGTGGGGTGGGAAGGGTATTTTACCCTAATTGGTGTACTAGGATGGACGAAGATGGTGTATAGCGGATGGTGGTAAGATGTGTATCTATTTTGTGTCATATGTTTGCATCGCATGATATGCCATGCCATCTGTATCTAATTTGTTTAGTATGTTGCATTGCATAAAAATAATATGCCACCTGTGTCTGTTCAGTTTTTGAATATGTATGATTGTTTGATATCTGTTATGTGCATGAGGGCTAAGTTACACACTGAGCTTTTGTAACACCCCTAACCCGTATCCGTCATCAGAATAGGGTTACGGAGCATTACCGTAAAATCATAACTTAAAAACATTCATTTCCAAACATTTCATAAACCATAGCATAATTCATTCAAACACATACATAACGTCCCTTATTCGAGCCTTCGGGGCCTTAGAAACTCCTTAGAAATGATTCGGGACTAAATTGAGATCATATGAAAACTTAAGGAAAAAGTTGGAAACTTCACACTGCAGGGGTCATATGGCTGAGACACACGCTCGTGTCTCAGGCCATGTAACATTCGAAATAGGGACACACAGCCATGTCCCAACCCGTGTCTGTACCCGTTTAACCCTCTGACTTGGGCCACACGACCAAGCCACATGCCCGTGTGCCAGGCCGTGTGCTAGGCCGGGTAACTTTCAAAAATCAACCTTCAAAATCTACAGGGGACACACGACCGTGTGGATAAGAAAATGACCAATTTCAAGCCATTTCTTTCACCCAAATCAAGCACACACCTACAAGCCATTTGCACATACCATCAAGCTTCAAAACATACCTAAAACATGCATAATAAGGCTAATTCAATATGGTAATTATCCATACAACCAATATGACAAAAAGGCACCTCAATCACAACAATCAAATATACATAAATATATGCATAATTTAGCCATTCATTAACCATACATTTCTAACCTAATTCCATACCAAACTTACCACAATGACCATATGCCAAAATCACATTCAAACATACCAAATTGGTCATTCAAAACATAACTTCACTTGACCATTTCAACACCAACCATCAAAACATTTAAAATGCCAAAAGTTCATCAACCATAATACCACATTTACAAGCCAAACATAACAACTATCTTATCAAACACAATTCACCTATACATGCCATTACAACCATGACCCAAAACATCAAAATCTACCGAGATAGTCGCGGGATAGTGTGATAGGTCTCCGAAGAGCTTCCAAATCGATCAAGCTTCTGATAATCTATAAAACATAAAAAAGAAAAATGACATGAGCACATAATGCTTAGTAAGTTCGTAAATCATGAACATAGCTTACCATTTCAATGCATAATCATAAAAATAGACATGAATCAATCCAACATAGCTTGGCACAGCCTAAGCATCAACCAACAACAAAAGTTAGTGATTAAACACATAACTTAACAATATCATCACATGGTAAGGTATAGTACTTGAGCTTAACATCACTTAAATCATACTTTTCATAAACATAAGTATTCATACTTTGATCATCAACATTTCATACCTTCTCATTATTTCTTAATTTAGCATTCGGTACACTTACCATTCTTTCCCTTTTCATGCCCGTTGAACCACTTAGAATAGTATCGGATACACGGGAAGCTCACACAAAGTGTGCTAAACACATGGTCGAAACCATTTCTTTCCTTTGCCTATACATAGATGCTCACTTGAGCCATAAATGGGTCTGCTCACACAAGCTAATTGTCGGAACATAGCTACACAGCGCTGCTCACACAAGTTGACGAATATCCACAACAAATGCCGAAACTCAACCACCGGTAGGACATTCAGGACCAGCACCCGAAATATGGTAATTCTAATAACATGTCATTTGTATCTTATATATTTCTAAGGTTCAAACGGGGCTCGATAGTCGTCGTATGTCGTTGGATTTCCATTGTTTCATGACATGATAAACAAAACAATAGCATGCGTATATAAAATAACATTAACACGCTATTTAAACATACAAACTTACCTTGATTTTAATGATATCGTAATAGGATTACTAATTCGAGATTTTAGCTTTTCCTCGATCTAGATTTGTACGAGGCTTATCTTGATCTAAATGAGCAAATTAAATCCATTCAATATTCATTCTATTCAATTCAGACCAAATTCATATTTTTGTAAAATTATGCTTTTGCCCCTATTATTTAAACTTCTTTACAATTTAGTCCTTAAGCCTGTAAATTGAAATTCATGCAATTTCATCCACATACTAAGCTAGCCAAATTCAATATAGGCCCATAGCAACTCATACAAACCACTATTTCACAAATTTCACTATGAATTTTACACATTTTACAAATAAATCCCTAATTGACATTTTCAACAAAAATCACTTTACAAAAGTTATTTATTTATCAAAAAAGATTCATTTTCTTCCATCAAAGATCAAGAATCGCACGAACACATTCATGTTAAAACACTAACCCTTTAACAGTTTTGCAAATTAGTCCCTGGGCTAGCTAGATTAAGCTACGACTCCAAAAACATAAAAACCATTAAAAACGGGATGGAATTGCACTTACATGCAAAGAATGAGTTAGCTGAATATCCAAGCTCCTTCAATGGAGCTTTCCTAACCTATTTTTGGTGGTGTTTCCAACTAAAGAAGATGGTATCTTCAAATTAGCCTATTTGACTTATTTATTTATTAATTTACCTAATTAACCTTTAAAATACTTAATAATGTGTCCAAAATTGTCAACCCAGTAACTAAATGGTTTAATTACCATTTAAGTCACTCACATTAAAATTCCATAGCAATTTAATATCTTTAGCAAATAGAACTATACTTGTGTACCTTTTACGATTTAGTCCTTTTTACTAAATTAAGCATGCAAACGTTAAAATTTATTAACGGAATTTTTATACGACACTACTATCATACCGTAGACATTAAAATATTAATAAAATAAATATTTTCATGTCAGATTTGTGGTTACAAAACCACTATTCTGATTTCACAAAAAACAGACAGTTACAACTTTCCCCCTAAAAGAATTTTCGTCCCCAAAAATTTTACAAGAAAAGAGGTTCAGGTATTGAGCTTTCGAGTTGTGGTTTTTGGATTTAAAATTCATGAAATTATTTTTCTAAAAATATATATCCTAAAGTTTTATTATATTTGATATCTAAACTCGTAAAAAAAGAATCCAAGACTCCGGCGCCTAACCAGTAAGTTACTTTTACTTTAGCTATACTAGACAAACTAGTAAAACTATAGAATTAAGAATAATCTAGTTTAGCTAAAGACTGAAATAATTATGTTAAAACTCTAGACTTAGGATTTTTAATAACCTAAGTTAATCTATAAAATTTCTGAAACTGTAGATAATTAAAATGAGTACACATGGTGCACGAGTTCGCGGTACTCGAGGGCGTGATAGACACCATCGAGGGGCTCGAGCTGAGCCTTCTTCTCCAGAAAACATGCCCAATTCGGAGACTAGTGACAGAATAGAGACTAAAAATCAGAATGTAGGGGACGACACACTGTCCAAGGCTATGTTGAGAGTTTGACAGAGGGTTCCTAAGACTCAACCCAGATCTGAGGGTTGAGTGTCGGTAATTGAGCAACTTCGGTCTAATGTTGTTGAACTATTTCGGGGATTTCACTGGGATTACCTCGACTGTGGTTGAGTATTGGTTAAAGGCCATTGAGAGAATTATGGATAACTTGAATTGCACCCCAGAGTAAAAATTTAAGGGTGCGGTATCATTGTTTCGCGACGAGGCATATCAATGGTGGCAGTCGGTGGTGCGAGGCACACAGGCTGAGCGTGTGACTTGGACATTTTTCCAAAGTGCCTTCGAAAAGAAGTATGTGGGGGCGAGGTACATTGAGGTCCGTAGATAGGAGTTTATTGGGCTTAAGCAAGGCGAGATATCTGTGGTCGAGTATGAGGCTGAACAGGTACGCTCATAGTCTGGTTATTATTGAGTATGATAAGAGTGCCTGATTTGAAGACGGGCTTTGCTATGATCTAAAGGTCTTGGTAGCTCCACAGTAGGAGCGAGTTTTCGAAATGTCAATGGAGAAGACTAAGATAAAATAAGAGATTAAGTGCATGGAGTGCGAGAGGAGGGAGTTGGAAAAGAATCAGAATAAGAGCAAGAGGGATTTGAGTACTTCTAATAAATAGGCCAGGGTTGATAGGCCTCAGTAGGTTGAGATGATAGTAAATACTGGTGGGGCTCAGGTTTGTGCTGATTGTGGTAGGCGCTATCCAGACGAATGTTGGAGGAGGATAGGAGCATTTTTGCAGTATAAGTCTATAGAACACCGGATTAAGGATTTTCTGCATCGGGCTGAGTAAATGCAACCACCAGTTCAAGATCGGGTTCAGCCTCAGAGGGTAGTTCAGTAGCCTCTGAAGGTTCATGGTTAGTTTATGGGAGATAATGGAAGTGGTCGTAGACAGAGGGCACCGGGTCGAGGTGTTAATCAGACTGAAGCGAGGCATCCTACTTTAGTTTATGCGGTAAGACGTCACGAGGACAGAGGCACGACTGATGTGATAGCTGGTATGTTCACTATTCATTCTCACTCGTACTTTGCTTTAATTGATATTGGTTCCTCGCATTCATACATTGCTAGTAGTGTGTTTGGTAATCTGGGAATTTCTGTTGATGATACTATTAGTGATGTTGCTATGCTTAATCCGTTGGGGCAATCAGTGCAAGTTGATAAGGCATATAGGAGATGTTCCCGGCGGATCTGATGGAGTTACCGTTTGGAAAATTTGATCAGATTTTTGGAATGGACTGGCTTTTGGAGCATCAAGTTAGTCTGGATTGTGCCTCAAAGAGTTTAACCCTAAAGATCGAGGATGGTGACGAAATTGTTATGATAGGTAAGTGTCGAGATTACCTCTCTAATGTGGTTTCCACTATGGTAACTGATAAATTTATTCGAAAAGGGTGTGATGCGTATTTGGCTTATGTACATGACACAAGTGTTGTGGGTTCTGCTGTGGAGGGAATTCACATGGTTAAAGACTTTTCGGATGTCTTTTCTAAGGAATTTCCAGGGTTACCACTAGATAGGGAAGTTGAGTTTGGAATTGAGGTACTGTCAAGGACAACTTCGGTGTCTATTGCTCCTTACCGTATGACACCAAAAAAGCTGAAGGAATTGAAAGTGTAGCTTCAAGAACTTCTTGATAGAGGATTCATTAGACCTAGTGTGTTTCCGTGGGGAGCAGATGTACTCTTTGTCAAGAAGAATGATAGTACTATGAGGATGTGTGTGGATTACCGACAACTGAATAAGTTAACGGTAAAGAACAAGTATCCTCTATCGAGAATCAACGATTTGTTTGATCAGTTCCGAGGAGCGTCTCTGTTCTCTAAGATTGATTTGAGATTTGGGTACCATCAGTTAAAGGTGAAAAAGGTCGATGTGCCTAAAACTACCTTTAGGACTCGTTATGGTTATTACGAGTTCCTAATTATGCCTTTTTGTTTGACTAACGCTTCAGTTGCATTTATGGATCTCATGAATACGGTGTTTTAGTTGTATCTGGATCAATTCATCGTAGTGTTTATCAACTATATTTTGGTTTACTCTAAAAGTTCGAGGCTAAGCATGATGAGTATCTTAGAGTGGTTTTAGAGATTCTCTGAGAGAAGAAGCTCTATGTTAAACTGAGAAAATGTGAATTCTAGTTGAATGAAGTCATGTTTCCGGGACATGTGGTTTCTGTCGAAGGAATCCGTGTGGAACCAAAAAAGATAAAGGCTATTCTGGAGTGGAAATATCCTAGAAATGTTTCTAAGATTCAGAGTTTTCTCAGTCTGGCAGGGTATTATCGAAGGTTTGTAGAAGGGTTTTCATTAACCACAACTCCTTTGACTAAACTATTGCATAATAATGCTCCCTTCATGTGGACTGATGATTAGCAGTCGAGCTTTGAAAAGCTCAAGTCGATATTAACTCAGATACCTATTCTGATACAACCTGAATATGGGAAGGAGTATGTGGTGTATAGTGATGCATCTCATACTGGTTTGGGTTGTGTTTTGATGCAAGAGGGTAAGGTGGTGACTTACGGATCTAGACAACTCAAGCCGCATGAGGGCAACTATCCGATGCATACTTTGATTTATTTGCAGTTGCCTTCGCTTTGAAAATCTAGATGCATTATCTGTATGGTGAGAATTGTATTATTTACACTGATCACAAGATCCTCAAGTATCTCCTCACTTAGAAAGAGTTGAATCTTAGGCAACGTAGATGAATTTAGTTTCTTAAGGATTACAATTGCACTATAGAGTATCACTCTAGCAAGGCCAATGTGGTGGCTGATGCTTTAAGCTGGACGTCTATGTTTGAGTTGAGAGCAATGTTTGCTCGATTGAGTTTGTATGATGATGGTAGGTTGTTAGTTGAGTTGCAAGTTAAATTGACTTGGATTGATGAGAGTCAAGATAAGCAACTTTTGAATGAGTCCCTGGTTAGTTGGGTTTAGCAGATTGAAGAGGGTAAGACTTCGGATTTTGGGTTTAATAGTGAGGGTATTTTTTGTTTTCTAGGTCAGGTTTGTATGCCGAATGACATTGAGTTGAGGCAGTCTGTTCTGCGGAAAGTGCATAGTAGTCTTAATGTTATGCATTTTAGTGGAAACAAGATGTATCGTGATCTCTAGGAGTTGTATTGGTGGCCCGATTGAAAACGAGAGGTGACTGATTTTGTATCTCGGTACTTGACGTGCCAAAAAGTTAAGGTTGAACACCAACTTTCTTCTGGCTTGTAATTTTGTATCTCGGTACTTGACGTGCCAACAAGTTAAGGTTGAACACCAACTTTCTTCTGGCTTGTTACAACTTGTTAATATTTTGTAGTGGAAAGGGGAACGGGTAACCATGGATTTCGTTAGTGGGTTGTTGATCAGCTGATAACGTCACAGCAAAAATGTGCAAGTATACACTGTTGATGCAAGTATAGTAGACAGATGTGAGTCTGTCAGATATCAATCCCACAGGGATGGTGGTTCTTTGTCTATTAATGTCGATGCAATAGCTAAAAAGAATGAATTGAATTGTGTGGGTAATTGTCGGAGCAATATCTTAAAAACAATGAAATAAAATATGGTAATGATAAACTGGGATCCCCAACATGAATCTTCAGCAGTATACTAATTACTCACAAGGTATAAAAGATAGATGATTGTCAACACAATAAAATTTAATGTATATCTTACCAAACGCCATTGTTTTATTTAATATGGGACTTAACCATGCACATTAACCTCACCTTCCGATGATGGCAATATGGAACTATTAAGAACAAGTGGACTAAATTCCTTTAGTCCTTACTCAATTTCCGCTGAAAAGCTTATTAGCTCAAACTGTCACTGCACCTTCCAGTGTTAGTGACTGCAATAACACTTCCGTGTTTAGAACATTCAAACCCCCCAAGATTAAACAATAAAAAAAGATTTAATAAGATAAAATTTAACAAGGCATTCATTGTACTTCCATACAGTAGAAAACATAGAGTAAACACCAGCATTTTCAAGAAAATAAGAAAGAATCGTATGGAGAATACTATTCCTAGGCTACTCGACTGGGTCTCTCTATTTTCCCTTGTTTTGCACTTAGATTTCCTCGTCAGGAGTGGATCTGCATCAGTCTTCACGTTGGCTCACCCGTAGGAGGCTCAAGTTTCCATGGCCGCAAGTTTTAAAATAGGGTAAGAGAATGGTGGTTCAGCAAAAAAACATCCCTTCCTCCTCTCACGTCAACCTTTTATGTTCTCCTCAACTGTACATGTATCCTTCCCTCAGGATTCTTCAGTACTTGTACGTACAGGTTAGTTGTACCAGATTGGACAGCTTACGCATGGTTGGCTCTTATTAGACAACTGTCAACTGTAGCGACAATTCTAGATGCAATCTGGAATTAACTAATGCAGCGACATTAGTGTAGAAAGATAGCAAAATTAAGGATAAAATAGGCTAGGATTCACTGGGTTATAAACTGCAATTTACTAAACTAAAAATTCTAAAATGTATGCTAAAGATAACTAAATGGGAATAAATTAACCAATAAGTAGGGAGAAAACATATGTTCTTTCTAGTACAATCACACCCCTAAACTTGAGTTTTTACTTGTCCTCAAGTAAAACTGAAACTAGCAAGGCTACAAAAATTTTTCTCAAGCAAATGATCATTCTAGCAACTTCAACCCTCTAAATTCCCAATGAATGAATCTAATTTAGATGAAAGAATATTGCATTGACAATACATAAGCATGAATGAGTAAGATTACACTTTCATCAAGGCCAGCATCATGCTTCAAATCCTAAATTCTATTTACCAATACAACATTTATTGTATAATACTAAGTATTTATATATCCTTTTTTTCGGTAAGGATATCGTTGCATTAGTGCACCCTTGTTCCTGAAAAGTAACGTTGGGGTGCAACAAACCCCCAGGGAGTACGTAATTGCACCGACACACACTCATGCAGTGATGGCCTTTGGCCAGATTCATTTTTCTAGCGCTTGTATTGGAGTGTTCCCTTTTTAACATTCCACAATACACCCACTTTGGAGTGTCTCTAATTTATAACTATCTATATATATAAGCAGCTGAAAAAAGAAGCAGTTTCATTCAAGATTCAAGGAATGCTACTAGTCATTTATTACTAATGCAACCTAAATCATTCACCAGAGTATTGAATATACAACATTCAGTCAAATTTATCCAACTCATTCATTGTCAATTCACATGATCCAAGAATTAAGCATCGAATGTAACAAAAATTTTCAAACAATTGTGCATAAACCTTGCATGCTTCAAAAATAAATTTGAAATGTGGGTGTATTTCCAAATCCCATATACATTCCCCCAAACTTAAAGATTACATTGTCCACAATGCACTTATATGAATATGTAATGACAATAAAAATGTAGTGACAATGTGTACTAAACAAAATGTGACTTACAACTATATGCAATGTATGAAAACTACAGCTACAACTTTAAAATAAAACTAAATCAGTTATCCACAGCCATTGCTGTGGCTGCATGATGTTTCTTCCTTCTCCTTTTCTTCTCCTCCTTCTTTTGCTTCTTGTCCTTGGAGTGTTTTCTTTTCTTTTCTTTGGGTGTTCCATGATATTTGGATTACTCCTCAAGTTCCGGTTCAGCCCCGGCATTATCAGTTGCTACTTGTGTGGGAGAGGCCACCTGAAGTGGTCCAATATAGACCACAATTGCCAATGAGTTATGTTGCTCCTCACTGGTGACTTCAGCAACTTCCCCCGGTCTCACTCCATCTAACTCTAGATTATTAATATTTGCACCCACAAACTCGGGTACGGTGACAATATTTACATCAGAGTCTTCCTCTTCTCTTTCTTTCTCTTCTTCAACAACTTATTCTTCTTCAACAATAATTTCCTCTTTTGTAGCAGCAGCTTCCTTCTCAACAATAGTATCCTCTTAATTAGTAAAAATACCATACTCGAACAAGCTATCAATCTTGCGTAGACAATCCTCAATGTCCCTGGATTCTTCATCTTTGTCCTTATCATAGACTTGCATGATGGGAGGAGATGCCACCGATCGGTCTCGGTCTTCGAAGTCGTCATTCGCAGAATGCTCATAGTTTTGAATGATTGGTGGAAACACTAGGAAGTCCGGTGTTGGAGATGAGCTTAATTGGCTTAATGTGGCTACAATGAAACTGTTCCAGGCTTTAGTATATGCATAAAACAAAATTCTAATAGTTCTCCATGTCCTCAATTGTAGCGACAAGTTTGATTTGCCTATTGCTGATGGAAGTAACCATTTTCTCAACATCTTTTATCTTATGCCATAAGGATGTCTCTATATGCAGGGTTGTTCCTTTACTGTCGGCTTTGGCTTTGCCCTTCTTTGTCTTGCTGGTTCCTGCTACTTTTAGTATTGGTGTTTCTGTGCCACGAGTCATTCTCTCGACAAAGGCTTCATTAATTAAACCCTTATTATCCATAATTTCTTCATCTCCCCAGGGTACAATTCCTTTCTGTTAACACAGTGGCATGACCAATGATGGGAAAACCAAAATGCCGGTCAGCTTGGCAGCGTATTCAGCAATTTCTCGATAGGTATTGCACTGACATCAATTTTCCTACCTTTGATAATGGAACGTATCAGACACATTCTGTCAAGGTTAATGGTGGTGCTGTGGGTAGATGGCAGTAAGCTGTAGTTAACAAAGTGAAACCAAATTTTGTTATGTAGCGTTAGGAAACGGCAGTTCATCATAAAATTCTTTGAATGTGACCCTGTCCACATTGCCCCTTCAATACACAAGTCCTATACTAGTAGGTTCCCTTTTTCGTCCGTCATTTCCACAAAAAAATCGGAGTGTTCGTTGACATCGACCGGAATGTTGTATAGCTTATTGATTGTTTTGGCGTCCCACAGAATGAGACCTTCACGAACAAAAATAAACTCTAATTCTTGGTCATAGAGGTTGGCATAGAACTCACGTACTAGGGAAAGCAATAGCTTCCAGGGTGTGCGCAAAAATTTCCCCATTTCAGTTTAGAAATGGTTTGGTGAATTTGTTTGCCCAACTCCTTTTGTTTTGATAGGGAAATGCCTTGTTCGGGGTGAAAATATTGCCGTAATATGTTGTCTTGAAATCGTTCCCTTTTCGCTTCATTCAAAAAGATTATTGGTTCCTTTTTCTGCACTGGCTTGGGGGATTCCAACTCATGAACTGCGGTAGCGGAGGATGCATGTTCTTTAGTAGATTTGTTGGCTTTCTTGGTCAAACCTCTTATTCTTGCCATCTTTTGTGGAGGGAAGACGATTTTAAGTGAAAAAGGGGGGATCTTGAGTAAGGAAAAAGAATAAAAATGGTGTTTGGATGCTTTGCAGTCAGCACAGTAAGGAAAAAGAATAAAAATGGTGTTTGGATGCTTTGCAGTCAACACAGTGGTGTAGACTTTATAGGGAGTGAAAGAGGAAGATGTAGAGTATTGATGTTTTGTGGAGAGATACAAAGCGAGCGAGAAGAGTTGCGTCCAATAAGAATTGTGCCTGCTCAAACATATCAAGCAGCTGGGTGGGTTTTGATCCAGCGGTGAAGATTGAATTTCCCTTAATTCTGATTAACGGTAACACAATGGTACAAAATGCGTTGACAACCAAATCTTGTTGTGTCGACATTAGTACCTTATTATTCTGCAAAAAAGGAAAGAAAACAAGCTTTACAAAACATGAATAAAATAAGATGAAATCTTGGAGTAATAAATTTAAAATTTAAAATGTTTGGACCAAATTAATGGTCTCTGCCTGCTCTTGATTGTTATTTCCAAAATAGTTTTTCAATCTCTGTCCATTGACTTTAAACTGGTGTCTATCACGTAAATCTCGAACTGCGACCGCACCATAAGGAAATACGTCGACAACTTCGAATGGTCCAGGCCAACGTGAACGCAGTTTACCTGGGTGCAATTTAAGTCGAGAATTGAATAATAACACCTATTGCCCCGCGATAAATTGTCGCTGCAAAATAATCTTGTCATGCCATCGTTTGGTCTTTTCCTTATAAACTGCAGCATTTTCATAAGCATTTCTTTGAATCTCCTCTAGCTCAGTGATGTCCAACAACCTTTTCTTTCCAGCAGCTTCATAGTCCATGTTCACTTGCTTAATTGCTCACATCGCTTTATGTTCCAGTTCAACTGGCAAGTGACATGCTTTCTCAAAAATTAATTGGTACGGTGGCATCCCCAATGGAGTCTTATATGTTGTCCGCAATGCCCATAGAGCATCATCTAATCGGGAAGACCAATATTTTATCGAAGGATTCACAACCTTCTCAAGAATATTCTTAATTTGTCGATTTGAAACTTTAGCTTGTCCATTGGTTTGTGGATGATAAGTAATGAGCATTCTGTGATTAACTCTATATCTCTTTAATGCGACTGCCACTTGGTTGCAATGGAAATGTGTACCCTGATCACTAATCAATGCCCTTGATGTACCGAAACGGGTGAGTATATGCTTGTGAAAAAATTAAGCACTATCCTTGCATCATCTTTTGGGACAGCAACAACCTCTACCCACTTCGAGACGTAGTCAACAGCAGCTAATATATAAAGATTTCCAAATGAATTTGGAAATGGTCCCATAAAATCCATTCCCCAAACATCAAACAATTGAACTTCCATAATTGGCTATTGCAACATTTCATTGCGTCGGGAAATAGAACCGGTGTACTGACATTTATCACATTGATTCACAAAGTTATGAGCATCCTTAAACAATGATGGCCAATAAAATCCTGATTGGAGAACCTTAGCAGTAGTTCTCAAAACACTAAAATGACCTCCATAAGGAGCATCATGACAGTGCTTCAGAATTGAGAGCATTTCCCCGTCTAAAACACAACGCCGAATAATGTTATCATTGCATAACTTGAATAAATACGGCTCGTTCCAATGGTACTTCACTACATTACGAAGAAATCTTTCTTTTTTATGGCCCTTGATACGCAATGAGAGCTTTCCACACACCAAGTAATTAACCAAATCTGCATACCAAGAAATTGCACCGACAGTGAATAACATCTCATCTGGGAATGTGTCGACAATTTGAAGTATTTTTCCATCTTCGCTGCGAATTTCCAATCTAGACAAATGATCTGCAACTTGATTTTCTGACCCCTTGCGGTCTTTTATCTCAATGTCAAATTCTTGCAACAATAAAATCCATCGTATCAGTCTTGGTTTGGCATCTTTTTTCGCAAAGAGATATCGCAACGTCGAGTAATCAGTGAATACCGTAACTTTTGCACCGACAAGATAAGAACGAAACTTGTCGAAAGCAAACACTACAACCTGCAATTCTTTCTCTGTGGTGGTATAATTAAATTGAGTTTCTGTAAGAGTTCTACTGGCATAATAAATGATATGAAAATTTTTGCGTTGTCCTAGCACTGTACCCACGGCGAAGTCACTTGCATCGCACATAACTTCGAAAGGCTGAAACCAATCAGGTGCAACGACAATGGGAGCATTTACCAACTACTTCTTTAATTGAATAAAGCCATCCAGATATGCCTCATCAAAGAGGAATTTTCGATTCTGTTCCAGCATTGAGCACAATGGTTTTGCAATTTTTGAAAAATCCCTAATAAACCACCGGTAAAATCCTGCATGTCCAAGAAAGCTACGAATACCTTTCACATTTGTCGTTGGGGGTAATTTCTAGATGATTTCCACCTTAGCTTTATCTACTTGAATGCCCTGATTAGAGATGCGATGGCCCAACACAATGCCTTCAGTTGCCATAAAATGACATTTTTCCCAATTCAAAACAAGATGAGTGTCCTCACATCGCTTCAGTACTTTATCCAAATTGTCAGCACAATGATCAAAATCATTTCTATAAACTGAAAAGTCATCCATAAAAACCTCTAAAGAGTCTTCGATTGTATCTGAGAATATTGCCATCAAACACCTTTGAAATGTGGCTGGTGCATTGCAAAGACTGAAAGGCATACGACGAAAAGCAAAAGTACCAAAGGGGCAGGTGAAAGTTTTTTTCTCCTGATCCTCCTGTGCAATAGCAATTTGGTTGTACCCAGAATAGCCGTCTAGGAAGAAATAATAAGCTTTTCCAACAAGCCGGTCTAACATTAGGTCAATGAAGGGAAGTGGAAAATGATCATTCTTTGTGGCCACATTCAATTTACGATAATCCATACAAACTCGTCATCCCGTGGGGATGCATGTAGGTATTAATTCATTCTTATCATTGCGAACTACTGTGATGCAACTCTTTTTCAGAAGCATTGCACTGGACTCACCCACTTGTTATCAGAAATCGGGTAAATAATTCCTATATCAAGCCATTTTATGATTTCCTTTTTGACAACTTCTTTCATCTTCTCATTTAACCTTTTTTGCGGTTCAATCAATTGCTTGCCTTCATCTTCTAACTTGATTTTTTGCATGCAAAAAAAAGGACTAATACCTTGAATATCCGCAATATTCCATGTAATAGCTCGTTTGTGTTGCTGGAGAATGTGAGTCAATTTCTTTTCTTGTGTTTCATCCAGTGTTGTGGAGACAATAACTGGCAGAGTATTGTGATCACCCAAAAAGATGTATTTAAGATGAGGAGGTAGTGGTTTCAATTCCAAAGTAGGAGCTTCTTCAATTGATGGTTTGAAAATTGGATTTGTTCTGTTGGTTAAGTCTAATTATTCAATTTTCTATCTGTGCTTGATTTCAACATTGCTAGCTTCAAACTTGCTGCCATAATTGTCTACGGATTCTGCCTCAGATGTCACTACTATTTCTTCAGCAAGGACTGTGCTTTGATTGTTGAATTCTTCCTCAATTAAATCATCTAGCACATCAATAGTATGGCACTCTACTTTATCCTTGTGAGGAACAGACTAAAAAACACTAAAGGTAACTTGCTCATCATTAAGTTGCATGGTTAGTTCTCCTTTATAAACATCAATGAGAGTTCAGCCAGTGGCTAAAAATGGTCATCTCAAGATTATGGGAACCTCCTTGTCTGCCTCGCAGTCAAGTATGATAAAATCAGCCGGGAAAACGAATTTATCCACGCGAACTAAGACATATTTGATTTGTCCTTCAAGTTGAGCCAAAGATCGATATGTAAGTTGCAATGTCACAGCAGTGGGTTTCATGTGACCAATTCCCAACTTTCTAAAATTAGATAGCGGCATGAGGTTGATGCTAGCTCCTAAATCGCATAAAGCTTTGCCCAAATACTGATTTCCAACCAAACATGGAATGGTAAAGCTTCTAGGATCTTTCAATTTAGGAGTCAACTTATTTTTCAAAACATCACTGCAGCCTTTTGTGAGTGCAATAGTTTCAATATCAGCGAGTTTTTTCTTCTTGGACAAGAAGTCTTTCAAAAATTTCCCATAACTCGGAATTTGTAGCAAATTGTCTACTAAAGGAATGTTGATATGTAGTTGTTTTAGTGTATCCAAAAACTACTGATACTATTTATCATTTTCTTTCCTTTTGAATCTTTGTAGAAAAGGTACAGATGGAAGTACATCCGGTTGCGGTGACACTTTTGGTTGCGTCCACAATTTTGAGGGTCAAAGATAAGGCATGTGAGCGATAGTTGGCGGTACTTCTTTGTTTAGTACATCAACAAGCTCTTCAGAATCATCCTTCCCATCAGGGCTTATGTCACCAACGTCTTGGGATGCTACAGTAGAATCTATAACCGACTCACCAGTTTGTTTACCACTCCTAAGAGTGATGACTTTACAATGCTCTTTCCCTTTCGGATTAGGATTTTTGGTATCACTAGGTAAGGAGCCTTGTGCTTGAGTATTCAGATTTGAAGCAAGTTGTCCCAATTGTGCCTCTAATGCTCGAATTGAAGATGAATTTCCTTGTACAATAGCTTTTGTGCAAGTAATATGCTCCCGCATTAACGCCTCAAGAGCAACCAAGGGTCAGACGTAGAAGTTTGTGTATACTGTTGTTGTCGCTGTCCTTAGATATTCTGATTCGTCATTGAAGAATGTTGTGGTTGCATCTAATTTTTATGTGATTGTGTCTGACCTTGTTATGGATACATCTGAAGATGTTGACTGTAGTTCTGCTGTTGTTGAGTATAATTCCCTTGTCTTGGATTATAATTGCCCTGAGTAGATGCATTCCCATATCTGAACATCACAGCATTTTGTCCAACATTCTATGTTCCCCAAAACTGTTGGTTGCGTGCAGAGTTATTGTAAGAATTTCCATGAAAATTGTTGTGAATATTACTGACATGACAGGCATTTTCTGCATGTTGCGGACAATATTCATAACTATGGTTGTCACCATAAATTTCACAGTAGAAGACAGGATCTTCCAATTGTTAAGCCGCATGTATAAGCACAACGTCACTCATTCCTTGCATATTTTTAATCACGTTTGTAAGCAAAGAGACTTGAGCACTTAGCGCAGATATTGCATCTAGTTCAATAACTCCTGGAGTAGTCTTTGCTTGTACAACACTAGAGATGGGATATTGATAATCATTTTGGGCAATTCTCTCAAGAATTCTCACAGCATTATTGTAAGTATAATCCAGTAGCAATTCATTGGCTGATGCATCGATAAGATTCCTTGAATGAGAATTCAAACCATTATAAAAATCTCAATTTGTGTTTCTGGTTGAATGCCATGCATGGGACAACGTTGAAGCAAAGATTTATAATGTTCCCATATGGTGTAAAGATTTTCATCATCCAACTGATGATAGGAAGTAATATCATTTCGAAGACGAGCATTCATTGTCGGCGGGTTAAATTGCAAAATAAATTGCATGGCTAAAACATTCCAAGAAGTATTTGATCCAATAGGTAGCCCAAGAAACCAAGTGCGAGCTCTCCCTTGTAAGGAATAGGGAAATAATTGCATCATTAAGGCATCATCAGGAATGCCTTGTTGACTAAAGGAAGCACAGATCAATAAAAAGGATTTAAGATGTTCTCTCGTATCTTCATGTGGTAGCCCAGCATATTGGCCATTAGAGTTCAGCATTTGAAACATCACTGGCTTGAATTATTGGTCTAACAACTCCTTGTTGTAAATCATCCAGAACAGGTACAACACAATCTCGTATGGTTCTATTGTGGATGTGAGCATTTTGCGGCAACAGTGGATTATTAATATTTTGTTGGTACATCAGGGGTATAGCTGCATTGTCCCCTGGTAAATCCATATTTCTCTATTATTGAAGTCTTCTCCGAATAGTTCTTTCGATTTTTGGGTCAAAATCAGCAAGAAAATCTGAATTGTTTTGGGTCATAAAACACCTAAAATGAAATTGGAAAATAGCAATAAAGAGAAAACAAGTTAGCGAATACTAAATATTATATAAGGAAAACAAAGTGCAAAAACAAACAAGAACAAAAATAAACATCAAACAAACGCCATCCCCGGTAACGATGCCAAAAACTTGATTGGCTGTTAACGTTACAGCAAAAATGTGCAAGCGTACACTGTCGATGCAAGTATAGTAGACAGATGTGAGTCTGTCGGATATCGATCCCACAGGGATGGTGGTTCTTTGTCTATTAATATCGATGCAATAGCTAAAAAATGAATTAAATTGTGTGGGTAATTTTCAGAGCAATATCCTAAAAACAATGAAATAAAATATGGTAATTATAAACTGGGATCCCCAACATGAATCTTCAGCATTATACTAAGTATTCACAAGGAATAAAAGATAGGTGATTGTCGACGCAATTAAATTTAATGTATATCTTACCAAACGCCACTCTTTTATTTAATCTGGGACTTAACCATGCACATTAACCTCACCTTCCGGTGATGGCAATATGGCACTATTAAGAATAAGTGGACTAAATTCCTTTAGTCTTTACTCAACTTCCGCTGAAATGCTTATTAGCTCAAACTGTCACTGTACCTTCTAGTGTTAGTGACTGCAATAATACTTCCATGTTTAGAACATTCAAACCCTTAAAATTAAACAATAAAACAAGATTTAATAAGATAACATTTAACAAAGCATTCATTGTACTTCCATACAGTAGAAACATAGAGTAATCACTAGTGATTTCAAGGAAATAAGAAAGAATCAAATGGAGAATCCTATTCCTAGGCTACTTGACTGGGTCTCTCCATTTTCCCTTGTTCTGCACTTAGATTTCCTCGTCAATAGTGGATCTGCATCAGTCTTCACATTGGCTCACCCGTAGGAGGCTCAAATTGCCATGGCCGCAAGCTTCAAAATAGGGTAAAAGAATGGTGGTTCAGCAAAAAATATCCCTTTCTCTTCTCACGTTAACCTTTTATGTTCTCCTCAACTGTACAGGTGTCCTTTCCTCAGGATTCTTCAGTACTTGTACGTACATGCCAGTTATACCAGATTGGACAGCTCACGCATGGTTGGCTCTTATCATATAGCTGTCAACTGCGGTGACAATTCTAGACGCAATCTGAAATTAACTAATGCAGCGACATTATTGTAGATAGATAGCAAAATTAAGGATAAAATAGGCTAGGATTCACTGGGTTATAAAATACAATTTACTAAACCGAAAATGCTAAAATGTATGATAAAGATAACTAAATGGGAACAAATTAACCAATAAGTAGGGAAAAAACATATGTTCTAGTACAATCAGTTGCCATTGACACCCACTAAGAAAGATTCTGTATAGCTCATCATGGATTAATTGACCAAGTCTGCTCACTTTCTTTCGGTTCGGTCTGACTACTCATTGCAAAAGTTAGCTAAGTTGTACATCTCTGAGATAGTTAGACTTGATGGGGTTCCTGTATCGATTATCTCAGACTGAGGCCCTCGTTTCATATCTTAGTTTTTGAAGAAACTGCATGAGGCTTTGGGTACTTGGTTGAACTTCAGTATAACATTCCATCTGTAGACTGATGGATTGTCCGAGAGGGTAATTTAGGTTCTAGAGGATATGCTTCAAGGTTGTGTAATAGAGTTTCGTGGTAGTTGGGGAGAATTTCTACCTCCGACCGAGTTCGCTTATAATAATAGCTTCCAAGCCAGTATTCAGATGACACCTTACGAGGCTCTGTATGGTTGCAAGTGTCGCACTCCATTTTGTTGGACCGAGTTGGGGGAAAAGAAGATTATGCGTCCAGATTTGGTTAATGAGATAGAGAATAAGGTCAGATTAATTCGAGATTACCTTAAAGTAAAAAAAAATCTTATGTAGGTCTTAAGAGAAAAGATATTGAGTTTTTTGTGGAAGATCAGGTTTTCCTAAAGGTATCTCCACGGAAGAAGGTTTTTACATTTGGATGTAAGGGCAAGTTGAGCCCTAGGTTCATTTGGCCTTATCAGATTTTAAGGTGAGTGGGGCCAGTTGCTTATCAATTGAAGTTGCCTCCGGAGTTAGAACGTATACATGATGTTTTCCATGTCTCTATGTTAAGACGATATCGGTATGATGCATCTCACATTGTGTCTATTAAGGAGATTGAGGTGAGGCCGAATTTGACTTTTGAGGAGGAGCTAGTGCAGATTCTAGATCGAGAGGTAAATATCTTGAGAAGGAAAAGTATTCCTTTAGTTAAGGTTCTATGAAGGAATCATGGTACCAAAGAAGCCACTTGGGAACCGGAAGACTCGATTCGACAACAATATCCACATCTATTTGAGTTAGGTAAATTTCAAGGACTAAATTTCTTTAAGGATAGGAGAGTTGTAAAGCCCCAAAGTTTTCATTTCTTTTAAATTGCTATTTTTGTCAGGTAAATTGATCTGTTGCATTGGCTAAGTGTTACTTACGTGTGCTTGTGGTCTTGTGTTCAAATATTTTCTCTTGAAATTTTTATTATTTTTGTCCCAACCCTCAACTCTAAACATCTGACTTATCTTTAAAATTTGTGTGTTTGTTAACAATAATGGTCCTGTTGGTTCAGTGGTAAGGCTTTAGCTTACCCATAGGTCCCGTGTTCGAATCCTGTTGTGTGTAACAGTGGAATTATTTTTGCTTCTCTTTGATGTGCTATCTATGCTCAGAATTTGGATCAAATTCAAATTCTAGAAAATCTGTTAGGGATAAAAAATAGGATTTAGTGGATTTTTATAATAATTTTGAGGATTTTTCTCCCTAAAACTCTCCCTCACAACTGTCTCTCTCCTTCTCTATTCACTCTTGTCGTCCTCTCATTCCACATTTCTCTCATCTTACTATTTCTCTTAGTTTCTTTTCCTTTTTCTCCTTTTGTTCTTCTATTCTCTCTGTAACAGCCCGATTTAGGGCCTAGTCAGAATAGTGGTTGCGAGACCACAAATCCGAAGTAGAAGTATATGTTTTATGGTTTTTATGAGGTTTATGACATGTTTGTATGGTTGTGTGAAAATTTCATGAAGAAATTTTATGAGTTAATGATCAATTTATCTTTTATTACTAAATTGTAAAAATTGAAAAATATGAGATTCTAGAAGTTTTAAGTATGAGATAGCATTAGAAAATTTATTAGAGGTCCCTATTTAGTAATTAGACCATTATATCTCATGATGGACAAAAATGGTCACGGAAGGGCTTAAGGGCATTTTGGTCATATGGTTAATAAATTAATAAAAAAGGAAAAATAAGTCAAAATTAATGTCCATCTTCTTCCCTAAGTGCTGAAAATTGAAGAGAAGACATAGCTAGGGTTTTGTTCATTTTTAAGCTCAAAGTAAGTGCATCCTAGCCTCGTTTTAATGTTATTTACATTTTTGAGATCCTCGTAGCTCGATTTAGCTATTTCTAGCCATATTTTAAGCTAGAGTTCATGTTCAAAAAAACATACCCATGTATGACATGCATGTATTTTGATGTTTAATGGAGGAATATGGAAGTTTGATGTGTGATGAACATCTTTCTCTAAGTGATTTTTCATGGAAACACATAAAAAGGACCTATTTGTAAAAGTGATAAAATGTTTAGTAAAATCAGTTTTGAAGGAAAATGTGAGCTATTATAAGGTTAAGATAGGTTCAGCTAGGCTTGGGTAACCAAGAAAATGAGTACATTTCATCATACGAGCCTAGGGACCATTTTGCAAATATGTGAAAGTTTAGGGGCAAAATTATAATTTTGCCAAAGTATGATTTATGGGCTATTTTAGTCAATGTGATAATTAAATAAGTGAAATTTGTCATTATAAAGTAAGAAACACGAAGTCCGAACCTAAACCGAGGAAAAAACAAGGTGGTGGACTAAATTGAACAACTATATATATTTTGATACCGAGGTAAGTTTGTGTGTAATAAATCAAGATTATGTTATTATTTATTTAAATGCTTGATATTACATGAAATTTATATTCTTTTTATGAAATTGGTTAATGAGGTCTTGATGGATAAAATGATAAAGATTTACTATATCGAAGTCCCGGTTGAACCTTAGGAATAGAAAGGATACCCTTGTCACGACATTAGATTAATAAGGTCCCGTATAAGACCGTATCTGGGGTATGGCCTCGGCACCGAATTGAGATCCCGTGTAAGACCATATCTGGGATATGGCATCGGCACCGAATAATGATTCCGTGTAAGACCACATCTAGGACCTGGCTTCGATATGAAATCATGTAAGACCATGTCTGGGACATGGCATCGACATACGATCTCGTGTAAGACCATATCTGGGATATGGCATCAACATCGATATGATATCCTGTTTAAGACCATATCTGTGATATGGCATCGGCATCGACATGTGATCCCCATGTAAGACCGTATCAGGGATGTGGCATTGGCATCTTATTACATGTATGACAATTTCCGAGTATCCTTAAATATTCTAAGTGGTTCAACGGGGTAAAGAATTAAAGCTTATGTTAAAGATGGAAAAAGGGCTAAAGTTATGTGATGGAGTGATATAGGTACATATGCGAAATTCATGAGAAATGAGTCTGGTGTGTGATATGTGGTTGGTAAGAGTGAGCATGAGTAAGCCATATTAATGTTTCTTGAGAATTTTATGTTAATTCATAATGTATTATGTGGATGCTATTACAAGACTTTATGTTGTCATCTATTACATGCAAACTTACTAAGCTTTATGCTTACTCTCTCTCTTTTCCATTTTCTTGTAGTATCACCAAGCTAGCTCAGGGATCGTAGGACGTTGGAGCTCGATTCACACTATCAAGCTATTCTTTTGGGTATAGTAAAGTTTGATTATTTTGGGTATGGCATGTATAGGAATTTGGTCATTTTGTTATATGTCGTATTGGTTAGCCAATGTGTTGGTTATTAATGTCACTCATTTCATTTTGTAAATGGCCATTGGAATTAGCCATTACTAGTTCAGTTATATCTATTCAATGATGATGAAATTCATGAAGTGTAAGCTTGCGCAATTGAATGAGCAATGTGTGAAGTATATGCATGATGAATGTAGTGCGAAATTAAGGTGTGGATGTCTTGATTGTAAATATTAGAAGTGCATTATTGTTATGCTATGTGCTGCTGGAAATGGTATAAGTGTGGTTGCTTTTCAGGGTGGCAAATGGCTTGGTAAATAGCCTTATATTTGTCCATACGGGTAGTCACATGGGCGTGTGTCTAGACCGTGTGTGACACACGGTCAGCCCCGTAGGCGTGTTGATAGGCCGTGTGTCCCCTGCAACCAAATTCAGCAAAACAGAATGCCCAGTAGTAAACACACGGGCAGAGACACGACCGTGTGTCTCGACCGTGTGAAGGACACGGCCTCAGAACAAAGGCCTGTGCCCAGGGCGTGTGAAGTTTGTACACTAATTACGAGAATTAAATTCGCCACACGGCCTAACACACGGGCGTGTGACCCTAAATGTCTGCTGACGTCATAAACAGAATGTCAAGGTTTTCATATACGGGCTAAGGCACGGGCGTGTCATGGCAGTGTGAGGAACACGGGCCATAGACACGGGCGTGTGCCAGGCCGTGTGAAAACCCCTGTAGGTTCGAAATGAAAAATAAAATCCGCACGGACTAGGGACACGGGCGTGTTCCTTTCCACATGGGCGTGTAGCCCTATTTTGAGCAAAAACTTTCTAAGGGTTTGTAAGCTTCCGGTTCAGTCCCGAACTACTCTATATGTATGTTTCGGGTCTCATAGGCCTATAAGAGGGACGTTATGAACACAAATGAAAAGTTTTACATTTGAGCAGAAATTTATTTCTCGATTTTGTATGATTAAGTATGTTAAGTCCGGTAATGCCTCGTACCCGGTTCCGACGTCGAATACGGATATGAGGTGTTACACTCTCTTTTCTCTCCGCCGTTTTTGCCTTGTTTTCTTTTCTTCTTTCTCAATTACCCTTTTACAAAGTTATGATTTTCGTTTCTGCCCTTTTCCTTATTCAGCCACCATCTTTTGTTTTTGGTTCTTGTTGTTTAACTGTGAATTCCTTTGAGCCACTGTCAACCTTTTGTTTTTGGGTGTCAATCTTGAGCACTCAGAAGTGTTTAGCATTGTTGCGTAAGTGCTTTCTATTTTTCCTTTAGGGGTGAGTGTTTCATTCGGGTTTTATGCAAATGAGAGGTAGTGTTTGGGTTGGTTGTTAGTACGTAATCGTACAGAGTTCAATCATCTTGTGTTTTGAACTAGGTGTGGATCAAGAAGTGCATAACTCTCCTTTGGCGATTTAAGGCTGTTGTCGACTTTCTTTCAAAAAGTAAGGGACTGTTTGCCTTAGTAGGGATTGGTTCGGTATTCTAGACTGAATACCCTAACTCTTGTGGCCAAATACTCTAAATGAGTAGGGGTCGGATTTTGATTCGGATTTTATTATAGGATTTGGAATTGTTGTTGTTGTGTCGGCATCGTGAAATAGTCAAGTGTGTGACTCTAATTTCAAAAAATCAGTGAATGGTGCGAAGCTGAAAATCATATTGCCGACGCTATTCGATCGTGTGTCTGGTCGTGTGAGCCATATGGTCGAGTGCCAAACTGTGTAGGTCTATTTCGTTCGTTAAGTGATCCGAATGTGTGTTTGTAAAACTCTATAATAGCTAAGTGACCATTTATGAAATCGGTTAAAATCGTTAGGTTCTGCATGATGATTAATGCAAACATTCTGTGCGTATAAGCGTAAAGTTAAGTATGTATAATTGTTGTATTAGTAAGCATGTTTCTATACTGTATTTCTGATTTTGATGTTGTACGTTATTCTGATATGTGAAATTGTATACATTATTAGCACATTTTGATCTATCGAGTATATAAGAGCATGTCTAGTCTGTGTGCTGAGTATGTATGATGTTTTTGCATATGCATTGGATTAGGATATGATATGTGACGGAAGAAGTTTTGGCATACTATGTTTTGCAATTTCTAGCAGTAATACCAAAAATTTCTATATATGGCAATTAAACATTGTATATATATGATTTTGGCAGTTTTCCACACTATATCTAGTAGCTTGACTGCATATTTTTGTATGGTGACGTACGATTACTAATTTGGTGTGTAGGGTGGGAAGGGTATTTTTACCCTAATTGGTGTGTTAGGATGAACGTAGATGGTTGTAGCGGATGCTGGTAGGATCTGTATCTGTTCTATGTCATATGTTGCATCACATGATATGTTATGTCATCTGTTAGAGTATGCCCAAAGACCAATCATGAGATGGTTGTAATTACATACTCATTTTACCTTGTTATTAATATAAGACATTGTCATTGTTATTTTAGTTTCTTTTTCTGTGTATATAAATAAACTGATCAATAATAAAGTCTTAAGAATAATATACTTATTTTTAAAAGGTCCTTAGTCAAGTATTATTTTGGGCTTGGACAATAATAATGCATTTAGAATATTGTGTAATTGATTGATGACAAAGTGTTGTCATTGACATAGGGATGTAAAAAATGAATACATGAGTATGTGTTAGAGAACAATATATTGGACTGACCCGCCATGAGTATGTTTTTTGGATTATTATGTAACAGTCACAAACATTACTCATAGTGATAACTATGTATATGATCCTCAGACTTGATATCGCTATTGTCCTAACATCGCGACTTGTATATTTTGATATAGTCAAACATCTACCGCAACAGGTTGAACTATAAAGACTGATGTTGCATATACCACAATCCATGTAGTGGGATATGATTGATCAAGATAGGATTTATCCCTCCTACATAATGGGAGTAATATCTTGGGCCACTTGATGGAGTGAGACTAGAAATGCATGGCCATGGTCAAATATGTTAATATGAGATATCACACTTATGTTTATTGTAGTCTACCTCAGAATATTAAGAAATATGATATTGGACTATGCAATTGTGACTATACCATGACTTGTGTCCAATGTAGATATAAATGATAAAAGGATATGATACATGAAAAGTTTATCACAGAAATGTTATGTCGAATCACGACTTATTGTAACTTGGGTAGTACTGATGCATTGCTAGATGTCACTCATTGCTTGTAACATTAGAAATGTTCTAGTATTACTACAAACGTTACAAGAACTTATAAGTTCACACCCAACGGTTAAAGTGAACAAACTTCACACCAATAGAATGGGCGTATACCCTCTTACATACAACTATGATGGATTCTTATCATTGGCGGATAAGAATCACCTGGCAGATAATATCGCCCAACGAACAATATTGCTTGACGGATAGTATAACCTGGTGGATACGATTCACAACTTTATTTCCAGAGTTAATATTTATGAAAGTTAGTATTCTTTTGGAAAGAATATAATTTCAATAACTTCCATGATTTTCTCTGTAAAGTAAAAGGGAATTATTCTGTTTTAATATATGATATTAATAAAAGGAAGATAATCCCTAATCATGTGGGAGTGAATAAGTAAGAAAAATTCAAAGGGTCTAGTAGCCGAATTTTGGATTCTCTTTGAAAGAGTTCAGATAGTTTTTACTATTCGTGTTTAACTGGGTGGGCTACGTAGAGGCCAAGACAATTTTTTTTTTTTGTTGCGACTAGGATTGACATCGCCCAAAGGAATTCAACCAACAGTGTTATTCGCACCATTCTTCAGTTTTCTAAGGTATATCTTCAACCCTTTTTCAACTAGACTCTATCCTCGTACATGGATCTGTAGTTGATGATTGCTAGAATATTTTTTCTGCTGCACCACTGGACGTACCGGCGATCCAATACCATTTATGTCTGATCTATTTAATATGTTGCATTGCATAAAAATGTTATGCTATCCGTGTCTGTTTAGTTATTGAATCTGTATGATTGTCTAATATATGTTATGTGCATGAGGGCTAAGTTACACATTGAGCTTTATTATCTCACCCAATAATTTATCTTCTCAAGTAATCAACAAACTCAGGATCAGGCAGTGTGCGGGAGCTCAGATTGGATTTTAGCTAAATAAAAAGACGATTTATAATTTTAAACTTAATTTTGGACTTTTTGGACTGTATAAATGTTTTGGACTTTATTTTTCGTTTTTGGATTTTCTGCTGGACTTTGTTTTCGATAATTTGTAAATTATATGTTTTCTCATTTTGAAATCACAGTTTACAAATTAACAACTTTGAAATTTCCATTGCAAAATTAAGTAACCAAATAAGTGTTTTTTGTTGTTAAATAAATAAGTTCAGCGCATATTTTTCTGAAAAACTGCATGAGATTTGTCAAAGTTAATATTTTCGAAACACAAAATTTTCTAGTTGAAAATCTGAAGTTTTAAAACGAGTTTGCGTAATTTCTCAAGACGAATGTAGGGTGTTACATATGATGATAAATTTAATATGTAATAATTATTTATTTGAAGTAAATGATTTTAATAGTTCAATTTAAATAAATAGAGAAGTACAAATTTTAAATAATTGAATAAAAATAAATTTGAAATGTATGAAAATTCTGTAAGAATGAAATGACTTATACGGAAATAAAATACTTTCCAACATTGAAAATACATCAAGATACATAGTAAACACTATGATGAAGTAAATGTTGACTGAATGGTTTTGCGATTAGAAGTTAATTTTTTGGTCAACTGAACTCCATCCACCATAGAGTTAGTACAAAGGATATGGGCCAAAGCCCAAAAAAATACATTGAACTGCATCTATCATAGAGTAAGTATAAAGGATATGGGCCAAACCCCAAATAAATACATATCAAAGCCCAAGGTTTAGTTTACAAAGAAACCTTGAAATCCTGGTACCTAAACAATCACCACCGTGGCAGAGGAGGAGGGGAGAGAGAGCCAAGGTCCAATGAAGCTGCCGTGCAGCTGACCTGAGAAACAGCACGTCCAGGAAATTACAAGTTTTACGGTTACAAGTTGAAATCAATTTTGTTATACTGATTTATAGAAAGAATTATTTAAGATGAATAGCCAACAAAAATCAAAATTTATATAACAAATCTCATGCCTTAGAAAATTACAACTAGTCTATTAAAAAAGATTTAGTAAGAGCAACGAAAGATCAATAATTTTGTCATGAATTTTCTTTAAAGAGTTTATAAATATAATTATAAGTAAAATCACATTCATATTTGTAAATAATACAATCTAAAGTTAAATTAGAATATATTTAAATAGGGCACGCAAATTATAATTTTTTTATTTCAAATAAAGATATTAAAAGAGTTTTTTTCTAAGTATTTGAATTAAGTTTGAAATTTGAAATTGACATTATCGTGAAGGCTTTAGTTGAAATGGATGAAGACAATTGTAGTTATACCAAAAAAATAAAAAAAAAAACATATAAGTTGATTAAATATTTCTTCAATTTTAACCGTAATCGGATGATATTAACAAGAATAACATAATCCTTACTCCAAACTTGGAAAAAAAATTCTGAAGCACTTGCTAATTTTCGCCCAATCAGTTGTTGCAATCTACCTATACAATTATAGCTTGAATCATGGCTTCAAGGATGAAATTTCTCATTTTGAAAGTTATATAATGTACACAATCTACTTTCTTTGCTGATAGAGCGATACAAGATAATATCTTCCATGCCTAGAAAAAATGAAAGTGGGAGCAGAAAGGATGTATGGCTACCAAGTTAGCTCTTGTCAAGACTTATGATAAAGTGAATTGGTCCTTCTTCAAGAGATTAGTGGAGAGAATGGGTTTTTTGTAAATGATGGTCAATAGGATTCACGAATGTGTTTCAATAGTTAAATTCATACTTCTATTTATAGAGGCTAGTAAAAGTTACTTTATTTTAATAAGGGGATTATTGTAAGGAGACCACTCTCCCCTACCTCTTTCTCCTGTAGGTAAACATGTTTTCAAAGCTTTTGGAAAAAGCCGAACTACAAGGTGATCTTAAAGCATTTAAAAGCAATCAAAGATGTTCTACACTATCACACTTTTTGTTTGTAGACGATTATCTATTTTTCACAAGTGTGTCAAATCGAAGTTGTGAAGTTATTTTTAGTGTTCTTAACCCGTTTTAAGATGTTATGAGTCAATCATTGAATCGATCAAAAACATCTATTTTATTTTCACAAAATACCTCTTCTATTGCGAAAAACGGAATCCAAGGAAGAATGAGAATTCCAATCATAAAGCCAACTTGATTTATTTGGGGCTCCCAAAGAGGAAAAATCCTAAACATTGGGGTTTATCATGCATAAACTACGTTCTAAAAATCAAAATTGGAAAGGAAGACTAGTTTCTCAAACAGGGAGGGAGATCCTTACAAAGTCAATTGCATCCGTTATTCCCATATTTTCTATACAATGTTTTGGAATCCCATCTTTCTGCCAAGGAGTTAATTCAGAGCTAAACAAATTTTGGAGGGGAGGAATGTTGGAAAATTATTTAGAAAAACATATTGAAGTTGGCATAAATGGAATTTGATTTTTTTTTTTGTACTATAGATTTATCTGTGATATTTAAAATAATAAATTTGATTAAATAAGTGTTAATTTGTGTTCCAAAGATAGTTGCATATGGGTTTTGGAAATGTGTATAGCTTTTCTGATAAACTCAAATTGAAGTTCAAAATTTTTAACCTCTCAATTAAATGATCTTTTTCTAATTCTTGAATTTTCAATAGCTTAAAGTGTGGGCTCTACTCAAAGAATTGAATAAATAATAAAAACCAAGACTTCCTAGTGAGTGGAAGTCGGAATCCTCTATGTATTTCAAATAAAAAATTCATCTTCTAGACTTAAATTATAATTGATAGATTATTGCAATTATAACTCCTACAAATTTAGAATCTAAATTAAAAAAAATGAATTTAATCAAGTATAAAAAATTTTCACTAAATTATAATTGATAGACAATTGCAATTATAACTCTCCAAATCTAAAATCCAAACTAAAAAATAAATTCAATATAACTTTTCTTAGTACAATGACTACATAATTTTTGGCTATCATGGGGTTTATGTAAAAGGATATTTGGAAGAACTTAATTTTTATTCAAAGCACATTTATTAATTAAACAAGAGGAGTTTAAATTCCATTAGAAATTTCTTATGTTAAAGTTAACATCCAAGTCAAATAAGTGCCATAACACACAAGCTATATAATGGGCTAGTTGAGTAGGTTTAATTATATGAGTTTATCACTCTTGATTTAAATAAAAAATCAAGTTTATATATTTAATTAATCTAATAATAAAATATTTTTCAGGAAAGAATTGATTAATTTATACAATTCAGTTCTAATTTCATTAAAATCATGACAATTTTACCGTATTAGATTTTATATGTAAACATATGTAGTTATTCGAATAGAATTAAACAACAATGATTATTTAATTTAATTTTCAGATATAATTAAATAATAATCTCAAAAAAATATAATTAATCCTACGTTATCTCTTGCACATGCAATCTTTTTCTCATTTGTCGTTTTTGTCCACTATTGTTGACTATTGTTGATAGTTATATTGAACTAATGGATGGACACAATCAAAGTTAATGGTGATGCTGCTACTAAAACTAATGAAAAAAATTGTAGGTATACTACACCGGAAAGATTATAGAAGGTACCAAGCACAAGAGATTGAAGCCATAATGATAAAGAATGAGACGGATGAATGCGAGATCGTAAAGTTTGTTAAAGTCACGGATTTGACTTAGGGCTCTAGATGTTCGGAAAGAAATTTGGATTTTTGACACAACCTGAAACGCAATCAAATCCAAGTTAGATAAAACAATTAAAATAAATAACTAAGATAATTAAAATAGAATAATAAATCTACGATTAGTATAATAAGGAAGAAAATAAAGAAGATAGATGAAAATATAGAACGTGGTATGTAAAAGTCCTAAGAGGCCTTGGAAATACGAAGAATTCACAACCCCCTTCAAGTGACTCTAATTTCCCCTCCAAGAAAGAAAACTTGGCAAGAAAAAGTTTGGAAATGATCCCCATAATCTGAAAAGATTGTTAATGTAACACCCCAAACCCGGCCCAAACTTTACGACCGAATTTGGTGTGCTACAGAGAAAACATTTCTTTGAAAACTCCTTTAAATCGGTTTAACTTTTTGATAAAGGTAGTGTCTTGTTTAAAGCAGTTGAGGTGTATAAAACCCATACTTATGTTTATTTAAAAATATTTATTAAGTCAAGTTATTATATATTTTAAATGTACCCGATGGCACGATAAAACATTTTGCGTACAACTTGAGAAAACATGTGTACTTATTTTAATTTCATTAAATAATTTAAACATGTGTAAAGTAAGCAAAATAAAAATCTTAGGAGGCCTTATTACAACTTGAGCAAATGAAACCAGGAATAAGTAAAAATAATTCAAGTCCATTTAAATCACATTTTCACTGCATGGCCTCCTCGAGTCCATCCGGCTCCTCATCCGCGATCTACGAGTCACCTGAAAAATGTTAAAGGAGAAGGTGAGTCACCAAGACTCAATGTGTAACCCTTCCCCGATTTAGTGCAACAACATACACAATTTATAACAAATTAACATGCACTAAACCATGCACCCAACCTAGCCATCCAAACACCTTTCTCTACCCCGTGTGGTACCAAACCACTGGTGGTGCCAAACCACTGGTGACTTAAAGTCACGATATCCGTCAATACTTGTGGTGCCAAACCACTGGTGGTGCCAAACCACTGGTGACCCGAAGTCACAAATCAAATGATGGGGCCAACCCATCGTGTGATGCCAAATCTTTGGCGTCAATCCCATAATGTAAAGCGTGGGGCCAACCCACCGTGGTGCTAAGCCACGGGACGAGACGCTATGAGGTGCCAAACCTGCGGAGGTGCCAAACCTCTCCGTGACCGTAGTCACAATGTGGTACCAAACCACATTGGTGTCCGTCGACACGAATATCAGTTCCCCCTCCACTCATATAACCCACATCAATCTATGTTATTTAACAGAAATCATGTCAACATGCTTACTTAGCAACATACACTGGATTTATCAATAACCATGTATTTAAGTCACATATACCAAATATGTCATGCTTCCCAAAAGCATCATAAAGAAACTCATAACGACAAGGACTTACCTGAATCCTTGCTTATACCATGATGGTATTAAATCCAAATCTACATAGAACAGATTTAGCATACACAAAACTTAGCACATTAATAGTTATAAAGTGTGTATGTACACACCTGTTTCTACCGAAATTCTTAGATCCCGAAGATTCGATCTACGATGCTAAATCCCTTGGCCTATAATCGGCCAACAACATGATTAGGGACTTAGGCCTATTCGGCCAAACCAAATTAATACCAAAGGCTCTTTTGCGGACTTACCTTGAACGGATTTGATTCCCAAACAAATCCCGAAATCGTCACTTGATTAAGACTCTGCCGAAATTCCTTTAACAACCCACAAGAAGATCAGTCACCACATATATTACCTAACATGGCCTTGGGCCGAAAATCATAGCCTACATACCGAGCTTACCTTAAATCCCGGAAGACCTCTCAATTCTTCTTAATGCTGGCTTTCTAAAAGGGTTACAAATCCAAGATCCTGAATAGGTTTAGTCATACAAAAATTCATGGTTAAACCTCATGGTTTCGGCTATAACAAGAATAAAGATTAAACACCGAGAGTGTCCTTACCACACTTATTGGAATCGGCAGCACCTTGCTTTAGGGAGGATTCGGCCTTGCCCACAAAGAAACCTTAATTTCGGCACTTTAGGATGGTGAAGAGATAAACTCAAAGGGAAGAGATATGAATTCGGTTAAAAACTCTTGTTGAAATCGCGAGAGACACAATGGTTTTCACTTTCCAAAACAAAATAGAAAAGAGGAGAGGAGGGTGTAGAGAGATTCGGCGAAAGAACCAATTTGGAGAAGAAAAGAAAAGAATTTTTTCTATCAATTTCACCTCTCTCTATAGGTGATAAAATGAATGTGGACAACCCCAAGGAGTCCTAAAATCGCCAACACCTTCTTTTGGTGATAAATTTCCAGCTTTTATCAAATCATATTTATCTTTTATTTATCCCTTAATCTCCTCTTAAAAAAATAAAGCCACCCTTGCCTTCTATCTTAACATAAAAAATAAAATAATAAAGGCCAAGATATACCCCAAAGTAGAATTCAAAAACCAAAACTAGCTTCATCTTTTATCTCTTTTAACACCCATTCAAATTAATAATAAAAATAAAAGAAACCATGTGCTCATCAATTTCCTTCCAACCGAATTTTAAAAAACAAAATCAGCTTGATCCTTATGCCAATTGAAGATACCATGTGCGGGCCAATTCCTTCTCTCTCCTTTTCACGCCAAACATTGAAAAATAAAAACCCCAATTGCGGCTCCCTTGGTTCGAACACGGAACCTCACCGCGCAGCCCCTCTCTTCCAACGCCCTGTGCCACTCTTCCCAATTGACTTTCATGTCATAAAACCCCATCATTAAATTTTAAGGCCTTCCTACTTAAGCCCATCACCGCACATATAAAAATAAAGCGAAACGCCGCTCTCGACCATTCGAACCTGCGCTCATCTTCACCTCCAACTCCTAAGTGGCGCATGGAAGCCACTTTACCAAGGCTTGTGTTATGTCCAAAAGCGCCTATAACTTCTCTTAAGACCTCCCTGGCCCAGCTTCCCTTCCTAACGCTAAAAGGAAAAATAAAATACTCCCATGCCATCCTCAAGACTCGAACTCCAAACCCTTGTTGGCGTCATTCCCGGCCTTAAGTGGCGTCCTTAAGCCACTTTACCAAGCCCCCTTTCATGACCCAAAACGCCCACAAATTATTCTTAATGCCTCCTCAGCCTAATTTCCTCTTTTTACACTTAAATCCAAAATTTTTCCAAAGCTTTCACCCTCATTCTAAAGTTCTAAAAACTCTTAAAACATCTCCAAATACCCTTAAAACCCACTAGCACTTGGGTTATGCTCCAAACGCATAACCCCTAATCTAGGATGTTACAGTTAAAACTCTTCTAAAAGAAACTCAAGACAAATTCTTAAAAAAAAAAAAAAAAAAACTCAAAGAGAATTGTATAAACTCAAAAGAGAAGTTGAATAATAATGAAATTGAATGAATTGTGTACAATGCAAAGGCCTATATATAAGCTAGCTAAATAAATCTAAATAAAACTCTTAAGTATACTAGAACTTTGATTTAATCTAAACAAGAAATAGTTTTAAACTAAACTTTCTTGTTAATAACTTAAAATACTTAATAATTATAAAAATTTGGAATAAAATAATAATAAAATAGTAAGAGTTGATAAATACAATATAGGGCTCATATATAATAAAAATTAGGCCTAAAACCCGAACCCAATATGATTTAAACTCGAATTAAAAGCTCGAAATTCGTAATTCCCGTCATAATCCCGTTCAGAAATTCTGCTCGCGTTGTCTTCACTAAAATAGTCATAACTTGAGCTCTCGAAATCAAAATCAAATGATTCAAAATGCGTTTCGAAGCTAAGAGATAGATCTTCAAATACCATGAGACACCTTAACCTAGAAATGTCATGATTCCTTCCAAAAAGTCGTCGCAAGTATACTGATTTCCCAAACTTGAAAATTGACAACTTTTGTGATTAGAATTTAATAAATTTCATCCATCCGTATCGGCTTAGTGCCGATTTCACAATGAGTTGCTGCTGGAGAAATGTGATATTTGAGTCAGATAATAATGTTGTAATTAATACCCTCACAGACCCTTACAAATCCCCCTGGGGGATTAAAGTTGCTGCGGATGACATTTTATCTATTATTTCTTATTGCTCCTTTGTCCATTTTAGTCACTCGTTTGGGAAATGTAATTGTGTGGCAGATTAGGTTGCAAGAAGCTTAACTAGAGATAGCCTACTTGGCGTGTTATAATCCCTGCAGGCATTGGAAATTTTGCTGTTATTTTCTTTTGAAAATAATTTTTTTTAATTAAAAATGTTATTGTAAAGATAGGATCCAAAAGCAGTAAGCGAAACAAGACAAAGTGTCAGGTGAACATATGAAAAAATATGGGAGACAACAAGTAAATCTTTAGATATCTCATTGTCAATTACAAAGTGAGAAGCAATGGCGACTGAGGGTAGTAACTATTCATAATGTCTATTAGAGTATAGACTCTGTTAGTCTGTTACTAATTCGTTATACAGGCTGGAATATTGTTAGTAAGTGGTTAGCAGCGGTTAGTCATAACAGTCAGTCATATAAATATAAATTCTATTCATATATTGTAATGTCTGTCAATGTTTCGTGCTGCTCTCTCAACACAAACACAACATAACATTTTACTACTAAGCGAAGAACATGTTAATCTTTCCATGGAACTGTATTGTGTTTTTTTTTTTGACAAAACCATATTTATTTGGTTGAACTTAAGTTGGAGCTATTAAGCAAAAAAGATGTAAAATAATTCATTCTTTACATTAAATTGAACTTTAAAATGAAATTCATTCTTAAATTTAAAGTTGAACTTTACAGTTTACACAAATATGAAACCGCTGAATAATTCTTGGGAAAGCCATTATTGATGTGGTGCAACCAGGCTTTGGCTAAAGCATTGCAAAGGACACCATGGTCCATGACTGACTGATGTGTTCCTTGCAGTCTTTCCAACATGTCAAAACTCTTAACAACAAAACACTGTTTATCAAAATGTTCTAATATCCATATATGATCATTTATAGAAATAATAAACACGTCAAGCAAAGCCAGTATTGCAGGTTCTAGTAAGTAGTTCTTAGGCTTGTCCTCACCTTGCCTTCAAATGAATAGCAGGCAATTAGTCCCGGAAAGCCTAAGGCCTTCAATGCTGATCCAAACTAGTTTTATTGCTAAGCCCACGGAAAGCTTGCCTTATGATAATCCAAACTTGGGACCTATCTTCCCTCCAATCCAAAAGGAAGGGCTATATCTTTTTGCTAAAACCATATAATATAATAATACAAACAAAAGAAATATTAAATCCGACTAGACTAGGGCTGTGGAGGAAACTTGGAATAGATCCAATAGACAAAAGTAATTAGACATGAAAGACTCTAGAACCTAGCCTATCGGCTGCTCACTTTTCGATTTGCACTATACTGCTGAGTTTGGTTATCGCTAGAATCTACCCAGTTTCTCTACAAATTAATCACATCATCAGAAATTTCAAGAATTTCACTACTTTTATCCATATATAAATATCCCCTCAAATCTTCTTACAATGGCAATAGAATTTAACATTGAAGTAGCATTCCCTTTAAGTCACTAGTTCCAGACTTCCAATTCAAGAAATCTGGTTCACTCTCACTCAGCATATATACACAATGAGGCTCTTGCTGTTGCTCTTGGCGTGTTATGTTGGCCTATGAAATGGATCGAGTTTGCTGCCATTCATCGATCCAGGCAGTGGCAGTCTGTTATTGCCTGATCCGTTCTGAGTGTTAAGAGCAAATCCCACTTACCCTGGAGAGGGACGAGAGCTTGGCACTATCGCCAGCCAGGGTGGACTGGAAGGAAACAGCGGAGGGGCATACGATAATGTTGGATGTGCCAGGGTTGAAGAAGGAAGAGCTGAAGATCGAAGTGGAAGAGAACCGTGTGCTGAGGGTGAGCGGGGAAAGGAAGAGAGAGGAAGAGAAGAAGGGCGATCATTGGCACAGGGTGGAACGCTCCTATGGCAAGTTTTGGAGACAATTTAGGCTGCCTGAGAACGTAGACTTGGACACTGTGAAGGCTAAGCTTGAAGATGGGGTGCTTACTTTGTCATTGGCCAAGTTGTCTACCGATAAGATTAAGGGTCCGAGGGTTGTCGACATTGCTGGCGGAGAGGCTAATTAAGCACCCAAGCTCCAGGGTAACGATGCCAAGCAGGAGCTTTAGATCCATCCTTGAATTGTTTTTCATGGATTTCAAAGCTTTTTCCAGCCTGTTTATGTAGATGAATATATATGAGAAAATAATTACTAAAATTGAATAAAAATATTATCAAAATTATAATGAAACGTAATGCAATGTAAGATATTAGTGTACCTAAAATTTGATTTTCACGATGCTATTATGTTTTCCTAACTAATCATTTTTGTCTGCTCCTCTCTCTCAACGTTTGCTTTGTTAAATGTGTTTAAAGATGTATTTCAACCTCGACATGCTACACGGAGTCAGAATCATTTATATATAATATATAATATTAACTTTCAGAAATTTAAAAATAATTTATTTAAGGATGTGTTTGGATAAGAGATTTAAAAAATAAAATTTTATTTATATTGAAGTTTTTAAAATTTAAAAAATGAATTTATTTATTTAGATATATATAATAGAGAAATTTAAAATTTGTGAGGAATTCAAGAGATTTGAGTAGTTTAATTTTTTTTTCTCATAATTTTAATTTATCCAAATAAAACAATTACAATTGAAAATTTTTAAAATGTTAGCTTTTTAGAATATCTAAAATTTTAAAATATTAGCTTTTTAAAATATCTAAAATTTTAAAATTTTACAATTGAAATCTGAAGAGGAAAAGTTTGAATTCATATAAATTCTGAATTTATTTCTTATGTATATTAAAAAAAAAATTCACTCTTGAAATTTAAAAATTTAGATAAAATTTAAACCCTCTTTAAATCACTCTATATTATATATATATATGGGGAGGGATACATTTATATCGGTGTAAACTTACAGTGATTTTACACTCTTCTATAACTTTTTATACTATTAATATTTTAACAATTCAACTATTCTATTTCATGTTCCATTCATGTAAATTATGCATGTCAAATTCAGCGTAAATTTAAAATTTCTAACTATGGTTTATATAAAAAACTTTCAACCATTCAATAAATATTAATATATAATATTTTGGATCGGTATAATAAAGATATAAGATCGATTCAAAAATTTACATGCATGACGAGTAAAATTATATAGATAAATTCAATGTTTGGATTGTTAAAATATTGATCGTACAAAAATGTATGAAATAGTGTAAAACTACTTTAATTTTACACTAGTATAAGTGGATCCCTTCCATATATATATATATATATTAAATTTCATCATGTTGACGAAAAATTATTTTATTTTTAAACAATATTTTTTTATTAAAATTTAAAAGGTTTAAATGCTTCAATATATAATCTAGTTTTCTTTATTCATGCAATATAATGATTAATTATATATATTAATTGATGTTCACGAAATTAATTAAAAATTTGACTAAGGGAAGTGCACCTATCAATTAATAGTATAGCTACGGTGAACAAATATATCATTCTCACGAAGACTAAAAGTACTAGTAATTACTGTCTTTCTATTATTTAACCGATAAATTCGAATGATTGATTAAAAACTAAAATTAACTAACGAACACGACAAAGAACAAAACAGGAAAATAACCGATTAACAACCAAGAAGCAAAACAATACCAAGGAAAGAATTCACCTAGACTTGATCTGTCACTATCAATCTAAATTACACAATTTATTTACTTAGTATATTGATCTATAGAAATCCCTAAATTATGTTAATATCTCTCTCGAGAGTAAGAGCAACTGACTCTAGGTTGATTAGTTGAAACTTCTTTTTAATTAAAACCCCTATTATTGCATTAAATCGTGTTGTGGATTCCCTTATTAGATTTGACTCTAATCCGGTAGATTTATGTTGTCCTATTTCTAGGATTGCATACAACTCCACTCAATTATGCAAGATTTACTCTTAAACATGGTCTATTCCTCTTCTGATTTAAGCACATCAAACATGGATCAATAGTCTAGAAATATTAAACCAAGAATTAAGCACACATAATTGAGAACAAGATCTAAGTATTTATTGCATAAAATAAAAATCAAAAGACAAAATTCATCACAGGGTTCATCTCCCCTAGGTATTTAGAAAATTAGTTCATACTTGAAAATAAAAATATCCAAAACACAGTATAACTGAAAGAAACAAAGAAACTCATGATAATCTTCTGAGAAATCAAATGAGAATCTTCAATCTTCACGTAAATCTGCTTCAGAATCGGCTTCAATAGTGTTTTTCGAGTTATTTTCTTCAGTATTCTATGACAACTCTCACCCATCTTCTTATTTTTTCCATATATACGTTTTAGAATGCTTGAAAAGCCTAAAAAACGCAATTTCCCGCAGTTTAGGGTACAAATTCGCGAAATTGACACGACCTATCACACAGTCGTGTGGCAGGCCGGGTGGCTCACATGACCGTATGGAATGAGTCAGCCCATGTGACTCCTGTAGCTTGCACCAATTTTCCAGTTTTCGCTCGTTTTGCTTCCAAATGTTCTATTAAGCATAAAAACATGAATTTAAATTATTTGGAGCATAAAATTCACAATTAACATCAAATAGTCACCCAAAAACGCATTAAGAATGAGATTACAACATGTTACTTTTAGCACTTATCATTAATTAAAATGTATTATTTTACCCAACATTTTAACTTTTATACAATTTAGTCCCTAAACCTGAAACTTGCAAATTTACCATTTTTAGCTAAATTTAATGTTAGCCGATTTTTACCTAGTCTCATAACAATCCATATTTATCATCAATTCTCAATATTTTCCTTGAATTTTACCATTTTCATAAATAAGTCCCTAAACCTTAAAATCATCAAAAATTACTTAACAAAATACTTATATTTAACATCCAAGCTTAATAATCTATCAATTAAATTCAAAAACACACTTAAACCATTCATGGAAAATTTCTAAACTTTTAATAGTTTTACAAATTGACCCCCGGGCTAGCTAAATTAAGTTTATACGAGCTCAAAAATATAAAAATTACTAAAAACAGGACTTATCAACATACTATGCATGTAAAAACCCCATGGTCGAAAGCTTCATCTTCTCAAAAGGGTTTTCAATTTGCAAAATTAGAAAATTGGAGAAGTTGATACTATTTTGGCTTATTAAATTAAACTTTTATTTATTTAATTACCTACTTAACCTTAAGTTATAACTTATAAAGTAACTAGAATATGTCCATATTTGTACACAATTAATATATATGGTATAATTACCATCTAGATCCTTTATTTTACCTTTCCATAACCAATTAACCCATTTAATCAATAGAAACCTACTTTTGTAATATTTGCAATTTAGTCCTTTTTAATTAATTAACTATTTAAACCTTAAAAGTTTTGAACCAAATTTTAATATGATCTTAGTAACACTCCTTAAATATTTAATAAAATATTTACGGGCTTGGTTTATAGAAACGAGGTCCCAATACCTTATTTTCTAAAACCACTTGACTTTTAAGACATACCACTTGAACCTAATTATTCATTCAATTAACAAAAATCATTAAATCAAATTTAAATGTAATTCTATACTTGACTTGTAAATATTAAATAATAATATTTACGAACTCACTCGTTGGATTTGTGGCTCTAAAACCACTGTTTCCTACACCACTAAAAAATGGGCTATTACGTTCATGATGTGGCTTACCTAAATCATGAGTTAGTCACTGACCATGCATATGTAGTTCATGTGCTTTGATATAAGTGGAGACTTATGCTCTAAAGATGATCAAGTCAATAGTTGGTATGTTGGGTTCATGAATTGTGTATGGCATGACTTTACTAGCAACAATGGAATTCATAGCTCGATTAAAGATTTAACGATATCCTGTAACAGCTCGATTTAGGGCCTAGCCGGAATGGTGGTTGCAAGACCACAAATCCGAGGTAGAAATATGTGTTTTATGGGTTTTATGAGGTCTATGACATGTTTGCATGATTGTGTGAAAATTTCATGAAGAAAATTTTATAATTTATTAATCAATTGATTCATTAGGACTAAATTGCAAAGATTAAAAAATGATATTCTAGAAGATTCAAGTATGAGATAGTAATAGAAAATTTTTAGAGGTCCTTATTTAGCAATTAGACCATTATATTTGATGATGGACAAAAATAGACATGGGAAGGAAAAATCTCAAGAAAGGGACCTTAAGGGCATTTTGGTCATTTGGTTAATAAGTTAATAAAAAGGGAAAAAGAAGTCAAAAATGGTGTCCATCTTCTCCATACTTGGCCGAAAATCTCAAGGACACCATAGCTAGGGTTTCTTCAATTTTCAAGCTTGATTGTAAGTACCTCCTAGCCCCGTTTTTTATGTTCTTCGTATTTTTGAGATCCTTGTAGCCCGATTTAGCTATTTCTAGCTATATTTTAAGCTAGGGTTCATGTTAAAAAATTTACCCATGTATGATATGCATGCATTTTGATGTTTAATGGAAGAATATGAAAGTTTGATGTATGATAAACATCTTTTTCTAAGTGATTTTCATAGAAAATTCATAAAAAGAACCTAGATGTAAAAGTGATAAAATGTGTAGTAAAAATCAGTTTTGAAGGAAAGTGTGAGCTGTTATAAGCTCAATAAATGTTCGGCTAAGCTGGGGTAACCAAGGAAATGAGTATATTTCATTATACGAGCCTAGGGACCATTTTGTAAATATGTGAAAGTTTAGGGGCAAAATCATAATTTTTCCAAAGTATGATACATGAGTTATTTTAGTCAGTGTGATTATTAAATAAGTGAAATTATCATTATAGATCAAGAAACACGAAGTTCAGACTGAAACCGGGGAAAGAACAAAGTGGTGGACTAAATCGAACAACTATACATATTTAGGTACCGAGGTAAGTTTGTGTGTAATAAATCAACGTAATATTATTATTTTTTAATATGCTTGATATCATGAGAAATGTATATTATCTCTATGAAATTGATTAATGACGTATCGATGAAAGTACGATGAAATTATATTATGTGAAAGTCCCGGTTGAACCTTAGGAATAGAAAGGATACCATTGTCACGGCATGAGGTTAAGAAGGTCCCGTATAAGACCATGTCTGGGAAATGGCCTCGGCATCGAAAGGAGATCCCGTATAAGACCATATCTGGGATATGGCATCGGCATCGAGTAATAATCCCGTGTAAGACCACGTCTGGGACCTGGCTTTGGTATGAAATCGTGTAAGACCATGTCTGGGACATGGCATTGATATACGATCTCGTGCAAGACCATATCTAGGATATGGCATTGACATCGATATGAGATCCCGTATGAGCCCATGTCTGGGATATGGCATCGGCATCAAGATGTGATCCCATGTAAGACCATATCTGGGATATGGCATTGGTATCTTATTACTAGTATGACGAGTTTGAGTATCCTTCAATATTCCAAATGGTTCAACGGGATACAGAGCTAAGTTTATGTTCAAGATTTAAAAGTGCTAAAGTTATGTGATGAAGTGACAAAGGTACATATGAGTAATTTACGAGAAATGAGTACGATATGTGATATGAGATCGGTAAGAGTAAGCATGAGTAAGTTATGTCAATGTGCTTGAGAAATTGTGTTATAACTCAATGTAATGTATGGATGTTATTATGAGCCTTTATGTTGCTATTTATTTCATGCAAACTTACTAAGCTTTATGCTTACCCTTCTCTTTTCCCTTTCCTTGTAGTATCGCCAAGCTAGCTCGGGGATCGTAGGACGTCGGAGCTCGATTCATACTATCAAACTATTCTTTTGGTATAGTAATGTTGATTATTTTGGGTATGGCATGTATAGGAACTTGTCATTTTGTTATATGTCATATTGGTTAGCCAATGTGTTGGCTATTAATGTTACTCAATTCATTTTGTAAATGGCCATTGAAATCGGCCAAAGCTAGCTAAGTTATATTTATCCAATGATGATGAAATTCATGAAGTGTAAGCTTATGTATTTGAATGAGTAAAGTGTGAAGTATATGCATGATGAATGTAGTATGAGTTTAAGGTGCGGATATCTTGGTTGTGAATATTAGAGGTGCTTTATGGTTATGTTATGTGTTGCTAGAAATGGTATGAGTGTGATTGCTTTTCAAGGTGGCAAAAGGCTTGGTAAATAGCCTTACAGTTGTCCACACGGGTAGACACACGGGCGTGTGTCTAGGCCGTGTGTGACACATGGTCAGCCCATGGGCGTGTTGGTAGGCCGTGTGTCCCCTGCATCTAATTTGCGAAAAATTCAATTTGTCACACGGGCCGTATGACCCTAAGTGTCTGCTGACGTCATAAACAGAATGTCCCTTATTTCAGACACGGCCTGAAGCACATGCGTGTGACATACCACACGGGCGTGTCACTTCTCTCACAATTCTTAGTGTTTATAATTTTTCGGTTCAGTCCCGAACCAGTCCATATGTATGTTTAGGGTCTCGTAGACCTATAAGGACGTTATGATTTCAAATGAAAAGTTTTAAGTTGGAACGAAAATTTATGGCCGATGTTGTATAATTAAGTAAGTTAAGTTTAGTAATGCCTCGTACCTTGTTCCGACGTCGAATACGGGTAAGGGATGTTACATTTAGTGGTATCAGAGCTACGGTTTAGTCGATTCTCGGACTAACAAAGCATATGCATGAGTCTAACTATACATGCCATACATATGAGTATTTACATAATGATAGTGTGACGACTCCTGACGATTTAAATTATGTTTTCATATAGTAAATAGATCTCGACAGAGCTGTGGCGGATGATGTAGAGAGTAACGCACCGGCTCCCGCCAAAGGGGCGGTGCCAACTGAAAATGAGAATAGACCAATGACTGTGAGTCAGAGAGGAGGAGAAGAGGCTAGGGAAGCCTTTCTTCACATGATGAATGCTTGGTATATGGAGTTTGTTCAAACGAACCCGAACGCGCAACCCCCTCCAGCCCCACCTATTCCTCAGCCTACCCCTGTAGCTCCCCAAGTTGTAGAAGTGGTAAGGAGAGAAAAGCCCCCAGTTGATAGAATCCGAAAACAAGGAGCTGAGGAATTTCGAGCCAATAAAGATGACGATCTAGAAAGAGTAGAATTTTGGCTTGAAAATACTATCAGAGTATTTGATGAACTATCTTGCACACTCGAGGAGTGTATGAAATGTGTGGTGTCTCTCTTAAGAGACTCGGCTTACCAGTGGTGGAATACCCTTGTGTCGGTTGTGCCAAGGGAGAAGGTTAATTGGGAATTTTTCCAAGAAGAGTTTCGAAATAAGTATATTAGCCAAAGGTTCATCGACCAGAAAAGAAAGGAGTTCCTTGAGCTAAAACAAGGTCGAATGACAGTAACCGAATATGAACGTGAGTTTGTAAGGCTTAGTAAATACACCCGGGAATACGTATCCACTGAAGCCATTATGTGCAAAATGTAACACCCCTAACCCATATCCGTCGCCAGATTAGGGTTATGAGGCGTTACCGGTCATAACACAGTTTATACAGATATTCATTACATTTCACAACTCAAAATTAAAACACATCAATATTTAAAACTTAATCAAATATCAAGTATTAAAAAAAAATCATAACTTTCATAATCAAATCATAATCCAGCCTCTATCAAACCATATTATTATACCATGCACATATTTTTCATAATGTCAAAAACCATATCTAAACATAGTTACCAAATCAATATCAACTTATTTCTTTAATCAATCCCTGACTATATCGATTCACATGTTATGCGCATTAATCTAAGATAAATTAACCACACGGCATACTAACTATACGTACACATACACTCACTTATACAAACATCATTTCAAAACTAAATAAACTTCTTCTTTTGATACAAATATATGCGCATATGACCATATTGATTTAAACCATATTGAGCACAAATAATACTAAAAGTACACCCAATTCACATTCTTTAAAAAAATACATACTCATAATCAATCACTGAACTATTAATATGAGTCTAATACTTCAATCGAATATACATATTTTCATTATTCACCATTTCTAGACCATCTCACAAATGCAAACATACCATTTCAAATTGACTCAAAGTAACTATATCAAATTGACAAATATCCATAACATAGCATAAACTACACGTATTAATACAACCAATTCCATTATTAACATTTAACTACATGTTTAATTCACCTTTGCCGAACCACAATTTAAATAAAATCCATTATCTATATTTACAATTTAAGCTAATGCATGACTGAAGAATCATTATCATTATCTTCATAAACAATCCACAACCAAAACATATCCATCATCCATATATCAAGTTACCACACACATATATCATGACCAAAATTAATTAAACACTAAACATTAACTTTAAGAACAAGCCATTTTCGCATGGCTATTTACAAGGACAAAATTCATCGATCCAAAACATAATCCAGTCTATACATGCCATAAGTTCGAACATAAACTTTTAAAAGTACCAAAGGTTGACAATAGTGTGGATGACTTCAATGACGATCCCAGAGCTCGTAACTTACAACCAAAATTTATAAAACAAAATAACAGAACACACAGAGTAAGCTAACTTAGCTTAGTAAGTCATAAGCAATTTAATATTCATAATAATAATCAAAACAATAAAGACAAATCAAATTATAACATTAACGTTGTACAATATCTCAATCATATCATCTCATATTTAATTTATAACTTAAACTTTTATACAAAAGGGTTACCTTGGCCGAATGCCAATAATCTACATCTAGCATATCATCATTCAACTTTTCACTCTCAAAATATCATTATCTCAAATATACTTACATTCAAACATATATACTTATGAATCAAACTCAACTTCATAAGCCAACATCACTCATTTGGTCAATTATAGAAAATCAAATATAACATAAAAATGTGCATATCTATATGGCCGAATATGTAAGATCAAAATTTAACATCACCTATGTACTTACTTATTTTACCGAATATACAAATTCAATTATAATATCACATTGGTACATACCTTCATGGCCGAATATTCAAGATCCAATATAACATTACATATGTACATACCTATGTGGCGAATATATACAAGATCATTCATCTAAATTTTAACTTGCTCAATTCCATGAGCAACTTGAAATATTATAAGCATAGGCTTGAAAATAAATCACCAGTAAAAAACACGCTAGGCATAAGCTCTGATCATCACACAAGCACAAGGCCCGCTAGACTCAAGGTCCGATATTATTCACCAAGCAATAAGCACGCTAGGCACGTAAGCCCGATTAATTTCACCACTCAAAGCTTGCTAGGCCCAAAGCCCGAATAATGATACTATAAAGCTATCTCACACACATTTCATATATCGAAACTTTATACACTTCATAATCTTCGTACGAATTTTCAAACATCATATCTCAATCGAATTAAACGTAATTATAATAAAGTCTATGTTTATTCACATTCGGCTACTCAATATTATTGCTACAATATTTCCAAATCAGCATATACTAAGTTACATACATAATTTACGGTGTTTTATTGCTTAAAGACTTACCTCGGATATCGTCGAACGACAAAAATCGGCTATTCAACTATTTTCACTTTTCCCCGATCCAAGTCCGATTTATTTGGTTATTGATCTTAGTCAAGCCTAGACAAGGCCGAACCCTATGAAAGATTTCTCTTTTCTTTTTCTTTTTAGCTTCGGTAATAGAAAGATGAACAACCATAAAAAAAAATGCATGGTTGTTTTTATTTTATTATATTATACTTTATAATATAATAATATTATTAACTTATAATATAAACATATAAAAACACAATTCATGCATGTTGCCGTCCACTAACCTTCATTTTGGCCAAATTACAACATAAATCCTTCTATATAAGAAGACGCAAAAATTAAGCCATTCAATCAAATAGAAGACTACTTTTACCTTTTACGCGATTTAGTCCTTTTTCTTAAATTAAACACACAAACGGACAAATTAACTTACGAAACTTTTACACAAGCTCAATCATATATAATTAACATGGAAAATAATATTAAAATATTTTTCTGACTTGGATTCGTGGTCCCGAAACCACCGTTACGATTAGGGCCAAAATCAGACTGTTACAACTCTTCCCCCCTTTAGGGATTTTCGTCCGCGAAAATCTTACCGATAAATAGGTTTGGATAACGTTCTTTCATTGAATCTTCGAGTTCCCAGGTTGCTTCCTCAATTCCGTGTTTAAACCAAAGCACTTTTACTAACGATATTTTCTTATTTCGCAGCTCTTTCACTTCACGAGTCAGAATACGGATTGGTTCTTCCTCATAAGTTAGATCAAACTGTATATCAACCTCGGACGGACTAATCACATGAGAAGGGTCAGATCTATACCGTCGGAGCATCGAAACATGGAAAACATTATGGATCTTTTCTAGTTCAGGTGGCAATGACAATCTATACGCAACCGGCCTGATACGTTTTATAATCTCATATGGTCCAATAAACCTCGGACTCAATTTGCCTTTACGACCAAATCTGAGTATTTTCTTCCATAGTGAGACTTTCAAAAATACTCGATCACCGATCTGAAATTCTATGTCTTTACGTTTCAAGTCCGCATATGATTTCTGACGATCTGACGCTGCTTTCAAACTTTCACGGATCACTTTTACTTTCTGTTCTGTTTCTTTAACCAAATCAACCCCGTATATCTTATTTTCACTGAGCTCTGTCCAATACAAAGGTGTACGACATTTACGACCGTACAAAGCTTCATAAGGTGCTATTTTGATACTTGATTGATAGTTGTTATTGTACGCAAATTCAATCAAAGGCAAGTACCGTTCCCACGTACCCTCGAACTCAAGAACACAACATCTCAACATATCCTCAAGTATTTGAATAATTCTCTCGGATTGACCATCCGTCTGAGGGTGAAAAGCTACACTGAAATGCAATTTAGTACCTAATGCATCTTGCAGTTTCTTCCAAAACCGCGATGTAAACCTCGAATCTCTATCCGAAACAATAGAAATAGGTACTCCATGTAATTGCACAATCTGAGAAATATACAATTCAACTAGCTTATCGAGCGAGTAGTCTGTACGGACCGAAATAAAATGAGCCGACTTCGTCAATCTATCAACAATAACCCAGATTGCATCTTTCTTACTCGGTGTCAATGGTAACCCAGATACGAAATCCATTGTGACTCAATCCCATTTCCATTCGGGTATCATAATCGGCTAAAGTAATAATGATGGCACTTGATGCTCAGCTTTTACTTGTTGACAAATCAAGCATTTCGATACAAAATCTGCAATATCTCGTTTCATACCAGCCACCAATAATGCTGTTTCAAATCATTATACATTTTAGTACTACCCGGGTGAATAGAAAATCTACTATTATAGGCTTCATTACAAATCATCCGAATCAACTCAGGATCCTTTGGTACACATATTCGTTTCGAAGCGCAAACATCCTCAAAGATCAACTTGAAATTTCGAATCGATGATTAGAACCACAATGATCCCTTTTTGCAATTAAATTATCATCACTCTTTTGAGCTTCACAAATTTGTTGAACAAATAACGGTCTCGCTTTCAATTCTGCAACTATCTCTTCATCGTCAGTCATAGCCATATCTACATTCATTGTACGTAAAGCAAACAGTGATTTTCGACTTAAAGCGTCAGCAACCACATTAACTTTTCCTGGGTGATAATCGATCACAAGCTCATAGTCTTTTAACAATTCCAACCATCGTCGTTGTCTCAGATTTAGATCCTTCTGAGTCATTAAGTACTTTAAGCTTTTATGATCGGAATAGACATGGCATTTTTCATCGAATAGATAGTGGCGCCATATCTTCAGAGCAAAGACTATAGCGGCTAATTCGAGATCGTGCGTCGAATAGTTCTTTTCGTGCGGTTTTAACTGTCTCGAGGCATAGGCTACAACCTTACCCTCCTGCATCAAAACACAGCCCAAACCATTCAAAGATGCATCACTAAAGATAACGAACTCTTTACCCGACTCTGGCTGAACAAACACTGGAGCTTCTGTTAACAAAGTTTTTAGCTGATCAAAACTCTTCTGACACTTTTCCGTCCACTCAAATCTAACATCTTTTTGAAGTAACTTTGTCATCGGAGTTGCAATCATTGAGAACCCTTTCACGAAACGTCTATAATAACTAGCAAGTCCCAGAAAACTCCGAACTTCAAAAACATTCCGCGGGGGTTTCCAATCAAGTATAGCCGAGATATTACTCGGATCAACTCGAATACCTGATGCTGAAACAACATGCCCCAGGAAGCTAACTTCACGTAACCAAAACTCACATTTGCTAAATTTCGCGTACAACTGCTTATCACGCAAAATCTGTAGCACAAGTCTTAAGTGTTCGGCATGCTCAGTTTCGTCACGCGAATAGATCAGAATGTCATCTATAAACACAACTACAAACCGATCCAAATACTGTCGGAATACCCGATTCATCAAATCCATGAAAACAGCAGGGGCATTAGTGAGTCCGAACGGCATCACCAAAAACTCGTAATGACCGTATCTCATCCGGAAAGTAGTCTTAGGTACATCTGAGTCTCTAACTCGCAGCTGATAATAACCCGACCTTAAATCTATCTTTGAAAACACTGAAGCCCCTCTCAGCTGATCAAACAAGTCGTCAATCTGTGGTAACGGGTATTTATTCTTTATAGTCACCTTATTTAACTGTCAGTAATCAATACACATTCACATAGTTCCATCTTTCTTTTTCACAAATAGAACTGGCGCACCCCAGGGAGAGAAACTCGGTCGTGCAAAACCCCTATCTGTTAATTCTTGCAACTGTGCTTTCAACTCTTTTAATTCAGTAGGTGCCATCCGATACAGAGCTATCGAAATCGGAGTTGTTCTCGGAACTAACTCAATACCAAACTCTACTTCTCGGATAGGTGGCAAACCCGGTAATTCTTCAGGAAATACATCCGGATACTCGCACACAACTGGTACAGATTCAATCTTCTTTTCAGTCACTTTACTATCAAGCACATAAGCAAAGTAAGCTTCATAACCTTTTCTTACATACTTCCGAGCTAACATCGAAGATATTACTGCTGGTAACCCATTTAGATCATTAGATTCAATCCGAATAATTTCACTGTTCTGACACCTCAAATCAATGGTCTTTCTTTTGCAATTAACAACAGCATCGTGGAAAGTCAACCAGTCCATACCCAAAATTATATCAAATTCGTCAAAAGGCAACAACATCAAATCGACTGGAAAACATGAATCTCGAATCATCAATGGGCAATTTTTACACACTTTGTCAACCAATACACACCGACCCAGGGGGTTTGATACTCGAATCACAAACTCAGTAGACTCAACGGGCAGAGTCTTACTGGATACTAATGTTTCACACACATAAGAATGAGTCAAACTAGGATCAATCAACGCAATAACACTAGTATCATGAAGAATGAATGTACCGGTAATAACATCTGGGGAAGAAGCATCCTCACGAGCGTGTATAGCATATGCTCTAGCAGGTGCACGAGCCTCAGATCGAACCACTGTATCTTTTGTTCCTCTCTGATTGCCACCTACATTGCCCGAATGCCTGGGTGGTCTACCTCGCGCTGACATGTTGCTCGGTCTCACATTCTGAATAGTGTTTTGCTCGGCTAACATTGGGCACTCCCGGATAAAATGATCCATCGATCCACATTTAAAACATGACCGATCATGTTATCTACAACTTCCAGAATGCCATTTACCATAATTCTTGCACTCAACTCTGTTCGGCTGAACATTGCCAACACTGGCAATCAAAGTGGCTCGTGAACTCACAGGAGGTCAGTCTCGGTCTCGTCTAGAAAAGTCCAAAGTAGCTTTATGTCGACTAGAATCATCTCTGAACTTCTTTGGTACTGAGTGAAAAGTCTTACTCGATGATCTTTTACGGAAATCTTTGGCTTCAAAATCAACTTTTCTTTTCTCTTTCCCAAGCTCTTCAGCTTTACAGGCTCGCTCAACAAGTACCACGAACTCTTTAATCTCAAGTATGCCAACCAGCAATTTGATGTCTTCGTTCAAACCATCTTCGAATCTTTTACACATGATAGCTTCGGTTGAAACACATTTACGAGCATATCGACTCAGCCTCAAAAATTTCCGTTCAAACTCAATTATAGTCATACGAACCTGCTTCAATTCTAGAAATTCTTTACGTTTTTGATTGATAAATCTCTGGCTAATGTATTTCTTACGAAACTCAGTCTGGAAAAATTCCCAGGTAACTTTCTCTTTTGAAACCACCGATACTAGTGTATTCTAACAGTGATATGCGGTGTCTCGTAATAAGGATATGGCACATTTTAAACATTCATCCGGAGTACATGATAGCTCGTCAAACACACAGATAGTATTATCAAACCACAACTTAGCACGTTCAGCATCATCATCATCATTAGCTTTAAACTCTTCGGCCCCGTGTTTTCTGATTTTATCTACAGGGGGCCTGTTAAATCTCATCGGATCTATCATCGAGGGTACCATAGATGTCGGAGATGGATTATTCGGGGGTGGAGTTTGTTGTGCAGCCTGATTAGTCCGGATATACTGTGTAAACCAATCATTCATCATTTGGTAGAAGGCTTGTCTAGCCTCCCCCTCTGGATTACTCAAAATAGGTCAAGAATCTATCGGCTCTGTCCCTTGCGCGGGAGCAGGCGCTACACTCTCGACATCATCAACTACGGCTCGATCGGGATTCATTACTATATGAAAACACATTTTCAAATGTCAGAAGTCATCACACTATCGTAGTATAAAATATGGCATGTATAGCTAGACTCATGCGCGCTACGTTAGTCCTAGAATCGACTAAACCGTAGCTCTGATACCAATCAAATGTAACACCCCTAACCCATATCCGTCGCCAGATTAGGGTTATGAGGTGTTACCGGTCATAACACAGTTCATACAGATATTCATTACATTTCACAACTCAAAATTAAAACACATCAATATTTAAAACTTAATCAAGTATCAAGTATTAAAAAAAAATCATAACTTTCATAATCAAATCATAATCCAGCCTCTATCAAACCATATTATTATACCATGCACATATTTTTCATAATGTCAAAAACCATATCTAAACATAGTTACCAAATCAATATCAACTTATTTCTTTAATCAATCCCTGACTATATCGATTCACATGTTATGCGCATTAATCTAAGATAAATTAACCACACGGCATACTAACTATACGTACACATACACTCACTTATACAAACATCATTTCAAAACTAAATAAACTTCTTCTTTTGATACAAATATATGCGCATATGATCATATTGATTTAAACCATATTGAGCACAAATAATACTAAAAGTACACCCAATTCACATTCTTTAAAAAATACATACTTATAATCAATCACTGAACTATTAATATGAGTCTAATACTTCAATCGAATATACATATTTTCATTATTCACCATTTCTAGACCATCTCACCAATGCAAACATACCAGTTCAAATTGACTCAAAGCAACTATATCAAATTGACAAATATCCATAACATAGCATAAACTATACTTATTAATACAACCAATTCCATTATTAACATTTAACTACATGTTTAATTCACCATTGCGAACCACAATTTAAATAAAATCCATTATCTATATTTACAATTTAAGCTAATGCATGATGAAGAATCATTATCATTATCTTCATAAACGATCCACAACCAAAACATATCCATCATCCATATATCAAGTTACCACACACATATATCATGACCAAAATTAATTAAACATCTAAACATTAACTTTAAGAACAAGCCATTTTCGCATGGCTATTTACAAGGACAAAATTCATCGATCCAAAACATAATCCGGTCTATACATGCCATAAGTTCGAACATAGACTTTTAAAAGTACCAAAGGTTGGCGATAGTGTGGATGACTTCAATGACGATCCCGAGCTCGTAACTTACAACCAAAATCTATAAAACAAAATAACAAACACACAGAGTAAGCTAACTTAGCTTAGTAAGTCATAAGCAATTTAATATTCATAATAATAATCAAAACAATAAAGGCAAATCAAATTATAACATTAACGTTGTACAATATCTCAATCATATCATCTCATATTTAATTTTTAACTTAAACTTTTATACAAAAGGGTTACCTTGGCCGAATGCCAATAATCTACATCTAGCATATCATCATTCAACTTTTCACTCTCAAAATATCATTATCTCAAATATACTTACATTCAAACATATATACTTATGAATAAAACTCAACTTCATAAGCCAACATCACTCATTTGGTCAATTATAGAAAATCAAATATAACATAAAAAATGTGCATATCTATATGGCCGAATATGTAAGATCAAAATTTAACATCACCTATGTACTTACTTATTTTACCGAATATACAAATTCAATTATAATATCACATTGGTACATACCTTCATGGCCGAATATTCAAGATCCAATATAACATTACATATGTACATACCTATGTGGCCGAATATATACAAGATCATTCATCTAAATTTTAACTTGCTCAATTCATGCAAACAACTTGAAATATTATAAGCATAGGCTTGAAAATAAATCACCAGTATAAAAACCGCTAGGCATATGCTCGATCACACACCGGCACAAGGCCTGCTAGACTCAAGGTCTGATATTATTCACCGGCAATAAGCCTGCTAGGCACGAAGCCCGATTAATTTCACCAGCTCAAAGCTTGCTAGGCCCAAAGCCCGAATAATGATACTATAAAGCTGTCTCACACACATTTCATATATCGAAACTTTATACACTTCATAATCTTCGCATTTAATTTTCAAACATCATATCTCAATCGAATTAAACGTAATTATAATAAAGTCTATGTTTATTCACATTCGGCTACTCAATATTATTGCTACAATATTTCCAAATCAGCATATACTAAGTTACATACATAATTTACGGTGTTTTATTGCTTAAAGACTTACCTCGGATATCGTCGAACGACAAAAATCGGCTATTCAACTAGTTTCACTTTTCCCCGATCCAATTCCAATTTATTTGGTTATTGATCTTAATCAAGCCTAGACAAGGCCGAACCCTATGAAAGATTTCTCTTTTCTTTTTCTTTTTAGCTTCGGTAATAGAAAGATGAACAACCAGAAAAAAAAATGTGTAACACCCTGGTTTAGGGGCTGTGCATATGGGGTATAAATCAAGTGTTAGTAGGTTTTTGGGATTGCTAGGGTGAGTTTTAGAGGTTTTAAGAATGTTTGGATGAAAGGGGAAGGCTTTGGAAAATTTTGGATTTTTAAGTAATAAAGGGGAGCTTGGCTTTGGGAGGCCTTAAAGGAATTAATTGGGAGAATAGGACACATGAGAGGCTTTGGAAAAGTGGCTTCATGCTTTGCTTAAGAAATTTGGAAGTAGCGCCTTTGAGGGTCTTGGGTTCGAATCAAAGAGGCAAAGAGGTGGTTTTAATTTTTGGGTTACGGCGTTACAAGGAGGAGGAGGCCTTAAAAGGAGTAGGGCGTGTTTTGGCGCAAGCGACAACTTGTCCAAGTGGTTCTGTGCGGCGCACTTAGGAGGCTGGAGTGTGGCGTGGCACCGGTTCGGCGACAGGCGGCTTTGCGTGTTTTATTTTTCTTATGCGATTGGGGGCTTGAGTAGGAAGCCTTTAAAGATTAAATGGTGTGGCTTTATGGCATAAAATCAAAGTGGCCGAGTGGCACAGGCGTTGGAAGTAAGGCGTGCGGCAGACAAGGAGCCTGGGTTGAATCTCATGACAAGCAATAGAGTATTTATTTTTATGATTGGACGGCAAGAGTTTCAGATTGAATTTAAACTCTCGACGTGAAGGATCCCACATCGGAAAGACACAAAGAATGAAGGTGAAGAGCTAGCTATATAAGGAGCATCCTAGGAGGAGAGTAAACACATCTTGGAGGCGTTTGGGCACAAGAGTGATCGGAGCGGATTAGCACCGAGTCCTATCGTCAGTGTGTAACTCTCTACTCTAGTTGTAGAGCGGCAAATGCCGAAATGCCTGGTCACACGGCATTAGTAGCCACACGAGCGTGCGGCGCACGTGTGGGGCTTCGGACGCGATAGTTGAGGCCATCGTGTAGTATTCTCGTGGGTTGAAAGTTTGCTTGGGCGCGATGGGCGAAGGGGCCTAATGGCCCGTGGGCCCAATATAGTAAAATGTATGATGGTGTAGTATATAGTGAACTAGACTAGGTGGAAGTCATATACATGGCTAGATTTGTGCTAGGTGGGCCACACTGAGCGCGTGTGGCCCGAATGGGCCGGAATCGAGGTTTTAGGCCCAATTGTCCGGCATTTGACAGGAAGTGGTAGTGAGTCGCTAGTGGCGACATTAGGCCTTCTGAAAGGCCATTGCGGTGTGAATTTGCGAAAATACCCTTAGTAGGTAAAATTACGATTTTACCCTTAAAGGTTGATTAGCATGATTATGTTGTTTAGTTTTGGCCGATTGTAGGGTAAGGCTTGATCTCGCATATCTCGGGTTGTGGCTAGTGCTCGAAAAGTGTTAAGGAATGGGGATCTAGTGCGTTAGATCTTGATCTACGGGATTTGATAGTCGCATTAGTAATCAGTGTGTAAACTAACACACTTCTTGCTTTGTATATGTTTGATAAATCGATTGGTTGGTAAAACCGAAATAGTATGGTTGAGTGATATGATACCCTATGGGGTATGTGCACGCGGATCGAGGTAAGTCCGTTTCATTATGAGTATTGTTATTGATACATGATGTCATGATTTATGATGTATGTGCTATGAGATGCAACGTTAAACATGTTTGCATGATTTGAATACTATACATGAGTTGGTATGATGATGGGTGATATGAGTGGAGGCGGTGATATTTTTGTCTTGTGACGAGCACCGGTGTTTTGGTAACACAACTTTGTGACTTTGGGTCACGGAGGTTTGGCACCTCCGCAGAGGTTTGGCACCTCGTCGTCTCGCCCCCGTGGTTTTGCACCACGGTGGGTTGGCCCCACAAGGCGATATTGAGGATTGGCGCCGGTGATTTGGTATCACACGATGGGTTGGCCCCATCACTCGATTATCGTGACTACGGTCACCGGTGGTTTGGTACCACATTTGTGTCTTTGGGACACCAGAGGTTTGGCACCTCATTGCGACTCGTCCACGTGGTTAACACCACCGCGTGGGTTGGCCCCACTTTTGAGATACGGGATTGTCGCCAGTGATTTGGTATCACACGATGGGTTGGCCCCATCATTGGATTTGTGACTTCGGTCACCAGTGTTTTGGTAACACATTGTGACTATACGTCACCAGTGGTTTGGTACCACACGGGGTAGAAAGGTGTATGGACGGTTAGGATTGGGTGCATATGATTGGGATGCATGATGATCATGATTATGTTTGTATGTGATATTTTGCTAATCCGGGAAAAAGGGTAGCACATCGAGTGCGGGTGACTCACCTTTTCCTTAACCATTTCGGAGTAGTGCATAAAGTGGGACCGGGATCGGAGAGGACAAGGTGGCCATCATGCGAAGATGATGTTCAATTATTTCATGCTTGATTTTGATATAAGTACTTTATTTGAATTGTTGGGTTGTAATAGAGGCCATTTTATGTTTTTGGTATTACTTTAGCTATGGTTTATTTAAATTAAATTGCTACGTGAAAATGATTTATGGTTTGCAACCTATTTATTCAAATTGGATATTATAAACTAAAGTTTTAAAAATGAATGAGTTTAATAGCAAAGTTTTATTCCAAAGATATGTTTTCCAAAATTCAAGCAAACTACGATGTTTTATTTTAAATTAAGAAGATTTTCAACCGTCTTTTCCCAAGTGACATAACCAGATTCGATCGTAGTGAATGGGCCGGGTTTGGAGATGTTCTGATTTAGTATCGAGCCGGTTCAAAACTCGGCTTTGAGGGTTTTGGGCTCAAGCAGATTTTCAAAAGCGGGCTATTCGAAATATGGGCTTTTATAAAAAGGTTTTGAGTTAGGTGGCATGGCACTTTGTACCTCAGACCAGAAGTCCACGGTAAGTACTTGGACTTTCTTGAAGTGATTTGTTTGTATGAATTGATTTGGGCTTAGTTTGGGCTCGTAGAATAGAATACTAGGATCTGTTGGACCCTAGGATTAGACTACTCAAACAATTGCATAAAACTTGTTAATCAGAGTGCGCAGCATAAGCGTAGGGTGGTAAGATAGGTTGTACGGACGTTCGCTAGTAAAGTAATTTCGAGGACGAAATTATTTTAAGGAGGGTAGAATTGTAACACCCTGGTTTAGGGGCAGTGCATATGGGGTATAAATCAAGTGTTAGTAGGTTTTTGGGAGTGCTTGGGTGAGTTTTAGAGGTTTTAAGAATGTTTGGATGAAAGGGGAAGGCTTTGGAAAATTTTGGATTTTTAAGTAATAAAGGGGAGCTTGGCTTTGGGAGGCCTTAAAGGAATTAATTGGGAGAATAGGACACATGAGAGGCTTTGGCAAAGTGGCTTCATGCGCTGCTTAAGGGGTTGGAAGTAGCGCCTTTGAGGGTCTTAGGTTCGAATCAAAGAGGCAGCAGGCTGGTTTTAATTTTTGGGTTCTGGCGTTACAAGGAGGGGAGGCCTTAAAAGGAGTAGGGGCGTGTTTTGGCGCAAAGCAAACAACTTGTCCAAGTGGTTTCTGCGGCGGCACTTAGGAGCTGGAGGTGCGCGTGGCGCTGGTTCGGCGATGGAAGCGGCTTTTGCGTGTTTTATTTTTCTTATGCGATTGGGGGCTTGAGTAGGAAGCCTTTAAAGATTAAATGGTGTGGCTTTATGGCATAAAATCAAAGTGGCCGAGTGGCTGGGCGTTGAAAGTAAGGTGTGCAGCAGAAGGGAGCACAGGTTCGAATCTCATGACAAGCAATGGAGTATTTATTTTTGCGGATTGGACGGCAAGAGTTTGATTGAATTTAAACTCTCATCGTGAAGGATCCCACATCGGAAAGACACAAAGAATGATGGTGAAGAGCTAGCTATATAAGGAGCATCCTAGGAGGAGAGTAAACACATCTTGGAGGCGTTTGGGCACAAGAGTGATCGGGCGCGGATTAGCACCGAGTCCTATCGTGTGTGTAACTCTCTACTCTAGTTGTAGAGCGGCAAATGCCGAAATGCCGGTCACACGGCATTAGTAGCCACACGAGCGTGCGAGCGCACGTGTGGGGCTTCGACGCGATAGTTGAGGCCATCAGTAGTATTCTCGTGGGTTGGGGCTGCTTGGGCCGCGATGGGCCGAAGGGGGCCTAATGGGCCCGTGGGCCCAATATAGTAAAATGTATGATGGTGTAGTATATAGTGAACTAGACTAGGTGGAAGTCATATACATGGCTAGATTTGTGCTAGGTGGGCCACACGAGCGTGTGGGCCCGAATGGGCCGGAATCGAGGTTTTAGGCCCAATTGTCCGGTACGACCGGAAGTGGTAGCTGAGTCGCTAGTGGCGACATTAGGCCTTCAGAAAGGCCATTGCATGTGTGAATTTGCGAAAATACCCTTAGTAGGTAAAATTACGATTTTACCCTTAAAGGTTGATTAGCATGATTATGTTGTTTAGTTTTGGCCGATTGTAGGGGAAGGCTTGATCTCGCATATCTCAGGTTGTGGCTAGTGCTCGAAAAGTGTTAAGGAATGGGGGATCTAGTGCGTTAGATCTTGATCTACGGGATTTGATAGTCGCATTAGTAATCAGGTGTGTAAACTAACACACTTCTTGCTTTGTATATGTTTGATAAACTGATTGGTTGGTAAAACCGAAATAGTATGGTTGAGTGATATGATACCCTATGGGGTATGTGCACGGATTCAGGTAAGTCCGTTTCATTATGAGTATTGTTATTGATACATGATGTCATGATTTATGATGTATGTGCTATGAGATGCAACGTTAAACATGTTTGCATGATTTGAATACTATACATGAGTTGGTATGATGATGGGTGATATGAGTGAGAGGCGGTGATATTTTGTCTTGACGAGCACCAGTGTTTTGGTAACACAACTTTGTGACTTTGGGTCACGAGAGGTTTGGCACCTCCGGAGGTTTGGCACCTCGGCGCCTCGTCCCCGTGGTTTTGCACCACGGTGGGTTGGCCCACAAAGCGGTATTGAGGATTGACGCCGGTGATTTGGTATCACACGATGGGTTGGCCCCATCACTCGATTATCGTGACTACGGTCACAAGTGGTTTGGTACCACATTTGTGTCTTTGGGACACCGGAGGTTTGGCACCTCATTGCGACTCGCCCCCGTGGTTAACACCACCGTGGGTTGGCCCCACTTTTGAGATACGGGATTGTCGCGGTGATTTGGTATCACACGATGGGTTGGCCCCATCATTGGATTTGTGACGGTCACGGTGTTTTGGTAACACATTGTGACTATACGTCACGGTGGGTTTGGTACCACGGGGTAGAAAGGTGTATGGACGGTTAGGATTGGGTGCATATGATTGGGATGCATGATGATCATGATTATGTTTGTATGTGATATTTTGCTAATCCAGGGAAAAGGGTAGCACTGCGAGTCTGGGTGACTCACCTTTTCCTTAACCATTTTGTGTAGTGCATAAAGTCGACCGGGATCGGAGAGGACAAGGTGGCCCATCTTTGAAGATGATGTTCAATTATTTCATGCTTGATTTTGATATAAGTACTTTATTTGAATTGTTGGGTTGTAATAGAGGCCATTTTATGTTTTTGGTATTACTTTAGCTATGGTTTATTTAAATTAAATTGCTACGTGAAAATGATTTATGGTTTGCAACCTATTTATTCAAATTGGATATTATAAACTAAAGTTTTAAAAATGAATGAGTTTAATAGCAAAGTTTTATTCCAAAGATATGTTTTCCAAAATTCAGCAAACTACGATGTTTTATTTTAAATTAAGAAGATTTTCAACCGTCTTTTCCCAGTGACATAACCAGATTCGGTCGTAGTGAATGGGCCGGGTTTGGGGATGTTACAAAATGCATGGTTGTTTTTATTTTATTATATTATACTTTATAATATAATAATATTATTAACTTATAATATAAACATATAAAAACACAATTCATGCATGTTGCCGTCCATTAACCTTCATTTTGGCCAAATTACAACATAAATCCTTCTATATAAGAAGACGCAACAATTAAGCCATTCAATCAAATAGAAGACTACTTTTACCTTTTACGCGATTTAGTCCTTTTTCTTAAATTAAACACACAAACGGACAAATTAACTTACGAAACTTTTACACATGCTCAATCATATATAATTAACACGGAAAATAATATTAAAATATTTTTCTGACTTGGATTCATGGTCCCGAAACCACCGTTCCGATTAGGGCCAAAATCTGACTGTTACAACTCTTCCCCTCTTTAGGGATTTTCGTCCGCGAAAATCTTACCGATAAATAGGTTTGGATAACGTTCTTTCATTGAATCTTTGAGTTCCCAGGTTGCTTCCTCAATTCCGTGTTTAAACCAAAGCACTTTTACTAACGATATTTTCTTATTTCGCAGCTCTTTCACTTCACGAGTCAGAATACGGATTGGTTCTTCCTCATAAGTTAGATCAAACTGTATATCAACCTCGGACGGACTAATCACATGAGAAGGGTCAGATCTATACCGTCGGAGCATCGAAACATGGAAAACATTATGGATCTTTTCTAGTTCAGGTGGCAATGACAATCTATACGCAACCGGCCTGATACGTTTTATAATCTCATATGGTCCAATAAACCTCGGACTCAATTTGCCTTTACGACCAAATCTGAGTATTTTCTTCCATAGTGAGACTTTCAAAAATACTCGATCACCGATCTGAAATTCTATGTCTTTACGTTTCAAGTCCGCATATGATTTCGGCGATCGACGTACGCTTTCAAACTTTCACGGATCACTTTTACTTTACATGCTCTGTTTCTTTAACCAAATCAACCCCGTATATCTTATTTTCACTGAGCTCGGTCCAATACAAAGGTGTACGACATTTACGACCGTACAAAGCTTCATAAGGTGCCATTTTGATACTTGATTGATAGTTGTTATTGTACGCAAATTCAATCAAAGGCAAGTATCGTTCCCACGTACCCTCGAACTCAAGAACACAACATCTCAACATATCATCAAGTATTTGAATAATTCTCTCGGATTGACCATCCGTGCGAGGGTGAAAAATGTCAGATTGAAATGCAATTTAGTACCTAATGCATCTTGCGAGTTTCTTCCAAAACCGCTGATGTAAACCTCGAATCTCTATCGAAACAATAGAAATAGGTACTCCATGTAATTGCACAATCTGAGAAATATACAATTCAACTAGCTTATCGAGCGAGTAGTCTGTACGGACCGAAATAAAATGAGCCGACTTCGTCAATCTATCAACAATAACCCAGATTGCATCTTTCTTACTCGGTGTCAATGGTAACCCAGATACGAAATCCATTGTGACTCGATCCCATTTCCATTCGGGTATCATAATCGACTGAAGTAATCCTGATGGCACTTGATGCTCAGCTTTTACTTGTTGACAAATCAAGCATTTCGATACAAAATCTGCAATATCTCGTTTCATACCAGCCACCAATAATGCTGTTTCAGATCATTATACATTTTAGTACTACCCGGGTGAATAGAAAATCTACTATTATAGGCTTCATTACAAATCATCCGAATCAACTCAGGATCCTTTGGTACACATATTCGGTTTACGAGCGCAAACATCCTCAAACATCAACTTCAAATTACGAATCGATGATTAGAACCACAATGATCCTTTTTGCTATTAAATTATCATCACTCTTTTGAGCTTCACAAATTTGTTGAACAAATGACGGTCTCGCTTTCAATTCTGCAACTATCACATCATCGTCAGTCATAGCCATATCTACATTCATTGTACGTAAAGCAAACAGTGATTTTTGACTTAAAGCGTCAGCAACCACATTAACTTTTCCTGGGTTATAATCGATCACAAGCTCATAGTCTTTTAACAATTCCAACCATCGTCGTTGTCTCGATTTAGATCATACGAGTCATTAAGTACTTTAAGCTTTTATGATCGAGAATAGACATGGCATTTTCATCGAATAGATAGTGGCGCCATATCTTTGAGCAAAGACTATAGCGGCTAATTCGAGATCGTGCGTCGAATAGTTCTTTTCGTGCGGTTTTAACTGTCTCGAGGCATAGGCTACAACCTTACCCTCCTGCATCAAAACACAGCCCAAACCATTCAAAGATGCATCACTAAAGATAACGAACTCTTTACCCGACTGGTTTGAACAAACACTTTGGAGCTTACGTTAACAAAGTTTTTAGCTGATCAAAACTCTTCTGACACTTTTCCGTCCACTCAAATCTAACATCTTTTTGAAGTAACTTTGTCATCGGAGTTGCAATCATTGAGAACCCTTTCACTAAACGTCTATAATAACTAGCAAGTCCCGAAAACTCGAACTTCAAAAACATTCGCGGGGGTTTCCAATCAAGTATAGCCGAGATATTACTCGGATCAACTCGAATACCTGATGTTGAAACAACATGCCCCAGGAAGCTAACTTCACGTAACCAAAACTCGCATTTGCTAAATTTCGCGTACAAGCGCTTATCACGCAAAATCAGAGCACAAGTCTTAAGTGTTCAAAGCATGCTCGGTTTAAATCACGCGAATAGATCAGAATGTCATCTATAAACACAACTACAAACCGATCCAAATACTGTCGGAATACCCGATTCATCAAATCCATGAAAATAGCAGGGGCATTAGTGAGTCCGAACGGCATCACCAAAAACTCGTAATGACCGTATCTCGTCCGGAAAGTAGTCTTAGGTACATATGAGTCTCTAACTCGCAGCTGATAATAACCCGACCTCAAATCTATCTTTGAAAACACTGAAGCCCCTCTCAGCTGATCAAACAAGTCGTCAATCTGTGGTAACGGGTATTTATTCTTTATAGTCACCTTATTTAACTGTCAGTAATCAATACACATTCGCATAGTTCCATCTTTCTTTTTCACAAATAGAACTGGCGCACCCCAGGGAGAGAAACTCGGTCGTGCAAAACCCCTATCTGTTAATTCTTGCAACTGTGCTTTCAACTCTTTTAATTCAGTAGGTGCCATCCGATACAGAGCTATCGAAATCGGAATTGTTCCCGGAACTAACTCAATACCAAACTCTACTTCTCGGATAGGTGGCAAACCCGGTAATTCTTTCAGAAATACATCCGGATACTGCGCACAACGCTGATGCAGATTCAATCTTCTTTTCAGTCACTTTACTATCAAGCACATAAGAAAAGTAAGCTTCATAACCTTTTCTTACATACTTCCGAGCTAACATCGAAGATATTACTGCTGGTAACCCATTTAGATCATTAGATTCAATCCGAATAATTTCACTATTCTGACATCTCAAATCAATGGTCTTTCTTTTGCAATTAACAACAGCATCGTGGAAAGTCAACCAGTCCATACCCAAAATTATATCAAATTCATCAAAAGGAAACAACATCAAATCGACTGGAAAACATGAATCTCGAATTATCAATGGGCAATTTTTACACACTTTGTCAACCAATACACACCGACCCAGGGGGTTTGATACTCGAATCACAAACTCAGTAGACTCAACGGGCAGAGTCTTACTGGATACTAATGTTTCACACACATAAGAATGAGTCAAACTAGGATCAATCAAGCGCAATAACACTAGTATCATGAAGAGTGAATGTACAGTAATAACAACATCCGGGAAGAAGCATCCTCACACGGCGTGTATAGCATATGCTCTAGCAGTGCACGAGCCTCGATCGAACCACCTGTATCTTTTGTTCTCTCTCGATCGCCACCTACATTGCCCGAATGCAGGTGGTCTACCTCGTGGCCCGACATGTTGCTCGGTCTCACATTACGAGCAGTGTTTTGCTCGGCTAACATTGGGCACTCCCGGATAAAATGATCCATCGATCCACATTTAAAACATGACCGATCATGTAATCTACAACTTCCAGAATGCCATTTACCACAATTCTTGCACTCAACTCTGTTCGGCTGAACATTGCCAACACTGGCAATCGAAGTGGCTCGTGAACTCACAGGAGGTCAGTCTCGGTCTCGTCTAGAAAAGTCCAAAGTAGCTTTATGTCGACTAGAATCATCTCTGAACTTCTTTGGAACTGAGTGAAAAGTCTTACTTGATGATCTTTTACGGAAATCTTTGGCTTCAAAATCAACTTTTCTTTTCTCTTTCCCAAGCTCTTCGGCTTTACAGGCTAGCTCAACAAGTACCGCAAACTCTTTAATCTCAAGTATGCCAACCAGCAATTTGATGTCTTCGTTCAAACCATCTTCGAATCTTTTACACATGATAGCTTCGGTTGAAACACATTTACGAGCATATCGACTCAGCCTCAAAAATTTCCGTTCAAACTCGATTCTGATACCATACGAACCTGCTTCAATTCTAGAAATTCTTTACTTTTTTGATTGATAAATCTCTGGCTAATGTATTTCTTACGAAACTCAGTCTGGAAAAATTCCCAGGTAACTTTCTCTTTCGAAACCACCGATACTAGTGTATTCCACCAGTGATATGCGGTGTCTCGTAATAAGGATATGGCACATTTTAAACATTCATCCGGAGTACATGATAGCTCGTCAAACACACAGATAGTATTATCAAACCATAACTTAGCACGTTCATCATCATCATCATCATTAGCTTTAAACTCTTCGGCCCCGTGTTTTCTGATTTTATCTACAGGGGGCCTGTTAAATCTCATCGGATCTATCATCAGGGTACCATAGATATCGGAGATGGATTATTCGGGGGTGGAGTTTGTTGTGCAGCCTGATTAGTCCGGATATACTGTGTAAACCAATCATTCATCATTTGGTAGAAGGCTTTGTCTAGCCTCCCCCTCTGGATTACTCGAAATAGGTCAAGGATCTATCGGCTCTGTCCCTTGCGCGGGAGCAGGCGCTACACTCTCGACATCATCAACTACGGCTCGATCGGGATTCATTACTATATGAAAACACATTTTCAAATGTCAGAAGTCATCACACTATCGTAGTATAAAATATGGCATGTATAGCTAGACTCATGCGCGCTACGTTAGTCCTAGAATCGACTAAATTGTAGCTCTGATACCAATCAAATGTAACACCCCTAACCCATATCCGTCGCCAGATTAGGGTTATGAGGTGTTACCGATCATAACACAGTTCATACAGATATTCATTACATTTCACAACTCAAAATTAAAACACATCAATATTTAAAACTTAATCAAGTATCAAGTATTAAAAAAAAATCATAACTTTCATAATCAAATCATAATCCAGCCTCTATCAAACCATATTATTATACCATGCACATATTTTTCATAATGTCAAAAACCATATCTAAACATAGTTACCAAATCAATATCAACTTATTTCTTTAATCAATCCCTGACTATATCGTTTCACATGTTATGCGCATTAATCTAAGATAAATTAACCACACGGCATACTAACTATACGTACACATACACTCACTTATACAAACATCATTTCAAAACTAAATAAACTTCTTCTTTTGATACAAATATATGGGCATATGATCATATTGATTTAAACCATATTGAGCACAAATAATACTAAAAGTACACCCAATTCACATTCTTTAAAAAAATACATACTCATAATCAATCACTGAACTATTAATATGAGTCTAATACTTCAATCGAATATACATATTTTCATTATTCACCATTTCTAGACCATCTCACCAATGCAAACATACCATTTCAAATTGACTCAAAGCAACTATATCAAATTGACAAATATCCATAACATAGCATAAACTATACTTACTAATACAACCAATTCCATTATTAACATTTAACTACATGTTTAATTCACCATTGCCGAACCACAATTTAAATAAAATCCATTATCTATATTTACAATTTAAGCTAATGCATGACTGAAGAATCATTATCATTATCTTCATAAACGATCCACAACCAAAACATATCCATCATCCATATATCAAGTTACCACACACATATATCATGACCAAAATTAATTAAACATCTAAACATTAACTTTAAGAACAAGCCATTTTCGCATGGCTATTTACAAGGACAAAATTCATCGATCCAAAACATAATCCAGTCTATACATGCCATAAGTTCGAACATAGACTTTTAAAAGTACCAAAGGTTGGCGATAGTGTGGATGACTTCAATGGCGATCCCAGAGCTCGTAACTTACAACCAAAATCTATAAAACAAAATAACAAAACACACAGAGTAAGCTAACTTAGCTTAGTAAGTCATAAGCAATTTAATATTCATAATAATAATCAAAACAATAAAGACAAATCAAATTATAACATTAACGCTGTACAATATCTCAATCATATCATCTCATATTTAATTTATAACTTAAACTTTTATACAAAAGGGTTACCTTGGCGAATGCCAATAATCTACATCTAGCATATCATCATTCAACTTTTCACTCTCAAAATATCATTATCTCAAATATACTTACATTCAAACATATATACTTATGAATCAAACTCAACTTCATAAGCCAACATCACTCATTTGGTCAATTATAGAAAATCAAATATAACATAAAAAATGTGCATATCTATATGGCCGAATATGTAAGATCAAAATTTAACATCACCTATGTACTTACTTATTTTACCGAATATACAAATTCAATTATAATATCACATTGGTACATACCTTCATGGTAGAATATTCAAGATCCAATATAACATTACATATGTACATACCTATGTGGCCGAATATATACAAGATCATTCATCTAAATTTTAACTTGCTCAATTCCCATGACAACTTGAAATATTATAAGCATAGGCTTGAAAATAAATCACCGGTATAAAACCTGCTAGGCATAAGCCTGAATCACACACCGGCACAAGGCCTGCTAGACTCAAGGTCTGATATTATTCACCAGGCAATAAGCCGCTGGCGGGAAGCCGATTAATTTCACCACTCAAAGCTTGCTAGGCCCAAAGCCCGAATAATGATACTATAAAGTCGTCTCACACACATTTCATATATCGAAACTTTATACACTTCATAATCTTAAATGCAATTTTCAAACATCATATCTCAATCGAATTAAACGTAATTATAATAAAGTCTATGTTTATTCACATTCGGCTACTCAATATTATTGCTACAATATTTCCAAATCAGCATATACTAAGTTACATACATAATTTACGGTGTTTTATTGCTTAAAGACTTACCTCGGATATCGTCGAACGACAAAAACTGGCTATTCAACTATTTTCGCTTTTCCCCGATCCAAGTCTGATTTATTTGGTTATTGATCTTAATCAAGCCTAGACAAGGCCGAACCCTATGAAAGATTTCTCTTTTCTTTTTCTTTTTAGCTTCAGTAATAGAAAGATGAACAACCATAAAAAAAATGCATGGTTGTTTTTATTTTATTATATTATACTTTATAATATAATAATATTATTAACTTATAATATAAACATATAAAAACACAATTCATGCATGTTGCCGTCCACTAACCTTCATTTTGGCCAAATTACAACATAGATCCTTCTATATAAGAAGACGCAACAATTAAGCCATTCAATCAAATAGAAGACTTGTAACACCCCAAACCCGGTCAATACGCCACGACCGAATTTGGCATGCTACGAAGAAAAACGTTTCGAAGAAAATTGAGAGGATCTTTTTTACCGAATTTATTATTTCTTCTCTTTCAAACAAACCTTTTTATTTTGGTAGTGGTATAGTGGAGTGTTGATTATTTCTTTATTGATAGTCGACTATAGCCATTCTAAGATCGTGTGGAAAAGGATATTATCATTGAAGGATTTTGACAAACTCCATAGGCAAGTGACGATTTTCAGAATTTAATCGAAGTGTTAAGGTAATGATCTTTATGCTTGTTATATCGTTTTGGATGGTCTTCTAATCGATTAAGTTTTAGGGGACTCTATCGTCCGTTTATTATATTTTTCCGTGAACGTTAGATTTTTGGGGCAATCAAGAATGGGTTCGAAAAGAGCAGTTAATAGTGTTTGGAAGAAGGGTGGATCTGCTATACCCTCAAATTTCAAACGAAGGGCTGTATCGGCAGTTCGAGACTTTCCACCGGGATGTGGACCTTCTGCCGGCGATAATCGTTTATTTGAAGTCGTTCGTACCCCCGAGCCATTGTTCGTTCGTGATTCTTCATCGGGTTATGAACCATCAATCGGAGAGAAATCGCCTATAGTTATTGTTCGAGATTCCGAGGGTATCAGCGAGCGAGAAAGTTTAGTTATCACTATTATCAGGTGTGTAACTTATACTAAACATCTAATTGATTAGTAGCTTTATTTATATAGATGTGTTTATAATGAAATATAAACGATTATAGCTTTGGGTACCACTCAATGGTACGATGAATTGAGGTAATGCGTTTTCCTTCGTACTATGTAAGTTTTTAATATGAAACATATTCGATAATTGATTATGATTTTGGGATTATGATTCAAAGGCATGATATTTATATCATAAATAATGCTATATGCATAATATGAAATGTGTTCGATTCGATATGATTATGGGGTATATGGCATGATATTGAAATAATATGTTATTGCATGGGCATATGGGCAATATTGAAAGGGAAGTGTTCCGGTGGTTTTACCACATAATCTGGTGACTTCGGTCACGATATTATGAATCCGGTGACTTCGGTCATATACTATAAATCCGGTGACTCTGTCACAATTATCTGGTGGCTATGCCACAATTTATAAGGGCGATGTGCTAGTTGATTGCAAAGAAGCGCCTTCGATGGTGTGTAGCGGATGGAGGGTCGATTTAGAAATCCCTATGGTGTGATTGGTAGGTACGGGTGGTGTGTAGCGGATGGATATCTAAGTTGGGTTCGGGATTGCATTTCATTTTATATGTACATGTAATTATCTGATTTGCTATATTATGGGCTTATGGCTAAATATGATTTAAATGGGCTTTATTGCTATGATCGATTGGGTTTTTAGTGTCTTTGTTACACATTGAGTCTGTTGACTCACCCTTCAGTGGGATATCTTTTCAGGTGATTCGTGAGATCGCGGATGTGGAGCCGGATGAACTCGAGGAGGCCATGCAATAAAATTTGATTTACAAGAACTTCCATTTGGGTACCTTATTATATTTTAATTTGGGTTTTCATATTTTATAGATTTGTAATAAGGCCTCTTTAATTATGGTTTTGGATTATTTATATGCTTTGGGATTTATTCTAAACATGTTTAAGTATATCACTTGATTAATTTAATAATTGAGCTAAAGTTTTCTAAACTATAAAAACGCTATGGTATTTTATCTTACCATCGGGTAATCTAAATTGTTGATAATAAAATTATAAATTAAGTGTTTTCTACAACTTAAATGATTTCCAAAATTTTAAGTTTCTACATTCAAATGCAAACGGTTTCAAAGTATTAATTCGAGTTTTCTTAAAATGAAACAAATGTTTTCTAACCTATGATTTATCCACTTAGTTTAAAAGTTTTATTTATGGAATTTCAAAGTAAATTTCCGATTTTAACTTATTAAACATCCGATTTCTACAATTATAGAATTACAAAGAATTTTTCACTAAAATTTAATCGCTATCTCAATTTTCTTCAAACGTTTTCAGTAGCATGCCAAATTCGGTCGTGGCGTATTGACCGGGTTTGGGGTGTTACAAGACTACTTTTACCTTTTACGCGATTTAGTCCTTTTTCTTAAATTAAACACACAAACGGACAAATTAACTTACGAAAATTTTACACATGCTCAATCATATATAATTAACGCGGAAAATAATATTAAAATATTTTTTTAACTTGGATTCGTGGTCCCGAAACCACCGTTCCGATTAGGGCCAAAATCAGACTGTTACACAAAAGGTTTGAGGATTGATTAAATGAGGATATCCGACTGTTTGTTGGTGTTCTAGAACTAAAGGAATTTGTTGTACTAGTAGAGAGAGCGTGCAAGGCTGATGAATTGGCTAAAGAGAAAAGAAAGGCTGAAATCAAGTCTCGTGACTCAAGGAAGAGACAATTAGGTAAGTCATTTCAATCCTCGTCTAAGAAATCGAGAGAGTTCACTACTCGATCAGCTACTTCAGCTTGGTTTTCAAACCGAAGTAAAGGTAAACAGTACTCGGGTTCTAAAGCTCAGACTACTTCAATTGCTAGTGTCGGTAATTCTCAACCAAGTAGACCGGAATGTTCACAGTGTGGCAGACGTCACCCCGGTTAGTGCCGAGCACACGAGAGAGCTTGTTTCAAGTGTGGACCCCAAGATCATTTTATTAGAGAATGCCCCGAGATGGTTGAAAAAGAGAAATTTCAGATTGCAAGATCGGGAAGTACTACTAGAGGGAGGCCATAGAGAAATTTGGGTAATGGAACGAGTAGTAAGAATATATCTAGAGAGCAGACTGCAAAATTTGAGGGTAGAGTGCCAGCGAGGACTTATACTATTCGCGCTCGTGAAGAGGCGTCATCCCCTGATGTGATTACGGGTACATTTTCTCTCTATGATACTCATGTTGTTGCTTTAATTGATCCGGGATCTACCCAATACTATGTTTGTATTAAATTAGTATCTAGTATGAACATGCCTGTAGAGTCTACAGAATTTGTGATAAAAGTGTCAAATCCCCTAGGCAGATGCGTGTTTGTTGACAAGGTATGTAAAGATTGCCCCCTGATGATTAGAGGTCATTATTTTCTGGCAAATCTCATGTAACACCCCTTACCCGTATTCATCGCCGGAACCGGGCACGAGGCATTACCGGATCTAACTCACTCGAACATACAACTTTGAGCTATGGAATTTCATTTCCAAATTAAAACTTTCCAATTCAAATTATAACATCCTTATTATGGGCCTACGAGGCCTTAAACATGCAAACGGAGGATATCAAAATTAAACCGAGAACTTTGATATACTAAGAATTTTTTTGCCTTAACAGGGCCACACGCCCGTGTGAAATGGGACACACCCGTGTGGGCAGGCCGTGTGGTCACACACGCCCATGTCCCTTGTAATATCCTAAAAATTTGAGTATCATCTTGTTACTTGTGTTAGCTCGAGTATGATTATTATTATGTGCTTAGTATAGTTTTATGAAGGCTTGGAATTATTAGCTAAGCTAGAATGATTTTTAGTATTGAAAATATAGTGAAGAGGAATAGGTGAACCTGACACTTAAGTTAATTTAAGTGTTAAATTTTAGCACATGAAGAGTTAGTGGCAAGGTGGTTATGGCGCATGAATGGTTGCTTGAGGGGAGTGGTTCGAATCCCATGGATGGACTTTAGGTGACTTTTATTTTTGCATTTATATGGCATGTGTTGGTCAAACTCTAATTAAGGTAAGGTTGGACTATTGTCTCTTATGGATAGTAGACTAAGGAATAAGGCAAGTGATTAGTTAAGGTATGGAATCAAGATGTTATGGAAGGATAAGGGGACATAAGGCTTGATGTATGGGAGATGTTGGAAATATTTTTATGGTCATTTTGACCATGAATGTGGACGCATAGATGGCTAGGGGGTGGCCGAATATTGTATGGGATTACGGGGAAGATAGTTGGCCAAATTCTTGGCATTTTGTGCATCTTTTTCTCTTTTCTCCAAAATTTTTCTCCTTAGCCGAATTTGTCTTGTGCATTAGGTGAAAATGTTGTTTTGTTTTGGCTATCATCTTTGACCATATTGGTATCCCTTTTTCTTCTTTTCCTCTCAAGCTTTTCTTTCTTTTTGGTACCGAAATATTATTTCTTTTGAAGGCATTTTTCTTTTATCCTTTTCTTACTTGACCGAATGTGCACCTTTATCAAAAAAATTTTCTTTGTTCAATTCCTTTCATAACCGAAACCATTTAGCCTATTTGATCAATCCTTCTTTTACTTTCTTCTTGGCCGAACCTTCTTCTTCTTCCCCATCTCTCTTGGTTTTCTTCCATTGTTTGCTAAAGCCGAATTCTCTCTCTCCTCTTTATTTTTCTTTGCCACTCTCGTACTTCATTTCTTTTTAGCCACATATCATTTGTTTTCTTCTTTCAAAACCATAGCTGAAACTTCTCATTCCCTTTTTGATTTGTCTTGGCCGAATATCAACAAGGGTAGATTCTCTTTAGGTTCCTTTCTAATCGGTGTTGAAGATAGGTAAGTGTCTTGGCCGAATCTCCTTATATTTTTCTTCTCTGTTGTTTTTCATGAGGGCAAAGGCCGAATTTTTGGGTATTTGTTAGCAAGATTCTAACTATTTATGGGAACCGATTTTCTTCTAGATTCTTCGGGACTTTGGAAGCAATCGATCTAAGCCCTATTTCTTTTGCAATCGAAGTTGGTAAGTCAAGTGGTAAGGATTCATGTTGGTTCAATATTCTTTAAGTTGTTGAGAAAAACCAAAGGTTAATGAGACTAAGATTTATTGGTATGGCCGAATGGCCTTGTTAATGGTTTTGTGGTTTGGCCAAATGTAGGACAAGGAGATCTAGTTCGGTAGATCGGGTCTTCGGGATTTAGAACTTTCGTTAGTGACATGTGTGTATCTTACACACTTTATAATTTGGTAATATATATTTATTAATAATCTAATCATGTTATTAAAGCCGAAAACTGTGAGATCTTGATATGATACCTTGATGGGTATGAGCAAAGATTCGGGTAAGTCCGTTTCGATATGATGTTGTTATATGTTGTTTAATATCATGATCTACGATATATATTCGTTATATGTTCATATCAAAGTATGATGGCATGATTTACACTCGTAATACATTGGTTTGGGTGATATGAGAGGAGGGGGAAGGATTTGATATCCGTGTCTTTGGGACACCAGAGGTTTGGCACCTCCAGTGGTTTGGTACCACATATTATTTCGTGTCTTTGGGACACGGAGGTTTGGCACCTCATAGCGTCTCGTCCCGGTGGCTTAGTACCACAGTGGGTTGGCCCCACATTTGATATTATGGGATTGACGCCGGTGATTTGGTATCACACGTGGGTTGGCCCCACAACTTTATTATTCGTGACTTTGGGTCACGGTGGTTTGGCACCACATTATTGGATATCGTGACTTTGGGTCACCGGTGGTTTGGCACCACCCGGTGGTTTGGTACCACACGGGGTAGAAAAGGGCGTTATGGATGGCTAGGTTTGGGGTGCATTATATATATTGCTTGGTTATAATTGTGTAAGTATGTTGCATCAACCGGGGAAGGATTATGCATCTGAGTCTTGGTGACTCACCTTCTCCCTTATCTTTTCAGTGATTAAGTAAACCGCGGATGAGGAGCTGGATAGACTCGAGGAGGCCATGCAATAAAAATTCGATTTACACGGATTTTGGTTTGGGTATTATATTTTATTTAAGTTTGGTTTTTCATCTCTATTTGAAATTGTAATAAGGCCTCTTTAATTATGTTATTTATTTTATGGATTATTTATATGCTTTGAATTTGATTTTAACATGGCTTATAAAATACATGGTTGATATAATAATTTGAGCACAAAGTTTTCTAAACTACAAAATGCAATGGTTTTCAAAATGTTACCATCGGTTAATATAAATCATTTGATAAAATTTTAACAATTTAAGTGTTTTAGATAACTCATACTATTTTTCCAAAACTTAAGTTTCCAAGTTTCAATTAGAAACGGTTTTCAAAATAATCGCTTGGGTTTCTTTTAAAATTATAAAAGATTTTCTAATCTATGGATCTGCAACTAAGTATTAAAGACTTATTTACGGAATTTCAAAGTAAATTATCAGTTTTTAACTTATTATCTTTGGATTTCTACAAACATAGAATAATAAAGAAATTTTCACTAAAATTTAATCGTTAACTCAATTTTCTTCGAAACGTTTTCCTTCGTGACATGCCAAATTCGGTCGTGGTGTATTGACCGGGTTTTGGGGTGTTACAAATTGGTATCAGAGCCAAGTTCAAAAGCTCGGCTGTGGGCCCGAGGCCCAAAATGATTTAAAGTATGGTCTTAAAATGTTTTGTTTAAAATTATATGGTTGGAAAGGCATGGCACCGAGTCTCAAGCACCGATCCGCCTTGGGTAAGTATCTCAAACTGTTGCTTTTGTTGATATGATTATAATGATGATGGCATGGTGATTAGTAGTAGAAACTACTCTAGAGACCCAAACTATAGGTTGAATGTACTCGCGAAACAACTTCTTATTAAAATTATTCATAAAACTGTGTTTTAAAGAAAGTGGAATAATGACTAATGCATAACACTTTTAAATCAGATAAGTCGAGACTTTAGACATGAGTACTCGAGGTAGGGTCATATTACTCGTGGACGCGGTCGGGGTAGGATGGGCGTGTCCGAGCCGGTGAGGTCCGGGTCAAGGATCCAAAAATGAGGTACCACTACCCCACCACGAGTGGTTGGAATTGAGCATCAGGATCAAACGGGGGATGACGCAGTGTCTTAGGCGATGCTGCGAGTTCTTGAGAGGGTAGCTGGAATAGGTGGAGGCGCGGGAGTTCGAAATCTGTGACGGGAGCGACTCAGAGCCAATAGAGTGAAGTATTTCGGTGTTTCGGTGTGGCTCGATGCGGTGAGTATTGGTTAGAGGCGACGGAACAAATCATGGATGACTTGGATCTGAATGCTGAGGAAAAGCTGAAAGGGATAGTGTCGCTTCTTCGGGATGAGTCATATCAGTGGTGGCTCACGGTGCGAGAATAGTCTTTGCGCGGAGGATCTCACTTGGGATTATTTTAAGGCAGCGTATCAGAAGAAATATGTTGGGTCTAGTTACATTGATGCGCGTGATGTAAGGCATTTCTGAGTTTGGTCTAGGGAAGTAAGTCCGTATTAGAATATGAGGCAGAATTTTTAAGATTGAGTCGGTATGCTGGAGGTATCGTGGCTTCGGAGCACGAGCGATGTGTCCGGTTCGAAGATGGATTGAGGGACGAGCTGAGATTGCTGATTGCTCCACATTAGGAGCGAGAGTTTGCTGCGCTAGTTGAAAAGACTAAGATAGCTGAAGGGATAAAGGAATTGGTAAGGCAGAGGCACGACAAGAATAAACATAAGAGAGGTTTTGGATCATCCGGGTCAGCCGGTAATTCTCAGAAGAGGGTTAGGCAGAGTGGGCCGAATCAATCTGGGAGGCCTATTACTTCTAATCAGGGACCAGCACAGTGTAACCGATGTGGAAAATTTCATTGGGGCGAATGTTGGACCGGAGGGAAAGGATGTTTTGAGTGTGGTTCGCTGGATCATCGTGTGAGGGATTGTCCACGTAAGCTAGCCAGGAATCAGTCTGAGGGTCAAGGTCGTGCTCAGTTCAGAAATGAGGGACCGTCACCGCAGAGAGGTCGTGGTAATAGTAGAGGAGGTAATGGTTCTGGTCGAGGCCGCGGAGCATCGGGCAGAGGTGCAGGCAACACTGAGGCAAGACAGCCTGGTTTGGTGTATGCAGCGAGGCGTCGAGAGGAGGGTGATGCACCGGACGTTATAACCGGTACGTTCTTAATCTTTGGTGTACCATATACTGCTTTGATAGATGTGGGTTTGACACATTCGTATGTTGCTAGTAGCATAGTAGAGACTATGAATCTAGACTCTGAGACTACTTCTAGGAAGATGACAGTGATTTTAGCCCTCTAGGTCACTCAGAGAAGTAAATAAGCTATATAGAGATGTACCCCTAGAACTCCAAGGGGTAATGTTTGTAGCTGATCTGATGGAACTGCCGTTTGAGGAGTTCGATCTGATTCTTGGGATGGACTGGTTGGTCAAGTATCAAGCAAGTTTGGATTGCGCTGCTAAGCGCATGGTTTTGAAGACAGCTGAGGGCAAAGAGGTGGTTATGATAGGTAATAGAAGAGATTATCTATCCAACGTGGTATCTCCGTTGAAAGTTTGTGAAGTTGGTCGAGAAGGTTTGTGAGGCATTTGTGGTTCATGTGTGTGCGTTGGAGGCTAAGGAGTCTCTGTGGGAAATGTCCAAGCGGTAAAGGAATATGTTGACGTATTTCGGAAGAACTTTTGGGATTGCCTCGGATCGTGAAGTTGAATTTGGTATAGATCTGTTACACAGAATCGCGCCAAAGTGTCTATTGCTCCGTATAGGATGGCGCCAAGGAATTAGTGGAATTGAAGGCTCGATTCGAGGAATTCTTTGGATTGAGGTTTTATCAGACCAAGTGTTTCGCCTTGGGGAGCGCTTTGGTACTTTTGTCAAGAAGAAGGATGGTTCGATGCGGATGTGTATAGACTATCGCCGATTGAATAAGTCGACGATCAAAAACAAGTATCCTTTGCCGAGGATAGATGACTTGTTTGATCACTTAAGGAGCGGCGGTTTTCTCCAAGATTGATTTAAGGTCGGATATCATCGGTGAAGGTGAAAGAGGTCGATATCCATAAGACGGCATTTTGCACTCGGTATGGGCACTCACAATTTACGGTAATGTCGTTTGGGTTGACTAACGCGTGGCGGCATTCATGGACATGATGAATCGAGTATTTCAAGTAGTTTTGGATCGGTTTGTCGTAGTATTTATAGACGATATTTTGGTATACTCAAAGTCGGAGGAGGAGCATGATGCGCATTTGCGGAAGTAGTGTTGCGATTCCGAGGAAAAGCGACTTTATGCCAAATTTAGTAAGTGCGAGTTCGGCTTAGGAGGTGACTTTCTTGGGTCACGTAGTATCGGTGAGGATTAGAGTGGATCCTCGAAAGATTGAGGCGATGTTGGATTGGAAGCCGCCTAAGTCGGTGGGTGAGATTCGGAGTTTTTAGGTGCAGCGGGTATTACCGAAGATTTGTAGAAGGATTTTCTTTGATAGCGGCACCTATGACTAAGTTATTGAGGAAAGGAGTTCCATTTGTGTGGGTGAGAAGCGACAAGAAAGTTTCGACAAGTTGAAGAAGATTAGTGAAGCTCCGATTTTGATTCAACTTTGAGGCGAGCAAGGAATTCACGGTTTCTACGTGATGCATCACATTTGGTTTGGGATGTGTGTTGATGCAGAAGGGAAGGTAGTGGCTTATGCATCTCGACGGTTGAGACCACATGAAGTTAACTATCCGACGCATGACTTGGAATTAGCTGCAGTGGTTTTTGCTTTGAAGATATGGAGACACTATTTGTATGGAGAAAAATCGATAGTCTACACGGATCACAAGAGTCTTAAGTATCTTTTGACTCAGAAGGATTTGAACTTGAGGCAGCGTAGATGGATTGAGTTGTTGAAAGACTACACGATCGCTCGATTGAGTATCATCCGGGCAAGGCTAACGTGGTGGCAGATGCGTTGAGCCGTAAGGTTGTATCAGACTTAAGATCGATGTTTGCTCGTCTTAGCTTATATGACGATGGGAGTCTTTTGGAAGAATTGCAAGTCAAGCCGACTTGGTTAGAGCAGATCAAGGAGAAACAGTTAGAGGATGATGGTTTGAATGATCGGAGGTTGCGAGTTCGAGAATGGTGGTTTAGAGGATTATAGTTTGTCCGGGGATGGAGTATTGTGTTTTAAAGGAAGAGCTTGTATGCCAAAGGATGTTGAGTTGAGGCAAAGGATTCTTGGGACGCACTTGGAAGCAGCCCATACGCTATGCATCCTGGAGGTAGCAAGATGTATCGGGATTTAAGAGAGCGATTTTGGTGGCGAGTGCGAAGCGGAGGTAAGCGAGTTTGTGGGTAAATGTCGACGTGTCGCAGGTCAAAGCGGAACATCGATTGCCGTGCGGGTTACTTCACCCGGTGAAGATTCCACGATGGAAGTGAGAAAGGATCACTATGGACTTTGTCGATGGATTACCCCTTACGCCAAGTAAGAAGGACTCGATTTGGGTGATTGTGGATCGTTTGACTAAGTCACTCATTTTATTCCGGTGAGGTGGATTACTCGCTTGAAGTTAGCTAAGTTGTATGTGGCGGAAATAGTGAGGTTGCACGCGGTGTACCCGTGTCGATCATCTCGACAGAGATCCTAGATTTACGTCGAGGTTTTGGAGAGCGTTACATCAAGCTTTGGAGTGCGCGGTTGGATTTCGAGACGGCATTTCATCCCACGATCGACAGGCGATCGGAAAGAGTTATACAAATTTTAGAGGATATGTTGAGAGGTTGTGTTTTGGATTTCAAAGGCGGTGGGAAGAGTTTTTGCCATTAGTGAATTCGCATACAACAATAGTTATCAAGCAAGCATTAAGATGGCACCATATGAGCGTTGTATGGTAGGAGGTGTCGCACACCTACATCTTGGAGATGAGTTGGGTGAGCATCGGATGTTAGGACCGAGTTGGTTACGTAGAGGCGAGGATAAGGTTAAGATGATTCAAGGCTCAAATGCTGAAGGAAGCCGGATAGGCAAAAATCATATGCCGATCTCAAGCGGAGGGATATAGAGTTTGCTATGGGTGACAAGGTTTTTTTACGAAGGTCTCGCCATGGAAGAAAGTGTTAAGATTTGGGAGAAAAGGTAAGTTAAGTCCAAGGTTTATTGGGCGTATAAGGTGTTGAGGCGAGTGGGACCAGTGAGCCTATCAGCTCGAGTTGCCATCGAATCGAGTCGATTCACGATGTGTTCCATGTCTCCATGCTTAGACGCTATCGTTCGATCCATCGCATGTTGTGGCGATGAGGAAATAGAGGTGAGTCCAGATTTGACGATAGAAGAAGAACGTGTAGATTCTAGATCGAGATGTGAAAGTTTTTTGCGTAGGAAGTCGGTTCCTTTAGTGAAGGTTTTATGGCGGAACCATGGCGTAGAAGAAGCTACGTGGGAACCAGAGAGGATGTGATGAGACAATGATAGCTTTCTCAACTCTTTTGAGCGGGTAATTTCGAGGACGAAATTTTCTTAAGGGGGTAGAATTGTTATATCCTAAAAATTTGAGTATCATCTTGTTACTTGTGTTAGCTCGAGTATGATTATTATTATGTGCTTAGTATAGTTTTATGAAGGCTTGGAATTATTAGCTAAGCTAGAATGATTTTAGTATTGAAAATATAGTGAAGAGGAATAGGTGAACTGACACTTAAGTTAATTTAAGTGTTAAATTTTAGCACATGAGGAGTTAGTGGCAAGGTGGTTATGGCGCATGAATGGTTGCTTGAGGGGAGTGGTTGAATCCCATGGATGGACTTTAGGTGACTTTTATTTTTGCATTTATATGGCATGTGTTGGTCAAACTCTAATTAAGGTAAGGTTGGACTATTGTCTCTTATGGATAGTAGACTAAGGAATAAGGCAAGTGATTAGTTAAGGTATGTAATCAAGATGATATGGAAGGATAAGGGGACATAAGGCTTGATGTATGGGAGATGTTGGAAATATTTTTATGGTCATTTTGACCATGAATGTGGACGCATAGATGGCTAGGGGGGTGGCCGAATATTGTATGGGATTAGGGGGAAGATAGTTGGCCAAATTCTTGGCATTTTGTGCATCTTTTTCTCTTTTCTCTAAAATTTTTCTCCTTAGCCGAATTTGTCTTGTGCATTAGGTGAAAATGTTGTTTTGTTTTGGCTATCATCTTTGACCATATTGGTATCCCTTTTTCTTCTTTTCCTCTCAAGCTTTTCTTTCTTTTTGGTACCGAAATATTATTTCTTTTGAAGGCATTTTTCTTTCATCCTTTTCTTACTTGACCGAATGTGCACCTTTATCAAAAAATTTTTCTTTGTTCAATTCCTTTCATAACCGAAACCATTTAGCCTCTTTGATCAATCCTTCTTTTACTTTCTTCTTGGCCGAACCTTCTTCTTCTTCCCCATCTCTCTTGGTTTTCTTCCATTGTTTGCTAAAGCCGAATTCTCTCTCTCCTCTTTATTTTTCTTTGCCACTCTCGTACTTCATTTCTTTTTAGCCACATATCATTTGTTTTCTTCTTTCAAAACCATAGTCGAAACTTCTCATTCCCTTTTGATTTGTCTTGGCCGAATATCAACAAGGGTAGATTCTCTTTAGGTTCTTTTCTAATCGGTGTTGAAGATAGGTAAGTGTCTTGGCGAATCTCCTTATATTTTTCTTCTCTGTTGTTTTTCATGAGGGCAAAGGCCGAATTTTTGGGCATTTGTTAGCAAGATTCTAACTATTCATGGGAACCGATTTTCTTCTAGATTCTTGGGACTTTGGAAGCAATCGATCTAAGCCCTATTTCTTTTGCAATCGAAGTTGGTAAGTCAAGTGGTAAGGATTCATGTTGGTTCAATATTCTTTAAGTTGTTGAAAAAAACCAAAGGTTAATGAGACTAAGATTTATTGGTATGGCCGAATGGCCTTGTTAATGGTTTTGTGGTTTGGCCAAATGTAGGACAAGGAGATCTAGTTCGGTAGATCGGGTCTTCGGGATTTAGAACTTTCGTTAGTGACAGGTGTGTATCTTACACACTTTATAATCCGGTAATATATATTTATTAATAAACTAATCATGTTATTAAATAAAAAGCTGTGAGATCTTGATATGATACCTTGATGGGTATGAGCAAAGATTCGGGTAAGTCCGTTTCGATATGATGTTGTTATATGTTGTTTAATATCATGATCTACGATATATATTCGTTATATGTTCATATCAAAGTATGATGGCATGATTTACACTCGTAATACATTGGTTTGGGTGATATGAGAGGAGGGGGAAGGATTTGATATCCATGTCTTTGGGACACCAGAGGTTTGGCACCTCCAGTGGTTTGGTACCACATATTATTTCGTGTCTTTGGGACACGGAGGTTTGGCACCTCATAGCGTCTCGCCCCAGTGGCTTAGTACCACGATGGGTTGGCCCCACATTTGATATTATGGGATTGGCGTCGGTGATTTGGTATCACACGTGGGTTGGCCCCACAACTTTATTATTCGTGAATTTGGGTCACCAGTGGTTTGGCACCACATTATTGGATATCGTGACTTTGAGTCACGGTGGTTTAGCACCACCGGTGGTTTGGTACCACGGGGTAGAAAAGGGCGTTATGGATGGCTAGGTTTGGGGTGCATTATATATATTGCTTGGTTATAATTGTGTAAGTATGTTGCATCAACCGGGGAAGGATTATGCATCGAGTCTTGGTGACTCACCTTCTCCTTATCTTTTCAGTGATTCAGTAAACGCGGATGAGAGCCCGGATAGACTCGAGGAGGCCATGCAATAAAAATTCGATTTACACGGATTTTGGTTTGGGTATTATATTTTATTTAAGTTTGGTTTTTCATCTCTATTTGAAATTGTAATAAGGCCTCTTTAATTATGTTATTTATTTTATGGATTATTTATATGCTTTGGATTTGATTTTAACATGGCTTATAAAATACATGGTTGATATAATAATTTGAGCACAAAGTTTTCTAAACTACAAAATGCAATGGTTTTCAAAACGTTACCATCGGTTAATATAAATCATTTGATAAATTTTTAACAATTTAAGTGTTTTAGATAACTCATACTATTTTTCCAAAACTTAAGTTTCCAAGTTTCAATTAGAAACGGTTTTCAAAATAATCGCTTGGGTTTCTTTTAAAATTATAAAAGATTTTCTAATCTATGGATCTGCAACTAAGTATTAAAGACTTATTTACGGAATTTCAAAGTAAATTATCAGTTTTTAACTTATTATACTGGATTTCTACAAACATAGAATAATAAAGAAATTTTCACTAAAATTTAATCGTTAACTCAATTTTCTTCGAAACGTTTTCCTTCGTGACATGCCAAATTCGGTCGTGGTGTATTGACCGGGTTTTGGGGTGTCACATCCCTAGCCCGTGTGGGATTTATTTTTCATTTCAAACCTACAGGGGTTGTCACACGGCCGGACATACGCCCGTATCTTTGGCCTGTGTCCTTCAAACTGCCTAGACACGCCCGTGTCCTCACCCGTGTGTGAAAACTTGGGTATTCTGTTTATGACGTCAGCAACCTCATAAAGGGGCACACGGCCTAGGCACACGCCCGTGTGTCTAGCCCGTGGTCGACACTGACTTGAAACACTAGCATGCAGGGGACACACGACCTGGTCACACGCCCATGAGACTGACCGTGTGTCACACACGGCCTAGACACACGCCCGTGTGCCTACCCGTGTGGACAAGAACAAGGCTATTTGCCAAGCTCTTTTATCACTGTAACAGACCGAATTTGACCCTAATCGGAATGGTGGTTTCGGGACCACGAATCCGAGTCTGAGAAATATTTTAATATTATATTTTGTGTTTATCATATGTGAATTAATATGTGTGAAAGTTTCGTAGAAAAATTTCATCGTTTGGGTGCTTAATTTGATAAAAAGGATTTAATCGCGTAAATTTTAAACGTCTCAAGCTATAGTGAAAAGTGCCTATTTGATGATGGCTTTTTAAAGTGGAGTATTAAAAAGGTAAATAACCTATTTTTTGAGTTAGTGGGTGGCTTATGTCAAGAATAACCTTAAGTTATATGTTAGTTTTATTTTATTTTAAAGGTTAAATTAGTAATTGAATAATTACTTATAATATATGTTAAAATAACATAAACAAAGCCATCATCTTTTTCACTCTCTCATGGCCGAATATTGAAGGATGAAATAAGCTTTGGGGTTCTTTGATTTTCGGCACTTCTAGGCTAAAATTCAAGGTGAGTTTTTAGTCGGTTTTTGTTAATTTTGACGTTTTTGAGATCGTTGCTTCGAACGGTAGCTTACCCATGTTGAAATTTTTGAATCTAAGCATGTTTGATATTCGACCATTGATGTGTTCATGTAGTTTTTGATGTTTGATAATTTTATTTTAAAGATATGTTAAAGATTAGTATATTTTGTATTGGAAATTTTAGTGAATTTGAGTATTTTGAACTAAATTGAAAAATAAATTTTAGAGGGGCTTATTTATGAAATAAATGAAAGAAATGGACTTGTATAGTCCCTATACATATTCGGCCCTTAAGTAGTGTTGAGAAATTTTGTGTATTTTGTGTTTTATGCAAATAGGACTAAATTGTGAAAATGTGAAATAGTAGGGGTAAAATGGTAAATTGCCTAATTATATGCTTAGGGACTAAATTGAGATGAAATGTACTTGAATGAGCTAAATTTTAATGTGTTTAGAACAAGAACAAAGAAAACAGATTTGGATCGGGGAAGACAAAGGTTCTCGAATAGCCAGGTCTACGCGATCCGTCGACGATCGAGGTAAGTTCTTAAGTTAAAGTTCATTAAGTTGATAATTAAAAATGTATGAAATCAAATTATGTGATTAATTTGGGTAAATAGCATGTGATAGCCGAATGTGTATGTTTAATTTTGGAATGAATATGTTTTTAAATACAATGTGAATTAGTATATTTGACATGACAGTGAATTGATTTTGTGAATACGATTTGATAGTAATGTATGTGTTAAGAAATGTGAGTTGATGAATTGAGTTGTTACATTTCGGGCTTTAAGCCTAGCAGGCCTTGTCTTGGTGTTATATATCGAGCTTTAAGCCTAGCAGCCTTGTGCCGGTGTTATATATCGAGCTTTGTGCCCTAGCGTGCCTTGTGCTTGGTGTTATATATCGAGCTTTGTGCCCAGCGTGCCTTGTGCCGGTGTTGTATATCGAGCTCGTGCCTAGCGGTGCTTTGTGCTTGGTGTTACATTTCGGGCTCTGTGCCTAGGTGCTTTGTGCTGGTGTTACTTTTCGGACTCTGTGCCTAGCGTGCTTTGTGCAGTGTTACATTTCGGGCTTTGATGCCTCAGCAGCTTGATGCCTGACGTGCTGCGTTTTTAATTGGAGAAACCTTAAATTACTCAAGGTGAAACGCAGATTAATGTATCGAGTAAACGCTTTCGTAAACGTAAGTCCCTTTTTCATTTACCGAGAGTAAGGTAAGTTATGTTTAATATTAATTGAATTTGAATAATACGGTAGAAATGGTATTATGTGAAATTGAGCTTATGATCAAAGAGTATGAGTAGTATGTGATTGAAATTGAGATTGAATACAATACTTTGGTAGATTCGATTATGAATAGAAATGTCTAATGTAATATGATTTTGATTGGGATAACATAGACAATGTGAATGGTGGATTTATATGATTCGAAACAATGTGATTAATGTAATACATATACCTTGTATTTTGATAAAATATATGTTTAAGGTAAAGAAGTGAAACAATTAGGTTAATGAACTATGGTATTCGGCCTTATATGAATTTGTGTATTGAAATGTTTATTTTTCATTGTTATTGGTAACTATTATAGATGTATAAGTGTTTGGACGTTGTATTACCATTAACTTAAAACTTACTAAGCTAGTGAGCTTACTCTGTATATGTTTGTCTTTCTGTTTTATAGATCGTTGATTCAGCTACGGACTTAGAGGATCATCGAGAAAGTCGACCACACTATCACTCTCTTTGGTATAAATGTTTACTTTCGAATCAAAGGCATGTATAGGCTGAATTATGACTTGAATGAATGATGTTCGGTTTTGTAAATGTATATATGTATATATGGCCTTGCGAATAAGGCTATTACTTTTGGTTAAGTATCGTTTGTATGTTTGATATAATGGTTTGTTTTAATCTTTGATATAAGATGTGTGCATATTATGCTTGGAAGTTAAATGTGGTTATATAGTAATAATCATTTATATGTATTATATATATATATATGTATGAGTATGCATATTAGGTCGTGTCAATTTTTCTACTTAGATTATTATGTGCTTGGTTATAATTTAAAGATGATCACGAAAATGTTTATAATTATGTTTTGGGTTGATCATTAGAGTTTTAAATTGAGGAGCGAATATATGGTCAATGAATTGGTTGTATTTATATATTTTTTTTTCTTTGGACTAGTTACATATCATATGTGTGTTTGGTAGGTTATTCAATAATCTTGTGTCCATTAATTAATAAGGTAGGATGAATTGATAATTAGGGTTTGACATGACTTTTTTTTAGGGACATTGCGCATATTACAATAGCATGATGTGTATGATTGGTTATGCTATAAGGTTCAAATCTCACATATGTGAATGAAAAGCAAATAGAGTATCATGGATCTATTCGTTTTTATTATGCATATTTGTATAAGGTATAAAAAGATATGTTGATATTCGACTAATGAAATAGATGTATATACATCTGTTTAACATATGAAATTTGGTGTTGTTATGTGGAAGCTTGATTCAAAACTTGTATAGATTATAAGTAATGATGTGTTGCATTATGAAACCTGGTTTGTAACGTAAGTCTTGAACATTATTTGTTGATATGGAAAAATTTAAATATGCGTATTGGGTTTATTCCATATATGACTGTACTAAACTGTGTCTAGTTCGGTAACGCCTCATAACCGTAGTTCAGCGATGGATACGGGTTAAGGGGTGTTACATTTTATTGGTATCAGAGCTACGATTTAGTCGATTCTAGGACTACCGTAGTGTGTATGAGTCTAGCTATACATGCCTTTGAATTGTATATATGATAGTGTGGTGACTTCTGACAATTTCAATTGTATTTTATATAGTAAATGGATCCCGATCCTGATAGAGCCGTAGCTGATGATGTGTAGAGTGTTGCACCTGGTCTCGCAAGTGGATCAGTGCCATTATACTCTCGACCAGTTTCGGGTAGCCATGAGGGGGAGGCTAAACAAGCCTTCTATCGGATGATGAACGAATGGTTTACCCGGTTTATTCGAGACTAACTGGCTGTACAACAACCTCAACCCCGAATAATCCCAACCGGTACCTTCAAGACTTCGATGATAGATCCGATGAGATCTAGCAGCCTCCCGTTGATAAAATCAGAAAATATGGGGCCGAGGAATTCAAGGCCAATGATGATGATGATGCAGAGCGAGCCGAGATGTGGCTTGATAACACTATTCGGTACTTGATGAACTATCCGTACACGGATGAATGCCTAAAGTGTGCTATATCTCTGCCGTGACATCGCCTATCACCGTGGGAACACATGGTATCTATGGTTCCGAAAGAAAAAGTAACTTGGGACTTCTTTCAAATTGAGTTCGTAAGAAATATATCATCGAGAGATTCATCGATCGAAATGAAAAGAATTTCGAATTAAAACAGGTCGCATGATCGTGATGAATATGAGCGGAAGTTTGTCAGATTGAGCCGTTACGCTCGGGAGTGTATATCTACCGAAGCCATTATGTGTAAAAGATTTGAAGACGGCCTGAATGAAGACATAAAGTTACTTGTTGGCATTCTTGAAATCAAAGAGTTTGTGACATTAGTCGAGCGAGCTTGTAAAGCCGAAGAGCTCGGAAAGGAGAAAAGAAAAGCTGAAGTAGAAGCTAGAGACACTCGAAAAAGATCATCGAGTAAAACTTTCCATTCCGTGCACAAGAAGTTCAGAGATGACCCCAGTCGACATAAAGCCACTTCAGACTTGCATAGACGTGATCGACCTCCAGTGAGTTCCCGAGCCACATCGGTAGCTAGCGTTGGTAATGTTCCACAGAATCGGGCCGAGTGTAAACATTGTGGGAAATGGCATCCTGGGAGTTGTAGAGTTTGTGATCGGTCCTGCTTTAAATGTGGATCGTCAGATCATTTTATTCGAGAGTGTCCGATGTTAGCCGAGTAAAATGCGACTCAGAACACTAGACCGAGCAGTGTGCCAGCACGGGGTAGGCCACTCAAACATTAAGGCAACGTAGGTGGCAGTCAGAGAGGGACGAAGGACACCACAATACGATCGAGGCTAGAGCTCCGGCTAGAGCTTATGCTACACGAGCGCAGAGGATGCTTCCTCCCCGATGTCATTTACGGTACTTTCACCCTTTATGATACTACCTGTGATTGCATTGATTGATCCTGGTTCGACTCATTCATATGTGTGTGTAACTCTAGTATTGGTGAAGACTCGCCGATTGAGTCTCACGAGTTTGTGATTCGTGTGTCCAACCCTTTGGGTAGATGTGTACTTGTTAATAAAGTGTGTAAAGGTTGCCCGTTGATGATTCGGGATTCTTGTTTCCCAACCGATTTAATGTTGTTACCCTTCGATGAGTTCGATATAATTTTGGGAATGGATTGGTTAACTTCGCACGATGCGGTGGTGAATTGCAAAAGAAAGCTTATTGATTTGAGATGTCGAGCGGTGAGATCATCGAATTGAATCCGATGATTTAAGTGGGTTTCCTACGATAATATCCTCGATGTTAGCCCTAAGTATGTGAGAAAAGGGTGCGAAGCTTATTTGACCTATGTACTGGATAATAAAGTGTCTGAAAAGTAGATTGAATCTGTACCGGTTGTGTGTGAATACCCAGATGTGTTTCCTGAAGAGCTACCAGGTTTACCACCAGTACGAGAGATTGAGTTCGGCATTGAATTAGTACCGGGAATGACTCCAATTTCGATAGCCCCGTATCGGATGGCACCTACTGAGTTAAAAGAGTTGAAAGCACAGTTGCAAGAGTTAACAGATAGGGGCTTTGCACGATCGAGTTTCTCTCCTTGGGGTGCACCAGTTCTTTTTGTGAAAAAGAAAGATGGAACGATGCGAATGTGCATTGATTATCAAGAATCGAATAAGGTAACTATAAAGAATAAGTACCGCTACCTCGGATTGATGATTTGTTTGATCAGTTGAAATGGGCTTGATATTTTGAAAATAGATTTGAGATCGGGTTATTATCGCCATGAGTTAGAGATCTGAGATGTGCCAAAGACTGCATTCGGACGAGGTACGGACATTTTGAGTTTCTGGTTATGCCTTTTGGACTCACTAATGCACTGCTTTTTTTATGGACTTAATGAATCGAGTTTTCAGACAGTTTTTGGATCGGTTTGTAGTAGTGTTTATTGATGATATACTGATCTACTCTAAAGATGAAACCGAACACGCTGAACACTTGAGATTAGTATTACAGACTTTACGGGATCAGCAGTTGTATGCAAAGTTCAGTAAGTGTGAGTTCTGGATGAAGGAAGTCAGCTTTTTGGGTCATGTTGTTTCAGCTTCAGGTATTTGGGTTGATCCGAACAAAATATCGGCTATACTTGATTGGAAACCACCGAAGAATGTCTCTGAAATTTGGAGCTTTTTGGGACTTGCGGGATACTACAGACGATTCGTCAAAGGCTTTTCCATGATAGCTACACCTTTGACAAGGCTACTACAGAAAGATGTCAAGTTTGAGTGGTCGGAAAAGTGTCAGGAAAGTTTCGAGCAGCTGAAAGCCCTTTTGACCGAAGCTCCAGTGTTAGCTCAGCCTGAATCGGGTAAAGAATTTGTTGTTTTTAGTGATGCTTCTTTGAATGGGTTGGGTTGCATTTTGATGCAGGAAGGCAAAGTTATAGCCTACGCTTTGAGGCGCTTGAAGCCGCGACGAAAGAAATTATCCGACTCACGATCCGGAATTAGCGACCATTGTTTTCGTGATTGAAAATTTGGCGTCATTACTTATTCGGCGAGAAATGTCACATTTATTCGGATCATAAAAGTCTAAAGTATTTGATGACTCGAAAGATCCGAACTTGAGACAACGCAGATGGTTAGAATCTGTTGAAAGACTATGAGTTGGTGATTGACTACCATCGGGAAAAGATAATGTTGTTGCGATGCGTTAAGTCGGAAATCATTATTTGCTCTTCGTGCGATGAACGCATTGATGGTTATGTCTAGTGATGGTTCGATCATAATCGAAAGTTACAAGCAAGACCGATGTTTATTCAGCAAATTTGTGATGGCATGAAAGTTGACAAAGATTTGATTGCTAGACGAATTCGGTGTGAGAAAAGGTGCGGAATCGAGTTTCAAATTGATGCAAATGATTGTTTGAACTTTAAAAGCCTAATGTGTGTTCCAAAGAATTCGGATTTGATTGAGATGATTCGAGTGAGGCTCATAGTGGTCGATTATCGATACATCGGGTAGCACGAAAATGTATAATGATTTGAAAGCAGATTTTATTGGTGGCTCGGCATGAAACGGGATATATCCGAATTTGTGTCAAAGTGCTTAATTTGTCGCAAGTAAAAGCCGAGCATCAAGTGCCTTACAGGTTGCTTCAGTGATCATGATACCCGAATGGAAATGGGATAGAATCACTATGGATTTTGTATCAAGGTTGCCTATGACACCGAGCAAGAAAGATGCGATTTGGGTTATAGTAGATAGATCGACCAAATCACTCATTTTGTACCGGTTCATGCATTATTCACTCGATAAACTTGCTGAGTTGTATATATCTCAAATTGTGAGATTACATGGTGTACCGAGTTCTATTATCTCGCACAGAGACCCGAGATTCACATCGCGATTGTGGAAGAAGTTGCGGGACGCTTTAGGTACTAAACTCCATTTTAGCACCGCCTTTCACCCGCATGACAGGGCGGTCGATCTGAGCGAACTATTCAAACACTTGAGGACATGTTGAGATGTTGCGTTCTCGAGTTTGAAGGTACGTGGGAAAGGTACTTACCTTTGATTGAATTTGCTTATAATAACAGTTTTCAATCAAGTATCAAAATGGCACCCTATGAAGCTCTATATGGCCGCAAGTGTCATACGCCTTTGTACTGGACCGAGCTCAGTGAGAATATGATACTAGGGGTCGATTTGATTAAAGAGACCGAATGAGCAGTAAAGTGGCTATAATCAAAGATAGTTTGAAAGTCGTGCATCGATCGTCAAAAGTCTTACGCTGATTTGAAACGTAAAGATATAGAATTTCAAGTAGGAGATCGGGTATTCTTGAAAGTATCTCCGTGGAAGAAAGTACTTCGTTTTGGTCGGAAAGGCAAACTGAGTCCGAGATTTATTGGACCGTATGAAATCATCAAACGTATTGGGCCTGTTGCCTATAGATTGAAGTTACCTTACGAGTTAGAAAAGATACACGATGTATTTCACGCTTCGATGCTTCGAGATACAGATCGGATCCATCACATGTGTTAACCCCGTCGAGATTAAAATCCACCGATATGACGTATGAGGAAGAACCGATCCGTATCTTAGCTCTGGAAATAAAAGAGTTAAGAAACAAAAGGATTCCATTAGTGAAAGTACTATGGAATCGGCACGGAGTTGAAGAGGCTACATGGGAGCTCGAGGACTCAATGAGGCAACAATATTCGATGTTGTTTAACGGTAAGATTTTTGGGACGAAAATCCTTAAGGGGAGAGTTGTAACAGACCGAATTGACCCTAATCGAATGGTGGTTTCGGGACCACAAATCCGAGTTCGAGAAATATTTTAATATTATATTTTGTGTTTATTATATGTGAATTAATATGTGTGAAAGTTTCATAGAAAAATTTCATCGTTTGGGTGCTTAATTTGATAAAAAGGATTTAATCGCATAAATTTTAAAAGTCTCAAGCTATAGTGAAAAGTGCCTATTTGATGATGGCTTTTTAAAGTGGAGTATTAAAAAGCTAAATAACCCATTTTTTGAGTTAGAGGGTGGCTTATGTCAAGAATAACCTTAAGTTATATGTTAGTTTTATTTTATTTTAAAGGTTAAATTAGTAATTAAAAAATTACTTATAATATATGTTAAAATAACATAAACAAAGCCATCATCTTTTTCACTCTCTCATGGCCGAATATTGAAGGATGAAATAAGCTTTGGGGTTCTTTGATTTTCGGCACTTCTAGGCTAAAATTCAAGGTGAGTTTTTAGTCGGTTTTTGTTAATTTTGACGTTTTTGAGATCGTTGCTTCGAACGGTAGCTTACCCATGTTGAAATTTTTGAATCTAAGCATGTTTGATATTCGGCCATTGATGTGTTCATGTAGTTTTTGATGTTTGATAATTTTATTTTAAAGATATGTTAAAGATTAGTATATTTTGTATTGGAAATTTTAGTGAATTTGAGTATTTTGAACTAAATTGAAAAAAATAAATTTTAGAGGGGCTTATTTGCAAAATAAATGAAAGAAATGGACTTGTATAGTCCCTATACATATTCGACCCTTAAGTAGTGTTGAGAAATTTTGTGTATTTTGTGTTTTATGCAAATAGGACTAAATTGTGAAAATGTGAAATAGTAGGGGTAAAATGGTAAATTGCCTAATTATATGCTTAGGGACTAAATTGAGATGAAATGTACTTGAATGAGATAAATTTTAATGTGTTTAGATCAAGAACAAAGAAAAACGGATTTGGATCGGGGGAAGACAAAGGTTCTCGAATAGCCGGTCTACGCGATCCGTCGACAGTCGAGGTAAGTTCTTAAGTTAAAGTTCATTAAGTTGATAATTAAAAATGTATGAAATCAAATTATGTGATTAATTTGGGTAAATAGCATGTGATAGCCGAATGTGTATGTTTAATTTTGGAATGAATATGTTTTTAAATACAATGTGAATTAGTATATTTGACATGACAGGTGAATTGATTTTGTGAATACGATTTGATAGTAATGTATGTGTTAAGAAATGTGAGTTGATGAATTGAGTTGTTACATTTCGGGCTTTAAGCCTAGCAGGCCTTGTGCCGGTGTTATATATCAGGCTTTAAGCCTAGCAGGCCTTGTGCCGGTGTTATATATCAGGCTTTGTGCCTAGCAAGCCTTGTGCCGGTGTTATATATCAGGCTTTGTGCCTAGCGTGCCTTGTGCCTGGTGTTGTATATCGAGCTCTGTGCCTCAGCGGTGCTTTGTGTGCCGGTGTTACATTTAGGCTCTCTGTGCCTAGCGTGCTTTGTGCCGGTGTTACATTTCGGGCTTTGATGCCTAGCAGCTTGATGCCTGGTGTTACATTTCGGGCTTTGATGCCTAGCGAGCTTGATGCCGTGACGCGTTTTTAAATGGAGAAACCTTAAATTACTCAAGGTGAAACGCAGATTAATGTATCGAGTAAACGCCGGGTAAACGTAAGTCCCTTTTTCATTTACCGAGAGTAAGGTAAGTTATGTTTAATATTAATTGAATTTGAATAATACGGTAGAAATGGTATTATGTGAAATTGAGCTTATGATCAAAGAGTATGAGTAGTATGTGATTGAAATTGAGATTGAATACAATACTTTGGTAGATTCGATTATGAATAGAAATGTCTAATGTAATATGATTTTGATTGGGATAACATAGACAATGTGAATGGTGGATTTATATGATTGAAACAATGTGATTAATGTAATACATATACCTTGTATTTTGATAAAATATAAGTTTAAGGTAAAGAAGTGAAACAATTAGGTTAATGAACTATGGTATTCGGCCTTATATGAATTTGTGTATTGAAATGTTTATTTTTCATTGTTCTTGGTAACTATTATAGATGTATAAGTGTTTGGACGTTGTATTACCATTAACTTAAAACTTACTAAGCTAGTGAGCTTACTCTGTATATGTTTGTCTTTCTGTTTTATAGATCGTTGATTCAGCTACGGACTCAGAGGATCATCAAGAAAGTCGACCACACTATCACTCTCTTTGGTATAAATGTTTACTTTCGAATCAAAGGCATGTATAGGCTGAATTATGACTTGAATGAATGATGTTCGGTTTTGTAAATGTATATATGTATATATGGCCTTGCGAATAAGGCTATTACTTTTGGTTAAGTATCATTTGTATGTTTGATATAATGGTTTGTTTTAATCTTTGATATAAGATGTGTGCATATTATGCTTGGAAGTTAAATGTGGTTATATAGTAATAATCATTTATATGTATTATATATATATGTATGAGTATGCATATTAGGTCGTGTCAATTTTTCTACTTAGATTATTATGTGCTTGGTTATAATTTAAAGATGATCATGAAAATGTTTATAATTATGTTTTGGGTTGATCATTAGAGTTTTAAATTGAGGACCGAATATATGGTCAATGAATTGGTTGTATTTATATATTTTTTTTCTTTGGACTAGTTACATATCATATGTGTGTTTGGTAGGTTATTCAATAATCTTGTGTCCATTAATTAATAAGGTAGGATGAATTGATAATTAGGGTTTGACATGGCTTTTGTTTTAGGGACATTGCGCATATTACAATAGCATGATGTGTATGATTGGTTATGCTATAAGGTTCAAATGTCACATATGTGAATGAAAAGCAAATAGAGTATCATGGATCTATTTGTTTTTATTATGCATATTTGTATAAGGTATAAAAGATATGTTGATATTCGACTAATGAAATAGATGTATATATATCACATTTAACATATGAAATTTGGTGTTGTTATGTGGAAGCTTGATTGAAACTTGTATCGATTATAAGTAATGATGTGTTGCATTATGAAACCTGGTTTGTAACGTAAGTCTTGAACATTATTTGTTGATATGGAAAAATTTAAATATGCGTATTGGGTTTATTCCATAAATGACTGTACTAAACTGTGTCTAGTTCGGTAACGCCTCATAACCGTAGTTCAGCGATGGATACGGGTTAAGGGGTGTTACAATCACCCTAATTCACAAAACATAAAATCCCATTTAACCATTTACCAAGCAACCCAATCAAGCATCTCACACATTCATGAATAACCTCTTCTTTTCATAGATTAGCATTAATGAGCCATAAACTATGGCAATATACAAAAGAGTTCATCTCTAAAAGAGCCAACACACTTGGCCAAAACAGCAAAACCTTTCATTAAGCCTAGCCCCTATACATGCCATACTCAAAATGCTAAGTCTAAATATACCGAGATGAGTCGAAGATTATCTTCGAATCCCGAACTAGCTCTTTGACACTATAAAACAAGGGAAAAGAAAGGGAGTAAGCTTTAAGCTTAGTAAGTTTACATGTAAACAATAAGCATCATAACATATGCTAAATAATCAATAACATCATATACTAAGCAAGAAAAATTCACAATTCCACAATCATGCTTACTCATTTCATTTCTTACCACAACCCAACCACATAACAATTATATTGCTCACATTCACTTGTACACATTCCTTGCACTCAACACCACAATGCAACATGAAACATTCACTTATACAAATTCTTGATGAACCTCTCGGAATAATACTAAGTATTCGGTGGTTTCGCATACAGCCCACCATTAATCAATAATAGGGTGGTATCGCACTTAGCCCACCAACAAGAGTATATATGGTGGTTTCGCACATAGCCCACCAAATGATAGTATAAACGATGGTATCGCACTTAGCCCCTCGTGAATAAGTAATAAGGTGGTGTCACACACAGCCCACCAAAAGAATAATTACGGATATTTTTCCGCACTTACATATCTATTCCGAGGTTCCTACGAAAATTACTCACTATCTATCAATTTCCATCATAAATGAAATCTTTCATACAATGCACCAATAAGTAGCAACATATATATTAAAGACGTATCGTTTACACATAAACTTACCTCGGTGCAAAATGTATAAGTCGACGACTTAACCCGTAACCTTGCCCTTTCCCCGGTCAATGTTGTTTCCGCGCTCTTCTTGATCTATAATAATGAAATTCACTCATTTAATCACTTTATAATGCATGATACACCAAAATTTCTACTTAAGCAAAAATGACCATTTTGCCCTTATACTTTGGCAAAATTATGATTTTGCCCCTAGGCTCGTAAATCGTTTTTCATCACATTTTCTCATTAAGCAAGCCTAGATAAACATTTATTCCTCTTTCAACAACTCACAAAATCAATTATTTCATGTATTTATTACACAATTACTACCTTTACAATTAAGTCCTATTTAGGTGTTTTCATGATAACACCCTTCACAAAAGTTGTTTCTTAACTCACTAACATTCATTTTCTTTCATAAAAACTCAGCAAACAACATGAACACTCTCATGGAAAGTCCCCAAAATTTTAATCATTTAGCAAAATAGTCCCCTCATTAGCTAGCTTAAGCTTTGAGGGTTCCAAATGTACAAAAATTATCAAGAAAGACCTCTAAAATCACTTACTTGCAAGAGTTTTGCTTGGCTGATAATTTGAACTCTAAATACCCTTATTTCCTCTTAAATTTTCGGTGGAGAAGAAACATGAATAGTGAAAGATGATATCTCTTCTATTTGTCTTATTTTATTCATTTTTTATCACCTAATTCCACCAAATTTGACCAAAATTTAATGCTCTTGTCTCCCTAGTCTATATGGCCGGCCAACACACCCTTAATGGCCTAATTGCACTTTAAGGACCTCCAATTTAATATTCTATGGCTATTAGACACCACTACCTTGCAAAATAGAACTTTCACACTTTTTGCGATTTAGTCCTTTTTCACAATTAAGCATGCAATTGCTAAAATTAATGCACCAAAATTTTCATACATCCATATAATTATGCCATAATACATAAAATAATGTCAAAATAATTTTCTTCAACCTCGGATTAGTGGTCCCAAAACCACTGTTCCGGCTAGCCCCAAAATCGGGCTGTTACAACTCTCCCCCCTTTAGAGATTATCGTCCTCGAAAATCTTACCGGTAAAGAGGTTTGGGTATTGTTTCCTCATGGCTTCTTCCAGTTCCCACGTAGCCTCTTCCTCACCGTGTTTTTGCCATAACACTTTCACTAAGGCTATGCTCTTATTCCTCAATTGTTTAACCTCTCGAGCCATTATCTTAATTGGTTCCTCTTCATAAGTCATATCCGGTCGTATCTGAATTTCTGTTGGAGGAATCACATGCGAAGAATCAGAACGATATCGCCGCAACATCGACACATGAAACACGTTGCGTATTCTCTCTAACTCTGCCGGCAAAGCTAATCGGTATGCTACTGGCCCAATCCTCTCAATAACCTCATACGGTCCTATGAATCGTGGACTCAATTTGCCCTTTCGACCGAATCTCAATATTTTCTTCCACGGAGATACTTTCAGGAATACTTTGTTACCCACTTGAAACTCGATTTCTTTCCTTTTTAAATCCGCGTATGACTTTTGTCGATCCGAAGCAGCTTTCAGACTATCTCGGATTACTTTCACTTTCTCCTCAGTCTCTTTAACTAGGTTGACCCCGTGAATTTGCTTCTCACTAAGCTCAGTCCAATACAAGGGAGTCCGACACTTGCGACCATACAAAGCTTCGTACGGTGCCGTCCGTATACTCGACTGATAACTATTGTTATAGGCAAACTCAACTAAAGGTAGATATTTTTCCCAACTACCTTCGAATTCTAACACACAGCATCGGAGCATATCCTCAAGGACTTGAATCACTCTTTCGGATTGGCCATCAGTTTGAGGATGGAAAGCAATACTAAAATTCAACTTTGTACCGAAGGCTTCTTGCAACTTTTTCCAAAACCTCGAAGTAAACCTCGGATCTCTATCCGAGATAATAGATATAGGCACCCCATGCAATCTTACCACCTCAGCAATATACAACTCAACCAACTTATCAAGTGAGTAATCCATATGTATCGGTATAAAGTGAGCTGACTTTGTTAATCTATCGACATTTACCCACACAACATATTTCTTTCTCGGAGTCATAGGTAACCCCGTTACGAAATCCATTGTGATTCGATCCCACTTCTACTCTGGAACCATTACCGACTGAAGCAATCCCGAGGGCACTTGGTGCTCGGCTTTCACTTGTTGACAAACTAAACATATCGTAACAAAGTTAGAGATGTCTCTTTTCATATCCGGCCACCAATACAATTTCTTCAAATCATTGTACATTTTATACAGCCCGGATGTACTGATAAACAACCACTGTGTGCTTCATGTAAAACTTTTCGGATTAACTCATCATCCTTTGGTACACAAATTCTATCATGAAACATCAAGCAATCCTCGGGACTAACTCGAAAATCTGAGTTATTCCCTGATTCGCACTGAGCTCTCTTAACTTGCATCTCACTATCATTCCTTTGAGCTTCACATATCTGCTGAATAAATAATGGTCTAGCCCTCAACTCGTCCAATATAGCACCGTCATTAGACAACGCTAAGCTCGTACTCATAGCTCTCAAAGCATACAGGGATTTTCTGCTCAAGGCATCTGTAACCACATTCGCTTTCCCTGGACGGTAATCGATTACTAACTCGTAATCCTTTAATAATTCAAGCCACCACCATTTTCGCAAATTCAAATCCTTTTGGTCCATTAAGTACTTCAAACTCTTGTAATTGGTGAAGATTCGACACTTCTCACCATATAAATAATGACGCCAAATCTTCAAAGCAAAGATGATCGCAACCAACTCCAAATCATGAGTCAGATAATTCTTCTCATGCGGTTTTAGCTGTCTCGAGGCGTAAGCTACTACCTTACCTTCTTGCATCAACACACAGCCGAGACCATTTAATGACGCATCACTGTAGACCACAAACTCTTTCCCCGACTCAAGTTTTACTAAAACCAGCGCCTCAGTCAACAATGCTTTCAATCTCTCGAAACTTTGTTGGCATTTCTCAGTCCGTTCAAATTTAACATCCATGTGTAACAGTTTCGTCATCGGGGTAGCAATCATGGAGAACCCTTTTACGAACTGTCTGTAGTACCCTGATAAAGCCAAAAAGCTTCTAATTTCTGACACATTCCTTGGCGGTTTCCACTCCACAATAGCCGAGATCTTACTCGAGTCAACTCTTATGCCATCACCCGACACAATTTGTCCTAAGAACCCGACCTCTTAGAGCCAAAACTCACTCTTGCTGAATTTAGCATACAACTACCTGTCTCTTAAAGTCTGCAAAACAATTCTCAGATGCTCTGCATGCTCACTCTCATCCCGGGAATAAATTAATATGTCGTCAATAAAAACAACCACAAATTTATCCAAATACGGTCGGAAGACGCGGTTCATTAGATCCATAAAAATCGCAGGAGCATTCGTTAAGCCAAATGGCATGATAAGAAACTCATAATGGCCATACCTCGTCCGAAATGCAGTTTTCAACACATCTTGCTCCTTAACCCTCAACTGGTAATAGCCAGACCTTAAGTCTATCTTGGAGAACACCGTAGCTCCCTTCAATTGGTCAAACAAATCATCTATCCTTGGCAAAGGATACTTATTCTTCACTGTCACCTTGTTGAGTTGTCTGTAGTTTATGCACAATCTCATCGACCCATCTTTCTTCTTTACAAAAAGTACCGGAGCACCCCACGGTGAATAGCTCGATCTTGCAAAACCCTTTTCCGTTAACTCTTGCAACTAAACTTTAAATTCTTTCAACTTCAATGGTGCCATCCTATACGGGGCAACCGAAATAGGTGCTGTACCCGGAACTAACTCAATCCCAAACTCGACCTCTCTAACTGGAGGCAATCCGGGTAACTCTTCTGAGAACACATCTAGATACTCGCATACCACCGGCACTGATTCAATCTTTATCTCTGATTCTTGGGTATTCAGTACAAAGGCGAGATAGGACTCATACCCTTTTCTCAAGTATTTCTCAGCTACTATAGACGAGATCACTACAGACAAACTATCCGATTTACCTGATTCAACCCGAATGACATTTCCATTTACATATCTCAATTCAATAAACTTACTACCGCAGTTTAATAAAACATTATGAGCAGTCACCCAATCCATACCAAGAATCAAGTCAAATTCATCAAACGGCAACAACATGAGATTTGCTGAAAAATAATGACCTCTAATTATCAAAGGACACTTCCTACACACCTTGTCAACTAGCACATGCTTGCCTAACGGGTTTAACACTTTTATTATGAATTCCATAGACTCAACAATCATACTCATGCTAGATGCCAATTTCATGCAAATGTAAGAATGAGTAAACCCCGGGTCAATCAAAGCAACTACAGAGATATCATGAAGAGAAAAAGTACCCGTTATCACATCCGGAGATGATGCCTCTTCGCGAGCGCGAATGGCATAAGTCCTTGCAGGTGCTCGACCCTCCGACCTCACAGCAGAGTCTCTTGGCGCACCTCTACTACTAGTCCTACCTCCCGGGTTCTTTTGTGATCTACCCCTCAAAGATACATTACTTGGTTTTACTTCTTGCTTTCTTTCCTTCTCATCTCTCTCTAGACAATTCCGGATGAAATGGTCGGGTGAACCGCACTTGTAACAATTACGGTTGTTTCCCCAACACTCCCCAGTATGTTGTCTGCCACAATTTGGGCACTCCGGTTTACTTGACTTTGGATTTCCCATGCTGGCCATCGAGGTGCCTTGAACTCTCGAGCCTGAGTATGTATTCCCCTGATCTCGGTGTGAATACCCCCACGCGATCGTGTCCGAGGGTTTATTTCTTTGGACCTCTTTGATTGAGTTTGGAACGATTTACTCATTGGCCTTTTTCTCGCATCTCGGGCCTCATTCATGGCTTTCCTCTTTTCCTTATTCAGCTCCTCAGCCTTACATGCCCTATCAACCAATACCACAAATTCTTTCAATTCCAAGATCCCAACTAGAAGTCTGATATCCTCATTCAGCCCGTCTTCAAACCTCTTGCACAAGATAGCTTCTGTAGACACATACTCTTGTGTATACTTGCTGAGCCTAACAAACTCGCGCTCATACTCTGCCACAATCATCTTACCTTGCTTCAATTTAAGGAACTCCTTCCGTTTCTAGTCAACAAATCGCTGACTTATATACTTCTTTCGAAACTCTTCTAAGAAGAAGTCCCATGTCACTCTTTCCCTTAGAACTACCGATGTTAATGTTTTCCACCAACGATATGCCGAGTCCTTCAACAATGACACGGCACATTTCAAGCTCTCCTCAGGTGTGCAGGAGAGTTCATCAAACACCCTCATTGAGTTCTCAAGCCAGAACTCCGCCCTCTCTGGGTCATCGTCTATGTTAGCCCTAAAATCCTCGACCCCTTGCTTCCGAAGCTTATCTACCGGGGGTTTGGTCGTTCTCACCAAATCTATACCTTGCGGAGCCACGGGGACTGGCTGAGGTATAGGAGGGGGTGGAGGAGGTTGAGCATTAGGATTCGCTCGTACATACTCCGTGTACCAATTACTCATAATGTGAAGAAAGGCTTCCCAAGCCTCTTCACCTTGACCCATAGTCTCGGGTCTACACTCACGGCAGCACTGTCCCTCATGCGAGGAGCAGTAGCGTTACTAGCGATGTAATCGATGAGGCGCTCGGTCGGGATCCATTTACTATCCAAAAACATAGTTAAATATAGTCAGAAGTCACCACAATATCAATGTATTCTAAGGCATGTATAGCTAGACCCTTACACACACTACGGTAGTCCGAGAACCGACTAAACCATAGCTCTGATACCACTAAATGTAACACCCTTACCTGTATTCATCGCCGAAACCGGGAACGAGGCATTACTGGACCTAACTTACTCGAACATACAACTTTGAGCTATGGAATTTCATTTCCAAATTAAAACTTTCCAATTCAAATTATAACATCCTTATTATGGGCCTACGAGGCCTTAAACATGCAAACGGAGGATATCGAAATTAAATCGAGAACTTTGATATACTAATAAATTTTTTTTCCTTAACAGGGCCGCACGCCCGTGTGAAATGGGACACGTCCATGTCCCTAGACCGAGTGGGATTTATTTTTCATTTCAAACCTACAGGGGTTATCACACGGCCGGACACACGCCCGTATCTTTGGCCCGTGTCCTTCACAAGGCCTAGACACGCCCGTGTCTTCACCCGTGTGTGAAAACTTTGGTATTTTGTTTATGACGTCATCAACCTCATAAAGGGCACACGGCCTAGGCACACGCCCGTGTGTCTAGCCCATGGTCGACACTGACTTGAAACACTAGCATGCAGGGGACACACGACTTGGTCACCCGCCCATGAGACTGACCGTGTGTCGCACATGGCCTAGACACACGCCCGTGTGCCTACCCGTGTGGACAAGAACAAGGCTATTTGCCAAGCTCTTTTATCACCCTAATTCACATAACATGAAATCCCATTTAAGCATTTACCAAGCAACCCAATCAAGCATCTCACACATTCATGAATAACCTCTTCTTTTCATAGATTAGCATTAATGAGCCATCAACTATGCCAATATACAAAGGAGTTCATCTCTAAAAGAGCCAACACACTTGGCCAAAAAAGCAAAACCTTTCATTAAGCCCAGCCCCTATACATGCCATACTCAAAATGCTAAGTCTAAATATACCGAGATGAGTCGATAGTGTGGGTGATCTTCCGATTATCTTTGAATCCCGAACTAGCTCTTTGACACTATAAAATAAGGGAAAAGAAAGGGAGTAAGCTTTAAGCTTAGTAAGTTTACATGTAAACAATAAGCATCATAACATATGCTAAATAATCAATAACATCATATACTAAGCAAGAACAATTCACAATTCCACAATCATGCTTACTCATTTCATTTCTTACAACAATCCAACCACATAACAATTATATTGCTCATATTCACTTGTACACATTCCTTGCACTCAACACCACAATGCAACATGAAACATTCACTTCTACAAATTCTTGATGAACCTCTCCAATAATACTAAGTATCCGGTGGTTTCGCACACAACCCACCATTAATCAATAATAGGATGGTATCGCACTTAGCCCACCAACAAGAGTATATATGGTGGTTTCACACATAGCCCACCAAATGATAGTATAAACGATGGTATCGCACTTAGCCCCTCGTGAATAAGTAATAAGGTGGTATCGCACACAGCCCACCAAAAGAATAATTACGGATATTTTTCCGCACTTACATATCTATTCTGAGGTTCCTAAGGAAATTACTCACTATCTATCAATTTCCATCATAAATGATCTCATTCATAAAATGCACCAATAAGTAGCAACATATATATTAAAGACGTATCGTTTACACATAAACTTACCTCGGTGCAAAATGTATAAGTCGACGACTTAACCCGTAACCTTGCCCTTTCCCCGGTCAAGGTTGTTTCCGCGCTCTTCTTGATCTATAATAATGAAATTCACTCATTTAATCACTTTATAATGCATAATAAACCAAAATTTCTACTTAGGCAAAAATGACCATTTTGCCCTTATACTTTGGCAAAATTATGATTTTGCCCCTAGGCTCGTAAATCATTTTTCATCATATTTTCTCATTAAGTAAGCCTACCTGAACATTTATTCCTCTTTCAACAACTCACAAAATCAATTATTTTATGTATTTATTACACAATTACTACCTTTACAATTAAGTTCTATTTAGGTGTTTTCATGATAACACCCTTCACAAAAGTTGTTTCTTAACTCACTAACATTCATTTTCTTCCATAAAAACTCAGCAAACAACATGAACACTCTCATGGAAAGTCCCCAAACTTTCAATCATTTAGTAAAATAGTCCCCTCATTAGCTAGCTTAAGCTTTGAGGGTTCCAAATGTACAAAAATTATCAAGAAATACCTCTAAAATCACTTACTTGCAAGAGTTTTGCTTGGCTGATAATTTGAACTCCAAATACCCTTATTTCCTCTTAAATTTTCGGTGGAGAAGAAACATGAATAGTGAAAGATGATATCTCTTCTATTTGTCTTATTTTATTCATTTTGTTATCACCTAATTCCACCAAATTTGACCAAAATTTAATGCTCTTGTCTCCCTAGTTTATATGGCCGGCCAACACACCCTTAATGGCCTAATTACACTTTAAGGACCTCCAATTTAATATTCTATGGCTATTAGACACCTCTACCTTGCAAAATAGAACTTTCGCACTTTATGCGATTTAGTCCTTTTTCACAATTAAGCATGCAATTGCTAAAATTAATGCACCAAAATTTTCATAAATCCATATAATTATTCCATAATACATAAAATAATGTCAAAATAATTTTCTTCAACCTCGGATTAGTGGTCCCGAAACCACTGTTCCGACTAGCCCCAAAATCGGGCTGTTACATCTCATGCTATTGCCATTTGATGAATTTGATTTAATTCTTGGTATGGATTGGTTAATTTCTCATGATGTGATAGTAAATTGTGGAAGGAGGTTCATTGAATTAAAATGTGAAAATGGGGATATTCTCCGTGTTGAATCTGATGAACAGGACAGATTGCCTGTAGTGATTTCTCATATGTCTTCTCAGAAACATGTAAGAAAGGGATATAAAGCTTATATTGCCTTTGTGATGAATGCCAAAGACTCAGACTTAAGAATTGAATTAGTTCCGATAGTATGTGAGTATCCAGATGTATTTTCGAAAGAGTTGTCAGGATTACCTCTGGTTAGAGAGATTGAATTTGGAATTAAGTTCATCCCTGGTACTGCGCCAATTTCAATTACTCCGTACAGGATGGCTCCGACCGAGTTGAAAGAATTGAAGGCTCAACTGCAAGAGTTGACGGATAAAGGTTTCGCGAGACCGAGTTATTCTCCGTGGGGTGCTCCCATATTATTTGTGAAGAAGAAAGATGGTTCTATGAGGTTATGTATAGATTACCGACAACTGACTAAGGTAACCGTAAAGAACAAGTACCTATTGCCAAGGATTGATGACTTGTTTGACCAATTGAAGGGAGCCACTGTGTTTTCCAAGATAGATTTGAGGTCTGGATATTATCAGTTGAGAGTAAAAGACTCAGATGTGCCGAAAACTGCATTTTGGACAAGGTATGGTCACTATGAATTTTTAGTCATGCCTTTTGGTTTAACCAATGCCCCTGCTGTGTTCATGGATTTGATGAATCGTATCTTCCGGCCACATTTGGATAAATTTGTTGTTGTTTTTATTGATGATATACTGATTTACTCTCGTGATGAGAATGAGCATGCTAAGCACTTGAGAACAGTTCTGCAAATTTTACGAGATAATCAGTTATATGCCAAGTTTAGTAAAAGTGAATTTTGGCTTAGAGAAGTTAGATTTTTGGGGCACATTGTTTCGGGTGATGGCATTAGAGTTGACCCGAGTAAGATTTCAGCAATTATTGATTGGAAACCGCCAAGGAACGTATCCGAGGTTAGAAGTTTTCTGGGCTTAGCTGGTTATTACAGAGGGTTTGTCAAAGGATTTTCTATGATAGCTATTCTGATGACGAGGATATTACAAAAAGATGTAAAGTTTGAGTGGTCAAAAAAGTGCCAACAGAGTTTCGAGAAACTAAAGGCATTGTTGACTGAGGCTTCAGTCTTAGTGTAACCTGAACCGGGAAAAGAATTTGTAGTTTATAGTGATGCATCCCTGAATGGATTGGGTTGTGTACTCATACAAGAGGGCAAGGTGATAGCTTATGCCTCTAGACAGCTAAAGCCACACGAGAAGAATTACCTGACACATGATTTAGAGTTAGCTGCCATTGTATTTGCATTAAAGATTTGGAGACACTATTTTTATGGTGAGAAATGCCGGGTATTCACTGATCACAAAAGTCTAAAGTATTTGATGAATCAAAAGGAATTGAACCTAACTCAAAAGGAATTGAACCTAAGGCAACAAAGGTGGTTAGAGTTAATGAAAGATTACGAGTTAGTGATCGACTACCACCCAGGAAAGGCGAATGTGGTCGCCGATGCTTTGAGTAGGAAATCTTTGTTCGCATTGAGAGCTATGAATACACGGTTGGCCTTATCGGATGATGGATCTATTCTAGCTGAGTTGAGAGTAAGACCGATGTTTCTCCAAGAGATTTGTGAAGCTCAGAAAGGTGACAGTGGTTTGCAAGCCAAGAGAGTTCAGTGTGAGTTGTGTGTTGAGTCAGATTTTCGGATTAGTTCTAATGGATATTTGATGTTTCGAGATAGAGTCTATGTACCGAAAGATGATGAGCTTATTCAGAAAATTTTGCATGAAGCACATAGTGGATGTTTATCTGTACATCCAGGCAGTACAAAGATATATAATGATTTGAAGAGATAGTATTGGTGGCCGATTCTGGAGAAAGATATTTTTGAGTTTGTATCGAGATGCTTGATTTATCAACAAGTGAAAGCTGAACACCAAGTACCTTCAGGTTTAATTTAGCCTATTATGGTTCCCGAGTGGAAATGGGACCGTATTACTATGGATTTTGTGACGGGCCTACCTTTGACACCGAAAAAGAAGGATGCTGTGTGGGTTGTGGTTGATAGAGTTATGAAGTCGGCCCATTTTATATCGGTACGCATTGACTATTCACTTGATAAGTTGGCGGATTTGTATGTGTCAGAAATTGTAAGACTACATGGAGTACCGTTGTCGATTATTTCGGATAGAGATCCGAGATTTACATCACAATTTTGGAAAAAGTTGCAAGAAGTATTGGGCGCAAAGTTGAATTTTAGTACAGCTTTCCATCCGCAAACCGACGGGCAGTCGGAGAGGGTAATACATATACTTGAAGACATGCTTTGATGTTGTGTTTTGGAATTTTAAGGAAATTGGGAAAAGTATTTACCGTTAGTGGAATTTGCCTACAATAACAGCTTTCAGTCGAGTTTGAGAATGACGCCTTATGAGGCATTGTATGGGCGTAAGTGCCGAACGCCTTTGTATTGGACCGAACTCAGAGAGAGTCAGATCCACGGGGTCGATCTGGTCAGAGAAACCGAAGAGAAAGTAAAAGTGATTTGTGATTGTTTGAAGGCTGCTTCGGACAGACAAAAGTCCTATGCGGATTTGAAACGGAAAGAGATTGAGTTTCAAGTTGGCGATAAGGTATTTTTGAAAGTATGACCATGGAAGAAGGTTCTCAGGTTTGGTCGGAAAGGCAAATTGAGTCTGCGTTTTATCGGACTGTATGAAATTACCGAAAGGATAGGGCCGGTAGCTTATCGTTTGGCTTTGCCATCGGAGTTGGAAAAGATCCATGATGTATTCCACGTATCTATGTTACGATGTTACCGAACAGATCCTTTGCATGTGATTGTACCGACAGAGGTTGAAATTCAACCCGATATAACATATGGCGAAGAGCCGGTTAAGATTTTGGCACGGGAAGTTAAACAGTTAAGAAATAAGAGTATAACTCTTGTGAAAGTGTTGTGGCAAAGACATGGGGTAGAAGAGGCTACATGGGAGCCCAAGGAGGCTATGAGAAACCAATATCCAAACCTTTTTACCGGTAAGAGTTTCGGGGACAAAAATCCCTAAGGGGGAGATTTGTAACAGCCTGATTTAGGGCCTAGTCGAAATGGTGGTTGTGAGACCACAAATCTGAGGTAAAAATATGGGTTTTATGAGGTCTATGACATGTTTGCATGATTGTGTGAAAATTTCATGAAGAAAATTTTATAATTTAGTAATTAATTAATTCATTAGGACTAAATTGCAAAGATTGAAAAATATGATATTCTAGAAGATTCAAGTATGAGATAGTAATAGAAAATTTTTTGAGGTCCTTATTTAGCAATTAGACCATTATATTTGATGATGGACAAAAATAGACATGGGAAGGAAAAATCTCAAGAAAGGGACCTTAAGGGCATTTTGGTCATTTGGTTAATAAGTTAATAAAAAGGGAAAAAGAAGTCAAAAATGGTGTCCATCTTCTCCATGATTGGCCGAAAATCTCAAGGACACCATAGCTAGGGTTTCTTCAATTTTCAAGCTTGATTGTAAGTACCTCCTAGACCCGTTTTGGATGTTCTTCGTATTTTTGAGATCCTCGTAGCCTGATTTAGCTATTTCTAGCTATATTTTAAGTTAGGGTTCATGTTAAAAAATTTACCCATGTATGATATGCATGTATTTTGATGTTTAATGGAGGAATATGAAAGTTTGATGTATGATAAACATTTTTTTCTAAGTGATTTTCATGGAACATTCATAAAAAGGACCTAGATGTAAAAGTGATAAAATGTGTAGTAAAAATCAGTTTTGAAGGAAAGTGTGAGCTGTTATAAGCTCAATAAATGTTCATCTAGGCTTGGGTAACCAAGGAAATGAGTACATTTCATTATACGAGCCTAGGGACCATTTTGTAAATATGTGAAAGTTTAGGGGCAAAATCATAATTTTGCCAAAGTATGATACATGAGTTATTTTAATCAATGTGATTATTAAATAAGTGAAATTATCATTATAGATCAAGAAACACGAAGTCCAGACCGAAACCGAGGAAAGAATAAAGTGGTGGACTAAATCGAACAACTATACATATTTAGGTACCGAGGTAAGTTGGTGTGTAATAAATCAACGTAATGTTATTATGTTTTAATATGCTTGATATCATGAGAAATTTATATTATCTCTATGAAATTGATTAATGAGGTATCGATGAAAGTACGATGAAATTATATTATGTGAAAGTCTCGGTTGAAGTTTAGGAATAGAAAGGATACCATTGTCACAGCATGAGGTTAAGAAGGTCCCGTATAAGACCATGTCTGGAACATGGGCTCGGCACCGAAAGGAGATCCCATATAAGACCATATCTGGGATATGGCATCGGCATTGAGTAATAATCCCGTGTAAGACCACGTCTGGGACCTGGCTTCGGTATGAAATCGTGTAAGACCATGTCTGGGACATGGCATCGATATACGATCTCGTATAAGACCATACCTGGGATATGGAATTGACATAGATATGAGATCTCGTGTAGGACCATATCTGGGATATGGCATCAGCATCAAGATGTGATCCCATGTAAGACCATATCTGGGATATGGCATTGGTATCTTATTACGAGTATGACGAGTTTGAGTATCCTTCAATATTCCAAATGGTTCAACGGGATAAAGAGCTAAGTTTATGTTTAAGATGTAAAAGTGCTAAAGTTATGTGATGAAGTGAAACAGATACATATGAGTAATTTACGATAAATGAGTACGATATGTGATATGAGATCGGTAAGAGTAAGCATGAGTAAGTTATGCCAATGTGCTTGAGAAATTGTGTTTTAACTTAATGTAATGTATGGATGTTATTATGAGCGTTGGTATTTATTTCATGCAAACTTACTAAGCTTTATGCTTACCCCTCTCTTTTCCCTTTCCTTGTAGTATTGCCAAGCTAGCTCGGGGATCGTAGGACGTCGGAGCTCGGTTCACACTATCAAGCTATTCTTTTGGTATAGTAATGTTGATTATTTTGGGTATGGCATGTATAGGAACTTGGTCATTTTGTTATATGTCATACTGGTTAGCAAATATGTTGGCTATTAATGTTACTCAATTCATTTTGTAAATGGCCATTGAAATCGGCCAAAGCTAGCTAAGTTATATCTATCCAATGATGATGAAATTCATAAAGTGTAAGCTTATGCATTTGAATGAGTAAAATGTGAAGTATATGCATGATGAATGTTGTATGAGTTTAAGGTGCAGATATCTTGGTTGTGAATATTAGAGGTGCTTTATGGTTATGTTATGTGTTGCTAGAAATGGTATGAGTGTGATTGCTTTTTAGGGTGGCAAAAGGCTTGGTAAATAGCCTTACAGTTGTCCACATAGGTAGACACACGGGTGTGTGTCTAGGCCATGTGTGACACATGGTCAGCCCATGGGCGTGTTGGTAGGCCGTGTGTCCCCTGCATCTAATTTGTGAAAAATTCAGTTCGTCACACGGGCTAGCACACGGGCGTGTGACTTGGCCGTGTGACCCTAAGTGTCTGTTGACGTCATAAACAGAATGTCCCTTATTTCAGACACGGCCTGAAGCACGGGCATGTGACATGCCACACGGGCGTGTCACTTCTCTCACACGGGCGTGTAGCCCTATCTTAGGCAAAAATTTTCTAAGTGTTTATAAGTTTACAGTTTAGTCCCGAACCAGTCCATATGTATGTTTAGGGTCTCGTAGACTTATAATAGGGATGTTATGACTTCAAATGAAAAGTTTTAAGTTGGAACAAAAATTTACGGCCGATATTGTATGATTAAGTAAGTTAAGTTTAGTAATGCCTCGTACCCTGTTCCGACGTCGGATAGGGTAAGGGGTGTTACATATCCTCTCATTGGCATTGTGTGGGTTAATAAATATGGAATGCGACCACGGGTTGCTTATTCTCAAACGAGTAATTTATCACAGCCATTAGTTGACAGTGATCATATTAATCATCAATAAGACATAATGGTGACAATGAGATAAAATAGGATTTTATAAAGTGAACGGGTTTAATTTAAAGGAATCAAGGATATCATATGAGGGTAACACACACATGACGAGGTCATTGGAAAAAGTAGTTGGATGAATTGCTTTCGTAGAGAGTATACAATAAGAAGTTTTCCATCATGATACTTCTTGTGGACTGACTTCATGATTAAGTAAATTGTGAATTATCAAAATGATGCTTCTGGACATAATTGCAATTAACTCGAGCCTAATTGTATATGTCTAATTGGTCCCTCCGCTAGCTCAACAAAAACTCGATCGGACTACATTTGAATCAGAAGAAAATTCCACGAATTTGGAAATAATTTAATTGAATTGATTTATTTGATGTGGAATTAAATTAGGTGGTCGTGAGAATTATTCAACTATAGAATTTAATTAAAAAATTTTCTTGAAAAATTAATTTGGAAAATATTAGTAATATTTGGGAAAATTAATTTTGATCAAGTAAAATTAAATTAATCAAATTAATTAAAAAAAATATGATATTTTTGGAAATTAATTTTCAAGTCTAAAAATTGGCTCAATGGGTAATTGAATTTGAAAATTGAACCCAAGATAAAAAATTGAACCCTAAAACCAAAACCTGAGTCTAAAACCCAAAACTGATTGAACCGGGCCTTATGTATGAAACTAGGCCGACAGTCCAACCGATGGCTGGATTGGACTGGTCAGGCCGTCATTGGCCTGGACCGAACTGGCCAGGCCCATTTGGGCAAAACAACGATAGTTCGGGGTGCCAGGGAGAATTGGCACCGACAATGGCACTATGAGAATATGTTCAGGTACTTTAATTTCATTATTTCTTCTAGTTCTCACGTAGTTTCCTCAATACCGTGCGGTGCCATAACACTTTCACTAATGGTACTCGTTTATTTCTAAGTTCTTTAATTTCCCGAGCTAGAATCTTTCCCGGTTCTTCCAAATACAATAAATCTGGTTGAAGTTTTATTCCATCGAAAATAACACATGTGATGAATTTGATCTATACCGTCGAAGCATCGATACGTGAAAAATATTGTTAATCCTTTTAAGTTTCGGAGGCAAACCTAATCAATATACAACAAGTCCAATTTTCTCGAAAATCTCATAAGACCTAATGAACATTGGACTGAGTTTTCCTTTACGGCCAAAACGTAAAACTTTCTTCTAGGGCGATACTTTCAAAAATATTTTTTCACCAATCCAAAACTCGATGTCTTTTCTTTTCAAATCATTATGTGATTCTGATGGTCTGAAGCAACTTTTAAGCAATCTCGTATAACCCTGACTTTGTCTTCTGTCTCACGTATCAGATCGGTCCCCGTTAACTTTATTTCACTCAATTCTGACCAGTACAACGGAGTTCTACATTTGTGTCTGTATAAAACCTTATACGATGCCATTTTAATACTCGACTGATTGTTGTTGTTATATGCAAACCTGACCAACGATAAATATTTTTCCCAGCTACCTTCAAACTCAATTACACAATATTACATGTCTTTGAGTATAAGAATCACTCATTCTGATTGCCATTCCATCTTAGGATGGAATGTCGTACTGAAATTCAATTTCGTACCCAGGGCTTCGTGCAATTTACCCCAAAACCTAGAGGTAAATCTCGAATCTTGATAAAAAATAATGGACAATGGCTGTAATAGCCCGTTTTTAGTGAAATCAAAATAGTGGTTTTGGGACCACAAATTTGACGAGTAAATATTTATTTTGATATTATTTTAATGTCTACAATATGTTAGTAGTGTCGTACAGAAATTTTGTTAAGAAATTTTGACATTTGCATGCTTAATTAAGTAAAAAAAACTAAATCGTAAAAGGGCATAAAAGTGGTGTTCTATAAGTTAAAGGTATTAAATAGCTATGAAAATTTAATGTAAGAGGACTTAAATGGTAAATAGACCATTACCATTATTAGTGGACATTTATGGGCACATTATTAAGCGAATTTGATGTTATAATTAAAGGTTAAATATGTAATTTAATAAATAAGTTAAGTAAAATAATGAAAACAAAAGATGTCATCTTGTTTGTCCATATTTTGTACCAAAAATAAGAGTGAAAAACTCCATTGAAGGAGCTTGAGTATTCAGCTAAGGATATCTATTGCATGTAAGTGTGTTTTCATCCCTTTTTATTGATTTTTACGTTTTCAGGATCGTTATAGCTTAATCTAGTTAGCCCTAGGACTAATTTGCAAAACTGCTAAAGGTCTAGGGTTTTTCCATGAACATGTTTGAATGATTCTTGAAAATTTATGAAAGATTATGAGTCCTTGTTGTTAAATAAACAACTTTTGTAAAGTGATTTTTGATGAAATTATCATTTAGGGATTTATTTGTAAAAGTAGTAAAATATCATGATAAAATTGTGAATTGATGATTTGTGTGGGTTGATATGGGTCCCTAGGTAAATTGGAAAGCATGATATGTGGATGAAATTGCATAAATTTTAATTTACAAGTTTAAGGACTAAATTGTAAAGAAGTTAAAACATTAGGGGCAAAAATGTAATTTTGCAAAAGTATTAATTTTGGACTGAATTGAGTAGAATGAATATTAAATGGATTTAATTTTCTTATTTAGATCAAGTTAAGCCTTGTACGGATCTAGATCGAAGGAAAGATAAAGTCTCAGATTAGAGATTTTATTACGACATCTTTAAAATCGAGGTAAGTTCGTATGTTTAATAATGTTTTAATGTTATTTGATTTATATGCTATTATGCTATTTATCGTATCATGTTTGACGATAATCCAACGACGTTTCGACAACTATCGAGCCCCGTTTAAACCTTAGGAATCTATAGGATACAAATGACATGTCATTAGGGTTACCATGTTTCGGGTTCTGGTCCTGAATGTCCAACCGATGGCTGAGTTTCGGCATTTGTTACGGATACTCTTCAGCTTGTATGAGCGGCATCGTGTAGCTACATTTCGATCGTCAGCTTGTGTGAGCAGACCCATTTATGGCTCGAGTGAGCAATGATGTAAAGGAAAAGGAAAGGAATGGTTTCGACCATATGTTTAGCACACTTTGTGTGAGCTTCCCGCATATCCGATATTATTCTAAGTGGTTCAATGGGCATGGAAAAGGAAGGAACAATAAGTATTCCAATGAATATGTATGAACTTATGGAAAGGTATGAATTGATAAAGATCAAAGCATGTGTAACTATGTTTATGGAAAGTATGAATTCAAATGTGCTATGTTAATGAAATCTACCTTACCATTGTTGGTGATGCTTAGGCTTGTGCCAAGCTTATGTTGGATTGATTCATGTTAAATTTAAAAGGTTTTGCATTGAAATGGTAATTTATGTTCATGATTTATGAACTTACTAAGCATTATGTTCTTACATTGTTTTCTTTCCTGTGTTTTATAGATTATCGGAAGCTCGATCAGTTTGGAAGCTCGTTGGAGACCTATCACACTATCCAGCGACTATATCGGTAGTTTTTTGTGTTTTGGCCAAGTTAATAATGGCATGTATTGGTGGACTTATGTCTAATGTTTTAGTTGATGTTTATGGCATGTAATGTTGCTTTGAATTTGTGGTACATATGGTATTTTGATGCCTTGATGGTTGATGTTAATATGGTTAGGTTGATGCATGTTTTGAATGACCATTTTGGTATGTGTTGGTGTAGTTTAAATGTGGTCAATTGTGGTAAGTTTGGTATGGAAATAAGTTAGATGTGAATGGTTGATGAATGGCCAAATATGCACACTTTTAAGTATGTTTGATTGTTATGATTGAGGTTGTAACATCCCCAAACCCGGCCCACAAGTCTCGTCCGGATCTGGTTATGTCACTGCGGAATGACGGTTAAAAATCTTTGTCTTTAGAGTAAAACTTGAAAATTTTGTTAACTTTCGGGAAGTAAGTCCATTAAAAATTATTAAATAATATAAGCTTGGTTTGAATTAAAACTTTATTATAATTTATTATAATATAAATCCTTTGTAAAAATATTACTAAATACTATGAACCCTTTATCAACTATAAATAGAGTACTTTAATCAAAAGTGGCCCTTATTACAAAATAATTAATCCAAGTACTTCAAACTAAAATGCATAAAGAAAATATTTAAAACGTCTCCTTCTCGCATGGGCCACCTTGCGACCTCTCCGACCCTGGTCCAGATCAACAAGTCACTGCGAGGTTGGATAAATAGTTGGGTGAGTCATAATGACTCGAGTGTGTAATTAAACCACCGATATCCACCCACATGCTAGCCACAAATCAACCCAAATATCAAATGCAACATATAAATATAATCATTTAAACATTACCACAAACGGGCTTGGCCCACAATCAAATCATATCAAATACTTTGGGCTAGGCCCTTTTCTCATCAATCCACGACATCGGGCTTGGCCCATTTCCACGTATGTTCTCAAAACATACAAATCCACAAGTCATATTGGGCTTGGCCCATTTCCATATCAATTCATAACGAAACCATGCAATCATGATACCCAACCCAATCCTAAGGTCCATCCACTACACACCCCCTTATCCAAACCTACCACACACCGGGGACTATCGAGTCACCCTCTCCTTTTCCCTCCATAAAGGCAACCAATGCCATCTACGATGTAGCGTATAGCTAACATCAAACCACGATGGAGCACACAAGCAATCCATCAAGCCACGATATGGCATAAAGCCCATATCAATCAAGGTAACCACGCGAACTAAATCGCAAAGATCCACAACGCGACCTCGATCGGCGCTAATCCACGATGTAGCACAAAGTCGACATCAACCACGCACTCAAGTACACCCGGTCCTTCTTTCAAAACCCACCCATGCACATGTAACATAATATGATCTTTGAGATGATGCATGTACATGATATTCACAATCATAGGCATGCTCACATAGTTAAAATCAATTATCACATATTAGCCAATTTGCTACTAACACAGTCGTCATCATACCCCTTTAGGGTATCCATTACACATATGGTAATTTGCATTCATTAGTAAACATATAGCACAAACAGATATCATACAAATCCGGAAACAATGGTCTAACCACACACCTTATTACTTGGAGTTCTAGACTCGATCCTCGACGCTATCGTTTAGTGAGACTACGGCTATTTGCCTAACGTTTTCTGTTGTTGGCCCACACCCTGGTGGCCAATCTCGTACAGCAGAAACGGATCTCTTCTTGAACTTTGGGATGGGAGCTTTCCCTTGCCCACTTTGACTGGCACTCGCATCCATCGACGATACTTAATCAGAACCACACGATTAATCACAGCAATCAAAATCTACAAATATCGAATCTAGATCACCTATTAACATCCTTACCGAAATACTGAGATCCCGAAGGCTTTCCTTTGCTTCTGTCGATTTGCCCCTAAGGATCATGGTACATAATTGGTCAATACTTAATAACCAAAATGGCCTATGGCCGAATATTAGCACTTACTTACCTTGATGAGTAACCGAATTCAAACAGCCCCTAATTGCTCCCTCACGCTAGAATTGAGGTTTGGCTTCAAGGACTTGCAAAATAGTGGAGGGGATGAAACACTGAAGGGTTCGGCAATGGGGGTCAAGAGAATATTTCGGCTTAAGCAACGAAAGAAACACCTAACACTTTCGGCTTTAAAACAAGTCACGAGAACAAAAATAGGTGAATGCTATAGTGGTTCGGCTATGGCTTCCACAGAATAAAAGAAAAAGAGGAAGTGTTTTCCTTGACTTGGTTTCGGCAAGAGGCTAAGGGAAGAATTAGAAATAATTTGGCATAAAAGAAATGGGGCTAAAATTCGGTTAAGGGATGAGCACACCCCTATTTATAGAATTCGGCCACACCCCCCACATGAAGAAGCCAAGATTCGGCCACACCTACTAATTCAAATTAATTTGAATTAGTCCACTTCCCTATTTTAATCCATTCAAAATAATTTGAATGGTTTCAACAATTATCCTCACTTAATCCAATTAATAATAATAATAATAATCCTATACTTAAACTAACTAAGTAGATAAATAAATAAAATACTAATAGAACTTTATCCAATATCACCACTTAAAACAAAGCAAAAGACCACCCTTCCAGCCGAATTTAAACACCCCCAACTACCTTTGGCCGGCCACCAACTCCTCTTCAATTCTAATCCACATTTCTCTCCTAATTAAACTCATATTTTATCACCTATTCCTATTAAAAAAAACAATCCAATAGCAGCCATTATCTCTAATTTCTAATTTAAAACTAACTAGAATAATCCTATATTTATCTAAAATAATAAACTAACAAAAGCTATCCACATGCCGAATTCAAAAAAAATGATTAAACAACCTTAGTTTAATCCTTATCTAATGAAGCTTCCATGTGCCGTCCAATTAGCAAAAAGCCAAAGAAGAAAAATAAAAACCAATTGCAGCCTCCAAGGTTCGAACACAGTAACCTTGCTGTTGCACGCCTTTCCTCCAACGCCCAGGCCACTCGGCCACTTTGATTTTTATGCCATAAAGCCACACCATTTAATTTTTAAACCCTTCCTACTCCAGCCCATAACCGCATATAAAAATAAAACACGCCCAAAATGCTGCTGCAGGCCCTCGAACCAGCGCCCCCGCTCACCTCTAGCTCCTATGTGCCGTGACGAGAACCACTTGGCCAAGTTCTTGCTTGTGTCAAAAACACGCCCCACTCCTTCTAAGGCTTCCTACCTTGCAGCGGCAACATCCAAAAATTAAAATCAGTTTTGTTGCCGCTTGGACTCGAACCCAGGCCCTCAATGGCGCAACTTCCATTTCCTTAGCAACGCATTGAGCCACTTTGCCAATGCCTTTCTTGTGCCATAACCTTCCAAAAATTATTTTAAGGCCTTCCTGCCCTATTTCCCCTTTTTACACTAAAAATCCAAAATTTTCCAAAGCCTTCCCCTTTCATCCGAGCATTCTTAAAACTTTAAAACACATCCAAAAACACCCAAAAACCTTCCAACACTGGAATTATACCCAAATTGCATAGCCCCTAAATCAGGGTGTTACAGAGGTGCCTTAATGGCATATTGGTTGTATGGATAAATGGAGTGATGAATTGGTCATTTTTATGCATGTTTTGGTAGGTTATGAGCCCTTGGTGATATTAACAATTGTGTTTAGCTTCATGCTTGAGATGGGTGAAGGAAATGGCTTGTTTTTGGCCAATTTCTTTTCCACACGGCCTAAGACACGGGTGTGTGTCTCAGCCGTGTGTGACATACGGCCACACACGGCCATGCGATATAGCCGTGTGTCCCCTGTAGGTTTTAAAGGTTACAAGTCAGGCAGTTACACGGCCTAACACACGGTCTGGCACAAGGGCGTGTGAGGCCATTTCGAGAGTTACACGGCCTGTCACACGGACGTATGGCTTGGCCATGTGACCCAAGTTAGTGAGTTACACGAGCACGAACACGTGCTAGGACACGGCCGTGTGTTCCTATTTTAAATGTTACACGGCCTTAGACATGGGCATGTGTGTTAGCTGTGTGACCCCTGCAGTTTGAATTTTTCTAACTTTTTCCTTAAGATTTCATATGTTTTCGATTTAGTCCTGAATCGTTTTTAAAGTGTTTTTAAGGCCTCGAGGGCTCTAAGAAGGGACGATATGCATGTGTTTGAATTAATTATGCTATGATTTATGAAATTTTTGGAAATGAATTTTTTAAGTTACATTTTTACGGTAATGCTTTGTAACCCTACTTCGACGACGGGTATGGGTTAGGGGTGTTACAATGGCACACTTGCAATCTAACAATCTCAGAGATGTACAACTCAGCTAATCTCTTGAGTGAATAATTTGTTCTGATGGAAATAAAATGTGCAGACTTAGTCAATGTGTCAATTATAACCTATATTGCATCTTTCATTTTTCGTAATAGCGGTAGACCCAATACAAAATCCATTGTAACACACTCCCACTTCCATTCTAGAATCATTACATGTTATAATAAACCTGACGAAACTTGATGTTCGGCTTTCACTTGTTGACATACTAAGAATTTTGATACAAACTCTGAGATTTCTCGCTTTATTCTTGCCCACCAGTACATCTGTTTCAGATGACAATACATTTTAGTACTACCCAGATGAATCAAATAAGTACCACTATAAGCTTCATGCAAAATGTCTCGTTTCAATTCTAAATCTTTCGGTATGCATAAACAATTACGAAATTATAAAGTACCATTATCAGTAATGCTGGATTCAGTCATCTAACCACTTTCATCCTGATCCCGTTTAGCTTGTAAGTTAGGATCATTTATTTGAAAATCTTGAATTCTCAACAAAAGTACTGATTTAGTTCTCATCTTAGCTAAAATAGAATTGTCGTTGTGTAAATTTAAGCGAGTATTCATTGCTTTCAAAGCATACAGGGATTTAGGACTCAAAGCGTCAACTACAACATTAGCTTTACCTAGATGGCAGTCGATAACCAAATCATAATCTTTCAAAAACTTGAGCCATCGACCCTGTCTCAGATTCAATTCCTTCTGTGTTAACAAATACTTTAGACTTCTATGGTCAGTGAAAATGTGACATTTCTCACCATATAAATAATGTCTCCAAATCTTCAATGCAAACAGAACCGTAGCTAACTCCAGACTATGAGTAAGATAATTCTTTTCGTGCGACTTAAATTATTGAAAAGCATAGGCTATAACCTATCCATCCTGCATCAATATACAACCCAACCCGTTAAGGGAAGCATCACTTTAAATAACAAATTATTTTCTGGATTCAGGCTGAGTCAATACTGGAGCTTCTGTCAACATGACTTTCAACTACTTGAAACTCTATTGACACCTTATAGACTAGAAAAAACTTATATATTTTTGTAACAACTTCGTCAAGGGTAACACTATCATCGAGAAACCTTTAATTAATCGTCAGTAATAGCCGGCTAAACCCTGGAAGCTACTTACCTCAAAAACATTTCTCAGAGCCTTCCAATTCACAATAGTAGAATTTTTTCGGATCAACACGAATACCATCATACAATATTACATGTCCAAGAAATTTGACTTCTCGCAGCCAGAACTCACACTTACTGAATTTTGCATATAATTGTTTTTCTCTTAGATTCTGTAAAAAATGTTCTTCGATGTTGAGCATGTTAAGTTTCATTATTTGAATAAATCAGAATATCATCGATGAATACCACAACAAACCTGTCTAAATACAACTGAAATATCCGATTCATCAAACCTATAAATGTAGTTGGGGCATTAGTTGAACCAAACGACATCACTAGAAACTCATAATGTCCATATCAAGTATTAAAAGTAGTCTTCGATACGTCTTTCTTTGAAAATAATGTCCAGATCGAATTTTAGTCTTCGAAAATACTGTAGCTCCTTTCAAATGATCGAATATGTCATCAATATGAGGCAATGGATATTTCTTCTTTATGGTAACTTTATTTAGCTTTCTATATTCAATAGACAATCTCATAGTTTCGTCTTTCTTTTTCACAAACAGTACCAGAACACCCCAAGGTGAAACTTTCGGTAGGACAAATTCCCAATCTAATAAGTCTTGCAACTGTACTTTCAACTCTTTTAACTCAGTCGGAGCCATTCTATACAGAACAATCGAAATCGAAGATGTTCCAGGTGTCACTTCAATTACAAACTCAACTTCTCTCTTTGGTGGTAACCTTGGCAATTCTTCCGAAAATACACCAGTAAATTCATTAACTGTCGGTACTACCTCAATCTTTCATTCTGATGCTCTGGTAGTAAGCAAGGTATGATTCATAGCCTTTTCTGATCATTTCCTAACCCGATAATGCTGATATGATATTGGTCGCACAATATGTTCTGTCAGCTTCAACATTAATAGATTCACCATTATGTAACAACCCACCTAATGAAATCTCCGTATTTGGTTACTATTTGGCGTATAGATGGTAAATTAATGATAGATTTGATTAAGTAAAATATTTTTTTCTGGCTAAGTATAGAATTATGTGTAATACTCCATTTGGAAAAATCCTAGTTGGGAGAGCTCTAAGGTTTGGCGGACTCTTTGGGCGTACTATGTTCATCATGTGAAAATGTCCATGAAAGGTTCGGTTGTGTTGTAAGTAATGATATGTATGATTTCTTATTGGAACTCACTAAGTTCATATGAACTTAATCTGTTACCTTTTCCTTCTCAAGCTTGCTGACTGAAGGATGACTTTACTAGAAGGACTACGCTAGAGTGCTGCTGCTATTGTGAGCTGACTGGTTTGTTTTGTATCATGCATGACTCTTGGGGGTGGCGTATAAATGTATTTTGGAAATGATCTGTATAAAGAACTTCTATTTTGACAAGACTCTGTTTTTACAAAATTTCTATTAAATATTAATTTCTGGATTTGAATTATTGCATTTTGTTTAATGAAGTAATTATATTTGAACTTATATGCCAAATGACTTGAAATTTATTTCAATCTGTTAATGATTTCATTCAAACTTCAGTAAAACCACAACTATCATATGTTTATATGTATAACTTTGTAATAATTTTATAAAGTTTTCACCAAATTGTTTTGCTATAAGCTAGTCTTATTTTTGGTAGTGACACATCAAATTCAAATCATATTATAGTGTCAAGTCTGGTGTGTTAAAAGTTATGACATTTCAGTGCAATCTATTGCTGTCTACAATTAACCACCACATTATGTTCAGTTAACCAATTCATACCGAGAATGACATCGAAATTATCATATGGCAGAAGCATCAAATTAGCAGGAAAATTACAACCTCGTATTCTCAGTGGACACCAAGGAAAAGTTTTTCTAAGCCAAGTTCTGGGGTATCCACCCAAGCATTTGTAATGAAGGAAAAGGAAGATACATATCTACCAAAAGTTATAATGGGTAAATTTTCTTTCGTTGGAAACAATATTTATGCATTGATAGATCCAAGATCAAATCATTCTTATATCTATACTAAAGTTGTAGAGGGTCTAAGTCTTGAGGTTGTGTATTCTGAACGAATTTGTTAGTGACTAATCCACCGGGTCAGAGTACTGTGGTTAATAAGATGATAAAGAATTGTCTGTTGGTGTTTGGTGACTACACTTTTTTGTCATATTTGTTGTTACTGAGTTTCCATGAATTTGATGCTATCTTGGGATTGGTTTGGTTGACTAGACATAATGTTGTGGTAGATGGTCGTGCTAGAGGTACGCGTATGTTGACTACAGAGGGTAAGAAAGTATTAATGCTCGACGTATAGATTGGTTTGGCGAATAGAATAATCTTTGTTGTATGCACCAGAAAATTGATATTTAAAGGAAGAGACATTTATTTGGCGTACATTATGGATTTGTAACAGTCTGATTTAGACCCTAATTGGAATAGTGGTTTCAGGACCACAAATCCGAGTCCAAAAAATATTTTAAAATTTATTTTGTGTGTTTATTATGTGTGAATTTACTTGTGTTAAATTTTCGTGTTTTAATTTTGTTGTTTGAGTGTCCGATTAAATAAAAGGACTTAATCGCGTAAAAGGAAAATGTGATGGTTAGTTGTAAAAGTGCTTAATTGTTGATGTCTTTTTACTATGGAGGATTTGTGTTGTAATTAGTCCCTTTTATAAATAGTGGACGGCATGTTGAATGATAAATGACTTTAGTATATATATTTATATGTTATAAAAGTTATAATTATTAATAACATATTATATTAACTTATAATAAAACATAAAAGGAAAGAGAAAAACCATTCTTTTCATCTTGTTGTGACCGAAACAAAGAAAAGAAAAAAAAAAGAAGGAAACATAAGCTAGGTATTCGACCATTGTCAAGGTTGATTAAGGTATGTAACTAGCTCGGTTTTTGACAATTTCTACGTTTTTGAGATCGTTGCTTAGAAATCTTCAAGACCCATGTTTTAATTTTTGATTTTGATGAATATTTTGAGTTGAGCCATTGATGATAGCTTGTTGTTTATGTTGTTTAATGGTGAAATATGATATATATGTATTGGATTAACAAGTTTTGTCTTTGAATTTTTTATGAAATTGAGTATGTTGGACCAAATTGCAAAAATAAATATTTGAGGGACTAAAATGTGAAATAAATGAAATGTATGGACTTTTATGAGGACTAGGAACATTCGGCCCTTAAGGTGTATAGTAAAATTTTGTGTATTTTGTGTTTTGTGCAAATAGGACTAAATTGTTAAAAGTGTGAAATGTTAGGGGCAAAATGGTAAATTGCCCATTTATGTGTTTTTGGACTAAATTGAATGAAAATATGTTTGAATGAGCTTAATTTGAACATTTTTAGATCAAGAACCAAAGAAATCGGACTTGGATCGGGGAAAACGAAAATAGTTGAATAGCCGATTTTTGTCGTCCGTCGATATCCGAGGTAAGTCTTTAAGCAATAAAACATTGTAAATTATGTATGTAACTTAGTATATGATGATTTGGAAATTTTGTAGCATTAATATTGAGTAGCCGAATGTGAATAAACATAGACTTTATTATAATTAAGTTTAATTCGATTGAGAAATGATGTTTGAAAATTTGTACAAAGATTATGAAGTGTATAAAAGTTTCGATATATGAAATGTGTGTGAGGCAACTTTATATTATTGTTATTTGGGCTTTGGGCCTAGCAAGCTTTGAGCTGGTGAAATTAATCGGGCTTCGTGCCTAGCAGGCTTATTGCCGGTGAATAATATCAGACTTTGAGTCTAGCAGGCCTTGTGCCGGTGTGTGATTCAAAGCTTATGCCTAGCGTGTTTTATACTGGTGATTTATTTTCAAGCCTATGCTTATAAGATTTCAAGTTGTTGTGGGAATTGAGCAAGTTAAAATTGAGCTAAATGATCTTGCATATATTCGACCACATAGGTATGTACATATGTGATGTTATATTGGATCTTGAATATTCGGCCATGAAGGTATGGACAAATGTGATATTATAATTGAATTTGTATATTCGGCAAAATAAGTAAGTACATAGGTGATGTTAAATTTTGATCTTACATATTCGGCCATATAGATATGCATATTTGTGATATTATATTTGATTTTCTATAATCGACCAAATGAGTGATGTTGGCTTATAAAGTTGAGTTTGATTCATGAGTATTTATGTTTGAATGTAAGCATATTTGAGATAATGCTATTTTGAGAATGAAAGGTTGAATGATAATATGCTAAATGTGAATTATAGTCATTCGGCCAAGGTAACCCTTTTGTGTAAAAGTATAAGTTATAAATAAAATATGAGATGATATGATTGAGATAATGTACAACATTAATGTTATGATTTGGTTTGTCTTTAATGTTTTGATTATTATTATGAATGTTAAATTGCTTATGACTTACTAAGCTAAGTTAGCTTACTCTGTGTGTTTTGTTATTCTGTTTTATAGATTTCGGTTGTAAGTTACGAGCTCGGGGATCGTCATCGAAGTCATCCACACTATCGTCAACCTTTGGTACTTTTAAAAGTCTATGTTTGAATTTGTGGCATGTATAGACTGGATTATGTTTTGGATCGATGAATTTTGTATTTGTAAATAGCCATGCGAAAATGGCTTGTTCTTAAAGTTAATGTTTAGATGTTTAAATAATTTTGACCATGATATATATGTGTGGTAACTTGATATATGGTTGATGGATATGTTTTAGTTGTGGATCGTTTATGATGCTAATGATAATGATTCTTGATCATGCATTATCTTAAATTGTAAATATAGATGATGGATTTTATCTAATTTGTGTTTCGGCAATGGTGATTTAATCATGTAGTTAAATGTTTAGTTAAATGTTAATAATGGAATTGGTTGTATTAGTACGTGTAGATTATGCTATACTATGGATATTTGTCAATTTGATATAGTTACTTTGAGTCAATTTGAAATGGTATGCTTGCATTGGTGAGATGGTCTAGAAATGGTGAATAATGAATATATGTATTTTCGATTAAAGTATTTGACTCATAATAATAATTTAGTGATTGGTTATGAGTATGTATTTTTAAGAATGTGAGTTGGGTGTACTTTTAGTATTATTTGTGCTCAATGTGGTTTAAATCAATATGGTCATATGCGCATATATTTGTGTCAAAAGAAGAAGTTTATTTAGTCTTGAAATGATGCTTGTATAAGTGAGTGTGTGTGTATGTATGGTTAGTATGCCGTGTGGTTAATTTATCACAGATTAATGCACATAACATGTGAATCGATATAGTCAGGAATTGATTAAAGAAATAAGTTGATATTGATTCAGTAACTATGTTTAGATATGGTTTTGACATTATGAAAAATATGTGCATGGTATAATGGTATCTAAAGCATGTTTGGTCATGTTTTTATATCACCAATGTCGTATAAATGAATGAAAAATTTAGTAGTAAAGTATGGTTGGTTTGATGTTTAAATTTGTACTTGTGCAGAAGCTATATAATAATATGGTTTGATAGATGCTGGATTATGATTTGATTATGAAAGTTATGATTTTTAAGACTTGATATTTGATTAAGTTTTAAACATTGATGTGATTGAATTTTGAGTTGTGAAATGTAATGAATATCTTTGTGAACTGTGTTATGACCGGTAACGCCTTGTAACCCTAATCTGGCAACGGATATAGGTTAGGGGTGTTACAGGATTCATTTTCGTCAAGAAAGGACATCAGTTAAGCTCTAGTTGTAAAGGATTTCCCAGATGTGTTTCCAGGAGAGCTTTCAAGGATGCGACATGATAGAGAAGTGGAGTTTTCAACTGAACTGGAACCTGGTACAACACCTATCTCCTGTACCCTTTACAGAATGACACCGTTAGAACTAAAAGAGTTGAAAGCACAGTTGCAAGATCTATTGGATAAGGGATTTATACGACCAAGTGTGTCACTATGGGGTGCTCCAATTTTATTTGTGAAGAAGAAAGATGGAACACTACGCCTATGTATAGACTATCGTCAGTTAAATAAGGTAACAATAAAGAATAAGTATCATTTGCCCAGAATTGAAGTTTTGTTTGATCAGCTGTGTGGGGCTACGATTTTCTCTAAGATTAATCTATGATCTAGATATTATCAAGTGAAGATCAGAGGTGATGATGTCCCTAAGAATGCATCTCGATAAATGTATGACCATTATGAATTCTTAGTAATGCCCATTGGTAATGAGCCTATAATATTCATGGGCTTGATGAATAGAGTGTTTCAATCATATTTGGATCAATTTGTAGTGGTTTTTATTGATGATATTTTGGTTTACTCTAAGAATGAAGCTGATCATGAGGAATAATTGAGGATTGTGTTAAGAACATTACATTAGAATTAGTTATATGCCAAGTTCAGTAAGTGTGAGTTATGAATGAGAGAAGTACATTTTCTAGGCCATGTGATTTTTGCTGAAGGTATTAAAGTAGATCCTAATAAGGTGAAAGCAGTACTTGAATGAAATCAACCCAAAAATGTCAATGAAGTTTGTAACTTTTGGGGGCTAGTAGACTGCTATAGAATGTTTGTGAAAGGCTTTTCAATATTGGCAACTCCTCTCACTCAACTGTTGAAAAAGAAAGAAAAGTTTGAATGGACTAATGAGTGTCAACAAAGTTTTGAGAAGTTGAAAGCAGACTTGACTGAAGCTCTAGTTTTAGCACAACCAAAATCTGGCATAGTGTCTATTGTTTATACTGATGCATCTCTAAATGAGCTTAAATGTGTGCTTATGTAGAGGGGTAAGGTTATAGCTTATGCATCGTGCCTAGAGGTGTACATGAGCCGGGCGGCCCGGCTCGGCCCGAAGGCCCGCCCGAAATGTGGGAGGGTTTGGCCAAAAATATAGGCCCAAAAAATGGGTTTGGACAAAAAAAAGGCCCGTTTAATAAATGGGTCGGGCTCAGGTAAGGCATTTTTTGCCCAGGCCCTGTAATACCCCAAACCCAGCCTAGAAGTTAGGCCTGAATCCGGAATGTCACATTAAAGGCATAATTCAAAACGATTTTACCATTTAACAATTTAAGGCCCAAAAGCCCAAAACAAAGATTATTTCAAAAACCATATTAACACTTTAATAACTTTATGAAATTTCTTAAGTGGGCAGTTAAAACAATAATAATAATAAACCCAAAATTCAAAGTCAAATAGGAGTTACATGGCCTTATTACAATCCAATGAAAAAACAAAGTATTTAAACAGAATCATTTGAATAAATTAAAACATTTAAACAACTTGTAGTGTGGCCATCTCCGAGTCCTCTCCCTCGTCGAGCCGCCTATTCAGGATTACCTGAAACGTTTAAAATTAAGGGTGTGAGTTTCAAAACTCAGTGTGTACAACCCTTGGCAATCAAATCACATACAAATATTCACATTGGGTCTAAGCCCTAACAAAATCGGTGGTCTTGGGCCTTAGCCCACAATGACCTCATATCATATCATATCGTATCATTTATAAACAGATAATGCAAAACCCACCCCAAAAATCCATCCGCTAAACACACCATTTCCCTTCCAACCTTATGACTCTGTGGGGAATTCTAGCTCGACCCACCCTCCGCTACACACCAAGGGTAGCCGGTTATGTACTACCGAACGTTGTCGCTAATCATATGTTGGGCTTAAAGCCCTTCGTGGATCCATACCATACGGCTATGCGATCCGGATCCAAACCATACTGGCCATGCGATCCTCAAATCTTCCTCCGTACCATAATTCCCACCCATATGTATCCTAAGCAGAATATCATATGAATGCATCAAACACAAAAGTAACATCCACAAACTCATATTCGTCACATGGGGGTATTTTCGTCATTTCACTACCTAGGGGCATTTTCGTAATTCTACCTTACAGGGGTATTTTGGTAATTTGGTAAAAATAAGGGTATCTTGGTAATTTTACAAACAGGGGTATTTTAGTTATTTACAAATCTAGGGGTATTTCGGTAATTTTACACATAAGGCATTTTAGTAATTTACAACCTAAGGGTATTTTAGTAATTTTACCATATAAGGGTATTTTAGTAATTTTCCAACATAAGGGTATTTTAGTAATTTTCCAATATAAGGGTAATTTAGTAATTTTCCAACATAAGGGTATTTTAGTAATTTTCCATTATAAGGGTATTTTAGTCCCTCTCGGGTTTTAGTTATAAACTTTGGCCCATAAACAAGTCCTCGCGGTTAAAGTGAACAAACACTATGCACCAGGTAGGATCTCAGAAAAGAGGAGGTGGGTCATCCGGACCGCTTAAATACCAAGCTCTCACTAGATCCAATCCTAGACATGCATATGTCGGTTACCACACTCTGACTAATCGACTTGTCCACAGGCATGCTTAATTAACTTAAGTCTTATGACATTGAAGATTTGTTCAAACCAGGCCTAAGTCCATAAACCCTAGCATATTTGTCTACGTTCCCATAAAGCCCATCAAACCCAAATTCCAACCTTACGGCCCATTAGGCCCAAATCTTATCATATGGCCTATTAGGCCCAAAACAAGTCCAAATCGTGTATCATGCGTGACTAACTCAATATGTTTAACAAACCAAACCATTTAATCAAACTTAGCCTTAGGGCCCACCGGGCCCATTTAGCCACTTTTAGCTTTTCGGCTTTTCGGCATTGCCGATATCGTGTGTATAGTGTTTGTACACACCTGGTAACCTTGCGTGCTGCAAACTCCTTAGTCACAAACCTACAATTGACATTACTAGCGATTAACCAAAGCGTTAACACATACTAACCAAAAACCGAAACCTCACCGTACCCTTACTGTGTGCCTCACGTGCTAGTAGCCCTTCCTTTGCTACTATTGGCGATTAACCTCTAGATCTGCACTCAAACACCTATACCGTCAAAATCGAGTGACCCATATCGTACATAAGTCACCCCTATGAGCCTCATTAGATTCAGCCACTTACAAATCCATGACTAGGTCGAGAACACTTACCACCTTGTTAGCAACCCTTACCTACCACGCTTGCGATCTTTGATTCTTTCCCTTGTTAATACAAAGTTAACGGCAAAGAGGGGTTAGATAGCCCTTCGGCTTTTAATAAAACACACTAAAAATTCAACTAAGCTCTTACCGAAATCTTCCTTTGATCTTGCGACTTAACTCCGGCTTTTGAGACTAGAAAGGTGACAGAGGCAATTCGGCAACACTTGAGGGAATAAGAAATAAAAGTGATTTGGCTAGAACCGAGTGGTGAACCAAAAGGGAATTTGAGAAGGGAGAGTATGAAGGATTCGGCTTTGGCACACTTAGAAAAAACGTCTGCCTCTCACAAGTGATGAAATTCGGCTAGCAGAGAAGCAAAAATTCAGCATTAACCTAGGAACTTAATTCGGCACTCATATATATATAGCCCCTAGCCGAACTTCCCTTCCCTCAGAGTCTAATTCGGCACCACTATATCCACCTCCCAATCCCTATCTTTTCTCCCTTATCTTCACCTTAAATTTCTCTCCTGAACACTCCCTTTTAGAGTCCTCCAACGCCAACTCCATACGTCCGGGCACAAAAATAAAACTCCTTAATTTTCCCTTCCTAGGCCTCGAACCTTGGACCTCCTTAACTGCTTAACACGCCACCTCATATCCCCTATATGACGCCACTTTTCACTGGACTACAAGCCCATTTGTGTCCTCTCTTCTCTTAATCTACTTATGAGGCCTCATGTCTGGGACTAGGGTCCACTAAGTGAGAAAAATAAATTTTTCCCTAAGGTCACCCCTAACTCTAAGGCTTCAATTAATCCCGTTACTATCTTAATAATATTCTAAGTGATACTTATATCTCAAAAATTTTAAACGCTCCCATTCCCAAGGCCCATTGGGCCCAATTCTTCTAGGCCCAAATTCAGGGTGTTACAGGCCCGGCCTAGCCCGAATTCACTAAAGGAAAAAAAAACTATTTTTTTTAATATTATTTTCTTATTGTTTTTCTCCTTATTTTGCTACCATTTTACTATTATGTTTCTATTATTTTGTTGTTATTGTTTAGATTTTATATAAAACTTATTTTATTGTTAATTTTGTTATTATTTTAAAGACATTTGTTAATTTTGTTATTCTTTTAGAGGCATTTGCTTGTTAAGTGTCATCTATTTTAGTGTTATTTAAGTCTATATATTTTTTAAAATTTATTTTCAATTTTTTGAAAAATATTTATTTTAATTTATTTAGTATTTTTGATGTATTATATATATTTAAAAATTATATAAAATAATATAAAAAATTAATACGGGCGGGCCGAGTCGGGCCCGGGTTTTAGCATTTTTATATGGGCCGAGCTTGGGTAAAATTTTAGGCCCATTTTTTGGGCCCGGCCCGGCCCGAGCCCAATGAACGGGCCTAAATTTTTAGTTGGGCCCGGCCCGGCCCATGTACACCTCTAATCGTGCCAACTGAAACCACATGCGAGGAATTATCTAACTCGTAATTTGGAACCGATAGCAGTAGTTTTGGCATTGTAGATATGGAGACACTATTTGTATGGAGAAAAATGTCATGTGTACTTTGATCACAAGAGCTTGAAGTATTTGACGACACAAAAATATTTGAATCTGCGCCAAAGACACATGATGTAATTACTAAAAGATTATGATCTGGATATAGAGTATCACCCTGGAAAAGATAATGTTGTGGCTAATGCTTTGATCAGAAAAATAGTGGCAGTATTAACATCTCTACGAGGAAGAGTAAGTATGGTTGATGATGGATCATTATTGGCAGAGCTAAATTTTAGGCCAACTTTTCTCTCTCAAATTCTGGAAGAGCATATGAAATATCTGTAGTGTGATATGTATAAGCAACATATGATGTCTGGTAATGCAACAAATTTCAATTTGGGCAAAGATGGTGAACTGCGATTCATGGGAGGAATGTATGTGCCAGCTGGAAATGCCTTTAGACAAGAATTGCTAAGAGAGGCTCATCATGGACCTTTCTTACTCCATCCAAGAGGTGTCAAGATATATAGAGATGTGAAAAGTTTATACTGGAGGCCTGGAATGAAGAGAGAAATCACAGAATATGTTTCAACTTGTTTGACTTGCCAAAGAGTTAAAGTAGAGCATCAAGTTCCTTTAGGTAAAATGTGTCCTTTGGAGATACCATAGTAGAAATAGAATAGAATTACTATGGATTTTGTATCAGGACTACCTTTTAGTCCTTCAAAGAGAATTCAGTTTGGGTGATAGTGGATCGACTCAATAAGTCAGCTCATTTTTTGCCAGTACAAACCACTTATTCATTGGAAAAGTTAGTTGAGCTCTATGTCTTTGAGATAGTGCGCCTTCTTGGAATTCCATCTTCCATATTCTTAAATGGAGATCCAAGGTTTACATAAACATTCTAGAAATACCAGCAAGGATCATTGGGAACCAAGTTGCAATTCAGTATTGCATTTCAGCCTTAGATGGTTAGTCTGAAAGATTGAATTAAGTCCTGGAAGACATGTTAAGAAGTTGTGTGATTGACTTTGGGGTAAATAATTCCCGCATGTAACACCCCTCACCCGTATTCAACGCCGAAATAGGGTTACGAAGCATTACCAAACTTATAAAACAATTAAACATTCATTTCACATACAATTTCAAATTTCATTCAAATTTCATTCAATTATCATTCAAACTCAATCACATTGTCCCTAATACGATCCTATGAGGTCCTAAATATACCGTAGAAGTGGTTCAGGATTAAACCGGTAGCTTAAGAAATTTTTGAAACACTTAGAAAATTTTCCAAAATACAGGAGACACACACCCGTGTGGCCTGGTCGTGTGTCTCACATGGCCAAAGACACGTCCGTGTCACAAGCCGTGTGGACATTCAAAATGGGATCACATGGTCGTGTCCCAGCACGTGTCCGACCTAGTGTAACTCTCTGACTTGGGTCACACGGCCAACACACACGCCCGTGTGACTAGCCCGTGTGCCAAGCCGTGTGCTAGGTCGCGCCAAACCTGTAGGGTATACTGACTTAGGCCACACGGCAAAGTCACACACCCGTGTACTAGGCCGTGTGAAGCATACTGACTTGATTTTTAATTCAACACCAGGGGACACACAGTCGTGTAACCTGACTGTGTGTCACACACGGCTGAGACACACGCCCGTGTGGACAAAAATAGGCTATTTACCAAGCCAATTTGCCACCCATCTTGCACACTACTAAACCAACCCATTTGACACCAAAACATAGCATATATAGGCACTCAATCAACTTCATCCAAGCATCATTTATACCATATCAATACCAACCAATACCAAGCATATCAATTTCATTATGTGCCATTCAATTTCATACCAATTTCATTTTCTCAAATCATCAAAATGGTCATTTTCTAAACATGCATTATTTAACTATACTCACTAGCTTACCAATAATCAAAACTCAACCATTTGATATCCTTAGTACCTATTTTCAATATGCATCAGATATCCATCATCAAACACATAACACAATATATATACAATCAAACCAACCAAATTATGCCACCTTCCATGGCTATATACAAAACTAACCTTTAGACATTTACAAGCCAATTCAAATGGCTAAATTCACTATCAACACATATACCAAAATGACCCAAAATCCCTATACATGCCATATACTCAAAATACTTAAGCTCAAAAGTACTAAAGTGATAGTAGGATAGTGTGATGAGGTCTCCGACGATTCCCAAATTCGAGCTAGCTTTGAAATCACTATAAAACACGAAAAAATAAACGATGTAAGATATAAAGCTTAGTAAGCTCGTATGAATTAATAAGAAAACTCACCATTTATTCACAATCAAATAATATAAACATAATATGCTACAAAACATTCAAATTAAAATGTTAACTTGTATTCAATCACAAATATAACCATGAACTTATAACTTCCATAAATTCGATGCTCACAAAGTATTCGTACATACCTGTACTGTTACGTATCTATTCTCACCATTTCATATCTTCGATATACCCATTGAACCATTTGGAATAAAATCGGATATGTGGGAACACGCACCCTAAGTGCCAATACATAGTCGAAGCTATCTCAATGAATCTCGCACACGAAGTGCCAATACATAGCCAAAGCTATCTCAATAATGCTCACTCTCGAGCTATAACGTGTCTGCTCACACAAGCTGACGGTCATGGCGTAGCTACACGGTGCTGCTCACACAAGCTGACGAGTATCCGCAACACATGTCGAATAACTCAGCCACCAGTAGGACGTACGGACCAACACCCCAAAACAATAACAACCTCTAATGACATGTCATTCATATCCTAATCTATTCCTAAGGTTCAACCGGGATTTCCAATGCTGAATCTTCGTCGAATAGGTTCGCAATGTCATATTCACAATTTATGCAATATTAAGCATATAAAACACAAATATAACAATACTTATTACATACGAACTTACCTCAGATACAAAAACGGCGAATTAAGTCGATTAATCTGAAACTTTGTTCTTTCCCCGATTTAAATCCGTATTTCACCTTTCTTGATCTAAGTGTAATCAAAATCAACTTATTTAATAATCTCTCTATTCAATTTAGTCCAAAACACACATCAAAGCACTTTTACATTTTTACCCCTAACATTTCACATTTTTGCAATTTAGTTCTTATTTCATAAAATTACGAATTCATGCAATTCAACCAAAACCCATGCTAGCCGAATTTCAATTAGGTCCCTAGCAGACTATATTTTCCATTTATTTCAAAATTTAACCACCAAATTTACACATTTCACAATTTAATCCCTAATTGGACATTTTACTAAAAATCACTTAACAAATGTTGTTTATCTAAAAACAAACATGCATTTTTTTATCATCAAACATCAAAACACATATAGATTCATCAATGGCAAAACCCTAAACCTTAAACAGTTTTGCAAATTAGTCCCTGGGCTAGATAGACTAAGTTGCAACGATCTAAAAAACATAGAAATCATTAAAAACGAGACAAAATTACTTACCAATTAAGCAATGCAATGACCGAACCCTAAATGGCTTCCATGAATGTTTTCTTCTTGTTAAATTCGACTAGGGAAGATGATAACTAATAAAATATGGTTTTTGTTTTATTTATTTTACCTTAATTAACCAAATTACCTATTTAACCTTATATATAATTCATTAAAATTACTTAATCATGTCCAAGAATGTCCACTCATATTAACAATGGTATATTTACCACATAAGGACCTCCACTATTTAATTTCATAGCTATTAGATACCTTTAGCTAATAGAACATGAGTTTTACACTTTACGTGATTTAGTCTTTTTTATCAAATTAAGCACTCAAATGATAAAATTTCTTAACGAAAATTTCACACAATCATACTATCATACTGTAAACATTAAAATAATAATAAAATAATTATTTTGACTTCAGATTTGTGGTCCCAAAAGCACTGTTCCGATTTGACTAAAAATGGGCTGTTACAACTCTCCCCTTTAGGAATTTTCGTCCCTGAAAATCTTACCAGAAAAGAGGTTAGGATACTGTTTTCTCATAGCTTCCTCGGGCTCCCACGTAGCCTCTTCAACATTGTGCCTTTGCCACAAAACCTTCACTAAAGCTATGCTTTTATTTCTCAATTCTTTAACCTCTCGAGCTAATATTCTGATCGGTTCTTCGTTATACGTCATATCAGGTTGAATTTCAATTTCTGACAGAGAAATTACATGTGATGGATCTGATCTATAACGGCGCAACATTAACACATGAAACATATTGTGAATCTTTTCCAACTCTGACGGTAAAGCTAACTGATATGTCATTGGTTCTATTCGTTCAATAATCTCGTACGGCCCGATAAATCGCAGACTCAATTTTCCTTTGCAACCAAAACGAAGGATTTTCTTCCATGGAGATACTTTCAGAAATAATTTATCATCGATTTGAAATTCAATGTCTTTTCGTTTTCAATCCGCGTACGATTTTTGTCGATCTGAAGCTGCTTTCAAACTATCGTGAATTACTTTCACTTTCTCTTTAGTCTCTCTGGTCAAATCAACCCCGTGAATCTTTTTCTCACTAAGCTCGGTTCAGTACAATGGAGTTCGGCATTTGCAACCATACAAAGCTTCGTACGGTGCCATTTTTATACTCGATTGAAAACTGTTGTTATACATGAATTCAACCAACGGCAGATATTTCTCCCAATTGCCTTCAAACTCTAAAACACAACAACAAAGCATAGCTTCGAGAATTTGTATTAATCTCTCAGACTGACGTCGGTTTGCGGATGAAATGTTGTAATACCCCAAACCCGGCCCATGCGTTATGAGCGGATTTGGTATGTCACACAAGCAAAACATGTTAAACCCTTTTTGTTCGTACTAAAATATTGCTTTGTTAAAAATCAAGAAAACAAGTTTGATTTGATAAAATACTACTAACCTCAAAGATTTGATTGATAAATCGATAAATTTGAACTAATGCTCTTACAAAATCGTGACTTTTGAAAACGACGTTGAAAATTCGAAAGAGAATCCAAGTCTTTTGAAAATATCGTTAATAGTTCGAGAGAAAATATCTGTGTTAAAAATATTTGTAAAAGTTTATTTTGAAATCCATTTGTTAATCGATTTTGGAAACCATTGTTTAAGTTTTTAGAAAATTCCCTTTTTAAACAATTTAAGAAAAATAATAAAACATCCCAACCAAAAAGCAAAAATAAAAATAGTCCAGAGGCCTTATTACAACATTTAACCCAAAATAGTAAAGTAATAAAATAAACGAGAAAGAAGTCTAAAGTCCAAATAAACCATTTCCAAGTATGGCCTCCTCGAGTCATCCATAGCCCAAGTCCATATCATCAAGCATTACCTACAAGGGTTAAGAGAAAGGGGGTGAGTTACAAGAACTCGGTGTGAAATCCCCTTATCAAGTTATTCATTGGGCCGGAACCCAATTAGCAATATTTTGGGCCTAAGCCCATTTACAACAACAATAATGTATCAAATATAATATGCATATGATATGCAATTCCCAAACCAAACCTAGTTTTCCATCCGCTACACACCACCCGTACCAACCAACACACCTGTGGGTGATCTTTAGTCAACCCACCCCGCCAACACACCAAACGTAGGCATTAAGCCATTTATATCAGATTTGTGGACAAGCCACTAGATTAACAGAATTTACATGGCATTGCCATTTTTCAGATTTGTGGCAGAGCCTCCAGATTTATGTAGCAGAGCTACCAGAACTTCTCTTAATCATTATCCCATCCCATGCAAATCATGTATATAATGCATAACAAAATCACAATATATCAACAGTAATATATTCGGATATTTATTACAAAATTATGACCCAAGATCTCAATGAATCAAAAAGGCCCATTAAGCAAAATATCAGATTTGGCCCATTTAGCAAAATATCAGATTGGCCCACTTAGCAAAATATCAGATTGGCCCATTTAGCAAAATAACAATTCAGCCCATTAAGGAAATATAACAATTCAGCCCATTAAGGCAATATAACAATTCAGCCCATTAAGGCAATTTCGTATTTCGGCCCTTTAGGGCATTTCCATAATTCGCCCGTAAAGGGCAATTTAAATAATCGGTAATTTCGCAATCCGTACTTAACTACTAATTTGGGCATAACAATTTAAAACTATCCATCTGCGTCATATTGACTAAATTGACTATAACTTGAGTTAGAAATCTCGAAATCTAAATCCGTAAATTTTTCTTGAAACTAGACTCATATATCTTCTTACTAAATTTTTTTAAGAATTTTTGGATTAACAATTTAGTACATTTTATTCCTTAAAGTTTCTCTTGTTTCACTGTCCAACAATTCTGACCTCTCTTACCTAAATTTTAAATATCTCACTGTATAGTTTTCATATGTTGCTCCCACTTGTTTCTATAGAAAATACACTCACTACGGAATCTGTACATATAAACTATAACTTATAATTCGCTTTTTACAATTTTATACGATTTTTCCAAGACAGATCAGGGAACCACGAAGTCATTCAGAACCAGTCTCACTAAAATTAAGATATCTCAGAATATAGAATTCCTTTTCCTTCTCTGTTTCTTCCTTATAAAAATAGACACAGTCAGCTTTAATCTGATATCTTATTTACTTTTTAATTCCTTTTCTCCTATTTTTCGTGATTTTTTAAATACACGTCACTGTTTTCGACCGAAACTGTTTTATTACAACATACGATTACCACTACGATCATGCGCACGCCCGAGTGATCACGGATGCCGGTTTTTGGTTTTCTTTGGTATTTTGACCAAATCACAGAACATATCATACAAACTTTCAGAGAGATGTGAGATTACACACCATATCAAACATGTATTCAGAAGGTACGGGATTACACACCTGATTTTGATTTCCTAACGAACCACTCGTCGATGACCTAGAACAATACCAACCAAAAGTTAGCCTCGGATTTCCAAAAGATTTCGTATCACTTACACTTGAATAACTTACCACTATGTACGAAGGTAGAACATATCGAGTGATTTCGTCCCTAAAACATAATCGATTAGTCGAAACTTCGATCCGATTAACTCAATAACCGAGTAGTGATATCGAATGGACTACGAAAGGACTCCTTACCTTAATCGATGATAATCCCAATTCCCACCAATTGACTTATGACTTGAGATGATTAGGAAATGATGTTGTATTCGGCCAATCCACTAGAATACTACAAATAAAAGATTATCAAGATGTGAGGGAGTAAGGGAGAACACCATTTCAATTTTAGAATCAAGATGAAACAACCAAATAATGAGGGACTCTCATTCGGCTAAAGAGAAAAAGAATGAAAAGATTTGAATAAAAACACTTACCCGTTTTAATCAAGAAAGAAAAACCCAACTTGGAAGATGGAGAAGATGATCAATTAGGCTAGGTGGTTTCGGCAAAACAAAGAAAGAAAAGTACTCACTAATGGCTTTAGAGTTTCGGTAATCAAGAAGAAAGAAGAAGAATTTGTTTAATATCAACTTGAAGTTTCGACTATCAAGGAAGATGGACAAAAGATGAATATGTGACCAATCCAAAGAGAAGAAAAAATGCACTATTGTGCTAGAAGATTTGGGCAAAGAGAGTAGCAATTTGGGAGAAAATGACACAAAGTTGCAAATGGGATTTTTGGCCAAAACAATACCAAAACCTTACGAAAAGCCAAAGTAAAATTTTAGCTACCTATCTACCCCCAAAACCGTCCACATGCATAGCCATAAGGGTCAAAATTTTGCCAACCATACTTTCCATAACATTCTCCATGAAATAAGCCACTTGTTCCCCTTACTTGCCTTTTCCTTTTGATTCCTTTCCCCAACCTCAACCTTTCCTTAACTCCTTTAGCCACCATACCAAAAATAAAGAAGTCAACCTTGCCATATATATACCTTGGCCGACACTAAGGAAGGAATGCAAAAATAAAAGTCAAAATTGCACACAAAGGGATTCAAACCTCTTCCCTCAAGGTACTACATGTGGCGCCATAACCCTTTTACCAATTGCTCATTTATGCTAGCAATTTACTCTTTTATTTCCATAAGCCTTGATGCCACTTACTATCTCTCCTTAAAGTGCCTAAATATAAAAATTTACTTATAGCCTAACTTGAACCCGGAACTTCATAGAACCCTGTAACTTTCTAAAATCACCTTCCTAATAAGTCCAACTTGAAATAATGCCGTTCTCTTATTCTCAAAAATTTTTAAAACGCTTCTACGCTCAAGGCCCAATGGGTCCAATCCTACTAGGCCCAATTTCGGGTCGTTACAATTTTACCCTCCTTAAAGAAATTTCGTCCTCGAAATTTTCAACCAGCTACTAAACGACCGCTCAAATCACACCACTATGCTTTCGCTGCGCACTCTGATCTTAATAACACTAATGTACTTTTAACATAATCTTGAATCCTCTTTCACACAACCAAACGTCTAACCACAGAAGCAAACAGTTATCTACCATTTATACCTAGAATTTTCTACATTCAATCATCACGTCCAACCAAAACATACCTGACTTGATGGTGATGAAACAATCCCGAGCCTTATGCTCCTTAGACCCGCATCTCAAGCATGCTCCTAACCTCCTCCGGCATTCTCCCGGATGATGCCTTCCACAATAATCACAAGCCGGAAAGTTTGATCGTGCCTTGACATGCTTCACGGAACGAGACTGTGACCCAAAAGAACCGCAATCTCTTTTTTCTTACAATCCACAGACCCAACTCGAAGTGCTTCGCTGATCTCCTTAACCTCCTTCAATACCTTCTTAACTATTTGAGTCAGCTCATTAACCCCAGCTCGATCATGAGATCCCGTCTCAGCCACTGGCGATGCCAACTCCTCCCTTTTGGGCACACGCCCCGATGCTGAAGATCTAGTCCTAGCACCTCGGCCTCTAGCACGTCCACATCTACCGCGTCCACATCTTCTAGCATTCATGTTCACTAAGTTGATTTAATCTTGATTACGAGTTTTATGAATCAATATACTATTCGACGTTTATTAAACGATGTTTTATGGAGTATGAGTAGAAAAGTTGTTTTTGAGTGTCAAATTCGCATCCTAGAGTCTCAATCTCTATAGTTTCAACTCCTAAAGCTAACAGTTCTAGAGTATTCTATTTCATAGAATTTTCATACCACAGTAATAACACAATAATCATAAAATGAAAACAAATACTTACTTGACTTGGTGCCGGATACTCGTGGTGCCATACTTCCTTTAGAACATATATTTATAAGTCAAAATTCTAAACAGCTTTGGAAAACGCTTTTGAACCCAAACCACGGTCGAGTTTTGCAACCTGGCTCTGATACCATAAAATGTAACACCCCAAACTCGGCCCATGCGTTATGAGCGGATTTGGTATGTCACACGAGCAAAACATGTTAAACCCTTTTTGTTCGTACTAAAATATTGCTTTGTTAAAAATCAAGAAAACAAGTTTGATTTGATAAAATACTACTAACCTCAAAGATTTGATTGATAAATCGATAAATTTGAACTAATGATCTTACAATACCGTGACTTTTGAAAACGACGTTGAAAATTCGAAAGAGAATCCAAGTCTTTTGAAAATATCGTTAATAGTTCGAGAGAAAATATCCGTGTTAAAAATATTTGTAAAAGTTTATTTTGAAATCCATTTGTTAATCGATTTTGGAAACCATTGTTTAAGTTTTTAGAAAATTCCCCTTTTTAAACAATTTAAGAAAAATAATAAAAGCATCCCAACCAAAAAAGCAAAAATAAAAATAGTCCAGAGGCCTTATTACAACATTTAACCCAAAATAGTAAAGTAATAAAATAAATGAGAAAGAAGTCTAAAGTCCAAATAAACCATTTCAAGTATGGCCTCCTCGAGTCATCCATAGCCCAAGTCCATATCATCAAGCATTACCTACAAGGGTTAAGAGAAAGGGGGGTGAGTTACAAGAACTCAGTGTGAAATCCCCTTACCGTTATTCATTGGGCCGGAACCCAATTAGCAATATTTTGGGCCTAAGCCCATTTACAACAACAATAATGTATCAAATATAATATGCATATGATATGCAATTCCCAAACCAAACCTAGTTTTCCATCCGCTACACACCACCCGTACCAACCAACACACCTGTGGGTGATCTTTAGTCAACCCACCCCGCTAACACACCAAACGTAGGCATTAAGCCATTTATATCAGATTTGTGGATAAGCCACCAGATTAACAGAATTTACATGTGTAACATCCTGAAAAGGGCCTATGCATTTTCGGTTTAATTGTACGAAGTGACATGTTTTAAGTATTATGAATAAATTTTGAATATTTTTGGAAACCCGGAAATGAGTTAAAATAAGTTAGAAATGAACATTTTTGGAAACCTGGAAATGTATGGAAATGTTAAGTTTAAAAGAGGAATGTGAACATTTTTAGAACCTTGGAAATGTAAGGAAATGTCTTGTAAGGAAATGTCATGGAAATGTAAGGAAATGTCTTGGAAATGTAAGGAAATGTCTTGTAAGGAAATGTCATGGAAATGTAAGGAAATGTCAAGTTTACTGAGAGCCGGTCGAAATTTTTGGAAACTTAGAAATGACCTAGAAATGACGAGTTTTAAGGTTTAAAAGGGGAAATTAAGGCAAGGTGGCCTTAAAAGAAAAAGTTTGTGAAATTTGACACACAAGCAGCTTGGAAAAGTGGTCCAAGATGCCACTTAGGGCCTATGGAAATGGCGCCATATGCAAGAGGAATGGGCCTAAGTTCGAGTCACATGGGAAGCAAATAAAAGAAATTTTATTTTGCTACAAGGAGCAGAGAGGTGGGCGGCACATGGCTATAAATGAGGAGCTTTTATTATTTTATAAATAGTGGATAAATAAGGGATTTATTTATCATTATTTTCAAGAGATAATTGTTGGATTAAATTCTTTTAATTTGAATAAAGAGATAAAGAGGAAAATAAGGGAGAAGTGATGGCCAAGTAAGGGACTTTGAGTTTAATAATTTCGGCTAAGTAAGGATAGTTGCTGAATTATCTTTTATTTTAAGTGATAATTAAAGGATAAAGTTATCAGATAGAGGAGTGGTGGCCAAGTAAGGGACTCCTTAGATGATAATTTCGGCTATAAAAGGAAGGAAGGAGGGCTACTCATCAATTTGTTCTTCCTCCTTTCTCTGCCGAATTCTTAGTGCTCTCTTCTCTTCTTTTCTTTCTTTTATTTTTACCAAGCCGAAATACCTTGTGTTTTAGCCGAATCCTCCATCTTTATTCTTCCTTCTCTTTTCTTTCTAATCCCTCCAAAAGCTGAAAGTTGTGAGATCATCATCTAGCCATAGCCGAATCTCTGAAGGTTGAAGTGAAGGTGCAATCGATTTCTTCAAGTAAGGGTAAGATCTCATTCGGTTTCATCCTTTTTTCTTAAGATTTGCCAAATCTAGGACTAACCCCATTAATATCTTGTTGCCGAAACTTTGAAGAGATCTTTCGGGATTTACTAAGTGTCGACTACAAGGAAGGAGAAGTTCTTTTCTCGAAGGTACACCATAGGCCACGTGTTCCCTAGTTATTCGGTGAGTTTAGATTTAAAATCCACAAGGTAAGTTTAAGTATACTAATCCTACTAGGATTTGGATTTATGGTCGAATGGCTTTTTATTAAAGTAGTAGGTGATTAATCAAATGTAGGGATTAAGGATCCAAGCATTAGATCAAGCTTTTCGGGATCTCAAGGAAATTTTAAGCGAATGTGTGTGTACCCCACACTAATTCTTAATATGTTTTATGGTGTGTTTAATTAAAATATGTGATATTAAGAATATGAATGTAGCTAAGGTACCATAATATGGTACAAAGTACTCGAGCACGTTTCCTACTTCCACTAGGATTATGAAATATGTTATTTATAACATGTGAAAATTTATAAGAATGTGAATTTAAGTATGATATGCATGATATGAATAATATGGGTCATTCGGGATATATGAAAAAGGGGAAGTGAATGTGATGACTACGGTCTCACTATCGAATGTGGTGACTTCGGTCACATTATCCGAATGTGGTAACTTCGGTTACATTATCTCGAATGTGGTGTCTCATGACACAATTATCTCGTGGCTATGCCACAAAATTTTATATGGGCGATGAGCACGTCGGCCGCAAATGATCGCTTCGATGGTGTGTAGCGGATGGAGGGTCGACAGTAGTCCCACGGTGTGTGACCGGCAGTACGGGGTGTGTAGCGGATGGACAACTAGGTTTGGGTTTGGGAATGCATCATAACTTGTATTCTATGTTTTGAATGTGTAATATGTGATATGCCCGATTCTATTATGATTTAGTGTCGTGTACACATTGAGTCTGTTTGACTCACCCCGTTGGGGAACATTTTTTAGGTGATGAACAGTGATGGACCGGGACGGCAGAACTTGTGGTGGCCATGCTCAACATGAAGTTTATATTTTTGAGGACTCTTGAATTTATTTTAGTACTTTGAATTATTTTGGGAATTATTTGATGTAATAAGGCCATAAGGCCATAGTTGATTTACTTTACACTTATTTTTATTTATTATGATTATGAATTTTATCTATTAAAATTTAATTAAAATTTCTTTTAAACTAAAACCTAAATATTTTGTCACTTAAGATAAAAGGGATTTCAATATAAAACGAACCTGTTTTCAACACAAGCCCAACCCAAAACAATATTTTTCTTAAAATCACACAAGTTTTCCTAAGAACAAAAGAATTTTGAACCGGTTTACTTGAGGAACATACCAAATCTGGTCAAAGCTCGTGGACCGGGTTTGGGGTGTTTCAGTTTGGTATCAGAGCCTAGTTTTAAACTCTCGGCCTATGGGCTAAGGCCCAAAACGTTTTCAAATCGAGCCCAAATGAGTTTTATGAAAGTATTTTTGAAGATGAGCAGGTTTTCTGGCATGGCACCTAAGTCTCCGACCCGCAGTCCACCAGGTAAGTACCCCTAACCATTTGTGTGATTATGTGGTTTATGTTATGAATTATGAAGAGGAATGGAACGTAGAATAGCATGATAGGAACTTGAACCCTAGGTCTAGTTTACTCAAACACAAACACATAAGACTTAATTCCATTAAACAAACCTATGACTAAGACGCCGAGTTAGGGTGTGGTAACCATTGTGCGCATGTCTAGGATTAGATCCGAGTAAGAGCACTGGTACTTAAGCAGTCCTAGTAACTCACCTCCTCTTCGCTGGAATCTCGCTGGTGCGTAGCTTCTGGTTCACCCTAACCAGAGGACTCGGTCATAGGCTAAACACAATGACTAAAACCCGAAAGGAACTAGCCGTGTTTTTATAAACCCTAGTTTTAAAACTCTTAAAATTACCTTTTAATTTGTGAGAACTATTTTTACAAAATTCTTTCGAAAAATTTTTGATTTATAAAATTACAAAAATACCCCTAGTGGTAAATTACAAAAATACCTTTGGTTTATGAAATTCCCAAAATACCCATAGTTATTATCAAAATTTTCATTACTTTATAAAATGTTCAAAAACCCTAATTTGCAAATTATCAAAAATACCTTGATTTGGAGAAAAATTACGAAATTGCCCTTAACTCACAAAATTACCAAAATGACCCTGATTTTCAAATTTTTTGCAACATCACCGTTTTGGAAAGTAAAATTCTCAAAAAGAACCCTCAAAGTTTTGCAAATTTTGAAATATCCCTGATTTATTAAACTTTACAAATTTACCCTGTTTAATTACCAAAATACCCCCGAGTTCCAAAATTATCGAAATACCCCCGAATTTTAAAATTTTTCAAAATACCCCTGGGTAGTGGAGAAACAATAACAATGAAAACTACAACGTTTCTCTGAATGAACGAAAGTTCATAATTGTTTGATGGATGTACGAATGAATGGAAAGACTGTGTGCATACGAAAGAACCACTCCTAAATTCTTTCTCATAAAACTTCTTCGCGGGTAATCAAGTGAAACAAGGACTAATTCATAAAACGTCTTAATCAGATAAGTCGCGACGTTAGAAATGAGTTCTAGGGGACGTGAACTTAAAAAATTGTGCCTAGAAAGTATGATGGTTCTATTAAGATCAGAGTGCGCAGCATAAGCGTAGTGCGGTGAGTTAAGATGTACGATTATTCGTTAATAAGTAATTTCGAGGACGAAATTATTTTTAAGGAGGGTAGAACTGTAACATCCTGAAAAGGGCCTATGCATTTTCGGTTTAATTGTACGAAGTGACATGTTTTAAGTATTATGAATAAATTTTGAATATTTTTGGAAACCCGAAATGAGTGAAAATAAGTTAGAAATGAACATTTTTGGAAAACTGAAATGTATGGAAATGTTAAGTTTAAAATAGGAAAGTGAACATTTTTAGAACCTTGGAAATGTAAGGAAATGTCTTGTAAGGAAATGTCATGGAAATGTAAGGAAATGTCTTGGAAATGTAAGGAAATGTCTTGTAAGGAAATGTCATGGAAATGTAAGGAAATGTCAAGTTTGAGCCAGTCGAAAATTTTTGGAAACTTAGAAATGACCTAGAAATGACGAGTTTTAAGGTTTAAAGGGGAAATTAAGGCAAGGTGGCCTTAAAAGAAAAAGTTTGTGAAATTTGACACACAAACAGCTTGGAAAAGTGGTCCAAGATGCCACTTAGGGCCTATGGAAATGGCGCCATATGCAAGAGGAATGGGCCTAAGTTCGAGTCACATGGGAAGCAAATAAAAGAAATTTTATTTTGCTACAAGGAGCAGAGAGGTGGACGGCACATGGCTATAAATTAGGAGCTTTTATTATTTTATAAATAGTGAATAAATAAGGGATTTATTTATCATTATTTTCAAGAGATAATTGTTGGATTAAATTCTTTTAATTTGAATAAAGAGATAAAGAGGAAAATAAGGGAGAAGTGATGGCCAAGTAAGGGACTTTGAGTTTAATAATTTCGGCTAAGTAAGGATAGTTGTTGAATTATCTTTTATTTTAAGTGATAATTAAAGGATAAAGTTATCAGATAGAGGAGTGGTGGCCAAGTAAGGGACTCCTTAGATGATAATTTCGGCTATAAAAGGAAGGAAGGAGGGCTACTCATCAATTTGTGCTTCCTCCTTTCTCTGCCGAATTCTTAGTGCTCTCTTCTCTTCTTTTCTTTCTTTTATTTTTACCAAGCCGAAATGCCTTGTGTTTTAGCCGAATCCTCCATCTTTATTCTTCCTTCTCTTTTCTTTCTAATCCCTCCAAAAGCTGAAAGTTGTGAGATCATCATCTAGCCATAGCCGAATCTCTGAAGGTTGAAGTGAAGGTGCAATCGATTTCTTCAAGTAAGGGTAAGATCTCATTCGGTTTCATCCTTTTTTCTTAAGATTTGCCGAAATCTAGGACTAACCCCATTAATATCTTGTTGCCGAAACTTTGAAGAGATCTTTCGGGATTTACTAAGTGTAGACTACAAGGAAGGAGAAGTTCTTTTCTCGAAGGTACACCATAGGCCACGTGTTCCCTAGTTATTCGGTGAGTTTCGGGATTTAAAATCCACAAGGTAAGTTTAAGTATACTAATCCTACTAGGATTTGGATTTATGGCCGAATGGCTTTTTATTAAAGTAGTAGGTGACTAATCAAATGTAGGGATTAAGGATCCAAGCATTTGATCAAGCTTTTCGGGATCTCAAGGAAATTTTAAGCGAATCAGGTGTGTACCCCACACTAATTCTTAATATGTTTTATGGCTGTGTTTAATTAAAATATGTGATATTAAGAATATGAATGTAGCTAAGGTACCATAATATGGTACAAAGTACTCAGGTACGTTTCCTACTTCCACTAGGATTATGAAATATGTTATTTATAACATGTGAAAATTTATAAGAATGTGAATTTAAGTATGATATGCATGATATGAATAATATGGGTCATTCGGGATATATGAAAAAGGGGAAGTGAATGTGATGACTACGGTCTCACTATCTGAATGTGGTGACTTCGGTCACATTATCTGAATGTGGTAACTTCGGTTACATTATCTGAATGTGGTGTCTCATGACACAATTATCTGGTGGCTATGCCACAAAATTTTATATGGGCGATGAGCACGTCGATCGCAAATGATCGCTTCGATGGTGTGTAGCGGATGGAGGGTCGACTTAGTAGTCCCACGGTGTGTGACCTGGGCAGTACGGGGTGTGTAGCGGATGGACAACTAGGTTTGGGTTTGGGAATGCATCATAATCTGTATTCTATGTTTTGAATGTGTAATATGTGATATGCCTGATTCTATTATGATTTAGTGTCGTGTACACATTGAGTCTGTTTGACTCACCTGCTTGAGAACATTTTTCAAGTGATGAACCGTGATGGACCGGGACGGCAGAACTTGTGGTGGCCATGCTCAACATGAAGTTTATATTTTTGAGGACTCTTGAATTTATTTTAGTACTTTGAATTATTTTGGGAATTATTTGATGTAATAAGGCCATAAGGCCATAGTTGATTTACTTTACACTTATTTTTATTTATTATGATTATGAATTTTATCAATTAAAATTTAATTAAAATTTCTTTTAAACTAAACCCTAAATATTTTGTCACTTAAGATAAAAGGGATTTCAATATAAAATGAACCTGTTTTCAACACAAGCCCAACCCAAAACAATATTTTTCTTAAAATCACACAAGTTTTCCTAAGAACAAAAGAATTTTGAACCGGTTTACTTGAGGAACATACCAAACTGGTCAAAGCTCGTGGACCGGGTTTGGGGTTTCATTTGGTATCGAGCCCGATTTTAAACTCTCGGCCTATGGGCTAAGGCCCAAAACGTTTTCAAATCGAGCCCAAATGAGTTTTATGAAAGTATTTTTGAAGATGAGCGGGTTTTTACGGCATGGCACCTAAGTCTCCGACCATGATCCACTGTAAGTACCCCTAACCATTTGTGTGATTATGTGGTTTATGTTATGAATTATGAAGAGGAATGGAACGTAGAATAGCATGATAGGAACTGGAACCCTAGGACTAGTTTACTCAAACACAAACACATAAGACTTAATTCCATTAAACAAACCTATGACTAAGACGCGAGTTAGGTGTGGTAACCATTGTGCGCATGTCTAGGATTAGATCCGGAAGAGCACCGGTACTTAAGCAGCCCTAGTGACTCACCTCCTCTTCACTGGAATCCTCGCTCGGTGCGTAGCTTCTGGTTCACCCTAACCAGGAGGACTCTGGCCATAAGCTAAACACAATGACTAAAACCCGAAAGGGAACTAGCCGTGTTTTTATAAACCCTAGTTTTAAAACTCTTAAAATTACCTTTTTAATTTGTGAGAACTATTTTTACAAAATTCTTTCGAAAAAATTTTGATTTATAAAATTACAAAAATACCCCTAGTGGTAAATTACAAAAATACCTTTGGTTTATGAAATTCCCAAAATACCCATAGTTCTTATCAAAATTTTCATTACTTTATAAAATGTTCAAAAACCCTAATTTGCAAATTATCAAAAATACCTTGATTTGGAGAAAATTACGAAATTGCCCTTAACTCACAAAATTACCAAAATGACTTTGATTTTCAAAATTTTTGCAACATCACCGTTTTGGAAAGTAAAATTCTCAAAAAGAACCCTCAAAGTTTTGCAAATTTTGAAATATCCCTGATTTATTAAACTTTACAAATTTACCCTGGTTAATTACCAAAATACCCCCGAGTTCCAAAATTATCGAAATACCCCCGAATTTTAAAATTTTTCAAAATACCCCTGGGTAGTGGAGAAACAATAACAATGAAAACTACAACGTTTCTCTGAATGAACGAAAGTTCATAATTGTTTGATGGATGTACGAATGAATGGAAAGACTGTGTGCATACGAAAGAACCACTCCTAAATTCTTTCTCATAAAACTTCTTCGTGGGTAATCAAGTGAAACAAGGACTAATTCATAAAACGTCTTAATCAGATAAGTCGCGACGTTAGAAATGAGTTCTAGGGACGTGAACTTAAAAAAATTGTGCCTAGAAAGTATGATGGTTCTATTAAGATCGAGTGCGCAGACATAAGCGTAGTGCGGTGAGTTAAGATGTACGATTATTCGTTAATAAGTAATTTCGAGGACGAAATTATTTTTAAGGAGGGTAGAAGCAGTAACATCCTCGAAAAGGGCCTATGCATTTTCGGTTTAATTGTACGAAGTGACATGTTTTAAGTATTATGAATAAATTTTGAATATTTTTGGAAACCGGAAATGAGTGAAAATAAGTTAGAAATGAACATTTTGGAAACCTAGAAATGTATGGAAATGTTAAGTTTAAAGAGGAAAGTGAACATTTTTAGAACCTTGGAAATGTAAGGAAATGTCTTGTAAGGAAATGTCATGGAAATGTAAGGAAATGTCTTGGAAATGTAAGGAAATGTCTTGTAAGGAAATGTCATGGAAATGTAAGGAAATGTCAAGTTTACTGAGCCGATCGAAAATTTTTGGAAACTTAGAAATGACCTAGAAATGACGAGTTTTAAGGTTTAAAAGGGAAATTAAGGCAAGGTGGCCTTAAAAGAAAAAGTTTGTGAAATTTGACACACAAACAGGCTTGGAAAAGTGGTCCAAGATGCCACTTAGGGCCTATGGAAATGGCGCCATATGCAAGAGGAATGGGCCTAAGTTCGAGTCACATGGGAAGCAAATAAAAGAAATTTTATTTTGCTACAAGGAGCAGAGAGGTGGACGGCACATGGCTATAAATTAGGAGCTTTTATTATTTTATAAATAGTGGATAAATAAGGGATTTATTTATCATTATTTTCAAGAGATAATTGTTGGATTAAATTCTTTTAATTTGAATAAAGAGATAAAGAGGAAAATAAGGGAGAAGTGATGGCCAAGTAAGGGACTTTGAGTTTAATAATTTCGGCTAAGTAAGGATAGTTGCTGAATTATCTTTTATTTTAAGTGATAATTAAAGGATAAAGTTATCAGATAGAGGAGTGGTGGCCAAGTTAGGGACTCCTTAGATGATAATTTCGGCTATAAAAGGATGGAAGGAGGGCTACTCATCAATTTGTGCTTCCTCCTTTCTCTGCCGAATTCTTAGTGCTCTCTTCTCTTCTCTTCTTTTCTTTCTTTTATTTTTGCCAAGCCGAAATACCTTGTGTTCTAGCCGAATCCTCCATCTTTATTCTTCCTTCTCTTTTCTTTCTAATCCCTCCAAAAGCCGAAAGTTGTGAGATCATCATCTAGCCATAGCCGAATCTCTGAAGGTTGAAGTGAAGGTGCAATCGATTTCTTCAAGTAAGGGTAAGATCTCATTCGGTTTCATCCTTTTTCTTAAGATTTGTCTAAATCTAGGACTAACCCGATTAATATCTTGTTGCCGAAACTTTGAAGAGATCTTTCGGGATTTACTAAGTGTCGACTACAAGGAAGGAGAAGTTCTTTTCCGAAGGTACACCATAGGCCACGTGTTCCCTAGTTATTCGGTGAGTTTGGGATTTAAAATCCACAAGGTAAGTTTAAGTATACTAATCCTACTAGGATTTGGATTTATGGCCGAATGGCTTTTTATTAAAGTAGTAGGTGATTAATCAAATGTAGGGATTAAGGATCCAAGCATTAGATCAAGCTTTTCGGGATCTCAAGGAAATTTTAAGCTTAATCAGTGTGTGTACCCCACACTAATTCTTAATATGTTTTATGGCTGTATTTAATTAAAATATGTGATATTAAGAATATGAATGTAGCTAAGGTACCATAATATGGTACAAAGTACTCAGGTACGTTTCCTACTTCCACTAGGATTATGAAATATGTTATTTATAACATGTGAAAATTTATAAGAATGTGAATTTAAGTATGATATGCATGATATGAATAATATGGGTCATTCGGGATATATGAAAAGGGGAAGTGAATGTGATGACTACGGTCTCACTATCTCGAATGTGGTGACTTCGGTCACATTATCTCGAATGTGGTAACTTCGGTTACATTATCTCGAATGTGGTGTCTCATGACACAATTATCTGCAGTGGCTATGCCACAAAATTTTATATGGGCGATGAGCACGCCGATCGCAATGATCGCCTTCGATGGTGTGTAGCGGATGGAGGGTCGACTTAGTAGTCCCCACTTGTGTGTGACCGGTGTAGTGCGGGGTGTGTAGCGGATGGACAACTAGGTTTGGGTTTGGGAATGCATCATAATCAGTATTCTATGTTTTGAATGTGTAATATGTGATATGCCCGATTCTATTATGATTTAGTGTCGTGTACACATTGAGTGCATTTGACTCACTCCGTTGGGGAACATTTTTCAGGTGATGAACCGTGATGGACCGGGACGGCAGAACTTGTGGTGGCCATGCTCAACATGAAGTTTATATTTTTGAGGACTCTTGAATTTATTTTAGTACTTTGAATTATTTTGGGAATTATTTGATGTAATAAGGCCATAAGGCCATAGTTGATTTACTTTACACTTATTTTTATTTATTATGATTATGAATTTTATCTATTAAAATTTAATTAAAATTTCTTTTAAACTAAACCCTAAATATTTTGTCACTTAAGATAAAAGGGATTTCAATATAAAACGAACCTGTTTTCAACACAAGCCCAACCCAAAACAATATTTTTCTTAAAATCACACAAGTTTTCCTAAGAACAAAAGAATTTTGAACCGGTTTACTTGAGGAACATACCAAATCTGGTCAAAGCTCGTGGGCCGGGTTTGGGGTGTTTCAACATGGCATTGCCATTTTTCAGATTTGTGGCAGAGCCACCAGATTTATGTAGCAGAGCTACCAGAACTTCTCTTCATCATTATCCCATCCCAAGCAAATCATGTATATAATGCATAACAAAATCACAATATATCAACAGTAATTTATTCAGATATTTATTACAAAATTATGGCCCATGATCTCAATTAATCAAAAAGGCCCATTAAGCAAAATATCAGATTTGGCCCATTTAGCAAAATATCAGATTGGCCCACTTAGCAAAATATCAGATTGGCCCATTTAGCAAAATAACAATTCAGCCCATTAAGGCAATATAACAATTCAGCCCATTAAGGCAATTTCGTATTTCGGCCTTTTAGGGGCATTTCCATAATTCGGCCCGTAAGGGCAATTTCGTAATTCGGTAATTTCGCAATCCATACTTAACTACTAATTTGGCCATAACAATTTAAAACTGTCCATCTGCGTCATATTGACTAAATTGACTATAACTTGAGTTATAAATCTCGAAATCTAAATCCGTAAATTTTTCTAGAAACTAGACTCATATATCTTCTTACTAAAGTTTTTTCAGAATTTTTGGATTAACAATTTAGTACAGTTTATTCCTTAAAATTTCCCTTGTTTCACTGTCCAACAATTCTGACCTCTCTTACCTAAATTTTAAATATCTCACTGTACAGTTTTCATATTTTGCTCCCACTTGTTTCTATTGAAAATAGACTCACTAAGGAATCTGTACATATAAACTATAACTCATAATTCACTTTGTAAAATTTTATACGATTTTTCCAAGACAGATCAAGGAACCACGAAGTCATTCAGAACTAGTCTCACTAATATTAAGATATCTCAGAATATAGAATTCTTTTTCCTTCTCCGTTTCTTCCTTATCAAAATAGACACAGTAAGCTTTAATCTGATATCTTATTTACTTTGTAATTCCTTTTCTCCTATTTTTCGTGGTTTTTCAAATACACATCACTGTTTCTGACCGAAACTGTTTTATTACAACATACGATTACCACTACGATCATGCGCACGCCCGAGTGATCACGGATGCCGGTTTTCGGTTTTCTTCGGTATTTTGACCAAATCATAAAACATATCATACAAACTTTCAGAGAGATGTGAGATTACACACCATATCAAACATGTATTCGGAAGGTACGAGATTACACACCTGATTTTGATTTCCTAACGAACCACTCGTCGATGACCTAGAACAATACCAACCAAAAGTTAGCCTCGGATTTCCAAAAGATTTCGTATCACTTACACTTGAATCACTTACCACTATGTCCGAAGATAGAACATATCGAGTGATTTCGTCCCTAAAACATAATCGATTAGTCGAAACTTCGATCCGATTAACACAATAACCGAGTAGTGATATCGAATGGACTATGAAAAGACTCCTTACTTTAATCGATGATAATCCCAATTCCCACCAATTGACTTATGACTTGAGATGATTAGGCAATGATGTGGTTTTCGGCCAATCCACTAGAATACTACAAATAAAAGATTACCAAGATGAGAGGGAGTAAGGGAGAACACCATTTCGGTTTTAGAATCAAGATGAAACAACCAAATAATGAGGGACTCTCATTCGGCTAAAGAGAGAAAGAATGAAAAGATTTGAATAAAAACACTTACCCGTTTTAATCAAGAAAGAAAAACCCAACTTGGAAGATGGAGAAGATGATCAATTAGGCTAGGCGGTTTCGGCAAAACAAAGAAAGAAAAGTACTCACTAATGGCTTTAGAGTTTCGGCAATCAAGAAGAAAGAAGAAGAATTTGTTTAATATCAACTTGAAGTTTCGGCTATCAAGGAAGATGGACAAAAGATGAATATGTGACCAATCCAAAGAGAAGAAAAATGCACTATTGTGCTAGAAGATTTCGGCAAAGAGAGTAGCAATTTGGGAGAAAATGACACAAAGTTGCAAATGGGATTTTTGGCCAAATTAATACCAAAACCTTACCAAAAGCCAAAGTAAAATTTCAGCTACCTATCTACCCCCTAAACCGTCCACATGCATAGCCATAAGGGTCAAAATTTTGCCAACCATACTTTCCATAACATTCTCCATGAAATAAGCCACTTGTTCCCCTTATTTGCCTTTTCCTTTTGATTCCTTTCCCCAACCTCAACATTTCATTAATTCCTTTAGCCACCATACCAAAAATAAAGAAGTCAACCTTGCCATATATATACCTTGGCCGACACTAAGGAAGGAATGCAAAAATAAAAGTCAAAATTGCACACAAAGGGATTCGAACCTCTTCCCTCAAGGTACTACATGTGGCGCCATAACCCTTTTACCAATTGCTCATTTATGCTAGCAATTTACTCTTTTATTTCCATAAGCCTTGATGCCACTTACTATCTCTCCTTAAAGTGCCTAAATATAAAAATTTACTTATAGCCTAACTTGAACCCGGAACTTCATAGAACCCTGTAACTTTCTAAAATCACCTTTCTAATAAGTCCAACTTGAAATAATGTCGTTCTCTTATTCTCAAAAATTTTAAAACGCTTCTACGCTCAAGGCCCAATGGGTCCAATCCTACTAGGCCCAATTTCGGGTCGTTACAATTCTACCCTCCTGAAAGAAATTTCGTCCACGAAATTGCCAACCAACTACTAAACGCACCGCTCAAATCACACCACTATGCTTTCGCTGCGCACTCTGATCTTAATAACACTAATGTACTTTTAACATAATCTTGAATCCTCTTTCACACAACCAAACGTCTAACCACAGAAGCAAACAGTTATCTACCATTTATACTTAGAATTTTCTACATTCAATCATCACGTCCAACCAAAACATACCTGACTTGATGGTGATGAAACAATCCCGAGCCTTATGCTCCTTAGACCCGCATCTCAAGCATGCTCCTAACCTCTTCCGGCATTCTCCCGGATGACGCCTTCCGCAATAATCACAAGCCGGAAAGTTTGATCGTGCCTTGACATGCTTCACGGAACGAGACTGTGACCCAAAAGAACCGCAATCTCTTTTCTTCTTACAATCCACAAACCCAACTCGAAGTGCTTCGCTGATCTCCTTAACCTCCTTCAATACCTTCTTAACTATCTGAGTCAGCTCATTAACCCCAGCTCGATCATGAGATCCTGTCTCAGCCACTGGCGATGCCAACTCCTCCCTTTTGGGCACACGCCCCGATGCTAAAGATCTAGTCCTAGCACCTCGGCCTCTAGCACGTCCACGTCTACCGCGTCCACATCTTCTAGCGTTCATGTTCACTAAGTCGATTTAATCTTGATTACGAGTTTTATGAATCAGTATACTATTCGATGTTTATTAAACGATGTTTTATGGAGTATGAGTAGAAAAGTTGTTTTCGAGTGTCAAATCCGCATCCTAGAGTCTCAATCTCTATAGTTTCAACTCCTAAAGCTAACAGTTCTAGAGTATTCTATTTCGTAGAATTTTCATACCACAGTAATAACACAATAATCATAAAATGAAAACAAATACTTACTTGACTTGGTGCGGGATACTGTGGTGTCATACTTCCTTTAGAACATATATTTATAAATCAAAATTCTAGCGACTTTGGAAAACGCTTTTGAACCCAAACCACGGTCGAGTTTTGCAACCTGGCTCTGATACCATAAAATGTAACACCCCAAACCCGGCCCATGCGTTATGTGCGAATTTGGTATGTCACACGAGCAAAACATGTTAAACCTTTTTTGTTCGTACTAAAATATTGCTTTGTTAAAAATCAAGAAAACAAGTTTGATTTGATAAAATACTACTAACCTCAAAGATTTGATTGATAAATCGATAAATTTAAACTAATGATCTTACAAAACCGTGACTTTTGAAAACGACGTTGAAAATTCGAAAGAGAATCCAAGTCTTTTGAAAATATCGTTAATAGTTCGAGAGAAAATATCCGTGTTAAAAATATTTGTAAAAGTTTATTTTGAAATCCATTTGTTAATCGATTTTGGAAACCATTGTTTAAGTTTTTAGAAAATTCCCCTTTTTAAACAATTTAAGAAAAATAATAAAAGCATCCCAACCAAAAAAGCAAAAATAAAAATAGTCCAGAGGCCTTATTACAACATTTAACCCAAAATAGTAAAGTAATAAAATAAATGAGAAAGAAGTCTAAAGTCCAAATAAACCATTTCCGAAGTATGGCCTCCTCGAGTCATCCATAGCCCAAGTCCATATCATCAAGCATTACCTACAAGGGTTAAGAGAAAGGGGGTGAGTTACAAGAACTCAAAGTGTGAAATCCCCTATCGTTATTCATTGGGTCGAACCCAATTAGCAATATTTTGGGCCTAAGCCCATTTACAACAACAATAATGTATCAAATATAATATGCATATGATATGCAATTCCCAAACCAAACCTAGTTTTCCATCCGCTACACACCACCCGTACCAACCAACAACACACCTGTGGGTGATCTTTAGTCAACCCACCCCGCCAACACACCAAACGTAGGCATTAAGCCATTTATATCGATTTGTGGACAAGCCACCAGATTAACAGAATTTACATGGCATTGCCATTTTTCAAATTTGTGGCGAGCCACGATTTATGTAGCAGAGCTACGAACTTCTCTTCATCATTATCCCATCCCATGCAAATCATGTATATAATGCATAACAAAATCACAATATATCAACGATAATTTATTCGAATATTTATTACAAAATTATGGCCCATGATCTCAATTAATCAAAAAGGCCCATTAAGCAAAATATCAGATTTGGCCCATTTAGCAAAATATCAGATTGGTCCACTTAGCAAAATATCAGATTGACCCATTTAGCAAAATATCAGATTGGCCCATTTAGCAAAATAACAATTCAGCCCATTAAGGCAATATAACAATTCAGCCCATTAAGGCAATTTCGTATTTCGGCCCTTTAGGGGCATTTCCATAATTCGCCCGTAAGGGCAATTTAAATAATTCGGTAATTTCGCAATCCGGACTTAACTACTAATTTGGCCATAACAATTTAAAACTGTCCATCTGCGTCATATTGACTAAATTGACTATAACTTGAGTTATAAATCTCGAAATATAAATCCGTTAATTTTTCTTGAAACTAGACTCATATATCTTATTACTAAATTTTTTTCAGAATTTTTGGCTTAACAATTTAGTACATTTTATTCCTTAAAGTTTCCCTTGTTTCACTGTCCAACGATTCTGACCTCTCTTACCTAAATTTTAAATATCTCACTGTACAGTTTTTATATATTGCTCCCACTTCTTTCTATTGAAAATAGACTCACTAAGGAATCTGTACATATAAACTATAACTCATAATTCACTTTTTACAATTTTATACAATTTTTCCAAGACAGGTCAGGGAACCACGAAGTCATTCAGAACCAGTCTCACTAAAATTAAGATATCTCAGAATATAGAATTCCTTTTCCTTCTCTGTTTCCTCCTTATCAAGATAGACACAGTAAGATTTAATCTGATATCTTATGTACTTTGTAATTCCTTTTCTCCTATTTTTCGTGATTTTTCAAATACACGTCACTGTTTCTGACCGAAACTGTTTTATTACAACGTACGATTACCACTACGATCATGCGCACGCCCGAGTGATCATGGATGCCGGTTGTCGAAACCTTTTTTTTAAACGAGTTTTGAAATACGGGAATCGACTTTAAAAATATGGAAATGGAATCGCCACCGATCTTTTATTCAAGGTGTGATCGGATCACCTTGAGATGGATTATTTTAATAAAACATTTTTATTAAAACAGTAATTTTGGTCTACAAAAACTCGAGAAAACAGGTTCGGGAGTCGGTTACGTACGAGGAAGGGTTAGCACCCTCGCAACGCCCAAAATTGGTACCAAATTGATTAATTGATGTCCTAACACCGAAAATTTGAAAAGATTCCAGACTACGATCCATTTATTTAAGATATATTTGTATTTGGACAAAACCGTATTGGATGCCGAAGCTCCCTATTTTGGAGAAATGAAACGCCATACTCAGTAAGTTAGGGCATAACATCTTATATTCTCGAAGTTGGATTTATCCTTCGACATTCAATACTTGTACATTTAAAAATAAGAAGGATATTTCATTATTTGGGTCAAATGAAAAATCGCAACCCAGTAAGTTAGGGCACTATTTCTCAAAATTCCCAAATACGGAATATTGCCTTTAAAAATCTTATCTCGAGATAATAAAATATTACACCCGGTAAGTTAGGGCGCAATGTCTCAAATTCCCGAGAATAAGTTTTATATTTGAAATATTGTACATTTGGATTTAAGCGAGAAAGGATACTCGGTTGCTAGGTTTTAACGAGGAAAATCGGAACTCAGTAAGTTAGAGCACGATTTTCTCGAAACCTCTAAACACGAGCATTGCCTTATTTCAAAAAAACTTTGAATAATAAGAAAATTGATCTTTAAAACTAAAGTGACATTAAAACACAACATTTTCATAAGGTGCGATGAAATACTAATACACAAAGTAGAGTAATTATTTACAAATGAAATGCTATACTATTAAATCGCAAAGTACAAATAAGTATAAAACAAGAATTACCATACATATAATAGCGATAAACACATAACATCTTATCTTAATATCGACATTACCGCAATACGAAAAAAGTAATAAGAAAATCTGAAATAAAACATAAAACAATTCTAAGCGAATAATATATAAAAGATTTGAAATGGATGTTGTAAAAGTAACTATTATAAATAAAACATAAATGATATATATATACATACCCAAAATAATTTCAAAATAAATAACATGAAGAGCAATAATAAAAATTTAAAAAATATTATACAAACATTCCTAATAATAAGATAATATGTAAAATGATTTTGAAATAGTTAATAAATAAAAAAACAACTCAAACTATCAATTAATCTTAATTTACTAATATAAAAAGGGTTTCCCATGAATAATATATATACAAAACAATTTTAAAATAAATAATACATAAAGAGGAATTTAAAATAATTTGTAGAAACAATTTAAACCAACTAATATATATGATTGTTCAAAGTAAATTTTAATGTAAATAATGTATATAAAAGAAATTAAAATGAAAGTACTATAATAATAAGACAAATAAATGACCAACAAGCATATTAAAACAGATTTAGGGTAAATTTAATAGTGAAAACAAAATTTGGGGTCTACATGCTAATTATTAAAACAATAAAGGGACCTAAATATGATACGCGCGCAAAGGACAAATAATGGGAAATTATCCCGAGTTACTAAACACACAGCGTTTAAAAGTGGACGAAATTGAAATAACGTACAAAATTTGAGTGCAAAATTAAGAAAGTAAAAAATACATATATGACTTAATTAAATTTCCACGAAACAGGGAAGGATCGAAAGTGCAAATATTCCTTCAGGGACTGAAACGCGCGGATCTAAGCTGAAATCGGGTCGGGTCATTGGGGATAGGCCAATACGGTGCCGTTTTGGTGTCAATGAATCGGACTCCAAACGGTACCGTTTCAGACCATTTATAAAACCAAAAAAAACCCTAAACAATCAATGTACAACCATTTCTAAAAAGAAAAGGGAAATGAAAACCCTAGCCCCTCTATTTCTTGTTCTCAACCGCATCTAGAATCCCTCCGTTCAAGCGCAAAAATCGGCGAATATCGGTACACGGAGATCCGATTGGCTTATATAAACGCCGATCTTAAAGCCTCTGTAACACCCCAAACCCGGCCCAAACATTACGACCGACTTTGGTATGCCATAGAGAAAAACTTTTTGAAAATCCCTTTTTAAGTCGTTTTAATTTTAGAAAAAAGATATTGTTTTGATTTAAAACAGTTGAGGTGCTATGAAGAAAGCATTACTTAATGTCATTTAAAAATATATTAAGTTAGGTTGTTACAGTTTCAAATGTACCCGATGGTACTTTAAAACATTTTGCGTTTAATTTGAGAAAACATGTGCATCCGTTTTAACATCATCAAATAGTTTAAACAAAACATTCAAAACATGCAGCAATAATAAAATAATCCTAGGAGGCCTTATTACAATTAAGCAACATAAACCCAAAAGAAAGATAAATAAAATCCAAAATTCATTTATTAAAAATCTCCACTGCATGGGCACCTCGAGTCCATCCGGCTCCATTTCCGCGATCTACTCATCTGCAAAATGTTAAGGGAAAGGGGTGAGTCACCAAGACTCAGTGTGTAATCCCCCACCCGGTAAAGTAACTCATACACAAGTCATTAATAAACATGCACATGCAACCCAACTAGCCATCCATACTCCTTTTCTACCCCGTGTGGTCAAAACCACTAGTGGTCAAAACCACTGATGACTTAGAGTCACAAATCAGATGATGGGGCCAACCCATCGTGTGGTCAAAACCACTGATGACCATAGGTCACAATAATCAAGTGTGGTCAAAACCACTGGTGGTACCAAACCACTGGGACTTAGTCGCAAATTAATCAATCGTTGTGGTCAAAACCACTGATGACCATAGGTCACAAATAATCTGATGGGGCCAACCCATCTTGTGGTCAAAACCACTGACGACAGTCCATAATTCATTCCCCTCCTCTCATCAATCCCACCATCACATGCTTATATATCAATTATCATGTTTCATGTCATAGCATTTAACATCATGTAATGGCATACAAATCATATATCAAAAATTACAAATTAGGGGACTTACCTGAATTCCATGCTTAGCCATAAGCAAATCACAACCAAAAGATCTAAGGCAAATAATAATAGCACGTAAATTAATAAAGTGTGTATAGAGATCTTACACACCTATTTTCTAGCAATTCTCGAATATACTAGCGAAATCCCGAGACGTTGTTTCCTCCAATTCACCGAATTCCCGTATTTATCACTTGTCCTATCGAGATTCCTACCAAAACACTTGATAATAATTAGCTTGCACATCTATTCATAACCAAAGCCTATAGCCGAATGTTACTTACCACCTTTCCTTAGGAAAATAAATCCCAAAAGCTTCCTTTAATGGCTATGGCTTCCCTCTTACTAATGCTTGAAAAAGAATCCCAAAAAGGATCTTGTGCTCCCTTGATATTCGACCAAAGTAACTCTAATGGAGAAGGAAATATTTCGGCTATATAGTAATGAAAGGAGAAAATCTGTGAATAAAAGTGAGGGAATATAAGTAGAAAAGAGAATAACAATGAGTGAATGGGGATTCGGTTTAATCAACAATGGAAGAAAGAAAAGAAAAGAGGATTTGAGGAAGAAAGAGGTTCGGCCAAATGAAAGAAAAGGGATTTGTGTTTGAGCACAAATCAAAGGAAGAAAAGAGAGAGATGGGAGAAATGAGATTCGGCCAACACCTTGTTTGCCCAAAAGAAAATGCACATAAATAAAAAGGTAGTTTTGATGTCAAAAGGAAAAATGTGAGAAAGAGAAATGGTATTTGATTCAACAAAATGAGGCTAAAATCCCAAAACAATTTTGCACAAAAATGCCTAAGTGCATTCGGCCAAAGAGGAATTTGCTTGGAGAGGAAAAAGAAAATATGCCAAATGGTGCCCAAATGCCAAAGTTGGCCAAATATCCTCCCTTAAACCACCAAACACATTCGGCCATCCACCTAGACACCCTTGCCGTCCACATTCAACCACTAAAGCCTAGGAAAACTTTCCAAGACATCATCCACTATTCCATGCCTTTGTCCCCTCATCATGCCATAAGTTCAAGATTCTTATCCCCTAAATTAAGCTTTCCTTAAACAAAAATTCAACTTACCAAAAGTTATTAGTCCACCTATCATAAATAAGTTTGACCGCCATCAATGCTAATACACAAAAATAAACCTTCAAAATGCTAAACATACCACTCGAACCTCTAACCTCAAGCTACCTTTCAAGCTCCTTAACCAACTTGCCACTTACTCCTCTTATGCTTTAAATGAACACTTAATTAACTTAAGTGTCAAGCTCACTTAATCCTACTTCATTAAATAAACCATACTAAAATTATTCTAACTTCCTAAATAAAAACAAGCCTTCACAAGACTATGCTATCACACAAAATTCATACCCAAGCCAACACAAAAATAAATAATATTCTAATTTTCCTAAAGCCCAATTCCCAATCGCCCAATCCTACTAGGCCCAATTTTGGGATGTTACAATTCTACCCTCCTTAAAGAAATTTCGTCCTCGAAATTTCCAACTAACTAACCGTCAGACATCCTATCTCGCCACACTAAGCTCTTGATGCGCACTCTGATCTTAATAAAACCACAATGTACTTTTAACAAAATCTTGAATCCTTTTTCCCATAACTGACATCTAATCCACCATCGCAAACCATTATCTACCACTTATACCAAAAATTTTCCTACGCTCAATCATCACTTCCAATCAAAACATACCGACTTAAGGGTGAGAAAATAATCCCGAGCCTTATGCTCACTAGACCCGCATCTCAAGCATGCTCCAACCCTCTTCCAATATTCTCCGGATGACACCTTCCACAAGAATCGCAAGCCAATAAGTTCGATCATACCGATTTGAGAATGAAATTGTGACCCTAGAGAACCGTGATTTCTATACTTCTTACGGTCTACAGACCAAACTCAAAATGCTTCACCGATTCCTATAACTATCTCGAGTCACTCATCAAACCGAACTTGATCATGATATTCGTCACAAAGACTAGCGATGCTAACGCCTCCATTTCAAAAATATGCCTCTGCACCGACGATCTAACCCTAGCACAATCGGCCTTTACCATGTTCATGGCGACCACGATCTCGAGAGCTCATTCTAACTATCGCGCTTTAATCAGATTAGGAAATTTTTATGAATTAGTACATGTTTCACTTGGTTATCCGCATGAAGAAATTTTATGAAAAGAATTTAATAGAGATTCTTTCGATCAATCAAAGTTTTAAGTCTTCTATCCTAGTTTTACAGAAAAGTACATCCATTCCTAATACCTTTCATACTTATTCACTCTTGGGCATTTCTGTCTGCTTTCTAACCCAAGGGTATTTTCGTCATTTTCCTATAGGGTATTTTTGTAATAAATCAAGAAAATTTTAAAACTTTAATGAATCAAAACATTTTGTAACTTCTAAAACTGAGGAGTATTCCTTGTAAATTTCGCAATTTAAAGGTACAGCAAAATTTTGAAAACCAGGGGTATTTTGGTAATTTTGTCAATCAGGGATAATTTTGTAAATTTTCCAAAGTCAGGGTATTATTAGAAATACAAAATTTCACGTACATAAACAAAATAAAAAAAAATTTAATCAAATCGGGGTAATATGGTAATTTTAGAAACCAAGGGTATTTTCGTAATTTTGCCACTAAGGGCATTTTGGTAATTTTGATAAACCGGGAATATTTGATAATTTCCGAAGATAAATTTGTCCTACTATCTAAAAGAGATAATTTAGTGATTTTAAAACCGAAGTTTTCCTTAAAACATGGCTAGTCCCTTTCGGGTTTTATTTAGGGTTTTGCCTATGACCGAGTCCTCTTGGTTAGGGTGAACCAAGCTACGCACTGCAGGGAATCTCGCGAAGAGGAGGTGAGTCACGAGGACTGCTTAAGTACCAAGCTCTTCCAGATCCAATCCTAGACATGCGCACCAAGGTTACCACACCCTAACTCGGCGACTTGGTCGTAGGTTGGTTTAATTAGGCTTTTAAAGTCTTATGTCTTTGTTTGGGGTATCTAGTCCTAATGTTCAACACCTATCACACTAACTGCGTTCCATACCTACCCTTCTACCAATAATAATTCACAAATGAGAAGTACTTACCTGAGCGGATCGGTGCCGGAGACTCGGTGCCATGCTGTTCAAACCCAAAATATTTCAAAAAAAACCTACCAAAACATTTTTGGGCCTTGGGCCCCCACAGCCGAGCTTTGAATTGGGCTCTGATACCAATTTGTAACACCCCAAACCCGACCCAAACATTACGACCGACTTTGGTATGCCACAGAGAAAAACTTTTTGAAAATCCCTTTTTAAGTCGTTTTTTAAATTTTAGAAAAAGATATTGTTTTGATTTAAAAAGCAGTTGAGGTGTTATGAAGAAAGCATTACTTAATGTCATTTAAAAATATATTAAGTTAGGTTGTTACAGATTTCAAATGTACCCGATGGTACTTTAAAACATTTTATGTTTAATTTGAGAAAACATGTGCATCCGTTTTAACATCATCAAATAGTTTAAACAAAACATTCAAAACATGCAAAGAATAATAAAATAATCCTAGGAGGCCTTATTACAATTAAGCAACATAAACCCAAAAGAAAGATAAATAAAATCCAAAATTCATTTATTAAAAATCTCCATTTGCATGGGCACCTCGAGTCCATCCGGCTCATTTCCGCGATCTACTCATCCGCAAAATGTTAAGGGAAAGGGTGAGTCACCAAGACTCAAAGTGTGTAATCCCCACCCGGTAAATTAACTCATACACAAGTCATTAATAAACATGCACATGCAACCCAACTAGCCATCCATACTCCTTTTCTACCCCGTGTGGTCAAAACCACTAGTGGTCAAAACCACCGATGACTTAGAGTCACAAATCGGATGATGGGGCCAACCCATCGTGTGGTCAAAACCACCGATGACCATAGGTCACAATAATCAAGTGTGGTCAAAACCATCGGTGGTACCAAACCACCGGGACTTAGTCGCAAATTAATCAATCGTTGTGGTCAAAACCACCGATGACCATAGGTCACAAATAATCTGATGGGGCCAACCCATCTTGTGGTCAAAACCACCGACGATAGTCCATAATTCATTCCCTCCTCTCATCAATCCCACCATCACATGCTTATATATCAATTATCATGTTTCATGTCATAGCATTTAACATCATGTAATGGCATAAAAATCATATATCAAAAATTACAAATTAGGGGACTTACTGAATTCCATGCTTAGCCATAAGCAAATCACAACCAAAAGATCTAAGGCAAATAATAATAGCACGTAAATTAATAAAGTGTGTATAGAGATCTTACACACCTATTTTCTAGCAATTCTCGAATATACTAGCGAAATCCCGAGACGTTGTTTCCTCCAATTCACCGAATTCCGTATTTGTCACTTGTCCTATCGAGATTCCTACCAAAACACTTGATAATAATTAGCTTGCACATCTATTCATAACCAAAGCCTATAGCCGAATGTTACTTACCACCTTTCCTTAGGAGAATAAATCCCAAAAGCTTCCCTTAATGGCTATGGCTTCCTCTTACTAATGCTTGAAAAAGAATCCCAAAAAGGATCTTGTGCTCCTTGATATTCGACCAAAGTAACTCTAATGGAGAAGGAAAGATTTCGGCTATATAGTAATGAAAGGAGAAAATATGTGAATAAAAGTGAGGGAATATAAGTAGAAAAGAGAATAACAATGAGTGAATGGGGATTCGGTTTAATCAACAATGGAAGAAAGAAAAGAAAAGAGGATTTGAGGAAGAAAGAGGTTCGGCCAAATGAAAGAAAAGGGATTTGTGTTTGAGCACAAATCAAAGGAAGAAAAGAGAGAGATGGGAGAAATGAGATTCGGCCAACACCTTGTTTGCCCAAAAGAAAATGCACATAAATAAAAAGGTAGTTTTGATGTCAAAAGGAAAAATGTGAGAAAGAGAAATGGTATTTGATTCAACAAAATGAGGCTGAAATCCCAAAACAATTTTGCACAAAAATGCCTAAGTGCATTCGGCCAAAGAGGAATTTGCTTGGGGAGGAAAAAGAAAATATGCCAAATGGTGCCCAAATGCCAAAGTTGGCCAAATATCCTCCCTTAAACCACCAAACACATTCGGCCATCCACCTAGACACCCTTGCCGTCCACATTCAACCACTAAAGCCTAGGAAAACTTTCCAAGACATCATCCACTATTCCATGCCTTTGTCCCCTCATCATGCCATAAGTTCAAGATTCTTATCCCCTAAATTAAGCTTTCCTTAAACAAAAATTCAACTTACCAAAAGTTATTAGTCCACCTATCATAAATAAGTTTGACCGGCCATCAATGCTAATACACAAAAATAAACCTTCAAAATGCTAAACATACCACTCGAACCTCTAACCTCAAGCTACCTTTCAAGCTCCTTAACCAACTTGCCACTTACTCCTCTTATGCTTTAAATGAACACTTAATTAACTTAAGTGTCAAGCTCACTTAATCCTACTTCATTAAATAAACCATACTAAAATTATTCTAACTTCCTAAATAAAAACAAGCCTTCACAAGACTATGCTATCACACAAAATTCATACCCAAGCCAACACAAAAATAAATAATATTCTAATTTTCCTAAAGCCCAATTCCCAATCGGCCCAATCCTACTAGGCCCAATTTTGGGATGTTACAGCCTCGCTATTCGACCATCATCTTCGTCCAACTCCGATTGCGACGGAGAAAACGAGGACGACATATTCACCTGGTAAACCCTTTCTTTTTTTCTTTTTTATTAATATATAAAAAAACAAAGAAAATAAAATAAAAAAAATGGAGACACTCAATAAGAACACAGACGAAAAAAGGTTAATCACCTTTGATTTTTGTATTTCTTTGTATTTCTAAAAACAGTGCTCGGAAAAAAAACCTCCTCCTTTACAATAGTGTGTTTCAACCTTTTAAAGCCGAAAATCGGGCATAAAACTAAAACAAAAAAAAATTGCAATCGTTTTTTGTTCTTTATTTGCTGTTGTTGTCATCTAATTTGCAGGTACGGAGGCGACGTGGCTGTACGGAGGTGCTGGCGGTACGGAGGCTGCATGGGGGGCGCGCGGGGGTGAGCGTGGTGCTAAAACGATGCAAGGCGCGCGGCGAGGATCTGAGAGCCCAACCGTCTGCTAGGGTCGTGCGCGCATGAAGCTTCCAGAAGGTCTCTAGGGTTTTTTGAAACCCTGAAATGCTTGGGCCATTCGGGCCGGTTTCAGATTTGGGTTAGGTCTGCTATTGGGTTTAGTATTTGGGCTAGTAATTTTTGGGTTGAAATTTGGGCTGGTTCCAGAATTGGGATGTAATTGACATGGACTTTTATTTTTATTGGATTTTATTTGTTGTTTTTGGTTTTTTGGTTATAAAATGGGCCCGGGCAAATTTTGGGCCCTACTGCTGCCCCTCTTTCCTCATTGTCGTGTAACGGGAATAAAGCAAAGACTTTAAAAGGGCCAAATTTGCCCGGTCTTGTCGAATCTTGACTTCATTCGGTGTCTTTCTTCTTTGAGTAGTTTTATTCCATCCCACTGCATCTTCAAGGGCATGAAGACTAGCGCTTCGATCCAATTCGATGTAATTTCCTGGAGAAGAGATTTGTAGCTTCAATCTACTCCGTCGGAACTTCATGGTGATAAGAATTCAGAGAGAAGAGATTTGTAACTTTGATCTTCTTACTGAAACTTCTCGAAATATAGTTTGATCCTCAATAACCTCAGGGAGAAGAGATTTGTAGCCTCCATCTACTCCACTTGGAACTTCAAGGAAGTATAGTTTGACCCTCAATAACCTCAGGGAGAAGGGATTTGTAACATCCCAAAAACGGGGCTATTTGAAATTTCATTATTTTCTTATGTATGAACTACTGAAATATTATTTATGGAATAAGAGAGTTTAAATTAAGGCCTTGAGTTGTCTCATTTTGGTAGAAAATTTTAGTTTTTAACTTTTAAAAGAAGGGAGCCTTGGTAAGTGGTGTTATAAGGATAAGTGTGGGTAATTTAACACAAAAATCAGCTTGGTAAAGTGGCAAAAGGAGTGCTACTTGGGAGCTACATGTGACGCCATCAATGGAGCAAGGGGAGCCTTGGTTGAGTCGCGAATTCCCTCTTATTTTTGCATTATTGTTGGGACGGCACATAGGGAGAGTTTTGCTCTCTTTAAATTCTTTTTTAAAAAAGATAATAAGGGGATAAAAAGAGATAATTAAGGGTTTTATTAAAAGGGATATTATTTGGATTATTTGATTATTAATTGATTAATGGAGATTAATTCAAATTAATTTTGAATTAATGCAAATGTGTGGCCAAGAGAAGTTTTAGGTATTGAGTCGAATTTGAACTCCTTATTCAAAGGAGTGGGATCAGCAAGCTTGAAAGGGGGCCGAGTGCCTATAAAAGCATCGATTAACCCCTTGCTTCTCTTTTTGTCATTCTTCAAGTGCCAAATCCCTAAATCCCTAAACCCTCCTCTATTCTTCTCGTATTTTCTTCATTCCTTCAAACCCCTTCAAGCCGAAACCCCTAGCACTTTTCTTTCCTATTACTTTCTTTCTCCCTTTGGCCGAATACACTCCCTTGAAGGTGCCGATCTCCTTTCCTCTTTTTAACACACTTTGGCCGAACAATACAGTGGCATAGATACTTCGGGATTTCTCTGTTATTCGGATCGGTTGTAAAGGTAAGTGTGCCGAAACCCCATGGATTCTCCTTCCTATTCTTGCCGATTCCTATTAAGGGAGGATAAGTGCCGATTTCGGCAATGGTAAGTAAGGCTTTAAAAACGTTTGTAAACGGTCTCTCTTAGGTACTCCAGGTTGGTGAAGCGGTCAACCCGAGTTTCAACCTCTAGCATTCGGCTTTGGTAAGTAAGGGTAAGGAATCTATGGTAATGGTTTATTCTTTAAGTGATTAAAGCCGAAAGCTACTAACATCGCTTGTGACCGATTGTTTTGGGTACAGCAGATTCGAGTATCGAGTACGGTGAATAGTAGTAAAGGAGTGTTAAGGTAAGATCTCGGGTTCACAAGCAACCCCTCCCAAATAAGTTAATTAGGCCGAATAGGCCATAAGACTAATCCACAGATTTGGCCGAATATAGGGCAAGTGGATCTGTGGTGACCAACGCTTTCTTTCGGGATTTAGAACATCCAAGGGTGACAGGTGTGTACATACACACTTATAATAGTTAATTAAGTGTATGTTATGTGTAAATCTGCTCTATGTAGATGTGGCAATAGTACCTTAATGGTACAAGCGAGGATCCCGGTAAGTCTCTATATGTATGAGATGGATAATATGCTTTTGGGAAGCATGGATTATTTGATACATGTGATATATGTATGTTCTGTTATTAACTGCTTGACATGGGTTGATGAGAGGAGGGGGCAGTGATATCGTGCTGACGAGCACCAGTGCTTTGGTAGCACACTGTGACTATATGTCACCAGAGGTTTGGTACCTCCAGAGGTTTGGTACCTCATAGCGACTTGTCCCTGTGGTTAACACCACCGTGGGTTGGCCCCACTTGAGATATGGGATCGTCGCGGTGATTTGGTATCACACGATGGGTTGGCCCCATCACCCGATTTGTGTCTACGGACACGGTGCTTTGGTAGCACATCGTGACTATATGTCACCAGTGGTTTGGCACCACCAGTGTTTTGGTAACACAACGTGACTATGGTCACCAGTGGTTTGGTACCACGTGGGGTAGACAAAGGTGTTTGGTTGGCTAGGTTGGGTACATGATACTTTGCTTAATTAACCTGTTAAATGTTGTGTATGAATTGTTGTATTAACCGGGGAAGGGTTACATACTGAGTCTTGGTGACTCACCTTCTCCTTTAACATTTTTCAGGTGACTCGTAGATGGCGGTTGAGGAGCGGTGGGACTCGAGGCGCCATGCAAGGGATTTTAATTTACGAACTTTAAAGTTGTTTAATTTTTATTTTGGGTTGTAATAAGGCCTCCATAAACTATAGTTGCGTTTTATTTTTTTTTATGTTGGATATTCACTTAAAACTATGTCATTAAATTGAATTAAATCACATGTTTTCTTAAGTTAACACGAAAAAGTTTAATCGTGCCATCGGGTACACTTGAACTGGTAAAACAATTGAACTTAATTAAAATTTCAAATTAGATCTAAAGGTAGCTTTAACAAGACAACCGAAACGAGGAGTTTTCAATGGAAAATTAAATGTTTTCGAAATAGCGTTCACAAGGTTTTACTTCGTAATAACTCAAATTCGGTCGTAGTGTTTGGGCCGGGTTTGGGTTGTTACTGAAGGTAATATCGAGCTGTGTTCAAAGCTCATTGTGTGGGCCCAAGGCCCAAAAATGTTTTTAGTAGGCCTTATGGTATGATTTTACGGGTTTTAAGCAAAGATGGCCCGAGTCTCCTGCACCGATCCGCCTGTAAGTACATCTAAACATTTCGTGAATTATATTCTCAGTAGAAGGGTAGGAAGCATGGGCGTAGATAGACTTATAGGACTTGGACCCTAGGGTTAGATTACTCAAACACAACGAAGCATAAGACTTAAAGAACTAAACCAACCTATGACTTAGTCAATGAGCTAGGTGTGGTAACCCTCATGACGCATGTCTAGGATTGGATCGGAAGAGCTTGGTATTTAAGCGGTCCTCGTGACTCACCTCCTCTTCGCAGTATCCTACCCGGTGCGTAGCTTCTGTTCACCCTAACTCGTAAGGCTTAGTGGTGTGGTAACCTCTCTGTGCGCATGTCTAGAAAGGTTCAAAGTGAGAGCTTGGTATTTAAGCGGTCCGCGTGACCCACCTCCTCTTCACTTGAACTCGCTGGTGCGTAGCTTTGGTTCACCCCGATCAGAAGGCTCGGCCATAGGCTAAACACAATGAGTAAAACCCGAGAAGGGAATTAGCCTTGTTTTTCAAAATAGAATGAATAACCAAATTTCTAATGTTTTCAAAACTTGTCCAATAACCCTCTCAAACTCTAGAGCACTTAGTATACAATGTTTTTCTCGGAAAACTTGGTTTGGGGAAAAATTACAAAAATACCCTTAGGAGTAAAATTACCAAAATGCCCCTGACCCATAAAATATTAATTCGACGGTTTTGCTTAAAAATTTCAACTATTTTACAAATATCAAGTAGCTTAGCTTTGGAAATCATCAGTAAAATATTTTGGTTCTGGAAAATTACGGAAATACCCCTGTAGGGAAAAAGACGAAAATACCCCTGGGTTAGAAATGGGCAGAAAGGTCCGATGAGTGAATAGGTATGGAAAGTATTAAGGAATGGATGCATGGACTTCTTTGTGTGTGAACTAGGATAGAAAACTGAAACATTGTTTGCTCGAAAGAATCTCTGATTAAATCTCATCCATAAAACTTCTTCGCGAGTAATAAAGTGAAACAAGTGCTAACGCATAAAATTTCTCTTAATCAGATTAAAAGCGCGGTAGATAGAATGAGTTCTAGAGGACGTGGACGCCGTGGACGTGGTAGGGTAGGATGACGATTGTCTCAACCCGTCAGTCGGGACAAGGTTCGGAAAATGAGGTACCATCGCCACCACCACCTCCTACTTTTAGAGCCGAGGAGCCGAGCGCATCGGCGGTGGCGAGTCGGTATCGCAAGTCGTGTTGCGAGTCCCGGAGATGGTGGTGGGGCTGGTGGAAATGTTGGAGCTCGAAATCTGTTCCCGGCGACTCGATCTAACGGAGCGGAGGTATTCCGAGGTGTGTCGGGAGTGGCACCAGGCTGTGGAACATCGCTAGAGTCGCATCGAAAGGATCATGGATGACCTTGACCGATCGAAGAAGAGAAGTCGAAAGGAGTGTCGCTTCTAAAGGATGAAGCGACGAGTGGTGGCTTACGGTTCGAGATGGGGCTACAACCGATGATTTGACTTGGGAGTATTTCGTAACCGCCATCGAAAAAGTATGTGGGCATTAGCTACACCGACGCCAGAGAAAAGCTTTTCCGGGATTAGTTCAAGGAACTAAGTCCGTGATTCGAATATGAGGCGGAATTTCTAAGGTCGAGTAGATATGCGAGAGGCATCGTGGCTAACGAACATGAGCGTACTGTGGTCCGCTTTGAGAGGACGGACTCAGAGATGATTTAAGGTTACCGATTGCCCACAAAGAGGTTCGTGAGTTCTCATCTCTAGTGGAGAAGGCTAAGGTAGCCGGAAGGAATCAAGGAGGTCGTGAGGCGTAACTATAGTAAGAACAATCGGAAGAGAAGTTTTGGGTCAACTGGATCAAGCGGAAGTGCTCGTAAAAGGCTAGGCCAAGTGGGCCCAATCAGCAAACAAGGCCCACGATCGCTAATCGAAGCCGACTCAAGTGCAATCGGGCTGTGGAAAGACCCATTGGGGAGGATGTTGGACCGCGATAAGGGATGTTTTGAGTGTGGGTCTTTGGAGCATCGTGTCGAGATTGTCCCCGTAAACTAGCTAAGAAGCGGCGGAATGACGTAACCGTGCTCAAAATAGAAATGTAGGACCACGCCAGAGGGTCGTGGTAATGGTAGAGGAAACAACGGTCCCAACCGAGGTCGTGGAACTCAAGGCGAGGTTCAGTAAACACAGAGGCTAGGCACCTGGTTTGGTTTACGCAATGAGGTGTCGCGAGGAAGGTGACGACCGGATGTCATAACCAGACGCGTTTCTAATTTTTGGTTCTCCTTATGTTGCATTGATTGATGTGGGCTCGACGCACTCGCGTACATTGCTAGTAGTGTGGTAGGAACTATGGACCTAGACTCAAATCGCTTCTAGGGAGATGACCGTAGTTAGCCCCTTAGGTCACTCCGTAGTCGTAGATAAACTCTATAGAGGCGTACTTCTAGAACTTCAAGGGGTAGTATTTGTAGTCGATTTAATGGAACTACCGTTTGGGGAGTTCGATTTGATCCTCGGTATGGATTGGTTGGTTAAGTACCAAGCGAGTTTGGATTGCGCGCTAAGCGCATGGTCCCTAAAACGGTTGAAGGTGATGAAGTGGTTATGATAGGTGATAGGAGGAATTATCTATCCAACGTGGTGTCCGCCTTGAAGGTTGAAAAGATGGTCAAGAAGGGTTGTGAGGCGATTTGGTTCAAGTCCGTGGCTTTGGAAGCTAAGGAGTTGGTAGTTGAAAAGGTCCGAACGGTTGGGGAATTTGTTTGATGTATTCCCGGAAGAACTTCCGGTTTGCCTCCGGATCGAGAAGTCGAAGTCGGTATAGACTTGCTACCGAACGGCACTGTGTCCATAGCACCATACCGAATGGCGCCAAAGGAATTGGTGGAGCTAAAGGCTCAAATTCGTGGAGCTCTTGGATAGAGGGTTTATACGACCAAGTATATCTCCGTGGGGAGCGCTGTGTTGTTTGTCAAGAAGAAGGACGGTTCTATGCGGATGTGCATCGACTCACCGCCGATTAAATAAGTTGACGATCAAGAACAAGTATCCGTTGCCTCGGATTGACGACTTGTTCGATCAACTGAAGGGTGCCTCGGTGTTTTGAAGATAGACCTTAGGTCGTTATCATCAACTTAAGGTAAAGGAGGTCGACGTTCACAAAACAAAGATTTCGAACTCGGTATGGGCATTTTGAGTTCTTGGTAATGCCATTTGGGTTGACCAATGCACCGCGGCATTCATGGACTTGATGAACAGAGTATTCCAAAGAAGACTTGGACCATTCGTCGTGGTGTTCATAGACGACATATTGGTTTACTCAAAGACGGAGAAGGAGCATGACATGCATTTGCGTATAGTTCTACAAGTACTGAGAGAGAAGCAGTTATATGCCAAATTCAGTAAGTGTGAATTTTGGCTTAGGGAAGTGGCTTTCTTAGGGCATGTAGTATCAGCTGAAGGAATTAGAGTAGACCTCGCAAGATTGAGGCAAAGATTGGAGTGGAAACCACCTAGGACGGTGGTTGAAATACGAAGTTTTACGGGTTTAGCAGATACTATCGGAGATTCGTGGAAGGATTCTCTCTAATAGCAGCGCCGTTGACTAAGTTGCTAAGGAAGGGTGTCCCGTTTGTATGGACGGAAAAGCAGCAAGAAAGCTTTGATAAGCTAAGGAAGATTTTGACGGAAGCTCCGATTTTGGTACAGCCTGAAGCAGGAAAGTTATTCACAGTTTATTGTGATGCATCTCACACCGGCTTGGGGTGTGTGTTGATGCAAGATGGGAAGGTAGTAGCCTATGCATCCCGTCAGTTAAGATCGCATGAGGTTAACTACCCAACTCACGACTTAGAGTTAGCAGCGGTCGTCTTCGCTCTGAAGATATGGAGACATTACCTGTATGGAGAGAAGTCGATGGTCTACACGGATCACAAAAGCTTGAGGTATCTTCTGACTCAGAAAGATCTAAATCTGAGACAGCGCCGATGGATTGAACTATTAAAGGACTATGATTGTTCAATCGAGTACCATCCGGGTAAGGCTAATGTGGTAGCTGACGCATTGAGCCGGAAGGTGGTGACGGACTTGAGAGCAATGTTCGCTCGGTTAAGTCTGTATGATGATGGGAGTCTTTTGGCAGAACTTCAAGTAAAGCCGACTTGGATTGAGGAGATTAAAGAAAAGCAGTTAGTGGATGAAGGCTTGAGCTCTAAGAGGGTACAAGTTCAAGACGGTGGATTGGAAGGATACCGCTTGTCTAGTGATGGAGTGCTTTGTTTTCAAGGACGAGTATGTATGCCAAAAGATACGGATTTAAGGCAGAAAATTCTCCAAGATGCACATAGCAGCCCATACGCTATGCACCCTGGAGGAAGCAAAATGTATGGAGACTTGCGGAAACAGTTTTGGTGGCCGGGGTTGAAGCGTGGGATAACGGAGTTCGTAGAAAAGTGTCCGACGTGTCGCAGTTAAGGTCGAACATCGGTCACCATCGGGACTACTTCAACCGATAAAGATCCTCAATGGAAATGGGAGAGGATCACCATGGATTTTGTTAGTGGGCTACCCTTACGCCCACTAAGAAGGATGCGATTTGGGTAATTGTGGATCGCCTAACTAAGTCAGCTCACTTCATGCCGGTGAGAATGGATTACTCACTCCAGAAGCTAGCAAAGCTGTATGTGGGTGAAATAGTAAGGTTGCATGGCGTGCCAGTGTCGATTATCTCGGATAGGGATCCGAGGTTCACGTCGAGGTTTTGGAAAGCGTTGCATCAAGCTTTGGGTACACGGTTAGATTTCAAGACGGCTTTCCATCCACAAATCGACTGGACAATCGGAGAGGGTGATCTGATTTTAGAAGACATGTTAAGAGGTTGTGTCTTGGATTTTAGTGGTAGTTGGGAGGAGTACCTACCACTAGCGGAATTCGCTTATAACAATAGTTATCAAGCGAGTATTCAAATGGCTCCATACGAGGCCCTATATGGACGAAAGTGTCGTACTCCTACGTGTTGGACGGAGTTGGGAGAAAGACAAGTTCTGGGTCCAGAACTGGTAACCGAGACGGAAGACAAAGTCAAGGTGATTCGGTCTCGTCTCAAGGAAGCATCGGATAGGCAGAAGTCTTATGCCGATCTCAAACGCAAGGAAATGGAGTATGCTGTGGGAGACAAGGTCTTTCTGAAAGTGTCGCCTTGGAAAAAGGTGTTGAGATTTGGACGGAAAGGGAAGTTAAGCCCAAGGTTCATTGGGCCATATACTGTTGTAAAGCGAGTAGGACCAGTGGCTTATCAGTTAGAGTTGCCGGCAGAACTAAGTCAGATACACGACGTCTTTCACGTATCAATGCTAAGACGGTATCGGTCAGATCCTTCGCACGTTGTGCCAGTAGCAGAGATTGAGGTGAACACAGATTTATCTTTTGAGGAAGAACCGGTCAGATTATAGATCGAGATGTGAAAGTTCTACGAAGGAAGGCGTGCCTTTAGTAAAAGTGTTATGGCGGAACCACTGAGTGGAAGAAGCTACGTGGGAGCCCGAGGAGGTGATGATGCAGAAGAATACCCCATCTCTTTTGATTAAGGAATTTCGAGGACGAAATTTATTTTAAGGGGGTAGAAGCTGTAACATCCCAAAAACGGGGCTATTTGAAATTTCATTATTTTCTTATGTATGAACCATCTGAAATATTATTTATGGAATAAGAGAGTTTAAATTAAGGCCTTGAGTTGTCTCATTTTGGTAGAAAATTTTAGTTTTTAACTTTTAAAAGAAGGAGCCTTGGTAAGTGGTGTTATAAGGATAAGTGTGGGTAATTTAACACAAAAATCAGCTTGGTAAAGTGGCAAAAGGAGTGCTACTTGGGAGCTACATGTGACGCCATCAATGGAGCAAGGGAGCCTTGGTTGAGTCGCGAATTCCCCTCTTATTTTTGCATTATTGTTGGACGGCACATAGGAGAGTTTTGCTCTCTTTAAATTTTTTTAAAAAGATAATAAGGGGATAAAAAGAGATAATTAAGGGTTTTATTAAAAAGGGATATTATTTGGATTATTTGATTATTAATTGATTAATGGAGATTAATTCAAATTAATTTTGAATTAATGCAAATGTGTGGCCAAGAGAAGTTTTAGGTATTGAGCCGAATTTGAACTCCTTATTCAAAGGAGTGGACGGCAAGCTTGAAAGGGGGGGCCGAGTGCCTATAAAAGCATCAGTTAACCCCCCCTTGCTTCTCTTTTTGTCATTCTTGCTGAAGTGCCGAAATCCCTAAACCCTCCTCTATTCTTCTCGTATTTTCTTCATTCCTTCAAACCCCTTCAAGCCGAAACCCCTAGCACTTTTCTTTCCTATTACTTTCTTTCTCCCTTTGGCCGAATACACTCCCTTGAAGGTGCCGATCTCCTTTCCTCTTTTTAACACACTTTGGCCGAACAATACAGTGGCATAGATACTTCGGGATTTCTCTGTTATTCGGATCGGTTGTAAAGGTAAGTGTGCCGAAACCCCATGGATTCTCCTTCCTATTCTTGCCGATTCCTATTAAGGGAGGATAAGTGCCGATTTCGGCAATGGTAAGTAAGGCTTCTAAAACGTTTTGTAAACGGTCTCTCTTAGGTACTCCAGTTGGTGAAGCGGTCAACCCGAAGTTTCAACCTCAGCATTCGGCTTTGGTAAGTAAGGGTAAGGAATCTATGGTAATGGTTTATTCTTTAAGTGATTAAAGCCGAAAGCTACTAACATCGCTTGTGACCGATTGTTTTGGGTACAGCAGATTCGAGTATCGAGTACGGTGAATAGTAGTAAAGGAGTGTTAAGGTAAGATCTCGGGTTCACAAGCAACCCTCCCAAATAAGTTAATTAGGCCGAATAGGCCATAAGACTAATCCATGATTTGGCCGAATATAGGGCAAGTGGATCTGTGGTGACCAACGCTTTCTTTCGGGATTTAGAACATCCAAGGGTGACAGGTGTGTACATACACACTTATAATAGTTAATTAAGTGTATGTTATGTGTAAATCTGCTCTATGTAGATGTGGCAATAGTACCTTAATGGTACAAGCGAGGATCCCGTAAGTCTCTATATGTATGAGATGGATAATATGCTTTTGGGAAGCATGGATTATTTGATACATGTGATATATGTATGTTCTGTTATTAAGCGCTTGACATGGGTTGATGAGAGGAGGGGGCGGTGATATCGTGGTCGACGAGCACCGGTGCTTTGGTAGCACATCGTGACTATATGTCACCAGAGGTTTGGTACCTCCAGAGGTTTGGTACCTCATAGCGACTTGTCCCCGTGGTTAACACCACACCGGGTTGGCCCCACTTGAGATATGGGATCGTCTCCCGGTGATTTGGTATCACACGATGGGTTGGCCCCATCACCCGATTTGTGTCTACGGACACGGTGCTTTGGTAGCACATCGTGACTATATGTCACCGGTGGTTTGGCACCACCCGGTGTTTTGGTAACACAACGCGTGACTACGGTCACCAGTGGTTTGGTACCACGTGGGGTAGACAAAGGTGTTTGGTTGGCTAGGTTGGGTACATGATACTTTGCTTAATTAATCTGTTATATGTTGTGTATGAAATGTTGTATTAACGGGGAAGGGTTACATATCGAGTCTTGGTGACTCACCTTCTCCTTTAACATTTTTCGGGTGACTCGTAGATGGCGGTTGAGAGTACGGTGGGACTCGAGGCGCCATGCAAGGGATTTTAATTTACAGAACTTTAAAGTTGTTTAATTTTTATTTTGGGTTGTAATAAGGCCTCCATAAACTATAGTTGCGTTTTATTTTTTTTTATGTTGGATATTCACTTAAAACTATGTCATTAAATTGAATTAAATCACATGTTTTCTTAAGTTAACACGAAAAAGTTTAATCGTGCCATCGGGTACACTTGAACTGGTAAAACAATTGAACTTAATTAAAATTTCAAATTAGATCTAAAGGTAGCTTTAACAAGACAACCGAAACGAGGAGTTTTCAATGGAAAATTAAATGTTTTCGAAATAGCGTTCACAAGGTTTTACTTCGTAATAACTCAAATTCGGTCGTAGTGTTTGGGCCGGGTTTGGGTTGTTACAGGATTTGTAACCTCCACCTACTCCACTGGGACTTCGAGGTGATAAGAATCCAGAGAGAAGAGATTTTTAGTTTTGATCTTCTCACTGAAACTTCTCGGAAACAAAGGTTGATCCTCAATAACCTCAGGGAGAAGGGATTTGTAACCTCCACCTACTCCACTGGGACTTCGAGGTGATAGGAATTCAGAGAGAAGAGATTTGTAACTTCGATCTTCTTACTGAAACTTCTCGAAAATATAGTTTGATCCTCAATAACCTCAGGGAGAAGGGATTTGTAACCTCCACCTACTCCACTGGGACTTCGAGGTGATGGGAATTCAGAGAGAAGAGATTTGTAACTTCGATCTTCTTACTAAAACTTCTCGAAAATATAGTTTGATCCTCAATAACCTCAGGGAGAAGGGATTTGTAACCTCCACCTACTCCACTGGGAGTTCGAGGAAATAAGACTAGTATGGCTTCGATCTGCTCCTGCAACTTCAGGATTGCCAGATCTACTATCTTCAATCTGCTCCTACAACTTCAGGATTGTCAGATTTGCTATCTTCGATCCGCTTCACTTGGGAAGGTAAGATTTGATGTCTTTGATCTACTCCTGCACTTCAAGATTGCCAGATCTGCTATATTCAATCTGCTCCTGCAACTTCAGGATTGCCAGATTTGCTACCTTCAATCTGCTCCTGCAACTTCAGGATTGCCAGATTTGCTATCTTCAATCTGCTCCACTATAAACTCAGGGAGGCAAGATTTACTATCTTCGATCTGCTTCCTGCAACTTCAGGAATGCCAAATCTGTTATCTTTGATCTGCTCCACTGCAAACTCACGGAGACAAGATCTGCTAATTCACCAATGTTGTGACACCATCCTCTGGGGGACTTGTCCTGTGAAATTGGTTTCATGTGTTTATGCTTATGCAAAATGGTTAGGATGCAATGATCAGAATGAATCTAATGGTCCTGACTAAATGTATTATGGATGACATCTGTCGGAATGCAGAATGTTATGAGAATGATTTCTTACAATGATTAAGATGCAATGATCCGAATGAATTGAATGCTCCTAACCAAATGTGTCTTACATGAATGCAGGATTTCATGAGAATAATCATTTTTCTAAACGCCTCGGATTGACATTGCTCATTATTCCTCCAGGTTGTATCACTGATGCAATACCCTGTCTTCTTGTTTGGCTAGTATTCTCGACAGAAAACTCGAGGAAACAATTATAACTATTCAACAGATTTGCCCCGCTGTAACTTCAGGTTTCATCTCATTATGACTTAGGGGTATAAGTTCTGAATCTTTTCCCAACCATCCCACTGTGATTTCAGAATGTGGAATTTGTTTCTTCTTCAATCCATCACATTGCTATTCAAAGGTATAGGATCTGTACCGGCTTCCATTTATCCCACCATAACTCGAGGGTATAGGGCCCGTGGCTTGTTCTATCAACTGGTCACTCATTGGGTGACCCAATCCAATGTGTATGCATGATGCCCGTATGCATGCAGAATGATTCCCATTTTACACTTGGGTTAAAGATGCCCACTGATGCAATATCTTGTTGTTTGCTCAACCACTATCTTCGACAAAAATTCGGAGAGAAAATCTCAGTTTAGACTCTTCCTTAAACGTGGTGAGTTTTAAACAATAGTCCTATTTTAGTTTCTTGTATTATTCATAAGCTTCCAGAGTAATATGCGAAACTCCTTTTATGAAAGTATTATTAGTCCACTAATCGTTATTTCAATGCAAAAATGCTTGAAAAAGATCATAACTATGGATAAGAATGAAATTGATTGGGAGCATAGCTCGAAACAAGCAAGTTAATCAAAGCTAGCAAATGCAATTAAGCAGGGAATTTATTAAAGGCGTATCTTGAAAAGAATAAGGTAATCAAAGATAGCAAATTTAAAATGGATAAGATGGGAAACTAGGTGCCCCAGATATCGAAGCCTGAGCTTCTCTGTTCGAACTTCTTGAGGACCATTTTAAGCTCAACATGTGTTTAGGGGATCCAGAGTACTTTGTCGATGCCTCGAGACGTAGCATACTTTTTCATTGTTAATTCAGGCATAGCAAGACTGCTGTATGCCCCCTTTGATCAAAATTTGAGCCGCCCTTTTCGGGTTTTCAACTCAAATCCCCTTTGGTCTCAAAGCGCCCTTTGCGGGTTTTCGCCTTGGCCTCTCCTTTTTCTTTCTTCTTCTTTTTGCTGAAAATTTCTATTTTTCTTTTTTGAATTTTTTTTGAAGGTGCCCTTTGTAGGTTTCACCTTGGTTTCTCCTTTTTAGGTGAAATACCTCTTGACTGAATTCACCGGACTAGGCATATCCCTGCCATGCATTTTGGTCAATCTTTCCATAACAGAATTTTTCCCTTAAGGTCTTTTCTAGTTTGGGCTCCATTTTTCTCTGAAATCCTTTTGTATATGAAGGATCTTCTTGAATATCAGGTCCCCCTTTGGGAATTTTCTAGGATGAACCTCTTTGTCGCAAACCCGCATCATCTGACTGTAACGGATAGCTATTAATTTTTCCTCACAAATTGGATTGATCATATCGGGATTGGATCCATTCTCGCCTCATCCAACCGGTTCTAATATAACTCGGAACAAAGGAACTTCGACTTCAATGGGCGAAACCAATGAGAAATGTGTTGCCCCTTTTGATAAGCACAGAGGGTAAATAGTAACTTCTATACGCCAATCTTTACAAGTCTCGGTCTTTTTTGATCTTTTGTTTTTCTTTTTGGTTGCCTTTATTGCACTTTGAACAGACTGCAAACTTTTAACATTGAGCGGTTAAATATGATCTTTTCAATCTTTTTTTTTTACGACTATCGACTTTGTAATGTTGGCACATGAAGCGATTTTTACCATCTTAGTGAAGTAACCGACATCCCCGAAAGTGAATCGATATTGGCTAGAAGCCTTTGATGAGACTGGCTTGGTAACATCCATGCCCCACATATAGGAAAATGGATGAGGCATATAAGTCCTGTCTTTCTCAATTTGGCATTTGATGCAATTTCCTCTTCAGGTAGACCGGTAGCCTAAACCTCATGATTACCACGACTATTGTAGAACCATTAGCATGGGTTCATCAATCTTAACAAAGATACCCACGTTTCAAATAGCCTAGAGTGAGAAAACATCTTGAATTCTTAAAGATAGCTCAATAATGTCTCGCCTTGTGATGAATTAGGCTTCGATATTTGCCCCTTCTTAATCTCATAACGCCCACCGACCTTTTGCAAGGTAGAGTCTACTTTCATCTTGTTCTACCATTCTTAACAAATCAAAAGATAGGCTACGATCTCTGTCATCTTCAAAGTCCTTAGATCCCTTAGGCCCATATCTCATTCAAAAGGGAATCGAATGACTTCGCTCATGTCATTGATATTTGGGTACCTATTGTAGGTACGAAGGCAAATTCCAAAGAATAAATGATTCTAAGGATGATTATTTATATGGTATGGTCATGAATAAAGAATGAAAGAATATTCTAAAACACAAAAGAATATACTGATATAAAATGTAAAGAAAAATATTTGCTTAAAAGGATGCATTTTATTGAAATAAAAATTCTGGACACAAGCCTGTTTCACAAAAAGATTCTTGTTGCTTCTAGGCTTAAAGCAACAAACATGTTTTGAATATTGCTCTAGATTAGCTCTAAAAAAATACAAGGATCTCTTTCACGCTTCTATTGCTCAAAACACTCCCAAGTTCATATTTACGCATTTTACGTGTCATCTAATTTCACAATACCCATGTCGATGAATTTTTCCACCAATTTCTTGAAAGCAAGGCAATTTTCTATCGAATGCCCCTGTGACCCGCGTGGTACTCACACTGAGCATTTGGGTCATACCATTTTGGATACGTGGGTTGCATCGGTTTCGGGTAGTGAGGAGCCACCTCATGTGCATTGAATAGGGTTTGATATAACTCCTTGTACGTCATTGGAATCGGTGTAAACCGGAGTTGCTTTATCTTTCGATTCTCGTCTTGATGAGCCTTGATGGCCCGTGGTCACGCCCTCGGTTGACCTACGAGTGACTAATTTGGGATGCTTGCTCAAGTTATTCACTTCGCTTTCCCTATTTCTGGGGCCTTCAAGTCCACTCTCCCTTTCCTTTGTTTCACAAGATAACCGGTTTGGCTCGATCATCCTCCGGGTTAAAATCTGAACCTATCGGGAAGTTGAACATGGCCGAAGCATCAGTCTGACATTGGGGTCCAATAATGACGGGTACCCCATGTGAACGCGTGTCTGGATGAGTCGGGGTATAAATGATGTCTTCATCATCATCCACACTGATGGCCACTGGGCCACTCTTTTTTTTCAAGCCCTTAGACTAGTAATTGGGTTAACTGGCGCATCATATTCATTTGATCTCGCATATCCCGTTGAATTTTTTGCCAACTGCTCTTGCATCAGTAATTGCCTTTGCTCTATTCTCTCAAACCTTTGTTCCATGTCTTCTTGGTTGACTGAAATAATTTTTAATTAATCAGGGTCTTCTCATGAAATCTAGCACATGCGATTTGATGCTATGTGAGTACGTGCAATGAATGTAAAGAGGTGTCGATTCTGATTCAATTCTACTTAGGAAACTTTATTTGAAAACAAAGCTCTTTACATAGAGCGGATTACAAATATACGGACATCCGTATTGTCTTCCGTTTTATCAAGAAAGTCATTTTCCATGTCGAGCTCCCTAATTTAGCAACCGAACCCGAATCGAAACCCTTTTCTAATATGAAAATGCATGCAAAGCAACAAAAATAAAACAAATAGTCAGTACGATAGAAACGAAAAACATGTAAAATATTCAAGCACCTATTGGGTGACCACTAGGGTTTATCACAACTCCATCTGGGGTAGGCTCTTAGGCCTTTTACATGCAGTTTGAGTTCTAAAGTTGAGGATACCTGAACCAGCAGATTTCTCAATCCTCACCCATTATAGGCTCATATGGATCGAGTTTAGTTCAGCTGAATACATTTCCATATGGCTGCACGGAGATGAAAATATCACGAAGACATAGGTACGGATGTATCCCGGAAGCAATTCACTATCCTGCACGGAGGTGAAAACCTCACGAAGGAGTAGCTTCTCACTTCCACTTAAAGGTGTGACCCAACGGTCATGCAATATGATGCAAAGTATTCTACAAGACTCGAACCATAGCAATCAAATGAAATGATGCAAGCGAATGCAATAAAAGGATCGTAATTTTTCAAATCAAATTTTCAATTTTCGACAAAAGGACAGAAATTAATCAATTTATGGCCTGACTCTCAACCACTCCCCAGTGGAGTCGCCAAGCTGTCGAAACCATTTTTTTAAACGAGTTTTGAAAAACGGGAATCGACTTTAAAAATATGGAAATGGAGTCGCCACCGATCTTTTATTCAAGGTGTGATCGGATCACCTTGAGATGGATTATTTTAATAAAACATTTTTATTAAAATAGTAATTTTGGTCTACAAAAACTCGAGAAAACAGGTTCGGGAGTCGGTTACGTACGAGGAAGGGTTAGCACCCTTGCAACGCCCAAAATTGGTACCAAATTGATTAATTGATGTCCTAACACCGAAAATTTGAAAAGATTCCAGATTACGATCCATTTATTTAAGATATATTTGTATTTGGACAAAACCGTATTGGATGTCGAAGCTCCCTATTTTGGAGAAATGAAACGCCATACTCAGTAAGTTAGGGCATAACATCTTATATTCTCGAAGTTGGATTTATCCTTCGACATTCAATACTTGTACATTTAAAAATAAGAAGGATATTTCATTATTTGGGTCAAATGAAAAATCGCAACCCAGTAAGTTAGGGCACTATTTCTCAAAATTCCCAAATACGAATATTGCCTTTAAAAATCTTATCTCGAGATAATAAAATATTACACCCGGTAAGTTAGGCGCAATGTCTCAAATTCCCGAGAATAAGTTTTATATTTGAAATATTGTACATTTGGATTTAAGCGAGAAAGGATACTCGGTTGCTAGGTTTTAACGAGGAAAATCGGAACTCAGTAAGTTAGAGCACGATTTTCTCGAAACCTCTAAACACGAGCATTGCCTTATTTCAAAAAAACTTTGAATAATAAGAAAATTGATCTTTAAAACTAAAGTGACATTAAAACACAACAGTTTCATAAGGTGCGATGAAATACTAATACACAAAGTAGAGTAATTATTTACAAATGAAATGCTATACTATTAAATCGCAAAGTACAAATAAGTATAAAACAAGAATTACCATACATATAATAGCGATAAACACATAACATCTTATCTTAATATCTACATTACCACAATACGAAACAAGTAATAAGAAAATCTGAAATAAAACATAAAACAATTCTAAGCGAATAATATATAAAAGATTTGAAATGGATGTTGTAAAAGTAACTATTATAAATAAAACATAAATGATATATATATATATATACATACCCAAAATAATTTCAAAATAAATAACATGAAGAGCAATAATAAAAATTTTAAAAATATTATACAAAACATTCCTAATAATAAGATAATATGTAAAATGATTTTGAAATAGTTAATAAATAAAAAACAACTCAAACTATCAATTAATCTTAATTTACTAATATAAAAAGGGTTTCCCATGAATAATATATATACAAAACAATTTTAAAATAAATAATACATAAAGAGGAATTTAAAATAATTTGTAGAAACAATTTAAACTAACTAATATATATGAATGTTCAAAGTAAATTTTAATGTAAATAATGTATATAAAAGAAATTAAAATGAAAGTACTATAATAATAAGACAAATAAATGACCAACAAGCAAATTAAAACAGATTTAGGGTAAATTTAATAGTGAAAACAAAATTTGGGGTCTACATGCTAATTATTAAAACAATAAAGGGACCTAAATATGATGATACAAGCAAAGGACGAAAATAATGGGAAATTATCCCGAGTTACTAAACACAAGCGTTTAAAAGTGGACGAAATGGAAATAACGCATACAAAATTTGAGTGCAAAATTAAGAAAGTAAAAAATACATATATGACTTAATTAAATTTCCACGAAACAGGGAAGGATCGAAAGTGCAAATATTCCTTCAGGGACTGAAACGCGCGGATCTAAGCCGAAATCGGGTCGGGTCATTGGGGATAGGCCAATACGGTGCCATTTTGGTGTCATGAATCGGACTCAAAGCGATGCTGTTTGCACCATTTATAAAACCAAAAAAAACCCTAAACAATCAATGCACAGCCATTTCTAAAAAGAAAAGGGAAATGAAAACCCTAGCCCCTCTATTTCTTGTTCTCAGCCGCATCTAGAATCCCTCCGTTCAAGCGCTGAAATCGGCGAATATCGGTACATGGAGATCCGATTGGCTTTTATAAACGCCGATCTTAAAGCCTCGCTATCCGACCATCATCTTCGTCCAACTCCGATTGCGACGGAGAAAACGAGGACGACATATTCACCTGGTAAACCCTTTCTTTTTTCTTTTTTATTAATATATAAAAAACAAAGAAAAGAAAATAAAAAAAATGGAGACACTCAATAAGAACACAGACGAAAAAAGGTTAATCACCTTTGATTTTTGTATTTCTTTGTATTCGTAAAAACAATGCTCGTAAAAAAAACCTCCTCCTTTACAATAGTGTGTTTCGACCTTTTAAAGCCGAAAATCGGGCATAAAACTAAAACAAAAAAAAATTGCAATCGTTTTTTATTCTTTATTTGCTGTTGTTGTCATCTAATTTGCAGGTACGGAGGCGACGTGGTGCATGCGGAGGTGGCGGTGCGGTGCGGAGGTCGCATGGGGGGCGCGCGGGGGTGAGCGTGGTGCTGAAACGATGCAAGGCACGTGCGAGGGACGCAGTAGCCCAACCGTCAGCAGGGCTGCGGCGCATGAAGCTTCCAGAAGGTCTCTAGGGTTTTCTGAAACCCTGAAATGCTTGGGCTAGTAATTTTTGGGTTGAAATTTGGGCTGGTTCCAGAATTGGGTTGTAATTGACATGGACTTTAATTTTTATTGGATTTTATTTGTTGTTTCTGGTTTTTTGGTTATAAAATGGGCCCGTGTAACATCCTGAAAAGGGCCTATGCATTTTTGGTTTAATTGTACGAAATGACATATCTTATGTGTTATGAATATATTTGGAACACCTTTGGAAACCTGGAAATGTATGGAAATGTTAAGTTTAAAAGAGGAAAGTGAACATTTTTAGAACCTTGGAAATGTAAGGAAATGTCTTGTAAGGAAATGTCATGGAAATGTAAGGAAATGTCTTGGAAGGAAATGTCATGGAAATGTAAGGAAATGTCAAGTTTACAGAGCCGATCGAAAATTTTTGGAAACTTAGAAATGACCTAGAAATGACGAGTTTTAAGGTTTAAAAGGGGAAATTAAGGCAAGGTGGCCTTAAAAGAAAAAGTTTGTGAAATTTGACACACAAACAGGCTTGGAAAAGTGGTCTGAAGATGCCACTTAGGGCCTATGGAAATGGCGCCATATGCAAGAGGAATGGGCACGAGTTCGAGTCACTTGGGAAGCAAATAAATGAGGTTTTATTTTTGCTTCAGTAAGACCGAGGTGGACGGCACATGGCTATAAATTAGGAGCTTTTATTATTTTATAAATAGTGGATAAATAAGGGATTTATTTATCATTATTTTTAAGAGATAATTGTTGGATTAAATTCTTTTAATTTGAATAAAGAAATAAAGAGGAAAATAAAGGAGAAGTGATGGCCAAGTAAGGGACTTTGAGTTTAATAATTTCGGCTAAGTAAGGATAGTTCTTTGAATTATCTTTTATTTTAAGTGATAATTAAAGAGATAAAGCTATTAAAATAGAGGAGTGGTGGCCAAGTAAGGGACTCCTTAGATGATAATTTCGGCTATAAAAGGAAGGAAAGAGGGCTACTCATCAATTTGTGCTTCCTCCTTCCTCTGCCGAATTCTTAGTGCTCTCTTCTCTTCTTTTCTTTCTTTTCTTTTGTCAAGTCGAGATTAAGTAATTGTTGGAACCTAGCCGAATATTTTCCTCTCCATTAGAAGCCATAGCCGAATCCTCCATCTTTATTCTTCCTTCTCTTTTCTTTCCAATCCATCAAAAGCCGAATCTTTGAGGGGCTTCAAGCATAGGCGCTGTCGATTTCTTCAAGAATGGGATTCTTTCGGGATTTTTTCCATAGTCGACTATAAAGGAAAAGATCTTCGGGATTTGACCATCAAGGGATTTCGACAGAAGCTATAACCAATGGATAATTTCGGGATTTAAGATCCTTAAGTGATTAGCCGATTTCAAAGGGGAATAATACAAGTTTCCGGGATTTGATTAATTATCAAATCGTGAAAGAAGATCTAAAGCGATAGATCGGTTTTTGGGATTTAAGTGAACCGCTAAGTGTATCAGTGTGTACCCTACACTAATTCTTAATATGTTTTATGGTTGTGTTTAATTAAAATATGTGATATTAAGAATATGAAAGTGGCTAAGGTACCATGTTATGGTACAAAGTACTCAGCACGCGTTTCCTACTTCCACTAGGATTATGAAATATGTTATTTATAACATGTGAAAATTTATAAGAATGTGAATTTAAGTATGATATGCATGATATGAATAATATGGGTCATTCGGGATATATGAAAAGGGGAAGTGAATGTGATGACTACGGTCTCACTATCCGAATGTGGTGACTTCGGTCACATTATCGAATGTGGTAACCGGTTACATTATTCGAATGTGGTGTCTCATGACACAATTATCCAGTGGCTATGCCATAAATTTTATATGGGCGATGAGCACGTCGATCGCAATGATGCGCTTCGATGGTGTGTAGCGGATGGAGGGTCGACTTAGTAGTCCCCACGGTGTGGTTGGGCAGTGTACGGGGGGTGTGTAGCGGATGGACAACTAGGTTTGGGTTTGGGAATGCATCATAACTTGTATTCTATGTTTTGAATGTGTAATATGTGATATGCCCGATTCTATTATGATTTAGTGTCGTGTACACATTGAGTCTGTTTGACTCACTCCGTTGGGAACATTTTTCGTGTGATGAACAGTGATGGACAGGGGACAGTGAGAACTTGTGGTGGCCATGCTCAACATGAAGTTTATATTTTTAGGACTCTTGAATTTATTTTAGTACTTTGAATTATTTTGGGAATTATTTGATGTAATAAGGCCATAAGGCCATAGTTGAATTACTTTACACTTATTTTTATTTATTATGATTATGAATCTTATCTATTAAAATTTAATTAAAATTTCTTTTAAACTAAACCCTAAATATTTTGTCACTTAAGATAAAAGGGATTTCAATATAAAACGAACCTGTTTTCAACACAAGCCCAACCCAAAACAATATTTTTCTTAAAATCACACAAGTTTTCCTAAGAACAAAAGAATTTCGAACCGGTTTACTTGAGGAACATACCAAATCTGGTCAAAGCTCGTGGGCCGGGTTTGGGGTGTTTCAGCCCGGGCAAATTTTGGGCCCTACACTGGTTTTCAGTTTTCTTCGGTATTTTGGCCAAATCACAGAACATATCATACAAACTTTCAGAGAGATGTGAGATTACACACCATATCAAACATGTATTCGGAAGGTACGAGATTACGCACCTGATTTTGATTTCCTAACGAACCACTCGTCGATGACCTAGAACAATACCAACCAAAAGTTAGCCTCGGATTTCAAAAAGATTTCGTATCACTTACACTTGAATCACTTACCACTATGTCCGAAGGTAGAACATATCGAGTGATTTCGTCCTTAAAACATAATCGATTAGTCGAAACTTCGATCCGATTAACACAATAACCGAGTAGTGATATCGAATGGACTATGAAAAGACTCCTTACCTTAATCGATGATAATCCCAATTCCCACCAATTGACTTATGACTTGAGATGATTAGGCAATGATGTGGTATTCGGCCAATCCACTAGAATACTACAAATAAAAGATTATCAAGATGTGAGGGAGTAAGGGAGAACACCATTTCGGTTTTAGAATCAAGATGAAACAACCAAATAATGAGGGACTCTCATTCGGCTAAAGAGAAAAAGAATGAAAAGATTTGAATAAAAACACTTAACCGGTTTAATCAAGAAAGAAAAACCCAACTTGGAAGATGGAGAAGATGATCAATTAGGCTAGGTGGTTTCGGCAAAACAAAGAAAGAAAAGTACTCACTAATGGCTTTAGAGTTTCGGCAATCAAGAAGAAAGAAGAAGAATTTATTTAATATCAACTTGAAGTTTTGGCTATCAAGGAAGATGGACAAAAGATGAATATGTGACCAATCCAAAGAGAAGAAAAAATGCACTATTGTGCTAGAAGATTTCGGCAAAGAGAGTAGCGATTTGGGAGAAAATGACACAAAGTTGCAAATGGGATTTTTGGCCAAAACAATACCAAAACCTTACCAAAAGCCAAAGTAAAATTTCAGCTACCTATCTACCCCCAAAACCGTCCATATTCATAGCCATAAGGGTCAAAATTTTGCCAACCATACTTTCCATAACATTCTCCATGAAATAAGCCACTTGTTCCCCTTACTTGCCTTTTCCTTTTGATTCCTTTCCCCAACCTCAACCTTTCCTTAATTCCTTTAGCCACCATACCAAAAATAAAGAAGTCAACCTTGCCATATATATACCTTGGCCGAAACTAAGGAAGGAATGCAAAAATAAAAGTCAAAATTGCACACAAAGGGATTCGAAACTCTTCCCTCAAGGTACTACATGTGGCGCCATAACCCTTTTACCAATTGCTCATTTATGCTAGCAATTTACTCTTTTATTTCCATAAGCCTTGATGCCACTTACTATCTCTCCTTAAAGTGCCTAAATATAAAAATTTACTTATAGCCTAACTTGAACCCGGATAGAACCCTGTAACTTTCTAAAATCACATTCCTAATAAGTCCAACTTGAAATAATGCCGTTCTCTTATTCTCAAAAATTTTTAAAACGCTTCTACGCTCAAGGCCCAATGGGTCCAATCCTACTAGGCCCAATTTCGGGTCGTTACAAATGTGGTGCTAAAGTTCAATCTCGTACCCTGAGCTTTTTGCAATTTCTTCCAAAATCGCGATGTAAACCTTGTATCTCTATCCGATATAATCGAAGTTGGCACCCCGTGCAATCTAACTGTCTCAGCAATGTACAATTCAGCCAATTTATCGAGTGAATAATCTATACATACTGGAATGAAATGTGCAGATTTCGTCAGCCGATCAACGACAACCCAAATGTCATCTTTCTTCTTCGAAGACAGGGGTAATCTCGATATGAAATCCATCGTAACTCTATCCCATTTCCACTCTGGTATCATCACAGGCTGTAGTAATCCCGAAGGCACTTGATGTTTAGCTTTAACTTTCTGACAAACCAAACATCTCAATACAAACTCTGAAATGTCTCGTTTCATGCCCGACCACCAATACAACTGTTTCAAGTCATTATACATTTTTGTACTCCCTGGGTGAACAGATAGACAACTACTATGTGCTTTGTGCAAAATTTTCTGAATATGCTCGAAATTTTTTGGTACGCAAATTCTACCTTGGAACATTAAACAATCATCGAATCCGATCTGATAGTCTAAATCATTAGTCGACTCACATTGCACTATTTTGGCTTGCAATTCATTATCATACTTCTGAGCTTCACAAATTTGTTGAAGAAATACCGGTTTAGCTTTCAATTCTGCTAGAATTGAACCATCATCAGATAAGGTTAACTGAGTATTCATCGCTTTCAAAGCAAATAATCATTTTCTACTCAAAGCATCCGCGACTACGTTCGCTTTCCCCGGATGATAATCAATCACCAACTCAGAGTCTTTCAGCAACTCAAGCCATCTTTGTTGTCGCAAATTCAGATCTTTCTGAGTCATTATATACTTCAAGCTCTTGTGATCGGTAAAGACGTGGCACTTTTCACCATATAAATGATGTTGCCAAATTTTCAATGCGAAAACAATAACGGCCAACTCTAATTTGTGCGTCGAATAATTCTTTTCATGCGGCTTCAACTATCTAGAAGCATAAGCTATCACTTTTCCCTCTTGCATCAAAATACAACCCAAACCGTTCAATGACGCGTCGCTAAAAATCATGAATTCTTTACCCGACTCAGGTTGAACCAAAACTGGTACCTCGGTTAACAATGCTTTCAACTGTTCAAAACTCTATTGACACTTCTCGGACCACTCAAATTTCACATCTTTCTGTAGCAATCTAGTCATCGGTGTAGCAATCATCGAGAATCCTTTAACAAAACACCGATAATAACCAGCTAGCCTCAGAAATCTTCTAACTTCGGATACATTTCTCGATGGTTTCCCATCAAAAACTGCAGAAATCTTGCTCGGATCAACTCTTATGCCTTCAGCTGAAACAATATGTCCCAAAAATCCAACTTCTCAAAGCCAAAACTCACATTTACTGAATTTAGTGAACAGTTGCTTATCTCTCAAGATTTGTAGCACAATCCTCAAATGCTTGGCATGCTCAGACTCATCTCGTGAATAAATCAGAATGTCGTCAATAAATACAACCATAAATCTGTCTAAATACGATCTAAAGATTCGATTCATCAAATCCATAAAAACTGCAAGAGCATTAGTTAATCCGAAAGGCATAACAAGAAATTCAAAATTCTCGTACCTTGTTCTGAACGTCGTCTTCGGTACATTTGAATCCTTAACTCGCAACTGATAGTAGCCAGATCTCAAATCAATCTTTGATAACACTGTTTCCCCTTTCAACGGATCAAACAAATCATCAATTCTCAGCAAAGGATACTTGTTCTTTATCGTAAACTTGTTAAGCTGACGATAATCAATACAAAGTCTCATTGATCCGTCTTTCTTCTTTATGAACAACACTGGTGCACCCTAGGGCAAAAAACTAGGTCGTGCAAAACCTCTATCCGTTAACTATTACAACTGAGCTTTCAACTCTTTCAAATCTTTTAACTCTGTCGGAGCCATTCTGTATGGAGCTATAGATATCGGTGATGTTCCCGGCACTAATTCAATGGCAAACTCGACCTCTCTGATCGGTGGTAATCCTGGTAACTCTTCTGGAAACACATCTGGATATTCACATACTACTGGTACTGATTCAATCTTCAATCCCGACACTTTTGTATCCAATAAATAAGCAAGATAAGTTTTGCAACCTTTTCTTATACATCTCTGAGCTGACATAGACGAAATCACAACAGACAATTCACTCGACTCATCTGATTCAATTCGAATGATTTCACTATTTTGACATTTCAATTCAATAGTCTTTCGTCTAAAATTCACAACGGCATCATGTAACGTCAACCAATCCATACCCAGAATTACATCGAACTCATCAAATGGTAGTAGCATCAAATTAGTCAGAAAAAAGTAACCCCGAGTCATTAAAGGACAGTTCTCGCAAACTTTATCAACTAGAACATATTTGCCTAAGGGGTTCGACACTTTAACCACAAATTCAGTAGACTCAACAGGTAAATTCTTACTAGACACTAAATTTATACAGATATCTGAATGGGTCGATCCAGGATCAATCAATGTAATTACATTAGTGTCATAAAGAGAAAATATATAGGTAATAACATCAGGTGATGATGCATCTTTGCGAGCGCAAATAGCGTAGGCTCTAGAAGGTGCTCTGGCCTCGGATCTCACAGCGGAGTCCTTTTTCGTTCCTCTAATACTAGTCACATTCCCTTCATTTCTCGGTGGCCTCCCTCTAGTGGCAGGATTGCTTGGTCTTGCATTCTGGAATTTATCTTTCTCGGCTAACTCTGGGCAATCACGAATGAAATGATCTTGCAAGCCACATTTAAAGCAAGCTTTATTATTATTTTTCATCCAAAAATCTCCAAAATGTCGCCTTCCACAGTATTGACACTCGGGTTTATTGTTTCTCACACTGCCAACACTCGATACTGAAGTAGTTTGAGCCTTAGGACTGGTGTATTGCTTTCCACGATCTCTATTTGGACATCCCAATGAAGCATTCGAACGTGTGTACTTATATATTGATTTCTTGGATGAAGATTGGTATGGTTTATTCATCGATCTTTTCTTTGAATCTCTAGCCTCAAAATCTGCCTTTTTCTTTTCTTTGCTAAGTTCTTCGGCTTTACAGGCTCTATCAACTAACACCACAAATTCTTTCAACTCTAAAATCCCGACTAGCAATCTGATATCCTCGTTCAACCCATCTTCAAACCTTTTACACATAATTTCTTCGATTGAAACACATTCCCGAGCATACTTACTGAGTCTCACAAACTCTCGCTCGTATTTGGTCACAAACATACAGCCCTGTTTCAGTTCAAGAAACTCTTTTCGCTTTTGATCAATGAACCATTGACTGATGTATTTCTTTCTGAACTCAGCTTGAAATAATTCCCAGGTAACTCTTTCTCTCGGTACCACGGACACCAAAGTATTCCACCATTGATACGCAGTGTACCTCAGAAGTGATACATCACATTTTAAACACTCAGCCGGTGTGCAAGAAAGTTCATCAAATACCCGAATTGTATTTTCAAGCCAAATCTCGACTCTCTCAGGATCATCGTCAACATTTGCTCTAAACTCTTCGGCTCTGTATTTTCGAATCTTATCAACTGGCGGCTTATTCAGTCGTAAAATTTCACACCTTGAGGAGTTACAGGAACCAGTTGGGGATTAGGTGGGGGTGGAGGTTGTTGAGTAGCTGGATTTGTTCAAACAAACTCAGTAAACCACTCATTCATCATCTGTAAGAAGGCTTCTTTAGCCTCTCCTCCCTGGCTACCCAAGACGGGTCTAGACTCGGATTGCGCTACTTCGTGAATGGAGGCTGGCGCATTACTTTCGACATCATCAGCTACAGCTCGATTGGGATCCATTTACTATACGAAAACACGATTTAAAACTGTTAGGAGATATCACACTATCACATGTTATATATGGCATGTATAGCTAGACTCTCACATATGCTACGTTAGTCCTAGAATGGACTAAATCATAGTTCTGATACCAATAAACGTAACACCTCTCAGCCGTATTCAACGCCAGAATAGGGTTAAGGAGCATTACTGGACTTATAAAACAATTAAACATTCATTTCACATACAATTTTAAATTTCATGCAATCAACATTCAAACTCAATCACATTGTCCCTAATACGAGCCTATGAGGCCTAAACATGCTTTAGAAGTGGTTCGAGACTAAACCGATAGCTTAAGAAATTTTTGAAACACTTAGAAAATTTTCCATAATACAGGGGACACACACTCATCTATGGAAAAATTAGAAAAGAGTAGAGACTAAATTGGAAATTGAAATAATTAATTAATTAAAAATTTGATAAAAGATATCATCTTATTATTTTGTCATCTTCAACCCCAAAATTATATGGAAACCCTAGGAGAGAGAGAAGAAAATTTCAAGGCTTAATTGGGTAAGTTTCCTTGTCCCATTTTTAGTAATTTTGATATTTTTGAAATCGGGATAGTCTAATCTATCTATTTGGGGGATTAATTTGAAAAGTTATCAAGGTATGAAATTTGGGTCATGGATGAATATGCTGTAAATTAGAAATTTATGGTAGAAAATGAAAGGTTTTTGATAGATAAACAACTTTTACAAAGTGATTTTTGATGAAAACATGATTTAGGGACTAAAAAGTAAAGTTGTGAAATTTGATGAAAAGTTCTAAATTTTTATGAATGCATGTGCTGTAAATTTTGTAATGGGATTTTGGTTAGGCTTGGAATAGGGAGTAAATTGCACAAGTTTCATTTTCCGAGCCTAGGGAACGAAATTGGAATTTATGGAAAAGTTAGGGGCAAAATGGTAATTTTTCCTAGAACGTAAATTTAGTCCGAATGAATATGAAATATGAGAAATTGATGATTTAAGCTCTTTATATAGATCCGGACAACACAAATTCGAGGTTAGACCGATGAAAAGAAAAGATTTCAGATTAGTAGATTATATACGTGAACAAGTGTTGAGGTAAGTTCGTGTAACTGAATCGAGCATGAAATTATGTTAATTGAATGTTGTATTTGTATGCAATGTGACTTATATTGATATGCATTGCTTGAATACTATAATGGGAAATTTAATACATGTTTGAGATGATGAAAAAGGGGTTAAGTCCCGATTGAATATTGAATTCCGATGAATTTATGTGCTTTCTCGTAATGGATAAGGTCCTGCATTTTTTGCGGACGGGATTTAGCTTGGACGAGTAATCCTATTGACCTCATTATAGAAAGGATTTAGCCCAGAAGGGTAATCCTGATATAATACTTCTCGAGTATACGTTATGATTAGGGTTTAGTCTGGACTGGTAATCCTAATCAAGCTCCTCTGAGCATACGTTATATAAAGGATTTAGCCTGGACTGGTAATCCTGTTATACGATATGTGGCTCGAGAGTGTGTTCCTTGGTTAAGTGCCCCAATGGGTACCCTGGAATAAGAATTGACGGACTATTGAATCGTACACCTTGAGCGTACTACTTGAGCATCCATCGGAATTTCAATAATTCAACGGACATAAAACTCTTGACCTGGTATGAGAATTTTGAGATGAAATGATAATGACTTGAAAGAATATTGCTTGATGAGCTCATCTATGTTTACTTGATTGATATGAAGATTCTGGTGACTAACATGTTTGATTGAATGCATGTGTTTAGGCAATTTTGCTAATGGATGGAAGACATGATATTGTATACTTAGATTTAATAAATGGTATTGGTAAGTTTAGTTTCCGTTATACGAACTTACTAAGCATGTAATGCTTACTCCGTTTTATTTTCTCCTGTTTTATAGTGCTCGGAAGCTTGCGAAGGTTGGAGATCATTGGAGCATCGTCACACTATCAACTCGTTATTTTGGGTATACTTAGTAAAATTATTTTGGTATAATGGCATGTATAGGACAACTTGGCCAATAGTGGCTTCAAGATGATGTTTTGTAACCTAGACATTGGAATGGCTAGTGATGGTTTATTTTGGTATGATTAAGTAGGCTATTAGGATATATTTGTAATACCCCAAACCCGACCTAGACGTTATGGCCGAATCTGGAGGTGTCACATGAAATGGGTTGAAAAACCGTTGTCGTTACATTAAAATCTTTCCCGTTCATAAGCATTTATTGCTTTTATCAATTTCAAAGATCTCTTTCATTTAGTCATTCAGAGATAAAATGTTTATTTAGCAGAAAACATGTATTTAGCGGAAGATAATAAAATCATTAAGTTTAGGAAAAACCATTCGATATTTTTAGAAAACATGTATTTAGGTAAAACCAACAAAGTAAAAACAAAAACCCAAAACCAAAGCCAAACATTTAAAACAGTCCAGAGAGTCCTAGAAAATACAAACTCTCAAATCTTAACGCCAAACTTAAATAAAAACTAAAAACAAGTAAAATAGTTTTGGCAAGTGGTCACCGTCGAGTCCTCCACTGCACCGACCTGCCTAACTCTGTGGATTACCTGTACAGAATAAACAGAGAAGGGTGAGTTTACCTAAACTCAGTGTGTAACCCCACAGAATTAAGCATGCACATAGAAAACAAAATTAGTCAAATACAGACTCGGGCTTAAGCCCATTATAGATACAGATGCAAAGTCGGGCCTAAGCCCATTTCAGATACAGATACAGATATGCAGACCAAAATCAGAAATCAGATATCCTACCCCCATCCTCTACACACCATCTACGACCAACCCTACACACCATGTGGGGTTTAAAACACCTACCCAGCTCTACACACCACATTGTACCGATGCGACACATAACAGATATATTGCAGCCATGCTGCCAGATAATAGGCGTAGAAATGCCTTTTAGAACACTTCCTCCAATATACATGAATCCATCCCCAATAACAGATAACATAACATGCATACAGAATTAACGAATATATCATGCTTGACATGCATTAAATAATAGATAACATATATTCACCTAGCATAATAATATCAAACTCAGAACAGATTTTAGACTATCAGATCACATAAAATTTAGGGTTAGATAGCATTTATCGGCCCTACAGTAGGCCCATAGTCGATTCGAACGACCCGTGCGACCCTACGAAAAATTTCAGTATAATGGGCCTACATGCCCGTGTGGGCCTACACACCCATGTGGCCCACACGCCCAGATTGGCCTTGCCCGTGTGGATCACACGACCTAGCCCAATAATCGACACGCCCATCTTGGCCTAACCCTTGTGGCCCACACGGCCACACTCGAGCCACCAGACGGCCGTGTGCTGTGCACGACCATGCCTTCGTCGATCACACGGCCGTGTCATCTCACACGGCCTACCACACGGGTGACCACACACCCGTGTGGTGTCGACAGTGGCCTTTTTTGGCTTTTGCCGAAACCTCATTTTCTGCGTTACGGGTACACACATGGTATCAATTCGATGCAACGAACACTCACGAGCCATCCAAAGCCTAAAAACAGAGTACCCAACAAATATTTAGCGGATTTACTAACGAATTCGATAACGAGGATCAACAGGAAGCTAACTTACTGCCACGGACAACCACTGATTTCACGTTCTAAACAGCCGAAGCACTAACGAAAGGTTCCCCATCGATTCCTGCACAACCGATCTTATCAGATTACATTTTCCCCTAGGTTACTCCATTAATGAAACCCCACGAATCGAGAAATCCCAAACCGTTAACAGAACCCAAGCTTGCAGTTAAACAAAAACTCACTTACCAATAACACATGAAGGACACCGTGTTGTTGAAACACAAGGTTATGATAACAGAGAAAATAATAGAATCGTTAGAATCGAGAAGAAGAAAAGAAAATGGTAGAGAATCGAGAAGAATGGCGTCAGAAAGATTTGGGAGAGAGAAATTTTGAAAAACAAAAAAAAATAAAGATAATATCAAAATGCCTCCCAAATCCCTCAAATCTCTCCCACTAATCCCACTACATCTCAACCAATGCAGAATTTTAGTTTAACCAAAACTCTCAATGTTAACAGGGCAAAATAATCTCCCATCTCGTATAAGGATTCGAACATAGGACCTCCAAAACTCCAACACCCTTACCACTCGAACCAGCAGGCTCATTCTAACATAGAGTTACAGACAATTAAATATAAGCCCACTGAACAAAGATAGGGCTTACTTCCCAAAAATAACAAAATTTGCCCAAGCTAGGGCTTGAACTTAAGACCTCTTACACACACCCAGAACACTTAACCACTGAACCATATACCCAATTGTGTCACATTTTCACAAAACCAGAAAAGAGAATTTTGGGGCGTTACAACTCTACCCCCTAAAAGAAATTTCGACCTTGAAATTTACCTGATCAGAACAGATGAGGATATTGCTGATGCATCGAGTCCTCAAGCTCCCACGTGGCCTCCTCAGTGCTATGATTCCACCATAGCACCTTCACTAATGGAATGGACTTCCTTATCAGAACCTTAACATCTCGATCTAGGATCTGAATCGACTCCTCCTCAAAGGTCAATTCCGGCCTAACCTCGATCTCCTTAACTGAGACAACGTGAGATGGATCAGAACGGTACCGCCTTAACATCGAGACGTGAAACGCATCATGAATATGATCCAGTTCAGGGGGTAGTTCTAATTGATACGCCACTGGTCCTACACGCTTCAGAATCTGGTACGATCCAGTAAACCTAGGGCTCAGCTTGCCCTTCCGACCGAACCTCATAACTTTTTTCTATGGAAAAACCTTAAGAAACACCAAATCCCCCACAGAGTACTCAATCTCTCGCCTCTTCAGATCTGCATAAGACTTTTGCCTATCAAAAGCGACCTTTAAACGATCCCGAATCAGTCGAACCTTATCCTCAATCTCAGAACCCAACTCAGGACCCAAAACTCGGTGTTCACTTAACTCAGTCCAACATAAAGGAGTACGACACTTACGACCATACAGAGCCTCGTAAGGTGCCATCTGAATACTAGCCTGGAAACTATTATTTTAGGCGAACTCAGCTAGCGGAAGATAATCCTCCCAACTACCTCGGAAATCAATCACACAACTCCGAAGCATATCCTCTAGTATCTGAATCACCCTTTCAGATTGACCATTGGTCTGAGGATGGAACGCAGTACTGAAGTGCAACCTTGAACCCAGAGCCTCGTGCAATTTCTTCCAGAACCGAGAAGTGAAGCGAGGATCTCTATCAGAAATGATCGAAACAGGATCCCCATTCAGTCTTACTATATCAGAGATGTACAACTTCGCTAGCTTCTGCAGAGAGTAATCAGTTCGAACCGAAATGAAGTGTGGAGACTTGATCAATCGATCCACGATGACCCAGACAAAGTCCTTCTTAGTGGGTGTTAAAGGCAACCCACTAACGAAGTCCATCGTCACTCGCTCCCACTTCCAAAGGGGAATCTTAATCGGTTGCAACAAACCCGAAGGCAACTGATGCTCAGCCTTAACCTGCTGAAAAGTCAAACAACGAGCAACAAAATTGGTAACTTCACGCTTCAAACCTGGACACCAAGACAACTCACAGACGTCGCGATACATCTTATTACCGCCAGGATGCATAGCATAAGGGCTACTATGTGCCTCCTTCAAAATAGACTGCCTTCGATTAGAATCGTTTGGCACACAGATCTGTCCTTGAAAGCACAACACACCATCATTGTTTAACCCAAAGTCAGCAATAGTACCACTCTCAATCTATTGAAACTGCACACTCAGAGACTCATCCCCTAACTGCTTATCCCGAATCTGATCAATCCAAGTTGGCTTAACCTACAACTCGGCCAATAAACTCCCATCATCAAACAGACTAAGGCGAGCAAACATCACCCTAAAATCAGTCATCGCTCTACGGCTTAGAGCATTAGCCACCACATTGGCCTTACCAGGATGATACTTGATGAAGCAATCATAATCTTTGAGCGGCTCAATCCAATGACGCTGCCTAAGATTTAACTCCTTCTGAGTAAGGAGATACTTGAGACTCTTGTGATCGGTATAGATGATACACCTCTCACCATACAGATAGTGTCTCCAGATTTTCAATGCAAAGACTACTGCAGCCAACTCGAGATTATGCGTCGGATAATTTGCCTCATGCATCTTAAGCTGACGGGATGCATAGGCCACAACTTTCCCATCTTGCATCAACACACACCCCAAACCAACATACGATGCATCACTGTAAACTATAAATTCTATACCAGGTTCAGGTTGTATAAGAACAGGAGCCTGAGTCAAAACAGACTTGAGCTTCTTAAAGCTCTCTTGCTGTGCATCAGTCCAGACAAAAGGGATACCCTTACGCAGAAGCTTAGTAAGAGGAGCTGTAATCAAAGAAAACCCATCAACGAAACGCCGATAATATCCTGCCAAACCCAGAAAACTACGGATGTTAGACACATTCTTGGGCTGTTTCCAATCCAACACAGCCTCAATCTTCCTAGCATCAACTCGAATCCCCTTAGCAGAAATTATTTGCCCCATAAAATTCACTTCACGTAGCCAGAATGCACACTTGCTGAATTTAGCGTACAGCTGCTTCTCACATAGAATCTGAAGCACTACTCTAAGATGCTCATCATGCTCATCCTCAGTCTTAGAGTATAACCGAATGTCATCGATGAAGACCACGATAAACTGATCTAGATAGGGCTGAAATACCTAATTTATCACATCCATGAATGTAGCCGATACATTCGTCAACTCGAAAGGCATAACTAGGAATTCATAATGTCCATAACGAGTCCTAAATGTCGTCTTATGCACATCCACCTCCTTAACCCTTAACTGATGATACCCTAAATGGTGATTGATCTTGGAGAACACAGAAGCCCCTCGAAACTGATCAAATATGTCATCGATCCTCGGAAGTGGATACTTATTCTTAATAGTCAACTTGTTCAACTGCCGATAATCTATGCACATCCTTATGGTCCCATCCTTTTTCTTAACAAACAGTACTGGTGCTCCCCACAGAGACACACTCGGACGGATGAAGCCAAGGTCCAACAACTCCTGCAGTTGAGTCTTAAGTTCCGCAAGCTCTTTCGGTGCCATTTGATAGGGAGCGATAGACACCGGAGCTGTACCTGAAAGAAGCTCAATCCCAAACTCAACCTCTCGGTTCAGAGGCAATCCCGGTAACTCATCAGGAAAAATGTCTAAAAAATATCTCATATTTTTTATACCCCCAAACGAAGAGCTCCCAGAAACAGTAGTACTGACGTAAGCCAAACACGCCTCACACCCTTTCCGAACCAGTTTTTCAGCTACCAGAGCAGAGATCACATGCGACAGATAGTCTCGATGTTCACCAATCATAACCACCTCCACATCATCCTTGGTCCTCAGAACGACCCTCTTAGATGCACAATCCAAACTGACTCGGTGCTCCACCAACCAGTCCATACCTAGAATCAGGTCGAACTCCCCAAATGGAAGCTCCATCAAATTAGCCAGAAATATCTCCCCTTGCACCTATAACAGGACATCCTCATACAATTTACTAACCTAAACGGACTGCCCCAACGGGCTTATCACAGTAACCTCACTAGAAGTACTCTCAACCGATAACCCCAGATTTTTGAAAACAGAACAGGCTATATAAGAATGAGTAGATCCTATGTCTATCAGAGCAATGTAAGGTACATAAAAAAAAACGTACCGGTGATGACGTCAGAAGCATCTCTATCCTCTTGGTGACGTGCAAAGATAAACCAAAGCGGTGCCTCGCCTCAGTCAGCGAGCAAAGACTCTGCACGGTGCTCTCGGGTCCACGACCCAAACCGTTACCACCCCTAGCCTGTCCATGGCCCCTAGGTGACTGCTAAACTACCCTCTGAGGCTGAACAAAACTAGGAGCCTGCATCTAATCTGTACGCTGTGGACACTCCCTAATACGGTGCTCAAGGGACCCGCATCTCAAACAAGCCCCAATCCGCCTCTAACCCTCGCCCAGATGGTGCCTACCACAATCACTGCATGGCTGTAACCTAGTAGGAGCAAAAGGGGCCCCCACTCTAACTGGCCCATCAGATCTGGCCTTTTTCTTAGGCCTCTACACAGAACTTGAGGGCTCTGAATCCCTCTTGTTCTTACCTCTCTCTCTGTCCCTGTTCTGGCACTCCACGCGCTTAACATCCTCAGCAATCTTTGCCTTCTCTACTAATACCGCGAACTCACACTCCCTCTGTGGAGCAATCAGTACTCTCAAACAGTCCCTTAGACCATCCTCAAAGTGAATATACCTTTCGTACTCAGATGCCACCATGCTTCGAGCGTAGCGACTCAACCTTAGAAATTCAGCCTCATAGTCACAGACCTATCCCCTTGCGTGAGATTCATGAACTCACGTCTACGAGCATCAACGTAGCTGGCTCCCACATATTTGCTCTGAAATGTAGTCCTGAAGAACTCCTAAGTTAGACGGTCAGGCTGAGTGCCCTCCTTAACTGTCAACCACTACTGATATGCTTCGTCGCGAAGCAAGGAGACCGCACCCTTCAATTTTTGCTCGGGGGTACAGTCTAAATCATCCATAATCCTCTCAGTGGCCTCTAACCAATACTCAGCCACATTAGGGGCGACTCCTGTGACACCCTTAAACAACTCAGCTCCGTTAGACCGGAGTCGCTCAGTTACCGACCATCGGCCCCCAGATCTATAATTGGGTTTAGCGACCCCCTCTAATATCCTTAGCATGGCTTAGACGGTCGGTCGTCCCCGGTACTGAGCGACTACGAGACCAGGCCTCGATGAGAGTGACACAAGTGTCTCACTAGTGTCCAGATTCGGCATGCTGCCCAAAGATAAAGACTCAGCTCGAGCCCCTATGGCCTCTACCTTGGCCCCGAATACCACGTCCACGAATACCTTGTGCGCTCATTGTCTAATCGATTTTATCTACATTAAGAGTTTTATGCATCAATTCAATATTTATTAACAAATATTTTATGAAAAAAGTATCAGAAGTTCAGAGTTGTTTTCGAAAGTTTTAGTCTCGATCAGTTTCACTATAGTTTCAGAGTGTACTAACTCTAGTATTTTCAAGTAGATTATCAACCATGTTTTTAGGATTTTCTATCGGATATCAGAAATACTTACTAGATTAGCGCCGGAGACTCGGTGTACCACATACTTACTTTAGAATGTTTAAAATATTTTGAAAACTAATTCTTTAAAACCAAATTTTGAATCCCAAAATCCACAGTCGAGTTTTGCAACCTAGCTCTGATACCACTAAATGTAACACCCCAAACCCGGCCTAGACGTTATGGCCGAATCCGGAGGTGTCACATGAAATGGGTTGAAAAACTGTTGTCATTACATTAAAATCTTTCCCGTTCATAAGCCTTTATTGCTTTATCAATTTCAAAGCTCTCTTTAATTTAGTCATTTAGAGATAAAACGTGTATTTAGCGAAAAACGTGTATTTAGTAGAAAACATGTATTTAGCGGAAGCTTATAAAATCGTTAAATTTAGGAAAAACCATTCGATATTTTTAGAAAACATGTCTTTAGGTAAAACTGATAAAGTAAAAATGAAAACCAAAAACCAAAGCCAAACAGTTAAAACAGTCCAGAGTGTCCAAGAAAATACAAACTCTCAAATCTTAACGCCAAACTTAAATAAAAACTAAAAACAAGTAAAACAGTTTTGGCGAGTGGTCACCGTCGAATCCTCTACTGCACCGACCCGCCTAACTCTATGGATTACATGTACAGAATAAACAAATAAGGGTGAGTTTACATAAACTCAGTGTGTAACCCCACAGAATTAAGTATGCACGCAAAAAATAGAACCAGTCAAAAACAGACTCGGGCTTAAGCCCATTACAGATACAGATGCAAAGTCGGGCCTAAGCCCATTTCAGATATAGATACAGATATGCAGATCAGCATAAAAAATCAGATATCCTACCCTCATCCTCTACACACCATCTCCGACCATCCCTACACACCATGTGGGGTTTAAAACACCCATCCAGCCCTACACACCACATTGTATCGATGCGACACATAACAAATATATTGTAACTATGCTACCAGATAATAAGTGCAAAAATGCCTTTTAGAACACAGAATTAACATAACATGCATACAGAATTAACGGATATATCATGCTTGACATGCATTAAATAACAGATAACAGATATTCACCTAGCATAATAATATCAAACTCAGAACATATTTTAGACTATCAGATCACATAAAATTTAGGGTTAGATAGTGTTTACCGGCCCTACGGTAGGCCCACAGTCGGTTAGAACGACCCGTGCGACCCTACGAAAGATTTTAATATAATGGGCCTACATGCCCGTGTGACCTGCCCTTGTGGGCTCACATGTCCGTGTAGCCCATACGCCCAGATTAGCCTTGCTCGTGTGGATCACACGGCCTAGCCAATTAATCGACACGCCCGTGTGGCCCACACGCCCATCTTGGCCTAGCCCGTGTGGCCCACACAACCGTGTGCTGCGCATGGCCATGCCTTCATCATTCACACGGCCGTGTCATCTCACACGGCCTACCACACGAGTGATCACACGCCCGTGTGGCGTCGACAGTGGCCTTTTTTTTGCTTTTGCTAAAACCTCGTTTTTTGCATTTCGAGTACACACCTGGGATCGATTCGATGCAACAAACACTCACGAGCCTTTCAAAGCCTAAAAATAGAATACCCAACAAAGATTTAGCGGATTTACTAACGAATTCGATAATGAGAATTGACAGGAAGCTAACTTACCGCCACAGACAACCACTGATTTTACGTTCTAAACAGCCAGAGCACTAACGAAAGGTTCCCCGTCGATTCCTGCACAATCGATCTTATCAGATTACATTTTCCCCTAGGTTACTCCATTAATGAAACCCCACGAATCGAGAAATCCCAAAACGTTAACAGAACCCAAGCTTGAAGTTAAACAAAAACTCACTTACCAATAACACACGGAGGACACCGTGATGTCGAAACACAAGGTTATGATAGTAGAGAACAGAACAAAATCGTCAGAATAGAGAAGAAGAAAAGAAGATGGTAGAGAATCGAGAAGAATGGCGTCAGAAAGATTTGAGAGAGAGAAATTTCGAAAAAAATAAAATAAAGATAATATCAAAATGCCTTCCAAATCCCTCAAATCACTCCCACTAATCCCACTACATTTCAATCAATGCAGAATTTCGGTTTAACCAAAACTCTCACCATTAACAGAGCAAAATAATATCCCATGCTCGTGTAGGAATTCGAACACAAGACCTCCAACACTCCAACACCCTTGCCACTCGAACCAGCAGGTTCATTCTGATATGGAGTTACAGACAATTAAATATAAGCCCACTGAACAGAGATAGGGCTTACTTCCCCAAAATAACAAAATTTGCCCAAGCTAGGGTTTGAACTTAAGACCTCTTACACACACCCAGAACACTTAACCACTGAACCAGATACCCAATTGTGTCACATTTTCACAAAAGCAGAAATAAGAATTTTGGGGTGTTACAATATTCATATGTGTTATGTTAAGTATATGTGATCAAATGATGTTAAAGCCTAAGCTAATCCAAGGTAAGTTTATAAACACATATGCATGTAATAGTATGCCATGATAAATGATGGGATTTGCTTAAATTGAATGCTTGGAATGGTTGGATTGTACTTGATATGTTTTAGTGCAGGTAAATGGTAAATTTGGGTGACAAATGATGCTAGGAAACTTTATTTTGTCAACACAGCCAGACACACGGGCGTGTGTCTAGACCGTGTGTGATATATGGCCTGTCCCATGGGCATGTGATTTGGTCGTGTGTCCCCTGCATCTTAAAAATGAGAAACGGAATGCTCAGAATTGGTCACACGGGCAGAGACACGGGCTTGTGCCTCAGCAGTGTGGTTGACACGGCCTTGGACATGGGCGTGTTACACAGCCGTGTGAAAATTGCACCTAAATTTCAAAAATAAAATTCGCCACATGGCCTAGCCGCAAAAGCCCGATTTAGGGGCTAGTCAGAACAGTGATCTCGGGATCACTAATATGAGATTAGAGAAAGTTATTTTCATGGGATTTTATAAATTAGTATATGACTGTATAAGTACATGAGAATTTTGGTACTTTAATTTTAGCGATTTCTCGATTAATCGCGAAAAAGGACTAAATCGCATAAAGTGCGAAAGTTCCATTCTATAGGCTAAAGGTACCAAATAGCCATAGATTGTAAATTTGAGGTCTTTAAAAGGCAATTTAGCCCCTTGTAAATGCTTGGCCGGCCATAGGCTATCATGGGAGACAAAGATGGACAAAAATTTGGTCAAAGTTAGTAGTAGTTGGTGACTAATTTGACTAGTTTAATATTAGAATAAAGAAAGAGAAAATATCATCTTTCTTTCCATCTTCCTCCACCAAAATTCCAAAGCAAAATAGGGGTTTTGAAAGCTCAAATTTTCAGCAAGCTCTCCTTCATTCTAGTAAGTGATTTTGATGATTTTTCTTTATGATAATTGTACTTTTGAGATCCCTAGAGCTTAAGCTTTCTAAAGAGGGGATTATCTTGCATTATGGTGAAATGTTTAAAGAGTTGCCATGAGAGCTTTCATTGTTATTTGCTACATTTTTTTTTGGAAGAAAATGAGTCTTAGTTGTTAGATGAACAACTTTTGTGAAAGGTGTGGTCTTGAAAACACCTAATTGGACCTTGATGAAAAGGTTACAAATTTGTAGTAATTATATGAAATGTTGAGTTTTGATGATAGCTATAAGAGTATTAAATGTTCACCTAGGCTTGTTGAAAGTGGAAATGTGATTAGAATTAATTTTCGAGCCTAGGGGCAAAATGGTCATTTTGCCAAAGTCTAGGGGCAAAATAGTTATTTTGCCTAAGCATGATTATTGAAATGCTTTTATTAATGAGATGATTAAAATGAGCTAAATTTCTATTATAGAGTTAGAAGAACCGAGAATTCGCCTCGATCGGGGAAAGAATAAAGTCTCGGACTAAACCACCGAGCTAGCTCATTTTAAAATAGAGGTAAGTTTGTATGTGATTAATGCAACATTCATGTTTGCATAATTGAGAATGCTTGGTATCATATTGATGCATGATACTCTACTAAATTGAGTGATTGATGTTGAATATGATGTTGAAGTCCTAGCGGACTATAAGGAATATGAAAAAGCTATCATCGAGATATGAAATAGATAAGGTCCTGTATAAGACCATGTCCAGGACATGGCCTCGGCTCTAAATTGAGATTTCCGTATAAGACCATATTTGGAATATGGCTTCGGTATTGAATGTAAGAATCGTGTAAGACCATATCCGGGATGTGGCATCGATTTTAAAGGTGAAATCCCGTATAAGACCATATCCGGGATATGGCATCAGTATTTAGAGGTAACTCCATGTAAGACCATCTTTGGGATGTGGCATTGGCCTCGTATTTATAATAATGACGATATTATGCGCCTTTGAGTATCCCTAGTGATTAATGGGATGATTAGATGAGTTTAGAAATGTAAATGAGATTAGCACTAAATTCCTTTGAATGAGTGAATACAGGTACTCGTGAATGAGTCACGAAGAAACGATTACGATATGTGGCATGGTATGTGCTAAATAAGGGCAATTGTGAGTAAGTATGGCAAGACGCCTATGACTTGTGTATGGTTAATTAATGTCATGGATGGATTATTTTATGAGCTTATTGTTGCTATTTATATCCATGCAAACTTACTAAGCTTTATACTTACCCCTTTCATTGCTCTTTCTCCTTGTAGTATTGCCAAGGTAACTCGAGGAACGTGGATGTAGGAGTTCGGAAATCACACTATCGACATCACTTTGGTATAACAATTTAGACTTATTTTGAGTATGGCATGTATAGGACTCGAGTATTTTGTTAGGTCGTAATTATTGGCTTTGTAAGGCATTAAAGTCTTTTTGTAATGGTCTATTAAGTTAGGTCGATACTTGGCAAACTCTTATGCTTAATGAAAGTGATTTTCTTGAAGTGTATGCCCTTGTGTATGGATGTTGAATTGAGTACTTAGATATGCCTTTGGGTTATGAATTATGTTGAATTGAATTGGTGTTTGTATGTGTACAATGTAGGGTGGCAAAAGGGCTTGGTAGATAGCCATCTAATTGTCCACACGAGTAGACACACGGGCGTGTGTCTATGCCGTGTGTGACACACGATCAGCCCTATGGGCGTGTGGATCGACCGTGTGTCGCCTTGCATGCTAGGTTTGCAAGTCAGTATGCTCCACGGGCAAGGGACACGGGTGTGTGCCCAGGCCGTGTGAAGTATGCACATTAATTGTGGAATTTAATTCGACCACGGGTGGAAGACACGGGCGTGTCTAGGCCGTGTGAGAGACACGGGCTAGGGACACGGGCGTGTGTCTGGCCATGTGAAGTTAGTCAGGATCGACCACGGGTGGAAGACACGGGCATGTCTTAGGGGCACATAGGCGTGTCCCTAGACCAACACGGGCGTGTGGCCCCTGTTTTGTTGAAAAGTTTCTCGAGTTCATAAAAGTTCCCGTAATAGTTTCGATACCTCTCGGAGGTATGTTTAGGGTCCCTTAGGCCGAGTATGTGCAAGTGATGGGTTTAAACGTAATTTTATAACCCTTTTCGAGAAGTTTAAGCAAGATTAGTTAGGTAATGCCTCAAACCCGATTCCGGTTGAATACGGGTAAGGGGTGTTACATTTATTGGAATCGGAGCTACGATTTAGTCGATTCTAGGACTAACGTAGCGTAAGTACGAGTCTAGCTATACATGCCATATGTAAGAGTGTCTGAGTAATGATAGTGTGACGGCTCCTGACGTTTAAAAATAATGTTTTATGTAGTATATGGATTCTGATCCAGACCGAACTGCAGGCAATGATGCTGCGAGTAACGCGCCGGCTCTCGCTCAAGGGACCGCACCAGCTAATAGTAGACCCGAGACCTTGGGTCAAGGAGAGGAGGGCCGAGAAGCCTTTCTCCACATGATGAGCAACTGGTATACTGAGTATACCCGAGCAAATCCTAACGCTCAACCCCTTCCACCCCCACCAATTCCTCAACCCGCTCCAGTAGCTCCTCAAGTGGTTGAGGTGGTGAGAAGAGAAAGGCCTCCGGTTGATAAGATTCGGAAGCAAGGAGCCGAGGAATTCTGGGCCAGTAAGGATGATGATCCGGAGAGGGCGAAATTCTGGCTAGAGAATACAATCAGGGTATTCGATGAATTTTCGAGCACACCTGGGGAGTGCCTCAAGTGTGTAGTATCTCTCTTGAGAGATTCAGCCTACCGGTGGTGGAACACCCTTATTTCGGTGGTACCAAGGGAGAGAGTTAGCTGGGAATTCTTCCAAGAGGAATACCGGAAGAAGTACATCAGCCAGAGATTTATCGATCATAAGAGGAAGGAGTTCTTGGAACTAAAGCAAGGCCGCATGTCAGTGACCGACTACGAACGGGATTTCGTAAGGCTTAGCAAGTATGCCCAGGAGTACATGTCTACTGAGCCCGTAATGTGCAAGTGATTCGAGGACCGGCTGAATGAGGATATTCGTTTATATGTTGGAGTCCTTGAACTAAAAGAGTTTGTAGTGTTGGTAGATAGAGCCTGTAAAGCTGAAGAGTTGGCTAAGGAGAAAAGAAGAGCTGAGAATGAGTCTCGTGACTCGAGGAAGAGGCCGTTGAATAAGTCCTACCAATCCTCATCTAAGATATCAAGGGATTTTGCTACTCGATCAGTCACCTCAGTCGGGTTTTCAACCCGAAGTAAGGACAAGCAATTTTTGGGGTCTAAAGGGCAGACCCCATCAGTTGCTAGTGTGGGCAACGTTCGACCAAGTAGACCGGAATGCCCTCAATGTTGTAGGCGCCATTCCGGTGAGTGTCGAGCGAATGAGAAAGCTTTTTTCAAATGTGGGTCTTTAGACCACTTTATCAGAGATTGCCCCGAGGTGGGCGAGAAAGAGAAGTCACAGAATGCAAGTACGGGGAGTACTGCTAGAGGAAGACCACAAAGAAACCTGGGAAATGAGATGGGTAGCAAGAATCCATCTAGAGAGCAAGCTGCAAGAGTCGAGGGTAGAGCGCCGACGAGAACTTATGCCATTCGCGCTCGTGAAGAGGCGTCTTCCCCTGACGTAATCACAGGTACCTTTTCTCTCCATAATACTCGTGTTATAGCTTTAATTGATCCTGGATCTACCCACTTATACATATGCATGAAATTAGTCTCTAGAATGAGCATGCCTATAGAGTCTACCGAATTAATCATAAGAGTGTCTAATCCTCTAGGTAAGTGTGTGTTGGTTGATAGAGTTTGCAAAGGTTGCCCTTTGATGATTAAGGGTCATTATTTCCCGGTTGATCTTATGCTATTTCCATTTGACGAGTTTGATGTCATCCCTTAGATGGATTGGTTAGTTACTCATGGAGTAATTGTGAATTGTGGGATGAAGCTTATTGAGTTGAAAAATGAAAATGGGGATTTTATTCGTGTTGAATCAGATAAGCCAGATAGATCACAAGTAGTGATATCAACCTTGTCGACTCAGAGGTATTTAAGGAAAGGGTACGAGGCTTATCTTGCCTTTGTGTTAAACACTAAAGAGACTGATTTGAGAATGGAGTCGGTACCCATAGTGTGCGAGTACCTAGATGTTTTCCCGAAAGAGTTGCCAGGGTTACCTCCGGTTAGAGAGATTGAATTCGGGATTGAGTTGGCTCAGGGTACTGCCCATATTTCTATTGCTCCATATAGAATGGCACCAATAGAGCTAAAAGAGCTAAAAGCGCAGTTGCAAGAACTAATGGATAAAGGTTTGGCAAGACCGAGTTTTTCTCCGTGGGGTGCTCCCATTTTATTTGAGAAGAATAAAGATGGTTCTATGATGTTATGCATAGACTATCGGTAACTAAACAAGGTAACTGTGAAGAACAAGTACCCGTTGCCGAGGATCGATGATCTATTCGACCAATTGAAGGGAGCCACGGTATTTTCGAAGATAGATTTGAGGTCAGGGTACTACCAGCTTAGAGTCAAGGAATCGGATGTGCCAAAAATCACATTTAGGACTAGGTACGGCCACTACGAATTTTTGGTCATGCCTTTTGGTCTGACAAATGCCCCTGCGATCTTCATGGATTTGATGAATTGCATTTTTCGGCCATACTTGGATAAATTTGTCGTAGTCTTTATTGACAACATACTGATCTACTCTCGAGACGAGAATGAACATGCTGAACATTTGAGTATGGTTCTGCAAGTTTTAAGAGAAAAACAATTGTATGCCAAGTTCAGTAAGAGTGAGTTTTGGCTCAAGGAAGTGGGATTTTTGGGGGTACATTGTCTCGGGAGATGGACTTAGAGTAGACCCGAGTAAGATTTCAGCAATTGTTGAATGGAAACCGCCGAGGAGCGTAACTGAAGTAAGGAGTTTTTGGGCCTAGCCGGTTATTACAGGCGCTTTGTCAAGGGGTTTTCCATGATAGATACCCCGATGACGAGACTTTTGCAAAAAGATGTGAAGTTTGTTTGGACAGAAGAGTGCCAACAGGGTTTTGAGAAACTGAAGACGCTATTAACTGAGGCTCCTGTTTTGGTGCAACCTGAACCGGGAAGAGAATTTGTGGTTTACCGTGACGCATCCCTGATCGGATTGGGTTGTGTACTTATGCAAGAGGGTAAGGTGATTGCACATGCCTCTAGAAAATTAAGGCCGCACGAGAAGTATTACCCGACTCATGATTTAGAGTTGGCCGCAATTATGTTTGCGTTGAAGATTTGGAGACATCATTTATATGGTGAAATTTATATGGTGAAAGGTGTCGGATTTTCACCGACCATAAAAGCCTAAAATATTTGATGACTCAAAAGGAATTGAATTTGAGGCAACGAAGGTGGTTAGAGCTGATTAAGGATTATGAGTTGGTACTTGACTACCATCCGGGAAAGGCGAACGTAGTCGCCGACGCTTTGAACAGAAAATCATTATTCATGCTGAGAGCCATGAGCACTCAGATAACCTTGTTGGATGATGGTTCCATTTTAGCCGAGTTAAGGGCTAAACCATTGTTTCTCCAAGAGATTTGTGAAGCTCAGAAAGATGATAACAGTTTGCAAGCCAAGAGAGTTTTATGTGAGTCGAATGTTGAGTCAGACTTTCGAGTAAATCCTGATGGATGTATGACATTTCGAGATAGGGTCTGTGTACCCAAAAATGATGAGCTTATTCGTAAGATCTTGCATGAAGCGTATGGCGGATGTTTAACTATGCACCTTGGGAGCACGAAGATGTACAATGATTTGAGGAAATGGTATTGGTGGCTTGGTATGAAGAAAGACATTTCTGAGTTTGTATCGAGATGCCTGATTTGTCAGCAAGTAAAAGCTGAACATCAAGTACCTTCGGGTTTACTTCAGCCTATTATGGTCCCTGAGTAGAAATGGGACTGCATTACCATGGATTTCGTGACACGTTTTTCATTGACTCCAAAGAAGAAAGATGCAGTATGGGTAGTGGTTGATAGACTCACAAAGTCAGCCCATTTCATACCAGTGCGAGTCAACTATTCGCTTGACAAATTGAAAAACTTGTACATGTCAGAGATAGTAAGACTTCATGGTGTACCATTGTCGATCATTTTGGATAGAGATTCGAGATTCACGTAACGGTTTTGGAAAAAGTTGCAAGAGGCCTTGGGCACGAAATTGAGTTTCAGTACAGCCTTCCATCCACAAATCGACGGGCAGTCGGAGAAGGTAATTTAGATACTCGAAGACATGCTTTGATGTTGTGTTTTGGAATTCCAAGGTAGTTGGGAGAAATACTTACCATTGGTGGAATTCGCCTACAACAACAGCTTCCAGTCAAGTTTGAAAATGGCGCCTTATTAAGCATTGTATGGGCGTAAGTGTCGAACGCCCTTGTATTGGTCAGAACTCAGAGAGAAACAGATACACGGGGTTAAATTGGTTAAGTAAACCGAAGAGAAAGTAAAAGTGATACGTGACTGTCTGAAAGTCACCTCAGATAGACAAAAGTCCTATTCGGATTTGAAAAGAAAAGAGATTGTATTCAAAGTCGGTGATAAAGTGTTCTTGAGAGTATCAACTTGGAGGAAAGTCCTCAGATTTGACCGGAAGGGCAAATTGAGTCCGCGTTTTATCGGACCTTATGAAGTTACCGAGAGGATAGGACCAGTAGCTGATCGGTTGGATTTACGACCTGAGTTAGAAAAGATTCATGACGTCTTTCACGTATCCATGTTGCGCCGATACCGTTCAAATCCTTCACATGTCATTGTACCAACAGAGGTAGAGATACAACCGGACATGACTTATGGTGAAGAGCCGGTTAAGATTTTGGCGCGAGAGGTCAAACAGATGAGAAACAAAACCATAGCCCTTGTGAAAGTATTATGGAAAAGGCATGGAATAGAAGAGGCTACATGGGAGCCCGAGTAAACGATGAGAAACCAATACCCCAACCTTTTCACCGGTAAGATTTTCGGGGACGAAAATCCTTAAAGGGGGAGAATTGTAATGTTCCCAATTTAGGGGCGGTCGTAATGTTGATCTCAGGATCACTAATCCGAGATTAGAGAAAGTTATTTTCATGTGATTTTATAAACTAGTATATGATTGTATAAGTACATGAGAATTTTGGTACTTTAATTTTAGCGATTTCTCGATTAATCGCGAAAAAGGACTAAATCGCATAAAGTGCGAAAGTTCCATTCTATAGGCTAAAGGTACCAAATAGCCATAGATTGTAAATTTGAGGTCTTTAAAAGGCAATTTAGCCCCTTGTAAATGCTTGGCCGGCCATAGGCTATCATGGGAGACAAAGATGGACAAAAATTTGGTCAAAGTTAGTAGAAGTTGGTGACTAATTTGACTAGTTTAATATTAGAATAAAGAAAGAGAAAATATCATCTTTCTTTCCATCTTCCTCCACCAAAATTCCCAAGCAAAAGAGGGGTTTTGAAAGCTCAAATTTTCAGCAAGCTCTCCTTCATTCTAGTAAGTGATTTTGATGATTTTTCTTTATGATAATTGTACTTTTGAGATCCCTAGAGCTTAAGCTTTCTAAAGTGGGGATTATCTTGCATTATGGTGAAATGTTTAAAGAGTTGCCATGAGAGCTTTCATTTTTATTTGCTGCATTTTTTTTGGAAGAAAATGAGTCTTAGTTGTTAGATGAACAACTTTTGTGAAAGGTGTGGTCTTAAAAACACCTAATTGGACCTTGATGAAAAGGTTACAAATTTGTAGTAATTATATGAAATGTTGAGTTTTGATGATAGCTATAAGAGTATTAAATGTTCACCTAGGCTTGTTGAAAGTGGAAATGTGATCAGAATTAATTTCCGAGCCTAGGGGCAAAATGGTCATTTTGCCAAAGTCTAGGGGCGAAATAGTAATTTTGCCTAAGCATGATTATTGAAATGCTTTTATTAATGAGATGATTAAAATGAGCTAAATTGCTATTATAGAGCAAGAAGAACTGGGAATCTACCTCGATCGGGGAAAGAACAAAGTCTCGGACTAAACCGTCGAGCTAGCTCATTTTGAAATCGAGGTAAGTTTGTATCTGAATAATGCAACATTCATGTTAGCATAATTGATAATGCTTGGTATCATATTGATGCATGATACTCTACTAAATTGAGTGATTGATGTTGAATATGATGTTGAAGTCCTAGCGGACTATAAGGAATATGAAAAAGCTATCATCGAGATATGAAATAGATAAGGTCCTGTATAAGACCATGTCCGGGACATGGCCTCGGCTCCGAATTGAGATTTCCGTATAAGACCATATTTGGAATATGGATTCGGTATTGAATGTAAGAATCGTGTAAGACCATATCCGGGATGTGGCGTCGATTCTAAATGTGAAATCCCTTATAAGACCATATCCGGGATATGGCATGGCATTTAGAGGTAACTCCATGTAAGACCATCTCTGGGATGTGGCATTGGCCTCGTATTTATAATAATGACGATATTATGCGTCTTTGAGTATACGTACTGATTAATGGGATGATTAGATGAGATTAGAAATGTAAATGAGATTAGCACTAAAGTCCTGTAAATGAGTGAATACAGGTACTCGTGAATGAGCCACGAAGAAACAATTATTATATGTGGCATGGTATGTGCTAAATAAGGGCAATTGTGAGTAAGTATGGCAAGAAGCCTATGAATTGTGTATGGTTAGTTAATGTCATGGATGGATTATTTTATGAGCTTATTGTTGCTATTTATATCTATGCAAACATACTAAGCTTTATGGTTACCCCTTTCATTGCTCTTTCTCCTTGTAGTATTGCCAAGGTAACTCGAGGAACGTGGATGTAGGAGTTCAGATATCACACTATCGGCATCACTTTGGTATAACAATTTAGACTTATTTTGAGTATGTCATGTATAGGACTCGAGTATTTTGTTAGGTCGTAATTGTTGGCCAAAGTGTTGGCTTTGTAAGGCATTAAAGTCTTTTTGTAATGGTCTATTAAGTTAGGCCGATACTTGGTAAACTCTTATGCTTAATGAAAGTGATTTTCTTGAAGTGTATGCCCTTGTGTATGGATGTTGAATTGAGTACTTAGATATGCCTTTGGGTTATGAATTATGTTGAATTGAATTGGTGTTTGTATGTGTGCAATGTAGGGTGACAAAAGGGCTTGGTAGATAGCCATCTAATTGTCCACACGAGTAGACACACGGGCGTGTGTCTATGCCGTGTGTGACACACGGTCAGCACTATGGGCGTGTGGATCGATCGTGTGTCCCCTTGCATGCTAGGTTTGCAAGTCAGTATGCTCCACGGGCTAGGGACACAAGCGTGTGCCCAGGCCGTGTGAAGTCTGCACATTAATTGTGGAATTTAATTCGACCACGGGTGGAAGACACGAGCGTGTCTAGGCCGTGTGAGAGACACAGGCTAGGGACACGAGCGTGTGTCTGGCCATGTGAAGTTAGTCAGGATCGACCACAGGTGGAAGACACGGGCATGTCTTAGGGGCACACGGGCGTGTCCCTAGACCAACACGGGCGTGTGGCCCCTGTTTTGTTGAAAAGTTTCTTAAGTTCGTAAAAGTTCCCGGAATAGTTTAGATACCTCTCGGAGGTATGTTTAGGGCCCCTTAGGCCGAGTATGTGCAAGTGATGGGTTTAAACGAAATTTTATAACCCTTTTCGAGATGTTTAAGCAAGATTAGTCAGGTAATGCCTCAAACCCGATTCCGGTTGAATACGGGTAAGGGGTGTTACACTAGCATACGGGCGTGTGACTTCAATTTCTTCATGCCTTATAAGTCAAAGAGTTACACGGGTTAGGGACACAGGCATGTGTAGTCACACAGCTTGACCACACGGGCGTGTCCCTAGACCACACGGGCATGTGAGCCTTGCAACTTAGAAAATTTTTGTAATTTTGCGAAAAATTCTTAGAGGTTCCAATTAAGTCCTGACTTGATTCCAAAGTTCATGTTGGGCCTTGAGGGTCCATTTAAGGGACGTTACGAATGATCTCAGTTAAGTAATAGTAATTAGCGTGAATTATATGGAAAATGTTCTAAAAGTCCAGGTAATGCTCCGTAACCCTGTTCCAGCGACGGATACGGGTTAGGGGTGTTATACCGGCCGTGTGTCTAACACGGCCAAAGACACACCCGTGTCACAGGCCGTGTGGACATTCGAAATGGGATCACATAGCTGTGTCCCAGCCCGTGTCCGACCCCGTGAAACTCTCACACAAGCTGACGAGTATCCATAACAAATACTGGATAACTCAGCCACCGGTAGGACGTACGGACCAGTACCCAACAACCCCTAATGACATGTCATTCATATCCTAATCTATTCCTTAGGTTCAATCGGGATTTCCAATGCCGAATCTTCGTCGAATAGGTCCGATATGTCGTATTCACAATTTATGCAATATTAAAGCATTTAAAACACAAATATAATAATACTTATTACATACAAACTTACCTCAGATACAAAAATGGCGAATTAAGTCGATTAATCTGAAACTTTATTCTTCCCTCGATTTAAATCCATATTTCACCTTTCTTGATCTAAATGTAATAAAAATCAACTTATTTAATAATCTCTCTATTCAATTTAGTCCAAAACACACATCAAAGCACTTTTACATTTTTACCCCTAACATTTCACATTTTTGCAATTTAGTCCTTATTTCATAAAATTACAAATTCATGCAATTCAACCAAAACCCATGCTAGCCAAATTTCAATTAGGTCCTTAGCAGTCCATATTTTCCATTTATTTCACAATTTAACCACCAAATTTACACATTTCACAATTTAATCCCTAATTGGACATTTTACTATAAATCACTTAACAAATGTTGTTTATCTAACAAAAAACATGCATTTTCTATCGTCAAACATCAAAACACATATAGATTCATCAATGGAAAAACCCTAAACCTTAAACAATTTTGCAAACTAGTCCTTAGGCTAGCTAGACTAAGCTGCAATGATCTAAAAAACATAGAAATCATTAAAAACAGGACAAAATCACTTACCAATTAAGCAATAAAATGACCGAACCCTAAATGGCTTCCATGAATGTTTTCTTCTTGTTAAATTCGGCTAGAGAAGATGATAACTAATAACATATGGTTTTTGTTTTATTTATTTTACCTTAATTAACCAAATTACCTATTTAACCTTATATATAATTCATTAAAATTACTTAATCATGTCCAAGAATGTCCACTCATATTAACAATGGTATATTTACCACATAAGGACCTCCACTATTTAATTTCATAGCTATTAGATACCTTTAGCTAATAGAACAAGAGTTTTACACTTTATGCCATTTAGTCTTTTTTATCAAATTAAGCACTCAAACGATAAAATTTCTTAACAAAAATTTCACACAATCATACTATCATGCTAAAAACATTAAAATAATTATAAAATAATTATTTTGACTTCGGATTTGTGGTCCCGAAAGCACTATTTTGATTTGACTAAAAATGGGCTGTTACACCGCGTCTAACCATACCTCTTTCCTTATCACTTCTTTCATGATAGGGTTAACTCTCTTTTGCCCATAAATTTTACCTTTTTGACATTCCTCTAAAATAAATTTATGCATACAAAAGGAAGGACTTAACCTCGTATGTCAGCTATGGTCCAACCAATTGCTTTTTTAAAGTTCTTTAAAATAGTAATCAATTGCTCCTCTTGATGTTTTGTTAAGTCTGTTGAAACAATCATAGGCCAAATAAAATAGTTACCTAAATAAACGTATTTTAAATGGGACGGAAGTGCCTTTAGTTCAAGCTTAGGCAATTCCACGATTAACAACTTGGGTTGTGTAAATTCCCGAACTTCCAACTCTAGCAGTTCAAACCGCAGTGGTTGAACATTACTCCTCAAATTGGCTTCCATCAAAGCCATACCTTCATTACCTTTTCCATCTCCAATGGTTCAGACCCTAAAGTGTTCCCAACGGGTCTTCCTCAGAATTGCTCTCCCATTCCATAGAAACTAAGGTGTCTAATTCCTCTGTCAGATTGAGAAATTTCATGGCCTTCAGAACGTTAAATGTTACCTTATCATCTTGAAATCGCATGGTGAGTTTGCCTTTTGGCACATCTATCAACATTTTTTCCGTGGCTAGGAAAGGTCTCCCAAGGATGATTGGAACTTCCTTATCTGCTTCAAAATCCAATACAATGAAATCAGCAGGAAAAATAAATTTATCAACTCTTACCAAAACATCCTCGATCTTCCCTTCGGGATATGCTAACAATCGATCATCCAGTTGAAGTGTCACAGTAGTGGGTCTTACTTCACCTATTCCCAACATCTTGAAAATGGATTTGGGCATCAAGTTGATGCTTGCTCCTAAGTCACACAAAGATTTATGTCAATATGATTCACCGATGTTGCAAGATATCGTAAAGCTTCCAGGGTCCTTCAGTTTTGGAGTTAGCTTTTTCTGTGAGAATGCAATACACTCCTTCGTTAAAGCAACAGTCTCATACTTACTAAGTTATTTCTTCTTGGACAAAATATCCTTCATAAACTACACATAGTTGGGCATTTGCTCTAAAGCCTCCACCAATGGAATGTTGATGTGTAATTGCTTTAAAACATCCAAGAACTTATTGAATTGTACCTCTTGTTTCTGTTTATTCTACTGAAGTCTTTGAGGATATGGAACTCTAGGTTGATATGGACAAATTTTGTGAGGAGGTAAATTTGCAAAAGTAGGTGTTAGCTTTTTAAAATTAATTAGTTTAAGGTTTACCTCATCAGATTTTTAGCATATGATTTTACTGTTGTAGGAATTTCAACTGTTGGCTGACTTCCCTTCGTTTCAGCAGGCTCATCTTCAACCACAACCTCCTTAGGTTCCAAAATCTTACCACTTCGTAACTCGACTACCTTGCAATGTTCCTTACCCAAAATTTCTCAGATTTTTTGTATCGCTTGGCAAAGCTCCTTGCGGTTTCTAAATGACCCATCTGGTTTTCCAAATTTTTCAGCGTTGCTACTTGACTTTGAATCATTGTCGCTTGAATTTGGATCGAGGCGTCGTTTTTCGCCATGTATGCTTTCAACAAGTCCTCCAAATTGTTTGATGACTCAACTTGAGGTGGTTTTGAGGCTTTATTGGTTAAACACTTGGGTTTGGTTGGGTCTATTTTGCATCTGATTATTATTCGGTCCATTTCCTTGGTTACTCCAGAAAAGTTCGGACGATTCCGCCATGAAGGATTGTAGAAGTTGGATTGTGGTCCTTGTCCACTTCTATTTTGATACTGGTTCCTTATAATAATAAACTGATTTGGGATTTGAAGGGCAATTCTTAAAAGAATGACCATCCTCATAGTATATGCAAGAAACAACATCATACTAACTTGGTGATTGAGCTACAAAATTATTTAAACCATTAGTGGTAAACTATTTTAACATTGATGAAATGGAATATACATGAGCAGAGAGTGAAGTCAGTGTGTCCACTTCATGCACTCCGACTACTCATCTTCCTGAAATTGCTCGATTTTTTAGCCATTGGTAACTGTTTCTTGTGATCCTCACAATGATCTCGTAAACCTCGTTATAAGACTTAGAAAAAATCACACAATCCGTAGAAGCATCTACCATTAATCTTGTGTGTGCGTTGAGACCGTTATAAAATGTCTCCAACTTGATACAATGAGGAATCCCATGATGAAGACACTTACAAAGAAATTCCTTGAATATTTCCCACGCCTCATATAAAGACTCGTCATCCAATTGTTGGAAAGTAGTTATCTCATTTCGCAACTTTGCGTTCTTGCTCGGTGGAAAATACTTAACCAAGAACCTTTCTGCTAATTCTTGCCATGTAGATATTGAACTTGGTGGCAATGAATTCAGCCATGCTCGTGCTCGATCTCGCAACGAGTACAGAAACAATTTTAACCTTAGTGTGTGTTCAGCCACACCAGTAAACTTAAATGAATCACTCACCTCCATGAATAATCGAAGGTGTAAGTGTGGATCTTTCATGGGCATACCACTAAACTTGCCCACCGTTTGGAGCATTTGAAACATCACTAGTGTCAATTCAAATTGGGGTTCCTTGATATCTGGCCTCCTAATTCCTGGATTTAACTCATTGAAGAGTGGCATAGCGTATTGTTTTATGGAACGATCCCTATCATCAGTAATAAGGATTGGGTTGTGCACATGATTGACTCCATTACCTTGTCCATCATTTTGATTTCCAAGGTCTATCTCGGTTTATCTTTGAGCAAATCTCTCGCGTCTTCTTTGTTTAAAAGTCTGCCCAATTTCAGGGTCCATGAGTAATAGATCAATGATTCGATCTATGCTCATAAAACACCTGAAAATAAATCACAAATAAAGGATAAAGAATAAAAAATAAATTAGTATAGTTAAAATTTAAATAAATAAAAACTAAAAACCAAATTGTAAAAATAATTTCACAAATAATGATTAAGGCAATAGTCCCCCGCAACGACGCCAAAAACTTGTAACGTTGTTTGTGGAAGTGTATATAGCCATTCAAGTAATAAGTAAGTAAAATGAGTTATCGTCTCCACAGGGACTGTGTATGTTAATCTATTATTTGTAAAATTATAAATTCACAATTTGGTATAAAAACAAAATAATTTGAATGGTGGATGATTAAATTAACTTATCTAAATGCAAGATGATCCTTATGCAATTTTATCTAAATGCAAATGATCTAAATGTATGAATGAATGGCTTTAGCAAGAGACACAATCAACATAAAATAGGCTAGGATAATTATATTAATCAACTTAATTCATTTTCATCATGCTTAACAATGCTAAAAAAACATTCCATGGCAACTCGATCTTTCATGAGTTTGGGAACAAAATTAAGTCCTCTCAGATCTTTTACTTAGTGAAATATGAATTTTACTAATCGTATTAAATTAAGGGTTTCTTAGTATTTATGCGAGGTCACAAGGACATTTACGTTTGCAACAGTTTAATCACATAAACCTAAAAACTATGCAAGATAATAGAGCTAACTAAAGATATTATGAACCTCAACTTAGTCGGGTTTACTGATCTAAATTAAGCATTTCACTTTTCAATTATGTGTCTACTAGCTGTCGTCTGGCTAGGATCACTCAGCTAATCTGAATGCACCCAATCACGTATGAATGAAATGTATCATGATATTAATTGAAAACATGATGGACTGAGGCCCGGACATATTAAACATGAATAAAATAAATCTTATTGAATTAACATAATCATCCTAGCAAATAGGATTTAAAATAACATATTTGATGTCAAAAAAAAAAAAACTCAAAGCAAACCATAATTAAAATAAATAACAAGAGGAAAGAGTAAACTCTATTCAATTCACCAGCCTTTCGGATCTATTCTACTGATGCGCTCCTCTGTTCTGATCGATGCTTCTTTGCTAAGGGTTTCAAGGTGTCTGACCAAAGAATGCTTTTGACAAAGCTTATGTTGGCTAAAGGATGGAAAGGGAGATGGTGGCTATACAAGGGGAAGGAAAAAGTGTAACATCCTAAAATTTGAATTTTTATATGTTGCATTATTTTGGTGCTCAGCTAGTTTATTTATCCTATGTGTGTGTTAAAATAGTCCTGAGAAGGTTCGAGATTTATTTGGAGTTGGTATAATTTTTGGAAATTAGTACTTTAATGAAATGGAACAAGTGACCTTAAAGCCTAAGGTAATTAAGTGGTAAAAAGATAGCATAATTGAGTTAGTAGTAAAGAGGATATGCGCCACATGTATTGTCTTGAGAGGAAAGGTTCGAATCCCTTGGTATGCATTTTTTGTAACTTAAAATTTTTGCACTCTCCTATTAAGTGTCGGCCAAGCTTTATTTTTGGTATGTTGGACTTTTAATTTTTTATGGTAAGGTGGCTAAGAGAAAAGGCAAGTGTAAACTTAAGGAAGGGAATCATACGAATAAGGTATGTAGGGGGAACACAAGGCACTTTATAAGGAGTGTGTTTTGGAAAGTTTGGAATGGCCAAACTTTGACCTTGGTATCCATGTATTTGGACAGTTTTAGGGGCTAGGGGGTGGCCGAATTTTTGAAGAACTTTGGGTAAGGATAGGTGCTTGTTGGGCACATTTCTTTTTGGTCATTTTTGTCTTCTCTCAAAGCATTTCCTCTCCATCTTTTCTCTCCCTAGCCGAATGCACATTGAACATTTGTGAGCATCTTTTGTTTTTCTTCTTTTGGTGATTTCATTTTGACCATTTGGTCTTATTTTGCCTAACCTCTCAAGTCATTTTCCCTAGTGCCGAAAACACCAAAACTTGAAGGCTATTTTTCTCTTTTTCTTTTCTTCTCCATTGTCGAATGCTCTCTAGCATCAAACCTCTCTATTTGCTCCTACTTCATCTTTGAAAACTGAAACACAAACCTCTCATCCTCTATTTCTTTCTTTCTCTTTTCTTCATATTGCTCATTCTTACAAACATATTTTTCTCCTTTCTCTTTTCCTCCATGGCCGAATGTTGCTAACACCATTTTCTTCAATTTTTCTTCATAGTCGAATCTTCCTCTTCACATATATTTTCTTATCAATCATTCTTTCTACTCTCGTTTTGATCAATCGGTAAGAACCCTCTTTGATTCTCTATTTTCTTCTTTTTCTTTTGACGAATCTACATATTGGTTTGGGAGGGTCTTTTGACCGAAAATATCATCCTCTATCTTTCTCTCTTAGACAATCTTTTCGTCTTTATAGTGAAATAGAGAAAGGCTGGAAACTCGGAGTGTTCGTAATCATTGTGAATCGCTAGGATTCGGTCCAAAGTGTTAAGGTAAGGGTTTCTATCAGGGACTTCCATATTACTCGTTATTTCGTTAAAGATGGGGTTTACTAATCGATTTTATCTTAGGGATGCTATCGCTCGATTTTCATCCCTTGAACATAAAGATTTTGTGGTGTCGATTTCGCGCCTTAAAACCAATAGTCTTAATTTTCAAATATTAGTTGGACTAATATTCTTTTGTCAATGGAGGCAAACAAGATAGGGTCAAAAAGGGTGGTGAATAGTGTCGTAAGAAGAGGCGATTCGCTATTCCCTCTAGTTTCAAGCGAAGAGTCGTTTTGTTTGGCAATCCGAGATTTTCCACCGGGTTGTGGACCCTCATTCGGTGAAAATCAGTTATTTGAGGTTGTTCGTAGTTCTGAGCCATTAGCTGTTCGGGATTTTCCAATGGGTTGTGAACCGTCAACCGGGGAGAACCGACAAATAGTAGTTGTTCGAGATTCTGAGGGTAAAAATCTAGACCGCTTACTTTAGCATAGATTTATTTTAAGTGTTAGTGTTCTAATCGAGCGTTCTAACGTATTTAGGTATCGACGATCAGGAAAGTGTAGTCCTCACCGTAATCAGGTGTGTAATCTCACACTGTATCTCATGGGTTAGATGACTATATCGTAGTAAACATTGGATTAAAAATCACAAAGTTGGTGAAATCGGGAAAATATGGTATAATTAACACTTTAGTGTTAAGATCGTGAAATCGGTATTAAGAATATGGTAAATTACGAAATTGCCCTTAAAGGGGCTAAAACGATAAAATGTGATATTTTGGGCCATATGTGATATTTTGGGCCATATGTGATATATTGGGCCATATGTGTTATTTGATAAATTGGCCAAGTGTGATATAAGATGAAATGGGCCAAATTGTGAAATAGGCCAAAATGTGATATAGGCCAGATTGCAATAATTTTTATAATGGGCCTTATGTTGGAATAATTATATGAATGAATTATTATGCATGTTGTATACATGATTGCATAGGTTGGGATATTTGACGAAGAGAAGTTCTGGTAGCTTTGCTACAAAATTCTGATGGCTTCGTGCCCAGTTTAATATATGGCTTAATTGCCCAGTTTAATATATGGCTTAATTGCCCAATTTAATATATGGCTTAATTGCCCAGTTTGCTATATGGCTTCGTGCACAGTTTAATATATGGCTTCGTGCCCAGTTTAATATATGGCTAAATGCCCAGTTTGGTGTGTTGGCGGGGTGGGTGACTAAAGCTCCCCACAGGTGTGCTGGTTGGTACGGGTGGTGTGTAGCGGATGGAAATTTAGGTTTGGTTTGGGAATTGCATATTACATGCATTCTACACATGTTAAATTGTTATATTTGAAATGGGCTTTGGCCCAATAAATGTTTAATTGAATTTTGGCCCTGTGAAAATGGTAAGTGAATTACACACTGAGTTCTAAGTAACTCACCCCTGTTTTCTTTACCCTCTGCAGGTAATGATCAGTGATGGAGGCTTGGGCCGGTGACGACTCAGTGGAGGCCATACTATGAATTATGGGTTATTTAAATTTCGAATTTCTTTTTAAGTACTTTTTATTATTATTGCTATTATGTAATAAGGCCTCTGGTTAAATTTTTATGGATGTTTTACTTGTGGATGGATTTTATAATACTCTTTAAATACTTAAGTGGGGTTTCCTTTCAAAAAAATAGAAATAAATGTTTTCTTAAAATAAATATGCATAAAGGGTTTTCATTCTTAAATATTTTAACTCGCAAAATTATCTGTTAACAACGTTCTTCCAAAATTTTGTTTTCAAAATTATTTTCGAACTCTATTAATTTTTCTCGAAATATTATTCTAATTTATAAATTCTTACGTCTCAAATTGTTTGATTTATCAATCAACCTTAGTTTTCAATAAACTTCAAGTCAAGATATTTTGAAAATCCGATTTCTTAAAATCTTTAAAAAGACTAGATGTATATTCCTTTCCGTGTGACATGTCGAATTTGGTCTTAATGCATAGACCGGGTTTGGGGTGTTACAAAAAAGGAAATAGAATGTAGAGAAAATGCTAATGAGAGAAGAGAAATGAGATATGAGGGATGATTTGAGAAATTATATTTATATGGTATTTATAGGTGAAGGTAAGGGGTAGAGTTTGCTAAAAATAGAATTCAAATTCCTTCATTTTCTCTCACATATGGCCAGCCAAAATTCATGGAAAAGGGGATGACTTAGTCTCCTCATTTTGAATTCAAACCAAGGCTATTAATAGCCATAAGGTGGACGGTTTCAACAACAAATTTGTTGGGCTGATTTCTAATTATTTTTCAACTGTAAAGACCTTCAATTAAATACCCCAAAGCTTGCTTTTGGGCAACCATCTACTTGTTGCAAAACTAGGCTTTAATTCCCCCTATTGGACGGTTTCTCAGTCCAATAATTTAGTAGACATGTCCATCTTTTAACACATCTTTTACTAGGTCAAATTATCAACCTCATGACCCAAGTTGCATGGTCTTGTCGTCCACATGAATTGATTTATGTATGTCCAGGTTTCATTCACATTAATCACATCTTCAATGGTCCTCCTACATAGTGAAAAATCACATATTAATAATTTAACATGAACTAATATAAAATATGTACAAAAATCATGTGATTAAGCACAATTTCACATACTTTATAAATTCATGCCCAATATTATTAATTAAGTAAAATTCACTTATTTTAATAACAATTACACAATATGAACATATTTATTAAGTAAAAGAGGTAGTAAAAATATATAAAAAAAACCTATATAACTTTGAGTTTACACAACCCCAAACTTAAACCATTGCTCGTTCCGAGTAATTATCATGCACAACATAACTTTTGCTACGGCAATTTTGCAAAATGATAAAGTAGCATCAATCTTCTCACATAATCGTGCATCAAAAAAATCATGCTCAAAAATACTTTTTATTGATAAGTAGCTTGAATGCAAATATTATTTCCAAACTTTATACTAAGCACATCATAATATCAACATGAATCATAGTTTGCATGCATTTTCAAAGTCATACATAACATTCACCAATCAATATGCGTTCCTTATCAACTAAACATAGCAATCCCAAGGTTTAATTAGTGGTCTTCATAAGTTGAGCTTAGTAATTCCTCTCCACTAACGTAGTCAGTATAACCATCCAATCAATAGGTCTTTTATTAGGTTGTAATGGGACTAGGCTAAAGGTAGGGATGAAGAGAAGTGAATTTTGAGGTTCAATCATATTAACCCTAACTTGTCTTGGATCTTTTTGTGTCACAACCTTCATAAAATTGGGTCTTTGGAACACCCCCAAACTTATTTCAAACTCATGCTCAGCTTTTATTTTTCAGACTTTGAGCAAACTTTGCTCTTTATTTTTGAGAATTTGAGAACTCTTTTATTTGCTATTATTTTTTCCAAAATTTGAGCAAACTTTTCTTTGATCTTTATTCATTTTATTTTTTTCTCTTTTTTTTTTAAACATGGGAAGAGCATGTACATCTTTTCATATTTTCCTCAAACTTTGATCACCAAGACAAATTTAGTTAAGATAGGTGCAAAAGAACAGGATAAAATTGAAAAGATGATAATACGGTTTATGATGTAGGTAATTTGCAATAAATAGGGCATTAAGCTCAAAAATTAAGTTTCAAAGGTTAATTTAATAAGGTCGGCTTAAAAGGCTCAAATGATCCAAAGAAAGTGTGCCTATATCATATTACATTCTTATACCTCTTCAGATTTTGCCTCAAGAAAGTTATTAAGTCAATTCTAAAAACTTAAACCTTCATGCATGTCTATTTCTAAAGAAATCAAATTTTCATGGCAAATACTACGTAAGTCTAAAGAACATACAAACATTCCATCACTCAAGATAACATACGAATAACTTAGATAAAATCAGAAGTCATGCTTGCATTTGAACATACGTATAAACAAAAATTCTTTCTGAACATTAATTTATTTCAACATACTTAAGTAAAAAGATTGAAACATACTTTAAAAATTCATGCGAAATGCCTTACCCCCTTTAAAAAGAAGCAATGTCCTCATTGCGAAAACAAAGTAATGAATGAAAACTAAACACTAGATAGAGTTGCAAGAAAAGAGAGGTGAGTCATAAAGACTGCTTAAGTACCAAGTCTTTCACCACAATCCAATCCTAGACATGTTCATTCCCATTACCACATCACTTTATTTTTTTTCTATTGAAGAGGCATTGAGCTTATATTATTCATGCTTGCTACTTATTATGCGAAAGAAAAAATTCTAACTAGAAAAAATAAACACCTAAAAAGAAATAAAAACTAAAGACAAGAAAATCTAATATAGGTACTAAATGGGTTTTTAGGAACAATGTAACACCCCAAACCCGGCCCAAACGCTACGACCGAATTTGGTTTGCTACAGAGAAAACAATTTGAGAACCATTTTAAAACCGATTTAAGTTTTGTCGAAGACCTTGTGTTTTCAAGTCTCTTGTTAAAAACCATACTTAGTGTTGCTTAATATTTATTAAGTCGGGTTGTTTATAGATTGTAAATGTGCCCGATGGCATTTTTAAAACATTTTACGTTTGATTGGGAAAAACATGTGAATTCATTTTTAACATAATTAAATAGTTTAAACAAATATTCAAAGCATGTAACAATAATAAAATAATTCTAGGAGGCCTTATTACAACTCAATTAAAACAAAACCAACCATAAAAATAAGATAAAATAAAATCCAAGTTCATCTATTAAAATGTCCATCGCATGGCCACCTCGAGTCCATCCGGCTCCATCTCCGCGATCTACTCATCTGCAAAATGTTAAGGGAAAGGGGTGAGTCACCAAGACTCAGTGTGTAAATCCCCCACCCGGAAAATATATCTCATACACAATTCATTAATAAACATGCTCATGTAACCCAACCTAACCATCCATACTCCTTTTCTACCCCGTGTGGTCAAAACCACTGGTGGTCAAAACCACCGATGACTTAGAGTCACAAATCACCTGATGGGGCCAACCCATCGTGGTGGTCAAAACCACTGATGACCATAGGTCACAATATATCAAATGTGGTCAAAACCACTGGTGGTACCAAACCACTGGGACTTAGTCGCAAATAATCAATTGTTGTGGTCAAAACCACTGATGACCATAGGTCACATATAATCTGATGGGGCCAACCCATCTTGTGGTCAAAACCATCGACGATATCCATAAAATCATCCCCTCCTCTCATCAATCCCACCATCACATGCTTTTATAACAATTTTCATAAATCATAACGTAGCATTTAATCATCATGTGATGGCATGCAAATCATATATCGAAAATCACAAGTTGGGGACTTACCGGAAACCATGCTTAAGCCTCGCAAGCATATAATAGATCACTACCAAAATTTGTACTCAAGACAATAATATAGCAAGTTTATTAATAAAGTGTGTAAAGAGTTTACACACCTACTTCTACCGGAATTCCTATATCCCGAAGATCCGATCTACGTCGCTAGATCTCTTGTCCCGAGTGTCTTTAAATAACTAATCCAAGCGTTCTGCTTTCCAAAATCAAATATTAGAGATCGGGCTCGAATCGATCGCTTCACGCTTCCTACGCACCTAGAAGAGATCGATTACAAAAGTGTTTAGGAGCCCTCTTGTCTAAATCAATACTTTATTCTTGTAAAAGTCATGTGAACATGAGTGAAATGAACAATAGATATTCGGCCAAGATTCTCACCTTCTTAAATCGTTTGCCAAGGAAGATTCAAGGGGATCTATCCTACTCCAATATTCGGCCACAAGGAGTCTTAATAGGAGATAAGAGATTTCGGCAACAAGGTGTGGAGTACTTCGGCTAGAGAGAAAAATAATGAGGAAAAAGGTGTTTAAGGTTTTGCAACAGAGGAGTGAATATTCGGCCAGCAAATGAATAAAGAAAAGGGAATTGAGGATGGGATTTCGGCAAAAGAGAAACAAAAGATTGGGGTTTTGGGACTTTGAATCACGTTTATAAAAGAATGAAAATAGAAAAGTTGCTCCCTATGAAATTCGGCTATGTGCAAGAATGAAGAAAAGGAATTAAAGTGATAAGTATGTGCCTTAAAAGGATTCAGACCCCTCCCCTCAAGCTTGCCAGTCCAACCCACTAGGGAATTCAAAATTCAACCAATTCTAGATTTGAAACAATTCAAAAGAGTTTGAATTATAATATGCCTACTTTTTTCCTTGCCAACTTATCATAATTTAATCCAAATAATATCCCTTTTATCTACTATTATCTTGTTATCAAAACAATAATATTATCCTTGATTATCACTTATCAAATAAATAAAAAAACAAAGAATCCATGTGCTTCCAAACTCCACCGAATGCAAAAACAAAGGCCATGTGCACCAACTCTTCACCCACGTTAGCAACAAAATAAAATAAAACCCACTTGCAAATTGCTGGGATTCAAACCAAGACCCCACTGCAGCCCCCTCTTCCAACGCCCTTGCCAACTCTTCCACCCGACTTTCATGCCATAAAGCCACACCATTTAATTTTAAACCTTTTCTACTCCAAACCCATAACCGCATACAAAAATAAAACATGCAAGATGTCGCTCCACCCCTCGAACCCGTGACTCGCCTCTTCTAGACTCTCAAGTGGCGACCCAAGCCACTCCTACAACCCGGGCTTTGATGCCAAGATCCTTCACGAACTAATTTTAAGGCCTTCCTCGCTAATTCCAATGCCCAAAACAAAAATTGAAACGCTTCACGCCATCGTGCCTCGAACCTGTGCCCTTGCAACACCCTTAGACGCACTCCACCCAATTGAACCAAGCCTATTCCTTGTGTCACATTTTCCCAAATTTCTACTTAACCCCTATCTCGCCTAGCCTCCTCCTTTTAGACACCTAAAAATAAATTTTAATACTAAGTCGGGCCTAGCTCGGGTTTAATTCTAGACCTAAAATACGCCAAATAAATCATAAAATTTATTCTTCAGCACACACACATGAGAAATTATCTAAGTTACAAACAACCCCTAATTTAGGATGTTACAATTCTACCCCCTTAAAAATAATTTCGTCCTCGAAATTACTTACTATCGCTCAATCGCGCATCCTTAACTCATCATATTACGCTATCGCTGCAAGACTCGATCTTAAAGAACTATCATACTTCCTAGAAACATTTCCTACGCTCATAATCCAAGTTCCATACACTTTACTAGCAACATAAGAATGAACTAACGTAACCATGACCAAGACAATTGAGGGTATTCCGGAAATAAGAAACTTACCCGTTGTTATGTCCGCACATCTTCCTCTCGCGACGGCCAACCGCATAAACCAGCCTTGGTTGCCTCGCCTCTGCACCTTCAGCACCTCGGCCACGCCGCTACCATTATCATTACCTCTAGTCGCACCTCGACCCCTCCGTGGTGGTCCTTCATTTCTAACCTGAGCACGGTTCTGACCCTCTGGTTGATTCCTAGCTAACTTACGAGGACAATCCCTTACACGGTGATCGTACGATCCACACTCAAAGCACCCTCGATTACCACTCCAACACTCACCCTTGTGAGGCTTGCCACACCGAGCACATTGTGGCGGCCATTGGGTATTGGCAGAAGCAGCCTAGTAGTTTGATCCGACCCATCAAACTTCGTCCTCTTCCGTTCATTACCCAAGAATCTTGAAGGTTCCGAGCTTCTCTTATTCCAATTCCGTTCTTGGTTCCGCTTAATGGACTGTCTTACCCCCTCAAAGCAACTTTAGACTTCTCCACAAGAACAAAGAAACTCTCATTCTGTTGTGGAGCTATCATCATCCTCGGCTCATCTCTCTCGGCCCATCCTCGAATCTAACACGCTGTTCATGCTCTGTACTCCACAATACCACGAGCATACCTACTCAACCGAAGGAATTCGGCCTCATACTCCGCCATCGCCTTATTGCCTTGGACCAGTTCAAGAAAGCCTTTCATTTGTGCATCTACGTAGCTAGTACCCACATACTTCTTCCGATAGGTGGTTCGAAATACTCCCAAGTCAAATCATCTGCTGTAGCCCCATCTCGAACCGTAAGCCACCACCGAGCACGCCTCATCCTTTAGAAGCGAGCATCGCCTCTTTCAGCCTTTTCTTCCTCATCAAAGTCAAGATCATCCATGATCCTTTCGGTTGACTCTAGCCAAGATTCTCACGCACTAGGTGCCACTCTTGACACACCTCGGAATACCTCCGCTCCGTTAGATCGGAGTCGCCGGGAATAGATTTTCGAGCTCCCACATTTCCACCAGCCTCACCACCATCTCCAAGACTCGCAACACGACTTGCGATACCGACTCGCCACCGGCCCGATCCGGCCTCACTCTAAAAGTAGGAGGTGGTGGTGGCAAGTGGTACCTCATTTTCGTAACCTTGTCCCGACTGACGGTTCTGGACACCGTCATCCTACCCCTACCACGCCCACGGCGCCCACGCCCTCTAGAAGTCATTCTATCGACCGCGCTTTTAATCTCGATTAAGAAAAATTTTATGCGTTAGCATTTGTTTCACTTTATTACTCGCATGAAGAAATTTTATGGATAAGGTTTAATCAGAGATTCTTTCGAGCAAACAATGTTCCATCTTTCTTTCCTAGTTCACACAAAGAAGTTCATGCATCCATTCCTTAATACTTTCCATACCTATTCGCTCATCGGACCCTTTTTGCCCATTTCTATCCGGGGGTATTTTTCGTCTTTTTCCTACAGAGGTATTTTCGTAATTTTCCCGAACCAAAATATTTTCCTGATGATTTCCAAAGCTAAGTTGTTGAATATTTGTAAAATAGTTAAAATTTTTGGGCAAAACTATTGAATTAATATTTTATGGGTCAGGGGCATTTTGGTAATTTTACTCCTAAGGGTATTTCTGTAATTTTTCACAAGTCAAGTTTTTCGAGAAAAACGTTGTAAAAGTAATGTTCTAGGATTTGAGAAAGTTATTGCACAAGTTTTGAAAACATTAGGGTTTGTTGTTTCATTCTATTTCGAAAACATGGTTAATTCCCTTTTCGGGTTTTAATCATTGTGTTTAGCCTATGACCGAGCCCTCCTAGTCAGGGTGAACCAAAGCTACGCACTGTAGGATACTGCGAAGAGGAGGTGAGTCACGAGGACCGCTTAAATACTGTGCTCTTCCGGATCCAATCCTAGACATGCGTACAGGGGTTACCACACCCTAGCTCATTGACTAAGTCATAGGTTGGTTTAGTTCCTTAAGTCTTATGTTCTGTTTGCGTTTGAGTAATCTAACCTTAGGGTCCAAGTCCTATAAGTCTATCTACGTTCCATGCTTCCTACCCTTCTACAAAATATAATTCACCAAGAGGTTTAGATATACTTACCAGGCGGATTGGTCTTGGGAGACTCGGGCCATGCTGCTTAAAAACCCAAAAACAATTCAAAAGGCCTACTAAAACATTTTTGGGCCTTGGGCCCCCCACAGCCGAGCTTTGAACTGGGCTCTGATACCATTTTGTAACACCCCAAACCCGGCCCAAACGCTACTTAATCGAATTTGGTTTGCTACTGAGAAAACAATTTGAGAACCATTTTAAAACCGATTTAAGTTTTGTCGAAGACCTTGTGTTTTCAAGTCTCTTGTTAAAAACCATACTTAGTGTTGCTTAATATTTATTAAGTCGGGTTGTTTATAGATTGTAAATGTGCCCGATGGCATTTTTAAAACATTTTACGTTTGATTGGGAAAAACATGTGAATTCATTTTTAACATAATTAAATAGTTTAAACAAATATTCAAAGCATGTAACAATAATAAAATAATTCTAGGAGGCCTTATTACAACTCAATTAAAACAAAACCAACCATAAAAATAAGATAAAATAAAATCCAAGTTCATCTATTAAAATGTCCCATTGCATGGCCACCTCGAGTCCATCCGGCTCCATCTCCGCGATCTACTCATCCGCAAAATGTTAAGGGAAAAGGGGTGAGTCACCAAGACTCAGTGTGTAAATCCCCCACCCGGAAAATATATCTCATACACAATTCATTAATAAACATGCTCATGTAACCCAACCTAACCATCCATACTCCTTTTCTACCCCGTGTGGTCAAAACCATCGGTGGTCAAAACCACCGATGACTTAGAGTCACAAATCGGTGATGGGGCCAACCCATCGGTGGTCAAAACCACCGATGACCATAGGTCACAATATATCAAATGTGGTCAAAACCACTGGTGGTACCAAACCACTGGGACTTAGTCGCAAATAATCAATTGTTGTGGTCAAAACCACTGATGACCATAGGTCACATATAATCTGATGGGGCCAACCCATCTTGTGGTCAAAACCACTGACGACAGTCCATAAAATCATCCCCCTCCTCTCATCAATCCCACCATCACATGCTTTTATAACAATTTTCATAAATCATAACGTAGCATTTAATCATCATGTGATGGCATGCAAATCATATATCGAAAATCACAAGTTAGGGGACTTACCCGGAAACCATGCTTAAGCCCGCAAGCATATAATAGATCACTACCAAAATTTGTACTCAAGACAATAATATAGCAAGTTTATTAATAAAGTGTGTAAAGAGTTTACACACCTACTTCTACCGGAATTCCTATATCCCGAAGATCCGATCTACGTCGCTAGATCTCTTGTCCCGAGTGTCTTTAAATAACTACTCCAAGCGTTCTGCTTTCCAAAATCAAATATTAGAGATCAGGGCCTGAATCGACTGCTTCACGTTTCCTACGTACCTAGAAGAGATCGATTACCAAAAGTGTTTAGGAGCCCCTCTTGCCGAAATCAATACTTTATTCTTGTAAAAAGTCGACAGAACATGAGTGAAATGAACAATAGATATTCGGCCAAGATTCTCACCTTCTTAAATCGTTTGCCAAGGAAGATTCAAGGGGATCTATCCTACTCCAATATTCGGCCACAAGGAGTCTTAATAGGAGATAAGAGATTTCGGCAACAAGGTGTGGAGTACTTCGGCTAGAGAGAAAAATAATGAGGAAAAAGGTGTTTAAGGTTTCTGCAATGAGGAGTGAATATTCGGCCAGCAAATGAATAAAGAAAAGGGAATTGAGGATGGGATTTGGCAAAAGAGAAACAAAAGATTGGGGTTTTGGGACTTTGAATCACGTTTATAAAAGAATGAAAATAGAAAAGTTGCTCCCTATGAAATTCGGCTATGTGCAAGAATGAAGAAAAGGAATTAAAGTGATAAGTATGTGCCTTAAAAGGATTCAAAGCACCACCTCCCCTCAAGCTTGCCGTCCAACCCACTAGGGAATTCAAAATTCAACCAATTCTAGATTTGAAACAATTCAAAAGAGTTTGAATTATAATATGCCTACTTTTTTTTCCTTGCCAACTTATCATAATTTAATCCAAATAATATCCCTTTTATCTACTATTATCTTGTTATCAAAACAATAATATTATCCTTGATTATCACTTATCAAATAAAAAAAAAAAAACAAAGAATCCATGTGCTTCCAAACTCCACCGAATGCAAAAACAAAGGCCATGTGCAGCCAACTCTTCACCCACGTTAGCAAAGAAAATAAAATAAAACCCACTTGCAAATTCTTTGGGATTCGAAACCAAGACCCCACTGCAGCCCCCCTCTTCCAACGCCCTTGCCAACTCTTCCAGCCCGACTTTCATGCCATAAAGCCACACCATTTAATTTTAAACCTTTTCTACTCCAGCCCATAACCGCATACAAAAATAAAACATGCAAGATGTCGCCCACCCCTCGAACCCGTGACTGCTCTTTCTAGACTCTCAAGTGGCGACCCAAGCCACTCCTACAACCTGGGCTTTGATGCCAAGATCCTTCACGAACTAATTTTAAGGCCTTCCTCGCTAATTCCAACGCCCAAAACAAAATTGAAACGCCTCACGCCATCGTGCCTCGAACCTGTGCCCTTGCAACACCCTTAGACGCACCAACCCAATTGAACCAAGCCTATTCCTTGTGTCACATTTTCCCAAATTTCTACTTAACCCCTATCTCGCCTAGCCTCCTCCTTTTAGACACCTAAAAAATAAATTTTAATACTAAGTCAGGCCTAGCTCGGGTTTAATTCTAGACCCTAAAATACGCCAAATAAATCATAAAATTTATTCTTCAGGCACACACACATGAGAAATTATCTAAGTTACAAACAACCCCTAATTTAGGATGTTACAAACAAGCTAGATGAGAGTGGTAACATAGTGAGGAACAAGGCTAGACTTGTTGCTCAAGGTTACACTTAAGAGGAATGAATAGATTATGATGAAACTTATGCTCCCGTAGCTAAGATGGAAGCCATTAGAATGCTTTTAGCTTTTGCATGCTTTAATGATTTCAAATTATATCAAATGGATGTTAAAAGTGTTTTTCTAAATTGTTTTATAAATGAAGAAGTGTATGTTGAACAACCACCCAGTTTTGAAGATTAAAAATTTCCAAACCATGTTTTCAAACTTTTGAAAGCTTTATATGGTTTGAAATAAGCTCCTAGAGCTTGGTATGAAAGATTATCAAATTTTCTTATTGAAAAATGTTTTTGTAAAGGGAAGGTTGACACAACACTTTTTATTAAAAGAAAAGACAAAGATTTATTAGTAGTTAAAATTTATGTTGGTGATATTATTTTTGGTTCTACTAATGATCTTCTTTGTCAAGAATTTTCTAAGCTAATGCAAGGTGAGTTTGAGATGAGTATGATGGAAGAACTAAATTTCTTTTTAGGACTCCAAATCAAGCAAAGAAAGGATGACATCTTCATAAATCTAGCTAAATACACAATGGAAATGCTCAAAAAGTTTGGGATAGACACTTTCAAACCACAAGCTAGTCCTATGAGCCCTTCTACAAAGCTTGATAAAGATGAGGAAGGTAAATGTGTTCATTTGAAATTACATAGGTCAATGATTGATTCTTTACTTTATCTTACCGCAAGTAGACCTGACATTATGTTTAGTGTATGCTTGTGTGCTAGATATCAATCTTGTACTAAGGAATCACATTTACAAGCCCTTCAGAGAATCTTTAGATACCTTAGAGACACTTCAAATTTAGTCTTTTGGTATTCTAGAGACTCATCTTTTAGCTTGCATGCTTTCTCGGATGCGGATTTTCGAGGTTTCAAATTAGATAGGAAAAGCACCTCTAGTACTTGTCAAATTCTAAGTAACATGCTAATTTCATGGTTTTCAAATAAACAAAATAGTGTTCAATTGTTCACCAAAGCAGAATATATTTCTACCGTTAGTTGTGCTCAAGTTTTATGGATGAAACAACAACCTAAGGACTATGGAATTGATGTAGATACCGTTCCTATCAAGTACGACAATGCTAGTGCTATCTGTCTCACTAAAAATCCCATCCAACATTCTAAGACTAAACACATTGAAATTAGACATCATTTCATTAGAGATCATGTCTAAAAAGGTGAAATTGTTCTAGAATATGTATACACCTTAAATCAATTAGCTGATATTTTTACAAAATCTTTAAATAAGAAAAGATTTTGGACACTTAGGAGAGAACTAGGTTTGATCACCTTGCCTTGACTTTGTGTTAAATTTTTCCATGTACTTTATTTTTTTTGTGCAAAATGCTTGATAAGTATGATGTTCATGGTTTTTTGTATGCAAAAAGATAGGGGTAGTTTTATGTGAGAATTCGGTCTATTGTAACCTTATTTATTTAGCTTGAATTGCTTTTATATTGTTTTTGCACTCATTGAATTAGTTACATTATTACTAATTTAGGAATTTTCTCTAAAATCTAAGTTTGATTTATAAATTATATGCATCATGCTTGTATCTTGCATCTCCATGCATATGAAACATTTAGGAATATACTTAGAGTCATTTTAGGACCCTTAGAACTTCTAAAAACTCAAAAATCTTAGTTTTGCATTTTTCACTACACTTGGAAAACAGAATTGCAAAATTGTATTGATACTGTTTTAAAAAATATCGATAATTTTATAAAAAATATTGATACTCGTGAAAAAAAATCGATAGCATGGTCTATTTTAGGTACTTGCACCAATTTTCTAAAACATTCAAAACCTAAAATTTTTCCCCCACCAAAATCCTCTCCAATTTTTTTTTAATTTCATCATTTTTTTTTACAAATCTTGGTTTTTTAACATCTTCAAGCCTCATTTCCTCAAGATCTGTTCAACATTGCTTGAAGATTTTGCCTATTTCAACATTTTTGAGGTAAAAACCTAACACTTTCAATTTGTTAATTTTATAAAATGTAGGTTGAAAATGTGATTCTTGATGGTTTATTAGGTTGTTTTGAACTCCATATATCTTGTTTTATTGCAGGAGGTCACCTATTTTAAAAAGTTTTCTTAAATTTTTTACCTAAAACCCTTGCCCACCAAGTGTTTGTTAAAATTTCCTAAAGAGTTTTCCTTTGAGTGTTAATGTTTCTAAGTGTTTATTTAGTTACTATGGCTCCTAAGAAAAGGCCTAGAACCTGCATCATCTTCTAATCCATCTAGTGAGTTGGAGTCATCCTTTAGTGAATGTTTTCAATACTCAAACTCTCTATATGGTTTTAAATCACATTTTGTTTCAAAAAGAGTTTGGGAGTTTAGGAAAGTGGATTTAGCCATGTTAGAGGCTATTAAATTTGTTTATCTCCCTATTTTACAAAATTGGGGTTGGATGGAGTTTTTAAATATTTCTTCGCCAACTTACTTTAATCTTGTTCGTGCTTTCTTCTCAAATGCCAAACTCGAACATGATGAGTCCGGCGATACCGTTTTAGCCATCATTAAATTTGATAGGCGTCCTGACCTCACCCTCATATTGTTTAATGACATTACTAAGGCTATTAGGAGGGGACTGAATACAAATATCACCCTTTCTCATGGCACATTTCTGTCATATCTCTTTAGGTGATTAGGCATTAGCACTCATGGAGAGATCCCTGTTACTTCTAACCAACCTATTAGTTATGAGGCCCTTCATCATCCAGGATATCATTTCGATGCCAACACTGGTACGTGGTTTAAGAGTAACCATCCGACGGATAATGAAAATGACAACATCGACGTTGCTTTTGAAGACCTTTCAGCACCCAAAATGCTCCTCCACCGACTTCTTCTTCACATGTTGCTCAACCCTCTTCCAAGGTTAATAGTGTCATAATCAATGCTATCCATTCTTTGAGCAACGATGTTTGAGATTTTCAATAAGAGGTTCTATCTCATAAGGAAGACATTAACTCTAGGCTATCTACTTTAGAGTCTCAAATGGTGTCTCTCCTTGCATGTTTTCCTTCGATGCCTACTTTCTCCCCTCCTCATGATGATTAGAGTAGCTCTAGGACATACATTTCATTTTCATAACATTTGCACCTTTATTTCTATGTTTATGCCTATGTATTTGTTTTTATTGCACTTTATTGCTTTCTTTGTATTTTGAGATACAACTTTTTTTCAATTCATTTCTCATTCAATTTTATCTCTTTCTTATGATGAACTATCTTCTTTTTTCATTAAGCTTCATTTGATGTTTGATATAACAAAAATGGGGAGAACAAAAGGTAAATTAAGGTAAATTATTGTTTGATTGTTCTTTGATACTAACTAAATGAAAATTTTGTAACCAATTTTCCTTAAAGTAAAAATGAATGCCAACTTTAATGAAGAATTTTATTTTGGCCTCAACTTTCAAATGTCTTAGTAAGGGGGAGCAATTATTCAAAAACAAATTTACCAAATGTTTTGTTATATCAAAAAGGGGGGGATTGTTAAACCAAGCTTTATTTGATAAAATATTTTGATATAACAAATTGAAGTGTTTCTGAATATAAGTTAAAATTGACAAAATAAATTTTACATTTGAAGTCTAAGAGATAAAATTTTGAATACTTACATTAAACTCTTAGAAAATTTTGAAACAATTTTAAAATCAAGTGAAAATGATTTTAACCAAGTCAAAATGATTTTAATCAAGTTAAAATCATTTTAACACATCAAAATGATTTTCAAAAAAGTCAGAATTACTCCAGGTCAAAAAGTATCGATACCTTGTGGCCAAGCATCGATAATTTTTGAATTATTGATACCCTTAGAAAAATCGAGACCAAACTTTCATTCTATTTTCAGAAGTCCAAAAAATTATTGATACCATTTTTCGGGTATCGATATTTTCTGAAAATAATCGATACCTTTCTTAAAAACGATACGAAAATAACATTTTGTTTCTTACAAACCCTACAAAGTATCGATCCGGTATTAATACCTTTTTCCAAAAGTACCGATAAAATATTTTTTGGTATCGATTAATAAATCCAACGGTCACTAAATTAGTATTTATTACAAAAATTATCAATTCCCTTTTATTTGGTATCGATACCCGCAGTTGCAAGAGAAATAAATGCTTTGGTTTTACATCCCCAACAACCATATTCATTACACCAGCAACCTCAATGCTTAGAAATCTATTAGGGTAACCATCTTCCAAAGACCTACAACAATAAGAAAGCACTTTCACGCAAATATCATCAATCAAGCTCAAATGCGGTAGGTGGATTCATCATGTCCATAAATGCAGGAGGTGCATTTGTCAACCTGAATTGCATGACAAGAAACTCAAAATGCCCATAACGAGTACTAAACGCCGTCTTCATAACATCCGCATCCTTCACCTTCAACTGATAGTACCAAGATCTCATATCAATCTTTGAGAAAACTGAAGCTCCCTGAAACTGGACAAACAAATCATCGATCCTAGGAAGTGGTTACTTATTCTTGATGGAAAACTTATTCAGCTGGCAATACTTACCACACAGCCTCAAATTCCCATCCTTCTTCTTCACAAATAAAATCGGCACTCCCCACGACAACAGACTCGGTCGAATGAAACCCCGGTCCAACAACTCTTGCAATTGACGCTTCAACTCCTTTAATTCCTTAGGTGTCATATGGTAGGGCGCAACTAAGACCGTAGCTGTACCAGGATAGAGTTCAATACACAAGTCAACTTCTCTATCCGACGGTAAACTAGACAACTTTTCAGGAAAAACATCCGGAAAATCACAAACTGCATGAATCTCATCCAACCTCAACTCCCTACTATCAGCATTCAGGATATAGGCTAGGTAAGCTTTGCAACCTTTCTAGACCAACTTCTCGGCTCTAAGTGCAGAAACCACATTGGAAAGCAACTCCGACCTCCCTCCAACAACAACTGTAACAGCCCGATTTTGGGTCTAGTCGGAACAGTGGTTTTGAGACCACAAAGAAAAATTTATTTTTATTATATTTTTCTTGTCTACAATTTTATGAAATGATTTGGTGAAAATTTTGTTCAAAAATTTTGACGTTTGGGCACTCAATTTAGTTAAAGGGACTAAATTGCAAAAAGTGCAAAAATTGAGTTTTATATGTTAAAGGTGTCTAATTGCTATGAGATATTAAATTAGAGGTCCTTAAATGGTAATTAGACCATTATACTTGGTATGGACAAAAATGGACATGGATAGGTGAAGTTTTGAAGTTTTTCATTAAGGGCATTTTAGTCGTTTGGTTAATAAAGACAAAATTTAACAAATAAAAGATGTTCATCTTTCTATTTTCATCCCCATGGCCAGAATTCACAAGGAGAAGACATAGCTAGGGTTTTCCAAGCTTCCAAGCTCGATTGTAAGTTCGTTCTTGTCTCGTTTTTAAAGAATTTTGTATTTTTGAGATCGTTGAAGCTTGATTTCTCTATTTCAAGGACTAAATTAAACGAAAGGTGAAGTTTAAAATTTTACCCATGTTGAACATGTATTTATTTTGATGTTTGAGGTTAGAAAATGCATGTTTTTTGTTTGTTAAACGACTTTTGCTAAGTGATTTTCGGTAAAAATGTCAAAAAGGACTTATTTGCAAAAGTCTATAAAATGAGTAGAAAAATGTGAATAAATGGGAACTGTGGGCTGTTAAGAGTATGCAAATGGTTTGGCTAGGCTTGGGTTTTTAAGAAATTGAATGAAATTCATTTTACGAGCCTAGGTGTAACAGTCTGATTTTGGGGCTAGTCGGAACAGTGGTTTTGGAACCACTAATCTGAGGCCAGAGAAATTATTTTTAATATTATTTTATGTGTTATAGCATAATTATATGAGTACATGAAAATTTTGGTGAATTAATTTTAGTGATTTCTTGCTTAATTTCGAAAAAGGACTAAATCGCATAAAGTGCGAAAGTTTTGTTCTACAAGCTAAATGTAACGCTCTGAATATGGGCCTAGAAGGATTGGGCCTTGTGCATAGGAGCCGCTAGGAGACTACACATAAAGGTTTATGTGTGCAAGAATTATCACAAATGCATGTTAGTACCGCTGGGTTAGCAATATTGGAGTGTTTGGGGTCTTGGTGAAGTCTTGGGTTCAAACCTGGGGTTTAGCTAAATTTTTGTTTTAAGTGAATAAAACCCTTGGTAATTGGAAGTAAGCCTTTTAAATAATTAAGATTAAAATGTGACACAAGATGAGCTTGTACTCCAGTGGTTGTGGCGTCAATAAGGTGGCAAGGGAGCTTGAGTTCGAGTCACTCTATGCACAAAGGAGTATTTATTTTACTCCTTTGCTGTGTGAGTGGTGGGGTTTGAATAAAACACTACAAGGGTGGTTGGAATTTGAACTGGTCAAGGAATGGATTATGGAGAAAATCAAGGAGATGATCGGGGAGGAAATCATGAAGGGATTTTAGGAGGAAAAAGGGGAGTTTGAAGTGAAGTAAGACTGTGCCGAATTTGCTTGGGAGGTACTCAAAAATTCGGCTGGGGAGGGGGCCTTGCATTTTTGGCTTTTGGTGATCATTTTTTTTGGGTTTTCCTCTGCAACATCTTAGCCGTATTGTAACATCCCCAAACCCGGCCCACGAGCCTTGACCGGATCTGGTTATGTCACTGCGGAAAGACGGTTGAAAATCTTTTTGACCTTTGGATAAAATATGAAAATTGTTAACTTTTGAAAACCATGTCCATTTAAAATTATAATTAAAACTTTGTTATTATACAATGCCCATATTAAAACTTTATTAAACAGATATATATATGTGTATATATAATTCGAATAAATAAGTTGCTAAAATAAAGTTATCTTCACTTAGTAATTTAATTTGAACAAGCCATAAATAATAATAAAATAATACCAAAATAATAAAAATAAGGCCCTTATTACAACCCAATATTTAAACCCAATACTTAATATTAAAAACATAAAATAATCAAAATAATCTCCTTCTGCATGGCCACCTTTGTATCCCCCCCCAACCCGGTCCATTAATCACGAATCACCGAAATGGTTGAGAAAAATAGGTGAGTCCACTCGACTCAAAGTGCATAATCATTACACATGCTTCCCACACGTATGGGCTTGGCCCATATCCCACACACGCATCATACAGGTAAATATGCAATTACGAAACCCAACCCAACCTAGGTCCATCCGTTACACCAACCTTAGCAGACTCCCTGCTCAAGGCCGTGGCTAATCCACCGTTCACATAGTGAACCACATATCTTACCTTGGCAGACTTGCTGCTCAAGGCCGTGGCTAATCCACCGATCACATAGTGATCCACATATCTTACCTTGGCAGACTTGCTGCTCAAGGCCGTGGCTAATCCACCGATCACATAGTGATCCACATATCTTACCTTGGCAGACTTGCTGCTCAAGGCCGTGGCTGAGCCACCGATCACATCGTGATCCCAACATTAATCCGTCTACGGTGATGCACTCAGCTATCAACCGCCGAGATGGGCACCTAGCCAACATCTCCCTTGATGAAGCACACAGCTAACCATCAAGCGCTAATGTAGCACGAGGCTGACATTAGACCACGTACATAATATGTACTCCCCGTCCTTCTTTGCTCAAATCCGATCCCCATGCACATATGTCAATATATCGTGTCAAATCAACATATAGAGTGAGTATAATAGCATGCTCATTACCATATCAAACAGGCACCATAAATAATTTAATATCATAAAACACTAACTCATTACTCTAGGTTACCCCAAACATGGGTATCCACCACTTTAGCCTTTATTGTCGGCTATCACATATCATACACAAACATATGTATATAACAATACACAAAATAGGGGAAACAGTGCGATAATTACGCACCTTACTAGCACAATCGATCAAACCCCGCAAACGATACTTGACTAAGAACCTTGTCGAAAAATCCCTGGTAAAACGAATCCCGAGAGCCCCTTAGCACTTTTAACGCTAGCTAGAAGCAAGAGAACCCCCACCACCTTACTACCCCAAATTTGGCTTGATAGTAACCTTGAGAATCAATGCTCTAGAAAAGAATGAAGAGGAGGAAAAGTATGGGTAAGGCTCAACAAGGGGTTCGGCTAACACAACATAAAGGAGAAAGGCTTTTCAACTTTAGAAGATGGGAATAGATGACTTAAAGTTTCGGCTAAGGTGATTTTTATGAAGGAAGAGAGGGGTTTAGCAATACTAGCAATTTCGGCAAAAGAGCAATTGGTCAAAAAGGAACAAAAAGGTGAGCACTTCCCCTATTTAAAGCATTCGGCAACCCCTCCCCTTGAAGACTCCAACATCCGGCCATTTCCTAAAATTTTTCCTAGCCACTAATTCAACCGAAATTGAATTAATCAAACCCCCAAATCTGCTCCCAGCCAACCATTTTAAAACAATTTAAAATTTAAAAAATAAAACCCAGCTTTAATCCATTACCACCCCTCCAATTTAAAATATAAAATAAAAACTAAAAAAAACTAATCCATATCCCACGAATTCAAAGAAATAACAACCAACTCATCCTTATCTTCCAATTCAATCTACATGTGCCGTCCACTTCAATTTGCTGCCCAAAATAGATAAAAACTAAAACTCCAATTGCCATTCTCCAGGTTCGAACCTGGGACCAAGCTACTGCTCCTTTCCCCCCCAGCGCCCAGGCCACTCGGCCAGCTTGATTTTTATGACAAAAACCCCCAACATTAAACCTTAACCCTTCCTAGCTCAGCCCTATAACCGCATAAAATAAAATCACGCCCAAAAATGCCGCCTGGTCGCTCGAACTGAATAGCCACGCGCACCTCCAGCGCCTAAGTTCCGCATAGGCACCACTGGACCGGTTTGCTCCTTGCGACAAAACACGCCCCAAAATTATTTTAAGGCCTTCTATCCTTGTAACGCTTAACCATAAAATTAAAACCAGGTTGTGCGCGCTGGACTCGAACCTAAGACCCCAAGGCGCTACCTCCACCCCCTAAAGCAGCAAGACGGCCACTTTGCCAAAGCCTCTCATGTGCCAAAAATTACCAAAAATAATTCTTAAGACCTCCCTTGGCCCGATTCCCTTTTCACACTAAAATTCCAAAATTTTCCAAAATCTCCCGCTTACTCGAGCGTTCTTAAAACCTCAAAACACATCCAAGCACACCCAAGAACCTTCCAAACACCTACATTCTACTCAAACCGCATAGCCCCTAAACCATGGTGTTACAATTCTACCCTCCTTAAAATAATTTCGTCCTCGAAATTACTTGTCTAAACTAATGATCCAATTCTCTCCACTACGCTATCGCTGCGCACTCACGATCTCCAAGAGCTAACATACTTTACGAGCAACAAAACAACAAATCACCAAAGCGCCTCTACCACGTCCACGAGAAGTACGACCACGCCCCTAGAACTCATATCTAGCGTCGCGATTTAATCGATTAAAAGTTTTATGCATTAGAAATTTTGTTTCCATTATTTAATCCACGAGCAAATTTTATGAACAAGTTTCGGAAGTCGTTCTTTCGAGCAATCAAAGTTTGATTCTAAAGTAATCCACTATTGCAATCATCCGATCACATCAATAACTCACAAGCAATAGTAAGGGGTACTTACCCGTGGACTTCGGCCTGAGGTACAGTGCCATGCCACCTAACACGAAAACCTTTCATAAAACCCATTTTGAACGCGTTTTGGGCCCAAAACCCTCAAAGCCGGAGTTTTGAACCGGCTCGATACCAAATCAGTAACATCCCCAAACCCGCCCACGAGCCTTGGACCGGATCTGGTTATGTCACTGCGGAAAGACGGTTGAAAATCTTTTTGACCTTTGGATAAAATATGAAAATTGTTAACTTTTGAAAACCATGTCCATTTAAAATTATAATTAAAACTTTGTTATTATACAATGCCCATATTAAAACTTTATTAAACAGATATATATATATATGTATATATAATTCGAATAAATAAGTTGCTAAAATAAAGTTATCTTCACTTAGTAATTTAATTTGAACAAGCCATAAATAATAATAAAATAATACCAAAATAATAAAAATAAGGCCCTTATTACAACCCAATATTTAAACCCAATACTTAATATTAAAAACATAAAATAATCAAAATAATCTCCTTCTCGCATGGCCACCTTTGTATCCCCCAACCCGGTCCATTAATCACGAATCACCCGAAATGGTTGAGAAAAATAGGGTGAGTCCACCGACTCGAGTGCATAATCATTACACATGCTTCCCACACGTATGGGCTTGGCCCATATCCACATGCATCATACGGTAAATATGCAATTACGAAACCCAACCCAACCTAGGTCCATCCGTTACACCAACCTTAGCGGACTCCTGCTCAAGGCCGTGGCTAATCCACCGCTCACATAGTGAACCACATATCTTACCTTGGCGGACTTGCCGCTCAAGGCCGTGGCTAATCCACCGATCACATAGTGATCCACATATCTTACCTTGGCGGACTTGCCGCTCAAGGCCGTGGCTAATCCACCGATCACATAGTGATCCACATATCTTACCTTGGCGGACTTGCTTTGCTCAAGGCCGTGGTTGAGCCACCGATCACATCGTGATCCCAACATTAATCCGTCACGGTGATGCACTCACTATCAACCGCCGAGATGGGCACCTAGCCAACATCTCCCTTGATGAAGCACTGACTAACCATCAAGCGCTAATGTAGCACGAGGTCGACATTAGACCACGTACATAATATGTACTCCCGTCCTTCTTTGCTCAAATCCGATCCCCATGCACATATGTCAATATATCGTGTCAAATCAACATATAGAGTGAGTATAATAGCATGCTCATTACCATATCAAGCAGGCACCATAAATAATTTAATATCATAAAACACTAACCTGTTAACCGGTTACCCCAAACATGGGTATCCACCACTTTAGCCTTTATTGTCGGCTATCACATATCATACACAAACATATGTATATAACAATACACAAAATAGGGAAACAAAGGCGATAATTACGCACCTTACTAGCACAATCGATCAAACCCCGCAAACGATACTTGACTAAGAACCTTGTCGAAAAATCCCTGGTAAAACGAATCCCGAGAGCCCCTTAGCACTTTTAACGCTAGCTAGAAGCAAGAGAACCCCCACCACCTTACTACCCCAAATTTGGCTTGATAGTAACCTTGAGAATCAATGCTCTAGAAAAGAATGAAGAGGAGGAAAAGTATGGGTAAGGCTCAACAAGGGGTTCGGCTAACACAACATAAAGGAGAAAGGCTTTTCAACTTTAGAAGATGGGAATAGATGACTTAAAGTTTCGGCTAAGGTGATTTTTATGAAGGAAGAGAGGGGTTTAGCAATACTAGCAATTTCGGCAAAAGAGCAATTGGTCAAAAAGGAACAAAAAGGTGAGCACTTCCCTATTTAAAGCATTAAGCAACCCCTCCCCTTGAAGACTCCAACATCCGGCCATTTCCTAAAATTTTTCCTAGCCACTAATTCAACCGAAATTGAATTAATCAAACCCCCAAATCTGCTCCCAGCCAACCATTTTAAAACAATTTAAAATTTAAAAAATAAAACCCAGCTTTAATCCATTACCACCCCTCCAATTTAAAATATAAAATAAAAACTAAAAAAAACTAATCCATATCCCACCGAATTCAAAGAAATAACAACCAACTCATCCTTATCTTCCAATTCAATCTACATGTGCCGTCCACTTCAATTTGCTGCCCAAAATAGATAAAAACTAAAACTCCAATTGCCATTCTCCAGGTTCGAACCTGGGACCAAGCTCTCGCTCCTTTCCCCAAATACCGTGCCACTCGGCCCGGCTTGATTTTTATGACAAAAACCCCCAACATTAAACCTTAACCCTTCCTAGCTCAGCCCCATAACCGCATAAAATAAAATCACGCCCAAAAATGCTGCTTCCGTCGCTCGAACCAGCGCCCACGCGCACCTCCAGCGCCTAAGTTCCGCATAGGCACCACCTGGACCAGCTGCTCCTTGCGACAAAACACGCCCCAAAATTATTTTAAGGCCTTCTATCCTTGTAACGCTTAACCATAAAATTAAAACCAGGTTGCTGCCGCTTGGACTCGAACCTAAGACCCCCAAGGCGCTACCTCCAGCCCCCCTAAAGCAGCGCACGAAGCCACTTTGCCAAAGCCTCTCATGTGCCAAAAATTACCAAAAATAATTCTTAAGACCTCCCTTGGCCCGATTCCCTTTTCACACTAAAATTCCAAAATTTTCCAAAATCTCCCCGCTTACTCCGAGCGTTCTTAAAACCTCAAAACACATCCAAGCACACCCAAGAACCTTCCAAACACCTACATTCTACTCAAACCGCATAGCCCCTAAACCATGGTGTTACACGTATACTTTCCTTGAGTGGCCGAATACATTTTGACCGGTTTTCATAACTCATTCATCTATTCTTTTGAGTACTACGATTAATTCTATTCTGCTTCTTTTTCTATTTTCACTTCGGCATTCGTTCACCCATACTTCCCCTATCGGTTAGCCCTCTAGTTGTATTCTCTTTTCTTTTGAGTTCTTGCCAGATACCTTCTTCTTCTTCCTTTTTGTTTTTTCATTCGGTTTTTGTCAAACGACTATTCTTTTCCCTCTCTTAGTACCGACTTCTGCAATTGATTCTAAACAATCGGCTGAACATCTACCATCTTGTCCCTTTGCACTTCTCTACCTTCACCTCCAATTGCTTCATTGGCCGAATACTCATAGGTGAGTATCCGACTTGCGCTTTCTTTCCTCTTTCAGATTTTTCCCTTCTCTGGATATTGTCTTTTGTTTCTCCTTTTCGCACCAACTATATTATTTTGGTATACTCTTCAGATTAGACCGATTCTCGACTTGTGTGCGCTACTCCTTTTATCAGTATTTGGATCTACGGTCTGGTAAGGGGTGGAGAATGGGGTATAAGGTTCTTGTTGTAATGATATCGTATGTCTTGTGTGAATCTAAAGAAGGAGGGGGTTCTTGTGTAGGTTGTGGCCAAGGGTGATTGGTGCATTGCTTGTGAACTGAAAAGGTGATCGCTTCTATTGTTGGTAAGGGCATCAGATCTGATTTGTAATTCCGTTAGATTTCGTTAGTGTTATGAGTTAAGTTTCTAATCGGATATTATTGGTTTAATTTAGGTACAAGGTTACTATGAGCACAATTTGCTTTCATAATCAGGTGTGTATTAGTACCGTAATTGCTAATCGGTCAAAAGCCGATAGAGTGTGAATGTTTTTCGCACGGTGTTAGCTGTAGCGGCAAATGCCGAAATGCCAGAATGCCAAAAAGCCGGTGGATTGGGCTTTTGGGCCACATGAGCATGCGAACGCTCATGTGATCAACCGAGCTCACGAAACGTGGGCGTACGACGAGGAAGGCCGCCATGAGCGATCTCATGGGCTTGGGCCAGAATGGGTCGTATGGGCCCAATGGGCCTGTGGGCCCGCGTGGGTAAACTTCACTGTTAAGTGGGACGTAGATAGACTTGTCATGTCGCGCACATGACTTAGGTAGTTCTGGGCCTCGTTGGGCCTAAATGGGCCGTGTGGGCCCAAGGGGCTCGTGCAGCCCACACGGATGAAATCTGCGGTAAGTGACTAATAAGGAACCGGGCTATGGTGTACACATAGCCACATCTGATTTTGGGCTGAATGGGTCACCCGAGCGTGTGGGCCCACTTGGGCCGAGTAATGGGGCTTGGGCCCATTTACACTGTCATGACCAGTTAGATTACATAAGTCGCTCGAGGCGACTGTAGACCTTCTGAGAGGTCAGTAAATGACCGTAACACCCTCGATTTGTAAAATTACTGAAATACCCCCAATTTGCAAAAATACCGAAATACCCTTAATTTGCAAAATTATCAAAATACCCCCCATTTGTGAAATTATCGAAATACCCCCGATTTGTAAAATTACTGAAATACCCCTGATTTGTAAAATTATCAAAATACCCCCAATTTACAAAATTACCAAAATACCCCCAATTTGTGAAATTACCGAAATACCCCCGATTTGTGACATTACTTAAATACCCTCGATTTGTGAAATTACCAAAATACCCCCAATTTGTGAAATTACCAAAATACCCCTGATTTGTGAAATTACCTAAATACCCTATAGGGTAGAATTACTAAAATACCCTTGAAGGGTAGAAATTACTGAAATACCTCTGTAGGGTAGAATTACCGAAATACCCCTGTAAGGTAGAATTACCGAAATACCCTAATAGGGTAAAATGACTATTTTGCCCTTGTGGGTAAATGAATGACTTAGACTATGAATTTGATTGATTTGACTGTGATAGTATGACTGTGTTTTAACTGACTTGATTGTGGTCGTGTGACTGATATGCTTTTCATATGTGTTTAAATGACTGTTACTGAGCATGGCCATTTTGCAAACACGTGTAATGATTGAGCATGACATACACGACATATTGCGTGGGGTTGGGATATTGATACGGAAGAAGTTTTGATTGGGTTACACGGGTCGCATGAGACGACTGTGGATCCAGTATTGATCTGTTAAGGTCGCACGGATCGCATGAGATGACTGTGGACCGACAGATGGCTTAAAGCCGCGTAATCTGATTATGGCTCTGTGCCAACCTAAATATGGCTCTGTGCCATCTTGATTATGGCTTTGTGCCAATCGTATTTACCCGTGGCTATGTGCCTAACATATATATTGATGACTCCGTGTCGATCATAATTACTCGTGGCTGTGTGCTAATTATATTACCGTCGCTGATGGCTATGTGCCAAACTTATTACAGTTATCGATAGCTTTGTGCCATCCTGATTATGGCTCTGTGTCATCCTGATTATGGTTTATAACCATTCTGATTATGGCTTTTAGCGGTTCTGTTAACTGGCAGCGTTGCTGCGATATTTATGGCTTTTACCCGTTCTGTTGACTTAGTTCCGCAACCGGTGCTAAGCTTGGTGTGTTGGCTGATTGGGTCAATTTTATCCCCACGTAAGTGTAAGGTTGGTACGGGTGGTGTGTTGGCTGGATTGGGGTGGGATGCATCCTCATATTTTGCATATCATATCATTTATGAGATCTCATCATCGTATTGGGCTTAGGCCCACTTGTTCAGTTATTGGTTTGGGCTAGGCCCAATTGATTCTGTTATGGGCTGTGACCCAAAAAATATTGTAGTGGGCTTTGGCCCACGTATGTTCTGAACTGGACTGTCCTGTTACTGTTAAAGGGCTTTGGCCAAGAGTGTTTCGGTTTCTGTTTTAGTATACTGACTGTTACTCTAGTAAAGGGGATTACACACTGAGTTTTTCCAAACTCACCCCATTTTTAATCAGACAGTAATCCCCAAAGATTAAGAGGATCGATCTTTGCGAGGACTCGGAGATGGCCACACGACTGCCTTTGGACTTCATTTATGCTTTAGTTTCTGTTTTGGGTTTTAATTTTTGTGATAAGGCCTCTTTAAGGTTCTGGATTTTAACTTGGGGTTTTTTATTTACTTTGAATTATATCCGTTAGAAGTAAATCACGGTTTTCCAAAATGTTCTATTTTTAAAACAACACTACGTTTTCGCAACATTTTCGAAATGGTTTTGCGACTTAATCTTTTTCGTAGATCGATTACTCTCAAAATTAGCTTCCGCAACTAAAAAGATATTTTGGGAATAAAATCAATAATTTTTCAATGGATCACGTTTTAAAAATAAACTAACGTAACTGGGATTTTACTTAAACTTTTAAACAAGAAGGGTTTTCAATGAAAACATGGTTTTCGAAAAATACTTCAATGTGACACGCCAGATTCGGGCGTAACTTCTAGGCCGGGTTTGGGGTGTTACATTTAGTGGTATCAGAGCCCAGGTTGCAAAACTCAGCTGTGGATTAGGTCTTTAAAATTGAATTTCCAAAAGAATTGTTTCAAAAAGGTTTGAAAAGAGTTGAAGTTTTTGAAATATGGTATAGACTGTTTTTCTGAAAGTGTGGTTCACCGAGCCTCCGGCGTCGAATCTGTAAATTTTCTGAATACCGTTGTCTGCTGTTATGTAATAGGAAACACTGTGATTACTTTAGATATTAGACTGTACTGTGATGCTTAAATTTAGATTTTGTATTTATTCTGTGTGATGTTGTGGATATGGAAATTGTATTTGTATGATATCTATTTGCTCTAGTGGATAGGTATTTTGGGTGTGCGTAAGAGGTAATGTTTTGGAATTAGAGTGCGCAGCAGACGCGCGGTGGTGTAGTTTGGGTTGTGCGACTGTTCTGAGAGCTGGAAATTTTGAGGACGAAATTTCTTTAAGGAGGGGAGAGTTGTAATGCCCTGAATATGGGCCTAGAAGGATTGGGCCTTGTGCGTAGGGGCCGCTAGGAAACTACACATAAAGGTTTATGTGTGCAAGAATTATCACAAATGCATGTTAGTACTGCTGGGTTAGCAATATTGCAGTGTTTGGGGTCTTGGTGAATTCCTGGGTTCAAACCTGGGGTTTAGCTAAATTTTTGTTTTAAGTGAATAAAACCCTTGGTACTTAGAAGTAAGCCTTTTGAATAATTAAGATTAAAATGTGACACAAGATGAGCTTGTACTCCAGTGGTTGTGGCGTCATTAAGGTGGCAAGGGAGCTTGAGTTCACTCTATGCACAAAGGAGTATTTATTTTACTCCTTTGTTGTGTGAGTGGTGGAGTTTGAATAAAACACTACAAGGGTGGTTGGAATTTGAACTGGTCAAGGAATGGATTATAGAGAAAATCAAGGAGAAGATTGGGGAGGAAATCATGAAGGGATTTTAGGAGGAAAAAGGGGAGTTTGAAGTGAAGTAAGACTGTGTCGAATTTGCTTGGGAGGTACTCAGAAATTCGGCTGGGGAGGGGGCCTTGCATTTTCGGCTTTTAGTGATCATTGCTTTTGGGTTTTTCCTCTGCAACATCTTAGCCGTATACTTTCCTTGAGTGGCCGAATACATTTTGACCGGTTTTCATAACTCATTCATCAATTCTTTTGAGTACTATGATTAATTCTATTCTGCTTCTTTTTCTATTTTCACTTCGGCATTCGTTCACCCAAACTCCCCCTTTCGGTTAGCCCTCTAGTTGTATTCTCTTTTCTTTTGAGTTCTTGCCAGATACCTTATTCTTCTTCCTTTTTGTCATTTCCTTCGGTTTTTGTCAAACGACTATTCTTTTTCCCTCTCTTACTACCGACTTCTGCAATTGATTCTAAATAATCGGCTGAACATCTACCATCTTGTCCCTTTGCACTTCTCTACCTTCACCTCCAATTGCTTCTTTGGCCGAATACTCATAGGTGAGTATCCGACTTGCGCTTTCTTTCCTCTTTCAGATTTTTCCCTTCTCTGGATATTGTCTTTTGTTTCTCCTTTTCGCACCAACTATATTATTTTGGTATACTCTTCAGATTAGACCGATTCTCGACTCGTGTGCGCTACTCCTTTTATCAGTATTTGGATCTACGGTCTGGTAAGGGGTGGAGAATGGGGTATAGGGTTCTTATTGTAATGATATCGTATGTCTTGTGTGAATCTAAAGAAGGAGGGGGTTCTTGTGTAGGTTGTGGCCAAGGGTGATTGGTGCATTGCTTGTGAACTGAAAAGGTGATCGCTTCTATTATTGGTAAGGGCATCATATCTGATTTGTAATTCCGTTAGATTTTGTTAGTGTTATGAGTTAAGTTTCTAATCGGATATTATTTGTTTAATTTAGGTACAAGGTTACTATGAGCACAATTTGCTTTCATAATCAGGTGTGTATTAGTACCGTAATTGCTAATTGGTCAAAAGCCGATAGAGTGTGTGTAACATCCTAGATTAGGGGTTATGCGTTTGGAGCATAACCGAAGTGCTAGTGGGTTTTAAGGGTATTTGGAGATGTTTTAAGAATTTTTAGAACTTTAGAATGAGGGTGAAAGCTTTGGAAAAATTTTGGATTTAAGTGTAAAAAGAGGAAATTAGGCTGAGGAGGCCTTAAGAATAATTTGTGGGCGTTTTGGGTCACGAAAGGGGGCTTGGTAAAGTGGCTTAAGGACGCCACTTAAAGGCTTGGAGGTTGATGGGCGCAGGTTCGAGCTGCTGAAGCAGCGTTTTGCATTTTAATTTTTGGGGTAAACGGCCTAGGAGGTCTTATAAATAAATAAGGGGGCTTTATGGCATGAAAGTTTGGTGGAGGAGTGGCTTGGGGCGCCACTTGAGAGTTTAGAAGAGGCGTGTCTCGGGTTCAAGGACGCAGGAGCATTTTTTTATTTTGGGCTTTTGCGTTAGAAGAAAAAGGGCCAAGAAGTAGGTCTTATAAATGAATGAAAGGGTTAATTGACATGAATGTCAAATTGGGAGAGTTGGTCTGGGCGCTTAAGGGGGAGGCTGCGGCATGGGTCACTGGTTCGAGCTAGCATAGCAGCAGTTTGGGTTTTATTTTTTTCTTCTCCTTCTTCTCAATGCTGGCGTGAAAAGGGTGGAGTAGTGGCCCGATTTTGGACTTTTAAATTGATAAGGATAAGCTTGATGTTTGTTTTTAAATTCAGCTGGAAGACTTGATATTGTTATTTTATTTATTTATTTTGTTTAAAGAGGTGATGAAGGAATAAGGATTATTTATTTTTTTTAAATTTTATTTGAATGGATGTTGAAGAGGTAATTTAGGAGATTAAAAACATGATGAAGCTAGAGTTAGTTGTGATAATTCAAGACTGGAAATTATCAAAAATTAAGTGAGTGGTTGCCGAAAATTGGAGACCTTGGGGGGGCTGTCCATATCTGTTTTGTACAGCAAAGATGTGCCAAAGTTGAATCAATTTTCTTTTCTTTGCTCCAAAATTTGCTGCTGCCGAAACCCCTGTGTTGCATTGCCCAAATTATCAAAAAAAAATTCCAGCTTCTCTTCTCCTTTTTCAAGTCGAAACCACCCCCTTTCCCTACATCTTCTCTTTTTCTTTTTTTCTTCTTTTCCTTTACTTAGCCGAACCTACCCCCTCTCTTTTACAAAAATTGCACCTTCCATTTGTGTTACTAGCCGAACATCTCTTCCATAAAGGGCTTTAGCCGAATCTTCTTAGTAAAGTGCTGTTCTTTTCTCTTCATTGAAGGTAGCCGAACCCCCTCACAACACTAAGAGGTACTGACTTGTGGTATTAAGGGCCGATATAATTATCAAGGGAAGCCATAGTCGATTGAAGGAAGCTTTCGGGATTCGTTTTCCTAAGAAAGGGTGGTAAGTAATATTCGGCCATAGGCCTTGAATATGTGGGATTGTGCAAACCGATTTTAACATGTGTTTTGGTAGGGATCTCGAAGACTCAAGTGATAAATTCGAGATTTCGGTAGGTGGGGGACTATTCGGCCAAGGTTAATAAAGGCTTCGGGATCTAGGAATTTCGGTAGAAACAGGTGTGTAAACTCTTTACACACTTTATTAATAAACTTGCTATATTATTGTCTTGAGTATAAATTTTGGTAGTGATCTATGATATGCTTGTGGGCTTAAACATGGATTCCGGGTAAGTCCCCTAACTTGTGATTTTTGATATATGTTTGCATGCCATCACATGATGTTTAATACTATGACATGATATATGAAATTTGTTGTATAAGCATGTGATGGTGGGATTGATGAGAGGAGGGGGATGAACTATGGACTGTCGTCAGTGGTTTTGACCACAAGATGGGTTGGCCCCATCAGATTATTGTGACCTATGGTCATCAGTGGTTTTGACCACAACGATTGATTATTTGCGACTAAGTCCCAGTGGTTTGGTACCACCAGTGGTTTTGACCACATTTGATATATTGTGACCTATGGTCATCAGTGGTTTTGACCACACGATGGGTTGGCCCCATCATTTAAATCGTGACTTTAAGTCATCAGTGGTTTTGACCACACGGGGTAGAAAAGGAGTATGGATGGCTAGTTGGGTTGCATGAGCATGTTTATTAATGAATTGTGTATGAGATGTATTTTCCGGGTGGGGGATTTACACATTGAGTCTCGGTGACTCACCCCTTTCCCTTAACATTTTGCAGATGAGTAGATCGCGGAGATGGAGCCGGAAGGACTCAAGGTGGCCATGCAGTGGAAATCTTAATTAGATGAACTTGGATTTTGTTTTATTTTATTTAATGTTGGTTTTATTTTAACTAAGTTGTAATAAGGCCTCCTAGATATATTTTTTTATTATTCTATGTTTTGGATTAATTTGTTTAAACTATTTCTTAACATTAAATTAAGTCCACATGTTTTCTAAAATTTTAATCGCAAAATGTTTTATCGTGCCATCGGGCACACCTGAATCGGTAACAATCTAACTTAATGAATATTTTTAAAATAAACCTAAGTATGGTGTTTATACACCTCAAATGTTTTAAATCGGACGCTATCTTTTATCAAAAAGTTAATTTGGCCTAAAGGGATTTTCAAAATGTTTTCTCTGTAGCATACCAAATTCGGTCGTAATGTTTGGGCCGGGTTTGGGGTGTTACAGTGTGAATGTTTTTCGCACGGTGTTAGCTGTAGCAGCAAATGCTGAAATTCCGAAATACCGGAGTGCCGAAAAGCCGGTGGATTGGGGTTTTAGGCCACATGAGTGTGCGAACGCTCATGTGATCAACCGAGCTCACGAAACGTGGGCGTATGACGAGGAAGGCCGCCATGAGCGATCTCATGGGCTTAGGCCGGAATGGGCCGTATGGGCCCAATGGGCCTGTGGGCCCGCGTGGGTAAACTTCACTGTTAAGTGGGACGTAGATAGACTTGTCATGTCGCGCACATGACTTAGGTAGTTCTGGGCCTCGTTGGGCCTAAATGGGCCGTGTGGGCCCAAGGGGCTCGTGGGGCCGACACGGATGAAATCTGCGGTAAGTGACTAATAAGGATCCGGGCTATGGTGTACACATAGCCGCATCTAATTTTGGGCTGAATGGGTCACCCGAGCATGTGGGCCCACTTGGGCCGAGTAATGGGGCTTGGGCCCATTTACACTGCCATGACCAGTTAGATTACATAAGTCGCTCGAGGCGACTATAGACCTTCTGAGAGGTCAGTATATGACCGTAACACCCTCAATTTGTAAAATTACTGAAATACCCCCAATTTGCAAAAATACCGAAATACCCCCAATTTGCAAAATTACCGAAATACCCCCGATTTGTGAAATTGCCGAAATACCCTAGATTTGTAAAGTTACTGAAATACCCTCAATTTGTAAAATTATCAAAATACCCCCAATTTACAAAATTATCGAAATACCCCCGATTTGTGAAATTATCGAAATACACCCGATTTGTGAAATTACCAAAATACCCCCGATTTGTGAAATTATTGAAATAACCTTGATTTGTGAAATTATCGAAATACCTCTGATTTGTGAAATTACCGAAATACCTTCAATTTGTAAAATTACCAAAATACCCTCGATTTGTGAAATTACCGAAATACCCCCGATTTGTGAAATTACCGAAATACCCTGTAGGGTAGAATTACCGAAATACCTCTGAAGGGTAGAAATTACCGAAATACCTCTGTAGGGTAGAATTACCAAAATACCCCTGTAAGGTAGAATTACCAAAATACCCCTGTAAGGTAGAATTACCAAAATACCCTAATAGGGTAAAATGACTATTTTGCCCTTGTGGGTAAATGACTGACTTAGACTTTGAATTTGACTGATTTAACTGTGATCGTATGACTGTGTTTTAACTGACTTGACTGTGGTCGTGTGACTGATATGCTTTTAATATGTGTTTAAATGACTGTTACTGAGCATGACCATTTTACATACACGTGTAATGATTGAGCATGACATACACGACATATTGTATGGGGTTGGGACATTGATACGGAGGAAGTTTTGATAGGGTCGCACGGGTCGCATGAGATGACTGTGGATCCAGTATTGATCTGTTAAGGTCGCACGGATCGCATGAGACGACTGTAGATCGGCGGACGGCTTAAAGCCGCGTAATCTGATTATGGCTCTGTGCCAACCTAAATATGGCTCTTAGCAATCTTGATTATGGCTTTGTGCCAATCGTATTTACCCGTGGCTATGTGCCTAACATATATATTGATGACTCTGTGTCGATCATAATTACCCGTGGCTGTGAGCCGATTATATTACCGTCGCTGATGGCTATGTGCCAAACTTATTACAGTTATCGATAGCTTTGTGCCATCCTGATTATGGCTCTGTGCCATCCTGATTATGGTTTATAACCATTCTGATTATGGCTTTTAGCCGTTTCAGAATCGGCGGCGTTGTGCGATGATATTTATGGCTTTTAGTCGTTCTGTTGACTTAGTGCCGCAACCGGTGCTAAGCTTGGTGTGTTGGTTGGGTGGGTCGATTTTATCCCCACGTAAGTGTAGGGTTGGTATGGGTGGTGTGTTGGCTGGATCGGGGTGGGATGCATCCTCATACTGTTGCATATATGTTTATGAGATCTGTCACTGTACTAGGCTTAGGCCCACTTGTTCGATTATTGGTTTGGGCTAGGCCCAATTGATTCTGTTATGGGCTGTGACCCAAAAGATATTGTAGTGGGCTTTGGCCCACGTATGTTCTAAACTGGACTGTCCCGTTACTGTTAAAGGGCTTTGGCCCCGGTATTTCGATTCTGCTTTCAGATATCGATCGTTACTCTAGTAAGGGGATTACACACTGAGTTTTTGCAAACTCACCCCGTTTTTAATTGTACAGGTAATCCCCAGCATTAGGAGGATCGGTGCTGCGAGGGACTCGGAGATGGCCACACGACTGCCTTTGGACTTCATTTATGCTTTAGTTTCCGTTTTCGATTTTAATTTTTGTAATAAGGCCTCTTTAAGGTTCTGGATTTTAACTTGGGGTTTTTATTTACTTTGAATTATATCCGTTAGAAGTAAATCATGGTTTTCCAAAATGTTAACTGTTTTTAAAACAACACTACATTTTTGCAACATTTTTGAAATGGTTTTGCGACTTAATCTTTTTCGTAAATTGATTACTCTCAAAATTAGCTTCCGCAACTAAAAAGATATTTTGGGAATAAAATCAATAATTTTTCAATGGATCATGTTTTAAAAATAAACTAACGTAACTGGGATTTTACTTAAGCTTTTAAACAAGAAGGGTTTTCAATGAAAACATGGTTTTCGAAAAACACTTCAATGTGACACGCCAGATTCGGGCCTAACTTCTAGGCCGAGTTTGGGGTGTTACACTAAAGGTGTTAAATAGCTATGGAACACTAAAGTAGATGTCCTTATTGAGTAAATAGACCAATGAAATTATAGTGGCTGGACATGAATTTTTAATTCATGAAATTGGTAAAAAATTGGTGGCATTAGGTGACTAAATGAATAAATTAAAATAAAACAAAGAAAAAGTTATCATCCTTTCCCATCTTCTTCCACTCCCACCGAAACTTACAACAAACTTAAGGGTTTTGAGAGCTCAAATTTCAGCCAAGCTATTCTCTTGCAAGTAAGTGATTTTGGTGGTTGTTTTTGTTAGTTTTTGTGTTTTTGGAACCCCTATGGCTTAATCTAGCTAATGAGAGGACTATTTTGCAAAATGGTTGAGAGTCTAGGGTCTTTCCATAAGAGTATTTATGTTGTTTGCTGAAATTGTATTGAAGAAAATGAATCTTGGTTGTTAAATAAACAACTTTTGTGAAGGGGTTTTCATGAAAACACCTAAAAGGACCATTTTGTGAAGTTTATAAAATAGGTTGTAAATGTGTGAAATAATTGGAAATTATGAGTTGCTATAAGATTAATAAAGGTTTGACTAGGCTTGATAAAGGAGGAAATTTGATTAAAATAGTTTTACGAGCTTAGGGAAAAATCGTAATTATGTAAAAGTTTAAGGGCAAAATGGTAATTTTTCCAAAGTATGAATTTTGGATTGTCTTGATTAAAGTAGTGATTAAATAAGTGAATTTGTCATTATAGATCAATAAAAATGGAGTCCGAACCTAGACCGAGGGAAAACCAGGCTATTTGATTAAATCGAACTAGTCGCACATATTTTGTATACCGAGGTAAGCTGTAAGTAAATAATACAACTTTATTGTTATTATGTATTGGAAAATTAGTATAGCATAAAGTGTATGATTATTGTTGTGAGTTTGTATGATGAGTGTTGATGTAGCAAAAACTCCCGGTTGATCCTAAGGAATAGATTGGATATCTATGCCATGACATTCAGGGGATATGTGAGCTAGTGTAAGACCATGTCTGGGACATGGCATCGGCCATATTAAGAGAGACAATGTAAGACCATTCCCGGGATATGGCATCGGCGTTGATATGTGTGCTAGTATAAGACCATGTCTGGGACATGGCATCAGCCACATTAAGAGAGCCAGTGTAAGACTATGTCTGGGACATGGCATCGGTAATGAGATGAGAGCTAGTGTAAGACCACATCTGGGACATGGCATCGGTATTTTACCCTTTTTGTGTGAGGCTTATAGGATATCCTTTAGTATTCCAAATGGTCCCACGGGTTATTTAAAGCTTATGATAAAGATATGAAAGGATATGATCATGTTGTGAGTGGTACAGGTTCTTACTCGAAACTCATAAGATATGAGATTAGTTATGATGCCTTAATGGAAGGATGAAATTGAGTAAGTTCTATTTACGAGAATGATTTTGGGACGATTTTGTAATCTTTGGCTTATATATATTTGTGATGTGTAAATATGTAGTAAATCTAACATTGCTAAATCAAGAATGATGTGCTGGTTTATATTATACTATGTGTTAAGATGCATGGTTTATGTTGTTACTTATTTACATGCAACTTACTAAGCTTTATGCTTACTTCCTCTCTTTTCCATTTTATTTTAGTGCCGCCAAGTTAACTCGGGGATCAACAGATGTCGGAGGCATCGATCACACTATCAATTCAAGCATTTGGTATAGTTAGCCTTATTATTTTAAGTATGGCATGTATAGGGACTGGGTCTTTTTGTTAAGTGCCATATTGTTTTGGCCATATGTGTTGGCTTGTCATGAAGCTGATCCATTTTGTTTAAGGCCATGGATAATGGCTAATATTTGTTGTTGATTTATGTAAATGATGATGTTTTTCATGAATGTACAATTTGCATGGTGGAATATGTGATAAGTTTTGCATGTGAATGGAGTGTAATGGTCTTGATGTTTGTATGTCTTGGTTGTGGCTTATGTTGGTGCAAGTAAGGGTAGAAATAAGGCTTGGTAAATAGCCTTGTTTTTGTCCACACGGGCGTGTGTCTAGGCCGTGTGTGACACACGGTCTGCCCCATGGGTGTTTAGTCCGGTCGTGTGTCCCCTGCACCTTAATTTGGTAAAACAGAATGCCCAGTAGTAACCATACGGGTGCGCGACACACTGCAGTGTCTCAACCGTGTGGATGACACGGCCATAATACATGGGCATGTGCCCAGGCCGTGTGAAGTCTGCACCTTAAATGCGAAATTAAATTCGCCACACGACCTAGCACACGGGTGTGTACCTTGCCGTGTGACATCCTGAATTCTCGCGAAGCACAAGTCAGGTTCGCGAACGGGCTAAGGACATGGCCATGCCAGCCACACGGCCGGGCCCCAAGTTCGCACGGGCGTGTGCCCCTATTTTCAGTGAAAATTTCTAAAGTTTTCTAAGGTTCTCGGTTCAGTCCTGAACCGCCTTTAATGTATGTTTTGGGCTTCGTATGCTCATATTAAGGACTTTAAGATGAAGATTGAAAATTTTTAAATTGGAACGGACTTTTATGACTCGGAAATGTGTATTAGTATGTGTTTAAGTTAGGTAACACCTCGTACCCTGTTCTGGTGTCAAACACGGGTAAGGGGTGTTACATTTAGTGGTATTAGAGCTATGGTTTAGTCGATTCTCGGACTAATCTAGCGTGTGTACGAGTCTAGCCATACATGCCATATATGAATTATGATAGTGTGACGACTCCTGACAATTTAAAATGTGTTTTTATATAGTAAATGGATCCCGACGGAGCAGCAACGGATAATGTAGAAAGTAATGCGCCGGCTCCCGCAGAAGGGACTGAGCCAGTCGAAAGTAGGCCCGTGACACTGAGTCAGGGCGGAGGGCTAGAGAAGCCTTCCTCCATATGATGAATGCTTGGTATTAGAAGTTTGTTCGGGCAAACCCAAACACTCCACCTCCCCCACCCCCTCCAATCCCTTTGCCTGCCCCTATAGCTCCCCAAGTAGTGGAAATGATTAGAAGGGAAAAACCTCCGGTAGACAGAATTCGGAAGCAAGGGGCCGAGGAATTTTGGGTGAATATAGACGATGACCCAGAAAGAGCAGAATTCTGGCTAGAAAATACCATTAGGGTATTCGATGAATTGTCTTACACACCTGATGAGTGCATGAAGTGTGTTGTGTCACTCCTGTGAGACTCGGCCTACCAATGGTGGAACACTCTTGTGTCGGTTGTACCAAGGGAAAGAATTACATGGGAGTTTTTCTAAGAAGAGTTTTGAAAGAAGTATATTAGCCAAAGGTTTATCAATCAAAAAAGAAAGGAATTCCTTGAGCTAAAACAAGGCCGAATGATGGTAACCGAGTATGAGCGTGAGTTCTAAGGCTCAAAAAATACGCTAGGGAGTGCGTATCTACCGAAGCCATCATGTGTAAAAGATTTGAGGACAGATTGAACGAAGACATTTGACTTTTGGTTGGCATCCTAAAGTTAAAGGAATTTGTGGTGCTCGTTGAGAGAGCTTGCAAGGTTAAGGAATTGGCCAAAGAGAAAAGGAAAGCTAATATTGAGTCTCATGACTCAAAGAAAAGACAGTTGGGGAAATCGTTTCAGTCCTCATCCAAGAAATCGAGAGAGTTCACTACTCGATCCAATACTTCAGTTGGATTCTCGAGTAGAAATAAGAATAAGCAGTACACGGCGTCTAAAGCTCAAACAACTTCTATTGCGAGTGTTGGGGGTGCTCGACCAAATAAACTGGAGTGTTCGCAGTGTGGTAGACGACATTTCGGTGAGTGTCGAGGAAATGATAGAGGCTGTTTCAAGTGCGGTTCACTAGACCACTTTATTCAAAACTGTCCTGAGATGGATGAGAAAGACAGAAAGCAAGATGTGCGAATGAGTAATGGTCCTTCTAGAGGTAGACCACAGAAGAACCCGAGAAGTAGGGCTAGCAGCAAAGGGGCATCGAGAGACTTGGCTGTGAGATCCGAGGGTAGAGCTCCTACAAGGACATATGCCTTTTGCGCTCGCGAAGAGGCATCATCTCCAGATGTGATAAGGAGTACTTTTTCTCTTCATGATATTTCTGTTGTTGCTTTGATTGATCTGGGATCTACCCATTCCTATGTTTGTGTAAAATTGGTGTCTGGTATGAATATGCTTGTTGAGTCCACATAAATTGTGATAAAAGTGTCAAACCTTTTAGGCAAGCATGTGCTAGTTGACCAAGTGTGTAGAGATTGTCCCTTGACAATTAGAGGTCATTGTTTTCCGGCCAATCTTATGCTGCTACCGTTTGATGAGTTTGACGTGATTCTTGGTATGGACTGGTTAGCAGCTCATGATGTGATAGTAAATTGTGGGAGAAAATTTATTGAACTGAAATGTGAAAATGGGGATATCCTTCAGGTTGAATCTGGTGAATCGGATAGCTTGCCTATAGTGATTTCTTCTTTGGCGGCTGAGAAATGTATAAGAAAGGGGTATGAGTCTTATCTCGTATTTGTGTTAAATACTCAAGTGTCGGAAGTAAAGATTGAGTCAGTGCCTGTGGTATGTGAGTACCTGGATGTGTTTCCGGAAGAGTTGCCCGGATTGCCTCCAACTAGGGAAGTCGAGTTTGGTATTGAGTTGGTTCCTAGTATGGCACCTATTTCGGTTGCCCGGTATAGGATGGCACCGTTGGAGTTAAAAGAGTTGAAGGTTCAGCTATAAGATTTAACGAATAAGGGTTTTGCGAGACCGAGCTATTCTCCATGGAGTGCTCCGGTACTTTTTGTGAAAAAGAAAGACGAGTCGATGAGGTTATGTATAGATTATAGACAGCTCAACAAGGTGACTATGAAGAACAAGTATCCTTTGCCAAGGGTCGATGATCTGTTTGACCAATTGAAAGGAGCCACAGTGTTTTCTAAGATAGACCTGAGGTTCGGTTATTACCAGCTAAGAGTTATGGAGCAAGATGTATCGAAAATCGCATTTCGGACGAGGTACGGGCACTATGAGTTCCTTGTCATGCCCTTTGGCTTAACAAATGCTCCCGCCGTGTTTATAGATTTAATGAATCGTATTTTCTTACCGTACTTGGATAAGTTCATTGTTGTTTTTATTGATGATATATTAATTTATTCTCGTGATGAGAGTGAGCACGCAGAGCATTTGAGAACTGTTTTGCAGACTTTAAGAGATAAGCAGTTGTATGCCAAGTTTAGTAAAACTGAGTTTTGGCTCCAAGAGGTCGGATTCTTAGGACACATCGTGTCGAGTGATGGAATTAGAGTTGACTCGAGTAAGATCTCAACTATTGTTTAGTGGAAACCGCCAAGGAATGTATTGAAGATTAGAAGCTTTCTAGGCTTAGCGGGTTACTACAGACGATTCGTTAAAGGATTCTCCATGATTGCTACACCGATGACGAGGTAGCTACAGAAAGATGTCAAGTTTGAATGGACAGAGAAGTGCCAACAGAGTTTTGAGAAACTAAAAGCATTGTTGACTGAAGCCCCAATTTTAGTACAACCGGAACCGAGAAAGGAATTTGTGGTGTATAGCAATGCATCCTTAAATGGACTGAGGTGTGTGCTTATGCAAGAAGGCAAGTTAATAGCTTATGCCTCGAGACAGCTGAAGCTGCATGAGAAAAACTATCCGACTCACGACTTAGAGTTAGTCGCCATAGTGTTCGCACTGAAGATTTGGAGACACCATTTGTATGGCGAGAGATGTCGGGTATTCACTGACCATAAAAGTCTAAAGTATTTGATGACTCAAAAGGAGTTAAACCTACGGTAGCGAAGATGGCTAGAGTTGATAAAAGATTATGAGTTGGTGATTGACTATCACCTTGGAAAGGCGAATGTGGTCGCCGATGCTTTGAGTAGGAAGTCATTGCTTGCCTTGAGGGCTATGAATACCCAGTTGTTAGTGACTGATGATGGTTCGATTTTAGCCGAGTTGAGAGCAAAACCAATGTTTTTGCAAGAGATCTGAGAAGCTCAGAAAGGTGATAAAGAATTGCAAGCTAAGATAACTCAGTGCGAGACGGGTATAGAATCAGACTTTCAGATTGGTTCAGATGGCCGCTTAATGTTTCGAGACAGAATTTGTGTACCCAAAGACGATGAGCTTATTCGGAAAATTTTGTATGAGGCACATAGCAGTTGTATGTCTATCCATCCGGGTAGTGTGAAAATGTACAATGACTTGAAGAAAATGTATTGGTGGTCGGGAATGAAGAGATACGTTTTAAAGTTTGTGTCTAAGTGCCTAATTTGTCAGCAAGTGAAAGCCGAACACCAAGTACCTTCGGGTTTACTTCAGCCTGTGATGGTTCCTAAGTGGAAATGGGACCGTATTGCCATGGACTTTGTGTCTGGATTACCGTTGACGCCAAAGAAGAAAGATGTTGTATGGGTTGTGGTTGATAGGCTAACTAAGTCGGCTCATTTTATACATGTGCATACCGATTATCCACTTGAGAAATTGGTTGATTTGTATGTTTCTGAGATTGTGAGACTCCACGGGGTACCTTTATCGATCATTTCGGATAGAGATCCGAGGTTCACATCACGGTTTTGGAGAAAGTTACAAGAAGCTTTGGGGACAAAGTTGAATTTTAGCACGGCTTTCCATCCACAAATCGATGGTCAGTCAGAGAGAGTAATTCAGATTCTTGAAGACACGTTACGGTGTTGTGTCCTTGAATTCCAAGGCAGTTGGGAAAAGTATTTACCACTGGTAGAGTTTGCCTACAACAATAGCTATCAGTTGAGTTTGAAAATGGCGCCTTATGAGGCTTTGTTTGGGCGTAAGTGCCGAACGCCCTTGTATTGGACCAAACTCAGAGAAAATCAGATTCACGGGGTTGACTTAGTCAAAGAGATCGAAAAGAAAGTAAAGGTAATTCGTGACTGTTTGAAGGTCGCTTCAGATAGATAAAAATCCTACGCGGATCTGAAACGAAAAGAAATTGATTTTCAAGTCGGTGATAAGGTGTTTTTAAAAGTATCCCTGTGGAAGAAAGTCCTCAGATTCGGTAGGAAAGGCAAATTAAGTCCACGATTTATTGGACCTTATGAGGTGACTGAGAGAATTAGACCGGTAGCATACCGATTAGCTTTACCATCCGAGTTAGAGAAGATCCATGATGTTTTCCATGTGTCTATGTTGCGCCATTATCGTTCTGACCCTTCACACGTTATTTCACCAGCAGAGGTTGAAATTCTGCCGGATATGACCTATGGTGAAGAACCGGTTAAGATTTTAGATCGAGAGGTCAAACAATTGAGAAATAAGAGTATAACACTAGTGAAAGTACTATGGCATACACATGGGGCAGAAGAGGCCACATGGGAGCCCGAGGAGACTATGAGAGATCAATACCCAAACTTTTTCACTGGTAAGATTTTCGAGGACGAAAATCCCTAAGGGGGAGAATTGTAACAGCCCGATTTTGGGACTAGTCAGAACAGTAGTTTCAGAACCACTAATCTGAGGCCGGAGAAATTATTTTTAATATTATTTTATGTGTTATAGCATAATTATATGAGTACATGAAAATTTTGGTGAATTAATTTTAGTGATTTCTTGCTTAATTTCGAAAAAGGACTAAATCGCATAAAGTGGCGAAAGTTTTGTTCTACAAGCTAAAGGTGTTAAATAGCTATAGAACACTAAATTAGAGGTCCTTATTGAGTAAATAGACCAATGAAATTATAGTGGGTAGACATAAATTTTTAATTCATGAAATTGGTCAAAGTTTGGTGGCATTAGGTGGCTAAATGAATAAATTAAAATAAAACAAAGAAAAAGTTATCATCCTTTCCCATCTTCTTCCTCTCCCACTGAAATTTACAGCAAACTTAAGGGTTTTGAGAGTTCAAATTTTAGCCAAGCTTTTCTCTTGCAAGTAAGTGATTTTGGTGGTTGTTTTTGTTGATTTTTGTGTTTTTGGAATCCCTATGGCTTAATCTTGCTAATGAGGGGACTATTTTACAAAATGGTTGAGAGTCTAGGGTCTTGCCATGAGAGTATTTATGTTGTTTGCTGAAATTTTATGGAAGAAAATGAATCTTGGTTGTTAAATAAAAAACTTTTGTGAAAGGGTTTTTCATGAAAAACACCTAAAAGGACCATTTTGTGAAGTTTATAAAATAGGTTGTAAATGTGTGAAATAATTGGAAATTGTGAGTTGCTATAAGAGCAATAAAGGTTCGGCTAGGCTTGATAAAGGAGGAAATTTGATTAAAATCATTTTGCAAGCCTAGGGGCAAAATCGTAATTAGGTGAAAGTTTAAGGGCAAAACGGTAATTTTGCCAAAGCAGGAATTTTGGATTGTCTTTATTAATGTAGTGATTAAATAAGTGAATTTGTCATTATAGATCAAGAAAAACGGAGTCTGGACCTAGACCAAGGGAAAACCAAGCTATTGGATTAAATCAAACTAGTCGCCCATATTTTGTATACCGAGGTAAGTTGTAAGTAAATAATACAACTTTATTGCTATTATGTATTGGACAATTAGTATAGCATAAAGTGTATGATTATTGTTGTGAGTTTGTATGATGAGAGTTGATGTAGCAAAAACTCCCGGTTGATCCTAAGGAATAGATTGGATATCCATGCCATGAAATTTGGGGGATATGTGAGCTAGTGTAAAACCATGTCTGGGACATGGCATCAGCCACATTAAAAGAGCCAGTGTAAGACCCTGTCTGGGACATGGCATTGGCGTTGATATGTGTGCTAGTATAAGACCATGTCTGGGACATGGCATCGGCCACATTAAGAGAGCCAGTGTAAGACCATGTCTGGGACATGGCATCAGCAATGAGATGAGAGCTAGTGTAAGACCATGTCTGGGACATGGCATCGGCCTCGACCGGTGAGCCAGTGTAAGACCATGTCTGGGACATGGCATCGACATTTTACCCTTTTTGTGTGAGGCTTATAGGATATCTTTTAGTATTCTAAATGGTCCCACATGTTATTTAAAGCTTATGATAAAGATATGAAAGGATATGATCATGTTGTGAGTGGTACAGGTTCTTACTCGAAACTCATGAGATATGAGATTAGTTATAATGCCTTAATGGAAGGATGAAATTGAGTAAGTTCTATCTACGAGAATGATTTCGGGACGATTTTGTAATCTTTGGCTTATATTTGTGATGTGTAAATATGTAGTAAATCTAACATTGCTAAATCAAGAATGATGTGCTGGTTTAGATTATACTATGTGTTAAGATGCATGGTTGATCTTGTTACTTATTTACATGCAACTTAATAAGCTTTATGCTTACTTCCTCTCTTTTCCATTTTCTTTTAGCGCCACCAAGTTAACTCGGGGATCACCAGACATCGGAGGCATCGATCACACTATCAATTCAAGCATTTGGTATAGTTAGCCTTATTATTTTAAGTATGGCATGTATAGGGACTGGGTCTTTTTGTTAAGTGCAATATTGTTTTGGCCATATGTGTTGGCTTGTCATGAAGTTGGTCCATTTTGTCTAAGGCCATGGATAATGGCTAATATTTATTGTTGGTTTATGAAAATGATGATGTTTTTCATGAATGTGCAATTTGCATGGTGGAATATGTGATAAGTTTTGCATGTGAATTGAGTGTAGTGGTCTTGATGTGTGTATGTCTTGGTTGTGGCTTATGTTGGTGCAAGTAAGGGTGGCAAAAGGGCTTGGTAAATAGCCTTGTTTTTTTCCACACGGGCGTGTGTCTAGGCCGTGTGTGACACACAGTCTGCCCCATGGGTGTGTAGTCCGGTCGTGTGTCCCCTGCACCTTAATTTGGTAAAACAGAATGCCCAGTAGTAACCACACGGGCTGAGGCACGGCCGTGTATCTCAACCGTGTGGATGAAACGGCCATAATACATGGGCATGTGCCCAGGCCGTGTGAAGTCTGCACCTTAAAAGCGAAATTAAATTCGGCACATGGCCTAGCACACGGGCATGTGCCTTGCCGTGTGACATCCTGAATTCTCGCGAAGCACAAGTTAGGCTCGCGAACGGGCTAAGGACATGGCCATGCCAGCCACACACCGCCGTGTTCCCCAAGTCCGCACACGGCGTGCAGCCCCTATTTTCAAAGTGAAAATTTCTAAAGTTTTCTAAGGTTCCCGGTTCAGTCCTGAACCGCCTTTAATGTATGTTTTGGGCTTCGTAGGCCCATATTAAGGACTTTAAGATGAAGATTGAAAAGTTTTAAATTGGAAAGGACTTTTATGACCCAGAAATGTGTATTAGTATGTGTTTAAGTTAGGTAATGCCTCGTACCCTGTTCTGGCATCAAACACGGGTAAAGGGTGTTACACTAGGGACTAAAGTGTAAAATGTCAAAAGTTTTGGGGCAAAAATGTAATTTTTCCATAATGTGACTTTTGGACTGAATTGAATAATGTGATGATAGAATGAGTTAAATGTGGTATTATAGATCAAGACAAACGAGGTTTGGACCTAGATCGGGGGAAAAACAAGGTGTTTGATGATTAGGTCTATTTCTACTATTTTTGGTACCGAGGTAAGTTCGTATGTAAATAATACATTGTTATATTTATGTTTTAAATGCCTTAATATTGCATGAATTGTGATTGACTCTTTGGACGCATTCGACAAATTTTTGACAAAAGAGAAATCCCGATTGAACCTTAGGAATAGATTAGGATACAAGTGACATGTCATTAGGAACCCATGTGATTATGTGATTTATGAGTCTCGAGTGCTGGTCCTGTACGTCCTACCGGTGGCTGGGTATATCAGCGTATGTTACTTCCTACCTTGTGATCATTAGTCTATACTTGTGATGTATGAAATACATGGTAAATTCGGTTGATGATTATGTGATTGGCCTTCGGGCCGAATTGAGTTATAATATAGCATGTTTTGTTTACTCAAATTGTGATTTATGGGATATGAGAAAAAGGGAAGATTGGCATAATTGCCTATTAAAATGGTTATGGAAGTATGGGAAGATAAGAGTTTAGGTAATTGAAAGATGTTAAAGTATATGCTTGAAACGTAAATACTCATAATTAATGTGTATGTTTTGTATGAGGTTTGAAATGGTTTGTTGGTTGTGGTAATATGTTATAATGGAGAGATTGCGATTGTTAGGCTAATGCCAAGACATGTTAAACTACGCTTACAACTTGATAGAATAAACAATGTGACTGAATAAATTATAATTGTGAGATTTATAGCAATTTATATTATCTTATGTTTATATTGTTAGACTTAGTAAATGATTGGTAAGAGCTGCTTATTATATTCATACGGACTTACTAATCTATGTAGCTTACCCCTTCCTTTCCCATGTTTTATAGTATCATCGAGCTAGCTCCGATTGGAGATCACCGGAGATCCTATCAGACTATCAAGCTATCACTTTGGGTATTGATGAATTCAAGTATTTTGAGTTTATGGCATGTATAGGGATTTGGTATTTTGGTTATATGTGTCACTATTAATTTGGCCATATGTGTTGGCTTACAATGTGTAACATCCCAAAATTGGGCCTAGGAGAATTGAGCCCAATGGGCCTTAGGCGTAGTAGCGTTTAAATTTTTGGAGAACAAGAGACCGGCTTAAATGCTAGTTAGACCCATTGGATAAGTGATTTTGGAAGGTTAGAGGGCTTCTATGAAGTCCCGGGATCAAATATTAGCTTTGGGGAAATTTTGGTTTTAGGTGAAAAAAACCCTGGAAGTTGGCAGATAGGCCTTAAGAATAAAATATAGAGGAAAATAACACAAGTAGAGTGTGTGGTGTAGTGGCAAAGTGACGCCACATAAGAGACAAGGGGGTGACGCCACAAGGAAGGAAGGAGGTCCAAGGTTCAAGTCTTGGCTTTTGCATTTTGGTTTCTTTTTGCTTGGACCTTAGAATTTGGCCCATAGTTTATATTTAGTTGCGCATGGTTTAAGACACAAGAGGAGCTTGTGGCCAAGTGGTTAGTGGCGTGGATTATGTTGCAAGGGAGCACAGGTTCGAATCTCATGACAAGCAAGGAGTATTTATTTTGCATGGTGCTGACGGGAAGAGTTTCAGTTGAATTTAAACTCTCATCGACGTAAGGGATCCCACATAGGAAAGATACAAAGAATGAAGGTGAAGAGCTAGCTATATAAGGAGCATCCTAGGAGGAGAGTAAACACATCTTGGAGGGCGTTTGGGCACAAGAGTGATCGGAGCGCGGATTAGCCCTGCAGTCCTATCGGTGTGTAACTCTCTCTACTCTAGTTGTAGAGCGGCAAATGCCGAAATGCATGCAGGCCACACGGCATTAGTAGCCACACAGCGTGCGAGCGCATGTGTGGGGCTTCGACGCGATAGTTGAGGCCATCAGTAGTATTCTCGTGGGTTGGGGCTGCTTGGGCCTCGATGGGCCGAAGTGGGCCCAATGGGCCCGTGGGCCCATATGAGTAAATTGCATGATTGGTTAGTATATGTTGAACTAGACTAGGTGGAAGTTATATACGTGGCTAGATTCGTGTTAGGTGGGCCACACGAGCGCGTGTGGGGGGATGGATGGGCGAAATCGGGTTTTAGGCCCAATCGTCCGGCACAACCAGGAAGTGGTATTGAGTCGCTAGTGGCGACATTAGGCCCTTCGAAAGGCCATTGCAGGTGTGAATTTACGAAAATACCCTTAGTAGGTAAAATTACGATTATACCCTTAAAGGTTGATTAGCATGATTATGTTGTTTAGTTTTGGCCGATTGTAGGGGAAGGCTTGATCTCGCATATCTCGGGTTGTGGCTAGTGCTCGAAAAGTGTTAAGGAATGGGGGATCTAGTGCGTTAGATCTTGATCTACGGGATTTGATAGTCACATTAGTAATCAGGTGTGTAAACTAACACACTTCTTGCTTTGTATATGTTTGATAAACTGATTGATTGGTAAAACCGAAATAGTATGGTTGAGTAATATGATACCCTATGGGGTATGTGCACGGATTCAGGTAAGTCCGTTTCATTATGAGTATTGTTATTGATACATGATGTCATGATTTATGATGTATGTGCTATGAGATGCAACGTTAAACATGTTTGCATGATTTGAATACTATACATGAGTTGGTATGATGATGGGTGATATGAGTGGAGGGGGCAGTGATATTTTGTGCTGACGAGCACCAGTGTTTTGGTAACACAACTTTGTGACTTTGGGTCACCAGAGGTTTGGCACCTCCAGAGGTTTGGCACTCTCGCCTCGCCCCCGTGGTTTTACACCACGGTGGGTTGGCCCCACAAGGCGGTATTGAGGATTGACGCGGTGATTTGGTATCACACGATGGGTTGGCCCCATCACTCGATTATCGTGACTATGGTCACCAAGTGGTTTGGTACCACATTTGTGTCTTTGGGACACCGAGGTTTGGCACCTCATTGCGACTCGTCCCCGTGGTTAACACCACCGTGGGTTGGCCCCACTTTTGAGATACAGTGATTGTCGCCGGTGATTTGGTATCACACGATGGGTTGGCCCCATCATTGGATTTGTGACTTTGGTCACCGGTGTTTTGGTAACACATTGTGACTATATCGTCACCGGTGGTTTGGCACCATATTGATGATTATTGTGTCTTCGAGGACACAGTGGTTTGGCACCACCGGTGGTTTGGTACCACGGGGTAGAAAAGGTGTATGGACGGTTAGGATTGGGTGCATATGATTGGGATGCATGATGATCATGATTATGTTTGTATGTGATATTTTGCTAATCCGGGAAAAAGGGTAGCACACCGAGTCCGGGTGACTCACCTTTTCCTTAACCATTTCGGGTAGTGCATAAAGTCGACCGGATCGGAGAGGACAAGGTGGCCCATGCCGAAGATGATGTTCAATTATTTCATGCTTGATTTTGATATAAGTACTTTATTTGAATTGTTGGGTTGTAATAAAGGCCATTTTATGTTTTTGGTATTACTTTAACTATGGTTTATTTAAATTAAATTGCTACGTGAAAATGATTTATGGTTTGCAACCTATTTATTCAAATTGGATATTATAAACTAAAGTTTTAAAAATGAATGAGTTTAATAGCAAAGTTTTATTCCAAAGATATGTTTTCCAAAATTCAGCAAACTACGATGTTTTATTTTAAATTAAGAAGATTTTCAACCGTCTTTTCCCAGTGACATAACCAGATTCGGTCGTAGTGAATGGGTCGGGTTTGGGGATGTTACACAATGGTTTATAGTTCATTTTTGTATATAGCCATGGAAGTTGGCTAATATTGGTTATGAGTATATTTATATATTAATGTCATTTTTGAATGTGGAATCTTGCATGATTTGGTGTAGAAAGGTTGATTTTCTAAACATGATAAATAATGGCATGAGGATGACATGTTATTGTCTTGGCTGTAGTTGTTTGGTTGCTCTTACATGCTTGAAATTGTGCCATGTGATGTTGTGTAGATGTGTGCAAGTGAGGGTGGCAAAATGGCTTGGTAAATAGCCTTGTTTTTTTCCACACGGATAGACACACGGGCGTGTATCTAGGCCGTGTGTGTCACACGGCCTGTCCCATGGGCATGTGTTCCGGTCGTGTGTCCCCTGCACCTTAGTTTTGAGAAACAGAATGCTCAGAATTGAGCACATGGGCAGAGACACGGGCGTGTGTCTCAGCCGTGTGGACGGCACGGCCTCGAACAAGGGCGTGTGCCCTAGCCGTGTGAAGTCTGCACCTATTTTGTGAAAAATTAATTTTCCACACGGCCTAGCACACGGGCGTGTGACTTGGCCGTGTGAGCACAATTTGGTCATGAGTTACAAGTCAGAGAGTTACACGGGGTCAGGACACGGGCGTGTGTGACCACACGGGCGTGTCCTATATTCACACGGGCGTGTGACCCCTGTTTAGTGGAAAATTTTCTAAGTTTTGTAAAATTTTCTAATGTTCTCGGTTTAGTCCCGAACCACCTTCAAAGCATGTTTTAGGCCTCGTAGGCTCGGTTTAGGGACTTTATGATCAAATATGGATGGTTTTAATTTGGACGCAAATTTATGACTCAGAATTGTATGATTGTTTGTGTGGTAAGTCTGGTAATGCCTCGTACCCTGTTCCGGCGTCGAACACGGGTAAGGGGTGTCACAACAACAATCTCAGAGACATCAACACAACACAAAGTCACCAACTTCGCCTCACAATGAACCTTCCCCCAATGCTCAGTCAACCAATCCATCCCAAGGATAGCATCATACCCCTAGAACGGAAACTCTAAAAGATCTATCGGAAACACTTTTCCCTGAACCATCAGAGGACAACTACGATAAACCCGATCTACCACTACACTATCACTTAACGAACTTGATCGCTGTGAATCAGAGCTTTAAAATTTATAAAAAGAACGATCGAACCTGGAAACTAACTCTGACAACGATTAAAGGCAAGTGTACCTATCGAACAGTAGTATAGCTTAGGCAAGACCGGATTATCGAACCCAAAGGAACTAAAAGTACTAATACTAACTTTCTTTTTTTTATTTAACCTAAAATAAGTGAATTTGCTTTTAATCTAAAATTAACGAACTACTAAGCTAAGGACACAAAGACGAAAAAAAAGACTAAAATTGGGGAGATAACTTTTAGAAAAACTCAGTTGGTTTAGATGATACCCTCGGGAAGAATCCACCTAGACTTCACTTGTTATCTATCACTTTGAACCATATGATTTATTTACTTAGTTTGATCAAGTAAGACTCCCTAACGTATATTAAACCCTCTCTCGAGGCGAATAACGTCTAACCCTAGGTTAATTAGTGGAACTCTCGTTCTCTTATAATAACCCCTAGAATAGCAATAAATCGATCTATGGACTCCCATATTAGGTTTCACCCTAATCCGGCAAAATCTCGTCACCCTATCTCTAGGCGTGCGATCAACTCCGCTTAATTATGCTAGATCTCCTCTTAGGCAGGGTCTATTCCTCCTCCACCTAAGCACATTAAATTTGGATTAAGCTCACATAAATAAGAACAAACTAAGTATTTATCATATAATTTAGAAAATAATAACAAGATTCATCATAGGTTTCATCCCCTTCAAGTATCTGAAGGAATTAGTTCATAACTAAATAAGAAAACATCTCAAGAGAAAAGATAAAACAAAACATAAGAAATCCCTAAAACTCCCTGAAGGAATTGAAGGAGAGATCCGCCGTCCTTGAGTAGAATCTCGGCTTCTTGAGATGGATCAACTGGCTACCTTCGAGTGATTCCCACAACTCTGACCTTTTCGGCTTGGCTCGTTGGCCTAGCTAATCGCCCTGACAAAAGCCTTGGCAGAAGGCTTTTGTCGAACTCCCCGATTAAGTTGCCCCCTAGAAGTTTATATAGGCTTTGAGATGTGTTACTTGGCCTCCAAGTATCCTAATTTGAGTGCAATTCCTAATTGGGGGTTTAATTAGACTTTGGAGTGTGTTTCTTTGCCTCCAAGCATCCAAATCCGAGTGGAATTGCTCTTTCCAGCGACAGGGACACGGCCATGTCACACGCCCGTGTGGATCGTGGCCAGGCCGTGCTCGGACTTCTTTAATGATGAACGACCGTGCGAATCGAGGGAAGACCGTGTTCTAGATGATCAGTGAGGCACGGCTGTGTGAGCTAAGGTCCAGGCTGTGTGGATTTCTTCTTTGGCCCATTTTGATCCGTTCTGAGCCCGTTTCTCGTTCTTTTTATCCTTGGGTGCTTTCCTGGGTATAAGACATGAAAATAAAGGATTAAGAGCACCTTTTTACATAAATCAAGGGATAAATCATCCAAAAGCATACTAAATGTGGGATTAAAATATGTTACTATTTCGGTTTATCAAATACCCCCACACTTAAGCTTTTGCTTGTCCTCAAGCAAAATTCTCAACTCATAATTAAAACGAACTTCCCTCAATTCATAATAGTCATTAATAGTGTTTCATCATAATTCAGAGATAATTCATACATGGATAATTCAGCTCAAAGAGTCCTAAAGATTCAAACAGTCTAAGTCATACATTTGTAGCACAAAACATAAGTGTTTCCCTTCATCTAAACAATTACCTCTGATTTAAAATCGACAAGGATTGACATCCTCACTTAAAGATTCACTCAAATCACTCAAAGTGTTTAAGGTTCAAAATTAGGCACTCAAAAGTCAAACATGAAGAGTTAATCCCATAGGCTTGCATGAGAATCAAATCTCCACCACTAAAATATGAGATGAAACACAAATCAAAAGGTCTTTGAAAGGGTTGTAACGGGGCTTGGGTTAAAGGTGTGGAATAAGGCTGAATTAGAGGGTTAGAATCGAGACTGAATTGACAAATTACCTAACTAGAAAAAATGAACTGATAAATAAATAATTACATGAATTGAAACTTTGAAACTAATAATACGAGCTTCTTCTTCAATATTTGGAATTCAAACGTATAAGCTCACTTAATCGCATAACTAATAAAAACTAATAATGAATATACTTCGTTTTTTTTTTTGTTTTTTTGTTGTTGTTTTTTGTTTTTTGTTTTTTTTAAGAATAAATCAAGTAATAATAAAGAACTTCAACAACTGAAATATAGAACATAGTTAGGCAACTGCTCAAAATCAAATCTCGACAAAAAAGGAGTCAAGGAATGGTGATAACAAATATACAAAGGGTTTTGGGTTAATATTAGTGGGTGAGTCAATAAAAAGGATTGTTAGGATCAAAGGGGTTCACTAGGGGTTAATTATGAAGGTGGGTTTTTAGTGGAGTAAGTGGGTTAAATCCTAGGTGCCTTTATCATCTCTGTATATCAAATCAAAAAGTGTGGTCTCGACATGTACAATCGATGCAAGTTCTAGAATAACAGATCAATGTTGACATACTCATAATCAATAAAGTGAGCAAGAAAAAGAATTTATGCTCTATAAGGCTCAAAATCTCACAAAAATTATGGGTATTTTGATGTGAACCTCGTAAATTTCAAACTTCAAAGTAATATTTAAATTCAGGTAGACATCCTAAAAAATTTTTAATTCTTGAAAAATAGACTTATCATGCCTGATTCTCTAGTATTATTAGAATTTAATTATCAATGCACAATTATCAATGACTTAATCTAAAACATATCAATAAAAATCATAAATCATCAGAAATTTCATTCTAATCATAATATGAGAAACTTACTTTAAGACAAGGCATAATTCAGGGATTTTCAAATAATGCTATAGTTAACCCCCCCACACTTAAGATGTACATTGCCCTCAATGTACAAAGATAGATAATAGCAAAATAGTCATAAAATCATAAGATAGGGAGAGAAGTGAAACTTCCTGAATTTTGGATGAAGTCAATGAAAAGAAACCGGATAGGATTGGAGGTGAACGTGGGAAAGCATCTCGAACCGTTTGAGTCCTCGAAGCAGCCATCCTAATTTTATTGTATCCTAAGCTAAATCTAAATGGAATGAATAATAAGAAGAAAATAGTAAAGAAAATAAAAGAAAATTAAAAGAAATAAAAATAAAAGTAAATAATGGAAAATGAAAAAAAAAAACAACTAGAAAAGAAAAAGGAAGAAGGGGGTTAAATAAAAATTATGGATCTGGTGGTTGCCCCCGCCCTTGTACCTTCCTGTGGTGGCCACACGGCCACGGCCACTGCCACCGTGTGTAAGCCGTGTGGTGCGGAAATCTGCACTTTGGTTAGTTTATAGTTAGGTGCTAAAAAGAAGAATTAAAAAATGTAAAAATTAATGGGGTTAGTGCTCGGGTTGCCTCCCCAGAAGCGCTCGTTTATAGTCTTAAGCTAGACTTTACCTCTCATTCGTATGGTCAAGGTGGTTTGAGGAGGTGAAAATCATTTCTCATGCGATCAATTCGGTTGTGGATATAAAGTTTAAGTCGAGTAGTGTTTACCTCAAAAGTGTTGAATTTAGGATTACTTACCTCGACTGTGCCGTATAGGAAGACATTAAGTACCTCAAAAGTGATTTCTTCGTTTGTCTTGAGGTTTGAATTGGTGATTCGAGGGTCTTCCTTATTCAACAATACCTGATCCTCTATTTTGAAGTGATCTGTTGTTCCTATCAGCTCGTCTGGGGTTTCCGTCGGTTTTACTTCGTGTATTCCTAGTTTCTCTTTAAAGTGTGTTTTCCGCTTGTCTAGTTCGTCGACCTTAAGGCTTCATTCCTCATATAGTTCTTCTTTATTGGCACAAGGTCTATGATCTGGCTCTGGTTTGTAGCTTTGTGGTGTTTCCTGCAGTGAAGGTTGAACAAGTTGGTTATCAACTGAATTTACTTTCTCACCTTTATCACTTGATGTTCTGGCCGAATCAAGAGCTCGAAGAGTGACTATCTCATCGTCTACACGAACTATGAGTTCACCTGCATAGATATCAATTTTAGCTCTGGCAGTTGCTAAAAAGGGTCTTCCTAAAATTAAAGGAATATTATTGTCCTCATCCATGTATAAAACGACAAAGTCTACTAGGAATACGAATTTATCAATTTTGATTAGAATATTTTCTATTATACCCTTAGGAATTCTGATAGTTTTATCAGTTAATTGGATGCTCATCCTAGTTTGTTTGGGTTTCCCTAGACCTAGTTGTTTAAATAGTTTATAAGGCATAACATTTATGCTTGCCCCTAAATCGGCTAACGCATTTTCTATAGATAAACTACCAATTATGCATGGAATTATAAAACTCCCTGGATCTTTTAATTTCTGTGGTAGTCTATTTTGTAGAATTCTTTGAGCACTTTGCGTTGAGTTCCACATGTGATTCCTCGTCTATCCTTCGCTTTTTTAATATGACTCCCTTAAAAATTTTCTAGAGTCCGGTATCTCGCGAAAGAGCTTGAGTAGTGGTAAGTTAATATGTAATTTATTTAAAAGTTTAAGAAACTTACCGAACTGTTCCTCTGTATCATCTCTCTTTAATGCTTCGGGGTAAGGTATGCGAGGTTGGTACTCTTTGATTACCGGTTTTGGCTTTTCTCGTGTTACCTCTACTTTACCTTCTTCTACCTCGTGTTCTTGTATTGAGTTGGGTTCATCTAACCCTTTACTATCATGAGTTGTGATGGTTTGAATTTGCTCTTTTGGGTTAGTTTCAGTGTTGCTTGGCAAGCTTTCATGTAGTTGTTCTGAGATCAGCTTCGCAAGTTGTCCAACTGACTTAGTAAGTTCCCCAACTTGGTTCTCGATCCCTTTGATTGAAGCCTCTTGATCTTCGAGTGCTATTTCGGTTTTTTGGAGACGAGTTTCTGTGGCTGCCATGAATTTTGTCAGCATCTCTTCAATGTCCGACTCATCTTCCTGTTGGTGAGGTGGTTGTTGAAAATCTGGAGGAAGTTCCGATCCTTGGCTATTTTGATCATCCCATGAGAAATTTGGATGGTACCTCCAACCTGCATTATAAGTGTCATTATAAAAATTATTTTGAGGTTTAGAATAGTTACCCGTATATTGAGCTTGCTCGTTTTCCATGCCATATCCGTAGAGTGGGTACTCAGGATTCGCCACGCCTCCTAAATTCGAATCATATTGTATTTCTGAGTGTACCTGCGAGAGACTATTCAAACCATCAATTTTTTTATTCATCATCTCTAATCGATTAGATAACTTTGGTGACCACGTCGAGGTTGAAGACACTGGTCGCTTTAGTAGGAATTGTCCTCATCGCTTGCCATTGATAATTATTCAGTGCCATCTTCTCTATAGACTAAAATTATCTGCCAAAAGCAAAATAGAGGAAAAATTAGCAAAGTAAAAATAATAATAAAAAAATTGCAAAAAATAAAAAAATGGCTAAAGTAATAAAAATAGAGCTTTCTTAATATTTTAGTTCCCCGACAACGGCGCCAAAGACTTGATCACTGTGAATTAGAGCTTTAAAATTTATAAAAAGAACGATCGAACCTGGAAACTAACTCTGACAACGATTAAAGGCAAGTGTACCTATCGAACAGTAGTATAGCTTAGGCAAGACCAGATTATCGAACCCAAAGGAACTAAAAGTACTAATACTAACTTTTTTTTATTATTTAACCTAAAATAAGTGAAGTTGCTTTTAATCTAAAATTAACGAACTACTAAGCTAAGGACACAAAGACAAAAAAAAGACTAAAATTGGGAGATAACTTTTAGAAAAACTCGGTTGATTTAGATGATACCCTCGGGGAAGAATCCACCTAGACTTCACTTGTTATCTATCACTGAACCATATGATTTATTTACTTAGTTTGATCCGTAAGACTCCCTAACGTATATTAAACCCTCTCTCGAGGTGAATAACGTCTAACCCTAGGTTAATTAGTGGAACTCTCGTTCTCTTATAATAACCCCCTAGAATAGCAGTAAATCGATCTATGGACTCCCATATTAGGTTTCACCCTAATCCGGCAAAATCTCGTCACCCTATCTCTAGGCGTGCGATCAACTCCGCTTAATTATGCTAGGTCTCCTCTTAGGCAGGGTCTATTCCTCCTCCACCTAAGCACATTAAATTTGGATTAAGCTCACATAATTAAGAACAAACTAAGTATTTATCATATAATTTAGAAAATAATAACAAGATTCATCATAGGTTTCATCCCCTTCAGGTATATGAAGGAATTAGTTCATAACTAAATAAGAAAACATCTCAAGAGAAAAGATAAAACAAAACATAAGAAATCCCTAAAACTCCCTGAAGCAATTGAAGGAGAGATCCGCTGTCTTTGAACAGAATCCCGGCTTCTTGAGATGGATCAACTGGCTACCTTCGAGTGATTCCCAAAACTCTGACCTTTTCAGCTTGGCTCCTTGGCCTAGCTAACCGCCCTGACAAAAGCCCTGGCAGAAGGCTTCTGCCAAACTCTCCGATTAAGTTGCCCCCTAGGGTGTTTATATAGGCTTTGAGATGTGTTACTTGGCCTCCAAGTATCCTAATTTGAGTGCAATTCCTAATTGGGGGTTTAATTAGACTTTGGAGTGTGTTTCTTTGCCTCCAAGCATCCAAATCCGAGTGAAATTGCTCTTTCCAGCGACAGGGACACAGCCATGTCAAACACCCGTGTGGATTGTGGCCAGGCCGTGCTCAGACTTCTTTAATGAGGCACGGCCGTGCGAATCGAGGGAAGACCGTGTTCTAGATGATCAGTGAGGCACGGCCGTGTGAGCTAAGGTCCAGGCCGTGTCGATTTCTTCTTTGGCCTATTTTGGTCCGTTTTGAGCCCGTTTCTCGTTCTTTTTATCCTTGGGTGCTTTCCTGGGTATAAGACATGAAAAGCAAGGATTAAGAGCACCATTTTACATAAATCAAGGGATAAATCATCCAAAAGCATACTAAATGTGGGATTAAAATATGTTACTATTTCGGTTTATCAAAACTCTTAACAGTAACACCCAACCTAGATGTCTCTACAGAAATCCCCAACTCTCTAGCTACATCTCTCAGAATAAATGATTTCATAGCACCCGAATCTACTAAAGCTAGAAGACGAATAGGCTGTAGTGTGAAAGTACTAGTGATAACATCCGTGGCCTCCCTAGTCTGAGGCTCCCTAACTGCATAAACTCTAGATGGACCTCCATTTCCACCTCGAGCAGCTCTGTGCTGACAAACTCCTCTACCACCAACACTTTTGCCATGGCCCTCCCTTGAGCTGGAGCAGGTGCAACAACAATGACAGCAGTAGTAGCAGGTTGGTCTCTAACCACAACTGCTCTCCTAGAACAATCACTAACACGGTGCTCCGTCAATCCGCAAGAAAAACAGGCACCAGTCATCCTCCAACACTCTAGGATGTTGACGGTTCCAATGCTCACACAACGTCTATGTAGTACTTCCCTGATCACTCGTACCAGTCTCAGCTCTTATGTCCTGCCTAACCTGACCCTGGCCTACAGCAACTCATCGTCCAGACCTCTCAAAACGACCTCTCTTGCCCTTCTAGCCAAATCCACTAGTAGACTCAAATGACCTTTTAGCAGTACTAACGACAACAATTTTGGGCTCCTCCGCTAAAGTCTCATTTAAAGCACGAGCCTTCTCAACCAACTCGTCGAATACCACAGCAGACTAGCAACAATATACAACTTAATATCTCGGTTCAGTCCAAACCTGAACCTCTTACAATGACTCACCTCATGAGCCACCAACTCAGGCGCATACTGGATCAAACACACAAACTTTTCCTCGTACTCATCCACAGAAAAAGTACCCAGGACTAAATCCATGAACTCGCGTCTCCTTGCCTCCAGATATTGCTCTCCCATGAACGTCCTCTAAAAAGACTCCAGGAAAATTTCCCAATTCACTCTCTCCGTTACATTACCACGCTCGACTGTCCTCCACCAGCGATGAGCCTTATCAACAAGCAACAACACGGCGCACCCAAGCTTATCCTCGTCAGAAGAGCCCATCTAACCAATGATAAGGGTAAATCCTTCCAACCAGTATTCAGCACGAGTAAGGTCTCCACCCCTAACTCCTCAAAATTTCTTACTACCTAGAGCTCGTAAACGCTCTAGTGGTAATCCCTGACGAACAGGAATAGCATTGGCACCAGCGATACGCTGCAATGCCCCGGTCATCTCAGTCATAAAGTGCTCAACTCGAACCATATGAGCATCATCACGTTGCTGCGACGGTGCATCATTATCTTGACTACCCCGTTCACATCTCGGAGGCATAACGGAAATAAAATACTATAGAAAAAGTAGAGAAAATGTGCCAGGAGTGAGTAGTGGCAAGTGATCCAAGGCTTAACTAAGTATAATTTCCTATAAGGCATTGTGTTCCCAATTCTTACCCCATAAAATAATTTATAAAACAAAGAACACGCAAAGGTAAAACATGCAATTTCAAGCAATATTATCAGATAAGCTAGACTCCAACATTACAAAATCCATAGCCTCTTATGTTTAACAAAATATGGTTCTGATACCACCAATTATGACACCCCAAACCTGACCGAGATGGACCGGCTCGAATCCAAAGCGATACAATAGCCACCAAAGTGACTCTCCAGCTCAAGACCACCCAAAATAAACCCCAACTTTATAACACCTCAATTCTAACTAATTAACTGTCTAATTTTAATGCGGAAGCAATGTTGTGAACCATTTTTAAACTATTTCTAATTATTTAACCTTAAGGGTATTTTGGTTATTTTACCTTCTAAAATTAAACAGTCTCGTTTTTAGTTCTAAATGATTACCAACCTTCTTTTAGTCAATTTATGAAAGCCCTAAAATTCAAGTTTCAATCGAGTTCATTCACTAAGTCTAATTATCAAAGAATATTTCGACCAAATTTTAACACTCACAAGTCCAATTCTAAAATATTATCGAGTTTCTCTATCGTTAAAGGCTTCAATTAATCTAATCAAGTTTTAGGACTAAATTATAATCATACTTAGCAACCATCAATTATATCACACAAGGTACATACCTTAGCCACAAGCATTCCTCTCCTTGGCAAGGTACAATTAAACTATGTTAGTATAAATTACATGCTTCAAACACCATGTTCTCAATCACCATATGAACTCTCATCAACATACCATAAACCACACAACAATTAAGCATAAAAATCAAGCATTAAAGTACTTTTAACATCACTAAAATAAATTTCCAATGTCTATTACAATTGAATTAAATCAAGTCCCAGCAAGTGCCACAATGCCCCATATTATTTCTATATACGAATCCTTAAGCTATTATCGAGCCTTAATCTTGGATCGGCCTTACGTTCTCTCCTCAACTCCTCAAGCCGAAAAAGTCTGTGCACAAAGGTGTGAGGGTCTGAGCTTAAAAAGCTCAATGAATGATCGTAAAAACCATAAGTAAATAGCACCCAATTCATGCATAAATCCAGGCAAATTAAGCATTAAAATTTCAGTCACAATATCACATATTATAAGCATAATAACATATGCTATTCCATGAATAAAATTCCAATTTAATATGGCATATGAAATCATAATATAACTTATAAACATACACATATTGGCATAATACATCCATGGCAATATTTAAATGTGTAATCATACATTGGATAAACGGATCTCCAAACTCCTACATATCAAAAACAGTCCCAGTTTGAGTGGGCCAAAGCCACATGCTCCCTTATATCGCCTCACAGTTCCATTGAGTGGAGACACAAGCTCAACACTCCCTCATTTACTCCAAAAATCAGAACTTGTTGAGCCATATGCTCACAAATAACACATACAATGGTAAGTACTCACAAATCCTATGGCATGCCAACTATATCCAATGGATCCACCATGCAGTGTTGTCAATATAATCATACATACAAGGCATAAAATCTAATGTTTAAGAACTTAATGTAATATGTAAAAATGCAATTAAAAGCATGTAGCTTAACAATTTCAACATCAATATAATTAAGAACAACAAATGCCTTTGTCCATGAATCTTAAACCAATCATAACACCAACATCAAGTGCTCAAAAATCCAGTAACTCATGCTCTAATTAAAAATCCATTCAATCAAATTAATCATGCCAAAAGCTTAACACACAATTTTCCAAAAGCCAATTGCAATAATGCTCTTGTAAAGTAAAATTAATTTTTTCAAATCCAACTAAATAAGATGCAATTAAGTCATTAAAAAGATTATTTAAAACTTCAATTTAACACATAACCAAACAAATTTACCAATAGCCTTTACAATCACTCACCTCCACACTCTGTTTTTCAAATAAAAGTGTGTTTAAGTAGGTAAGTTTGAGCCTCAAATCCGATTAACATCATCCTCATCTCGGTGTGAAGCTTTAACAGAGACAAAATATGCATTACAAACTAACATTAACAATAAGAAAGTTGAAATTTCATAAACTATATGGATCTAAATTGTTTCTCTAATCTACCTTACCAAAATTGCATAATTAAGCCGAAACATAAATTTCATCAACTAAGCGACCTTCTCAGCACCACAAACCACTTCTAAACTTCATTCCTAGTCCATTAACATAAAACCTAAGTGTTAATTTCATCTATTAAATCGTTTTAAAATTTTCCGAAAAATCAACTCATTTTCTTGATTAAAAACGAATTTATCAAAATTGATCAACCAAACGAGTTTGATCTCTTATTCTATGATTAAAAACCTTTTAATAAACATATTTTGATCTTAGAAATCCATGAAAACTTGGATTCCAACTCAAAATCATGGATTCACCATTGTTGAGTTCCATGTTTAAGAAAGAAGAAATCAAAACTTGAAAAATCCATTTTAATCAATTTAAATAGCAAATAATGATTGAAAACAACTTAAAAATGAATTTGGAGTTGAGAATTACCTTCAATTGATCTCAAATCATCAATTTAAAGATTGAATCAAGATCCTTGAAAAAATTTCGGATGACTTTTGCTCAACTTTGGAAAACTTTTATGGAGATTTTGGAGAGAATTTTGAGAGAGTAAAAGTTTAGATCTATTCTCTTATATGTGGTCTATGAAATGAGTAAAAAAACAAGAGAAAAAGCTCTTAATTCGGGTGAAAATGGTGTGTAGAGTGAGGTAGTTGCAGTGTTTTAAAAACTGAAAACCCCCACCTGATTTTCAAAAATTGGAGAAATTGCCATCAGGCCACTCCCACGTTTCCCTTGTTTTACAAAATACTCCTTTCCCTAAATTCTGAAAATAAGGATAATTTGTTATAAAACCACTCTTACATTTCCCTTGTTTTGCAAAATGGTCCAATCTAGTTAATATTTTAAATTCTCTCAATTAAACCCCCATTTTAATTTTTTTTTTAAATTCTAATTAGACCCAAAATATTTATTTACCCAAAAATTATTTAAGCCAACAAAATCAATTTTTCTAAAAATATTTTTATTTTCCAAGATATTATTTACCGATTTGTAAATGAAATTAAGCTAACTAAATTAAAAAAATCACTAATAAACCCGATTAATTCCTAATTTTCACTCGAAACCCGGTAAATTTACCCGAAACTACTAGACCAATTTTTAGGGCCTTACAGTCCCTCTCTGCCATCACAGGACACTGTGTTGCTGGGTTGCAGGTTGATTTGGTGACAACCATCTTCCTAAGTTCTTCCTTTATTTCTTATTCTATTCCGTGTGGATTAATTTGATCAAAACGATGTTCGGTTTTATTTCAAACTTGAATTTTAATCGTCGATCCATGAGTTAAATCTCATAGGGTTGGGATTACAAGATGAAAACTTTTATTTTCTTTAATATTTGAAGTATATATTTTAATTAATTTTTTGTTTCATTCAATTGTTCTTATTTCCTAAATGTATAAGTATATTCTCTAAACATAGATGAATGTGTAGTATGCCCATAAAGTTGAATTTGATTTTGAAAAGGCTGGATTAGTTGAATTGTAATTGAATGATATGAGCAAGTACACGACAAATATGTAACACCCCTAACCAGAATCTGTCGTCGAAATAGGGTTACAGAGCATTACCGTAAAAACGTAACTTAAAACATTCATTTCAAAACATTTCATAAATCATAGCATAATTCATTCAAACACATGCATATTATCCCTTATTAGAGCCCTCGAGGCCTTAGAAACATTTTAAAAATGATTGGGGACTAAATCGAAAACATATGAAATCTTAAGGAAAAAGTTAGAAAAATTCATACTGTAGGGGTCGCACGGCCATGTGGCTAGGTCGTGTGACTCACATGGCTGAGACACACGCCCATGTCTCAAGCCGTGTAACATTTGAAATATGGACACACAACTGTGTCCTAGCCCGTGTCCATGTCCGTGTCCGTGTAACTCACTAACTTGGGTCACATGGCCAAGCCACTACCCGTGTGCCAGGCTTTATAACTACCTGACTTGCAACCTTTAAAACCTACAGGAGACACACGGCCGTCTCACATGGCCGTGTATCAAAAACGGATGAGACACACGCCTGTGTCTTAGGCCATATAGACAAGAAAATGACAAAAATCAAGCCATTTCTTTCGCCCTTTCAACATGAACCTACAAGCAACTTACACATATAAACAAGACCTTAAAACATGCCCTGTAACACCCCAAATTTTGGGGTTAGAAGTTTTGATTTTTGTGGTTAGGTTCAGTGAGTAGGTTGTGCTATTGGGCTTAGTGGCGCGTTTAAGTGACAGAATGGGCCTGCTGGTCTGGTGGTTGGTAGCGTGTTAGTGTGCCTTTATGTCCCGGGTTCGAGTCCTCATGAGTGTTTTGAGGGACCATTTTTGTTTTATTTTAAAGGTTTAGATAATTATTTTCTTTACTTAGTGTTTATTTTATTATTTTTATTATTTTATTTTCTTTCTTTTTGGATGTTCTCCTATTCCCTTTTCTTTGTTTTCTTTTTTTTTTCCTTTCTTCTTTTCTTTTTGATAACAGTTGTGTTGTGGTTTTCGGAGAGCTTCAGTTTCTTGGTCATCGAGTCGGGTTCTGGACGTCTCTGATCGCGAATCAGGTGTGGGTTCAAACTCTTAAATTTTAATTTGTTGTCTTGGTTGTGTGGAGCCTGACATGTTCTAAGTGTTTTGGTGAATGTGTGGTAGGTTTCGCTTCTAAGTTTCGTAAAACTTAGTTTTCTATGGCATGTTTCTAATCTATTAGAGTTTAGGGGGTGTTTGGTGTGTGAATTCACTATTTGCAGTATGTTTCGAGGTTGTTTCGGGACCATATGGGCGATATGGGCAACCACACGAGCGTGTGCTGGTTCACATGGCCGTGTGGACTTGGGGATTAGGGTTTTTGGACAAAAATTTATGCCACACAGCCGTGTGGCTGATTTTTGGAAAATAGGTTATTTTCACATGGTCATGTCCCCTAGGCACACGGGCGTGTGCGTTTGGGAATTAGGGTTTTAGTGATTTGGTGCCACACGGTCATGTCTGGTATCACATGGTCGTGTCCGTCGTGAACCCTATTTTAGCACAATTGGACAGAGAGTTACACGGCCTATTCATACGGTCGTGTCCTTGGCTCACACGGGCATGCGCCTCAGCCACACAACCGTGTGCCTCCTTCACAAAGGCGTGTTGACCCCCACATGGCTTAGGCTTTTCCACACGACTAGAGCACACGACCGTGTGGCCTTAAGTTACCAATTTTAATTTTGTGTATGTTTTGATCTGAAAATGTGTCTGTGTGTTCCGACCCTTGGCTAGGCTTTAGTGAGGGTAGTTAAGACTCTGATCTGGGCTTCAGCTTATGTGTTATTTGTGACTGTAGTGTGAGATATCTGATACTGACCACGGCTAGCTGGGTGTGTGCATGTCATTTTTGTCATGTGATGCTGTCGATGTGTTCCTTGTTTCTGTGAGGTTGTAAGCATACATGCACTTGCATAAAGTAATTTTTGGGTCAGTTGTGAAAAGAAGGAAGATCGATTTCGATTACGATCGATCCGCGGTTTAAGCGCAACATATCTGATCTGATGGTTTACCGCGATCAGATCGCATATACGCATGACTTTCTTTGCGTAATATTATCTGATCTGGCAGTTTAAACTGCAACATGTTTGTACAGTAGTTTACCGCAATGCACTGTACTGCATATATACCAGCTTTGCTATGTATTATTATCTGAGTGGCTTAGTCCACATACATGGTGTGTAGGGTTGGATGGGCCTTTCGAGGTCCTTTGTGGTGTGTTTGGTTGGTGAGCTTAAACAATTTTTTTGGGATGTGATCGGGGGACGGAGAGGTGTGTTGGTTGGATGGGTGGGTTTTACTACTTGACTGCATTCATAGGCATCTGATTGAGTGACTGGGTGTAAGTCTCTTTGTATGTATTTTGTCCGCTTGTCCTAACGTTCGTGACTATTCTAATTGCATGTATTAAGGTGTAAGCGTAATTTTGATTTTCTTATCATTGTGTTTGTGATGATAGTGTTTTGGTATCAACCCATTGATAGGTTTGCCTGTTGTGATTCTGCGTATAGTACCAAGTGTGTTGATTGTTGTTTATGGTCAGGACATTAGTTCTGAGTTTACCCTTTGTTTCTGTGTATCTCTGTAAATACACTATGCTATTGATTTGTTATTTGGATTTATGTTCGATAATTCTGTTGTTTGTCACCTTTTGGACTCACACTGAGCTCGTATAGCTCACCCCCTTTGTGTTTCCCTTTTTAGGTACATTATCGCTTTCTGAAGCTTGGACTCGGCATATCGGAGGTCTCGGACAATCATGATAAGGAAACATGTTTAAAAGTCTTCTTTCTAATTGCTATTTTGGTAAATGGTTTTGAAATGTAAACAGTTATAAGAACTGTGGTACAATTTTAATTTGGGTTTTCGTAAAAGGTTTTCTTTGGACTGTAATTTTTGGTAATAACAGGGTTTAATATCTAAGAGTTTTTACGGAACTTAAATACTGTAATGTTTTTTGGTTTGCTAAACTAAAATTTTCCACGATCACTTCGGTGATCAATGTGACCTCCAGAATCTGGCCTAAACTTCTAGGCCGGGTTTTGGGGCGTTACATGCCCAAATCATGCATAAAAATGACCAAATCTCTATACCAAATGTCCATACAACCAATATGCCAAAAGGCACCTCAATCACAATTCATCAAACCTATCTAACCATAAGCATATTTGTCCATAAATCAACCATACACAACTACTTATTTCCATACCAAAACATAACACAATTGACCATATACCAATACAAATAGCTCATAGCTACCTCAAAGCATAACCAAAATTGGCCACATTATAAACATACTAACACATACCCAAATTTGGTCATTCAAAACATTCATCAACCTAGCCATATTAGCATAAACCATCAAGGCATCAAAATACCATAAGTACCACAAGTTCAAAGCAACATTACATGCCATAAACATCAACTAAACATTAGACATAAGTCTACCTATACATGCCACTATAACCATGACTAAAACATCAAAATCTACTGATATAATCATTGGATAGTTTGATAGGTCTCCGACAAACTTCCAAACCGATCGACTTTCTGATAATCTATAAACATAGGAAAGAAAACAACGTAATCATATAATGCTTAGGAAGTTCGTATAATATGAACATATCTTACCATTTAGATGTATAACTTTAAAATTAAACATGAACAAATCCAACATAAGCTTGCCACAAGCTTAAGCATCCTCAACAATACAAGTTAGTGCTTAAACACATAACTTAACAAAATCATCAAATGATAAGATAGATTTTATGAACATGGTTATACATACTTTGAACAACATCAATTCATACGTTTTTGTAAGTTCATAACTTAGCCATTGGAACACTTACCATTCCTTCCCTTTTCATGCCCGTTGAACCATTTAGAATAATATCGGATACACGGGAAGCTCCCACAAAGTGTGCTAAACATATGGTCGAAACCATTCATTTTCCTTTTCCTTTACATCGATGTTCATTCAAGCCAGCATGTCCTAGTTTTCTATGCCATAATAAAGAACTATTTTCATTTTTAGTAACAATGCATATGTTAGAATTAAAAAATCATCTAAATGATTCATGTATATATTTTTTATCATATACCCTACAAGCACAATCTTATTAGAGGCAATGTTAATAACTTTACAACCTTTAGACTCAAATATGACATTGAAACCTTTATCACATTATTGACTAATACTTAGAAGATTATGCTTAAGACCATTGACATATAAGACATTCTCAATAATAATTGAAGAGTTTTTCCCAAAAGTCCTTTAATTTCTTTTGTAAAGTTGTCACCAAACATAACTTCTCTTCCACTTTTTGGCTTCAAATTGATAAAGTGACTCTTGTCACCGGTCATCTGTCTTGAGCATCACCTATCGAGGTACCATAAGTTTTCCTTGAATAATCCACCTCAAAGCAATGCTCCTTTTCTTACAAACATAGAATTAAAGTTTGATTTTTGGTACCCAAATTCTTTTGGGTCCATAAGCCTTAGTTCCTATAATTTTAGTCCCTTTAGGTATCCATTTTGAAATTAAGTTCTTATCTTGTGAAGCTATGAGTCCTTTAGGGACCCATATACTTTTAATTATTTTTCTATTGCAAAAGCTTTGGGGATGTAACAACCCAAACCCGGCCCAAACACTACGACCGAATTTGAGTTATTACGAAGTAAAACCTTGTGAACGCTATTTCGAAAACATTTAATTTTCCATTGAAAACTCCTCGTTTCGGTTGTCTTGTTAAAGCTACCTTTAGATCTAATTTGAAATTTTAATTAAGTTCAATTGTTTTACCAGTTCAAGTGTACCCGATGGCACGATTAAACTTTTTCGTGTTAACTTAAGAAAACATGTGATTTAATTCAATTTAATGACATAGTTTTAAGTGAATATCCAACATAAAAAAAAATAAAACGCAACTATAGTTTATGGAGGCCTTATTACAACCCAAAATAAAAATTAAACAACTTTAAAGTTCTGTAAATTAAAATCCCTTGCATGGCCGCCTCGAGTCCCACCGGCTCCTCAACCGCCATCTACGAGTCACCTGAAAAATGTTAAAGGAGAAGGTGAGTCACCAAGACTCAGTATGTAACCCTTCCCCCGGTTAATACAACATTTCATACACAACATATAACAGTTAATTAAGCAAAGTATCATGTACCCAACCTAGCCAACCAAACACCTTTGTCTACCCCACGTGGTACCAAACCACTTTGGTGACCGTAGTCACGTTGTGTTACCAAAACACTTGGTGGTGCCAAACCACTTTGGTGACATATAGTCACGATGTGCTACCAAAGCACCGTGGTGTCCGTAGACACAAATCGGGTGATGGGGCCAACCCATCGTGTGATACCAAATCACCGGCGTGACGATCCCATATCTCAAGTGGGGCCAACCCACGGTGGTGTTAACCACAGGACAAGTCGCTATGAGGTACCAAACCTATGGAGGTACCAAACCTCCGGTGACATATAGTCACGAGTGTGCTACCAAAGCAACGGTGCTCACAAGACGATATCACGCCCCCTCCTCTCATCAACCCATGTCAGCGGTTAATAACAGAACATACATATATCACATGTATCAAATAATCCATGCTTCCCAAAAGCATATTATCCATCTCATACATATAGAGACTTACCGGGATCCTCGCTTGTACCATTAAGGTACTATTGCCACATCTACATAGAGCAGATTTACACATAACATACACTTAATTAACTATTATAAGTGTGTATGTACACACCTGTCACCCTTGGATGTTCTAAATCCCGAAAGAAAGCGTTGGTCACCACAGATCCACTTGCCCTATATTTGGCCAAATCGTGGATTAGTCTTATGGCCTATTCGGCCTAATTAACTTATTTGGGAGGGGTTGCTTGTGAACCCGAGATCTTACCTTAACACTCCTTTACTACTATTCACCGTACTCGATACTCGAATCTGCTGTACCCAAAACAATCGGTCACAAGCGATGTTAGTAGCTTTCGGCTTTAATCACTTAAAGAATAAACCATTACCATAGATTCCTTACCCTTACTTACCAAAGCCGAATGCTAGAGGTTGAAACTCGGGTTGACCGCTTCACCAACCTGGAGTACCTAAGAGAGACCGTTTACAAAACGTTTTAGAAGCCTTACTTACCATTGCCGAAATCGGCACTTATCCTCCCTTAATAGGAATCGGCAAGAATAGGAAGGAGAATCCATGGGGTTTCGGCACACTTACCTTTACAACCGATCCGAATAACGAGAGAAATCCCAAGTATCTATGCCTTTGTATTGTTCGGCCAAAGTGTGTTAAAAAGAGGAAAGGAGATCGGCACCTTCAAGGGAGTGTATTCGGCCAAAGGGAGAAAGAAAGTAATAGGAAAGAAAAGTGCTAGGGGTTTCGGCTTGAAGGGGTTTGAAGGAATGAAGAAAATACGAGAAGAATAGAGGAGGGTTTAGGGATTTCGGCACTTCAGCAAGAATGACAAAAAGAGAAGCAAGGGGGGGTTAACTGATGCTTTTATAGGCACTCGGCCCCCCCTTTCAAGCTTGCCGTCCACTCCTTTGAATAAGGAGTTCAAATTCGGCTCAATACCTAAAACTTCTCTTGGCCACACATTTGCATTAATTCAAAATTAATTTGAATTAATCTCCATTAATCAATTAATAATCAAATAATCCAAATAATATCCCTTTTTAATAAAACCCTTAATTATCTCTTTTTATCCCCTTATTATCTTTTTAAAAAAAAGAATTTAAAGAGAGCAAAACTCTCCCTATGTGCCGTCCAACAATAATGCAAAAATAAGAGGGGAATTCGCGACTCGAACCAAGGCTCCCCTTGCTCCATTGATGGCGTCACATGTAGCTCCCAAGTAGCACTCCTTTTGCCACTTTACCAAGCTGATTTTTGTGTTAAATTACCCACACTTATCCTTATAACACCACTTACCAAGGCTCCCTTCTTTTAAAAGTTAAAAACTAAAATTTTCTACCAAAATGAGACAACTCAAGGCCTTAATTTAAACTCTCTTATTCCATAAATAATATTTCAGTAGTTCATACATAAGAAAATAATGAAATTTCAAATAGCCCCGTTTTTGGGATGTTACAGTTCTACCCCCCTTAAAATAAATTTCGTCCTCGAAATTCCTTAATCAAAAGAGATGGGGGTATTGCTGCCGCATCACCTCCTCGGGCTCCCACGTAGCTTCTTCCACTCCGTGGTTCCGCCATAACACTTTTACTAAAGGCACTGCCTTCCTTCGTAGAACTTTCACATCTCGATCTATAATCTGAACCGGTTCTTCCTCAAAAGATAAATCTGTGTTCACCTCAATCTCTGCTACTGGCACAACGTGCGAAGGATCTGACCGATACCGTCTTAGCATTGATACGTGAAAGACGTCGTGTATCTGACTTAGTTCTGCCGGCAACTCTAACTGATAAGCCACTGGTCCTACTCGCTTTACAACAGTATATGGCCCAATGAACCTTGGGCTTAACTTCCCTTTCCGTCCAAATCTCAACACCTTTTTCCAAGGCGACACTTTCAGAAAGACCTTGTCTCCCACAGCATACTCCATTTCCTTGCGTTTGAGATCGGCATAAGACTTCTGCCTATCCGATGCTTCCTTGAGACGAGACCGAATCACCTTGACTTTGTCTTCCGTCTTGGTTACGATTTTGGACCCGAACTTGTCTTTCTCCCAACTCCGTCCAACACGTAGGAGTCACGACACTTTCGTCCATATAGGGCCTCGTATGGAGCCATTTGAATACTCGCTTGATAACTATTGTTATAAGCGAATTCCGCTAGTGGTAGGTACTCCTCCCAACTACCACTAAAATCCAAGACACAACCTCTTAACATGTCTTCTAAAATCTGTATCACCCTCTCCGACTGTCCGTCAGACTGTGGATGGAAAGCCGTACTGAAATCTAACCGTGTACCCAAAGCTTGATGCAACGCTTTCCAAAACCTCGACGTGAACCTCGGATCCCTATCCGAGATAATCGACACTGGCACGCCATGCAACCTTACTATTTCACCCACATACAGCTTTGCTAGCTTCTGGAGTGAGTAATCCATTCTCACCGGCATGAAGTGAGCTGACTTAGTTAGGCGATCCACAATTACCCAAACTGCATCCTTCTTAGTGGGCGTAAGGGGTAGCCCACTAACAAAATCCATGGTGATCCTCTCCCATTTCCATTGAGGGATCTTTATCGGTTGAAGTAGTCCCGATGGTGGACCGATGTTCGGCCTTAACTGCGACACGTCGGACACTTTTCACGAACTCCGTTATCTCACGCTTCAACCCCGGCCACCAAAACTGTTTCCGCAAGTCTCCATACATTTTGCTTCCTCCAGGGTGCATAGCGTATGGGCTGCTATGTGCATCTTGGAGAATTTTCTGCCTTAAATCCGTATCTTTTGGCATACATACTCGTCCTTGAAAACAAAGCACTCCATCACTAGACAAGCGGTATCCTTCCAATCCACCGTCTTGAACTTGTACCCTCTTAGAGCTCAAGCCTTCATCCACTAACTGCTTTCCTTTAATCTCCTCAATCCAAGTCGGCTTTACTTGAAGTTACGCCTAAAAGACTCCCATCATCATACGGACTTAACCGAGCGAACATTGCTCTCAAGTCCGTCACCACCTTCCGCTCAATGCGTCGGCTACCACATTAGCCTTACCGGATGGTACTCGATTGAACAATCATAGTCCTTTAATAGTTCAATCCATCGGCATTTGTCTCGATTTAGATCTTTCGAGTCGGAAGATACCTCAAGCTTTTGTGATCCGTGTAGACCATCGACTTCTCTCCATACGGTAATGTCTCCATATCTTGAGCGAAGGCGACCGCTGCTAACTCTAAGTCGTGAGTTGGGTAGTTAACCTCATGCGATCTTAAGCGACGGGATGCATAGGCTACTACCTTCCCATCTTGCATCACACACACCCAAGCCGGTGTGAGATGCATCACAATAAATCGTGAATAACTTTCCGCTTCAGTTGTACCAAAATCGGAGCTTCCAGTCAAAATCTTCCTTAGCTTATCAAAGCTTTCTTCTTTGCTTTTCCGTCCATACAAACGGGACACCCTTCCTTAGCAACTTAGTCAACGGCGCTGCTATTAGAGAGAATCCTTCCACGAATCTCCGATAGTATCCTGCTAAACCCAGAAAACTTCGTATTTCAGCCACCGTCCTAGGTGGTTTCCACTCCAATACTGCCTCAATCTTGCGAGGGTCTACTCTAATTCCTTCAGCTGATACTACATGCCCTAAGAAAGCCACTTCCCTAAGCCAAAATTCACACTTACTGAATTTGGCATATAACTGCTTCTCTCTCAGTACTTGTAGAACTATACGCAAATGCATGTCATGCTCCTTCTCCGTCTTTGAGTAAACCAATATGTCGTCTATGAACACCACGACGAACTGGTCCAAGTACTGCTAGAATACTCTGTTCATCAAGTCCATGAATGCCGCCGGTGCATTGGTCAACCCAAATGGCATTACCAAGAACTCAAAATGCCCATACCGAGTTCGAAATGCTGTTTTGTGAACGTCAGCCTCCTTTACCTTAAGTTGATGATAACCTGACCTAAGGTCTATCTTCGAAAACACCGAGGCACTTTTTCGATTGATCGAACAAGTCGTCAATCCGAGGCAACGGATACTTGTTCTTGATCGTCAACTTATTTAATCGACGGTAGTCGATGCACATCCGCATAGAACCGTCCTTCTTCTTGACAAACAACACAGGCGCTCCCCACGGAGATATACTTGGTCGTATAAACCCTCTATCCAAGAGCTCCTGAATTTGAGCCTTTAGCTCCACCAATTCCTTTGGCGCCATTCGGTATGGTGCTATGGACACACAGTGCCGTTCGGTAGCAAGTCTATACCGATTCGACTTCTCGATCCGGAGGCAAACCGGAAGTTCTTCCGGGAATACATCAAACAAATTCCCAACCGTTCGGACCTTTTCAACTACCAACTCCTTAGCTTCCAAAGCACAGACTTGAACCAAATACGCCTCACAACCCTTCTTGACCATCTTTTCAGCCTTCAAGGCAGACACCACGTTGGATAGATAATTCCTCCTATCACCTATCATAACCACTTCATCACCTTCAACCGTTTTAAGGACCATGCGCTTAGCCGCGCAATCCAAACTCGCTTGGTACTTAACCAACCAATCCATACCGAGGATCAAATCGAACTCCCCAAACGGTAGTTCCATTAGATCAGCTACAAATACTACCCCTTGAAGTTCTAGGGGTACGCCTCTATAGAGTTTATCTACGACTACGGAGTGACCTAAGGGGCTAACTACAGTCATCTCCCTAGAAGCAGTTTCAGAGTCTAGGTCCATAGTTCCTACCACACTACTAGAAATGTACGAGTGCGTCGAGCCCACATCAATCAATGCAACATAAGGAGAACCAAAAATTAGAAACGTACCGGTTATGACATCCGGTGCGTCACCTTCCTCGCGACACCTCGCTGCGTAAACCAAACCAGGCCGCCTAGCCTCTGTGTTGGCCTGAACCTCCGCCTTGAGTTCCACGACCTCGGTTGGGACCGTTGTTTCCTCTACCATTACCACGACCCTCCGTGGTCCTACATTTCTATTTTGAGCACGGTTACTCGTCCTTCCGTTTCGCTTCTTAGCTAGTTTTCGGGGACAATCTCGACACGATGCTCCAAAGACCCACACTCAAAACATCCCTTATCGCCGGTCCAACATCCTCCCCAATGGGTCTTTCCCACACGATTGCACCGAGTCGGCTTTCGATTAGCGATCGTGGGCCTTGTCGCCGCTGATTGGGCCCACTTGGCCTAGCCTTTTTCTCGAGCACTTCCGCTTGATCCGGTTGACCCAAAACTTCTCTTCCGATTGTTCTTACTATAGTTACGCCTCCACGGCCTCCTTGATTCCTTTGGCTACCTTAGCCTTCTCCACTAGAGATGAGAACTCACGAACCTGCTGTGGGGCAATCGGTAACCTTAAATCATCTCGAGTCCGTCCTCAAAGCGGACACACGGCGCTCATGTTCGGTGAGCCACGATGCCTCTCGCATATCTACTCACCTTAGAAATTCCGCCTCATATTCCGATCACGGACTTAGTTCCTTGAACTAATCCCGAGAAAAGCTTTTCTCTGCTGGCGTCGGTGTAGCTAATGCCCACATACTTTTTACGATGGCGGTTACAAATACTCCCAAGTCAAATCATCGGTACCAGCCCCATCTCGAACCGTAAGCCACCATCGATACGCTTCATCCTTTAGAAGCGACATCGCTCCTTTCGGCTTCTCTTCTTGATCGAGTCAAGGTCATCCATGATCCTTCGATCGACTCTAGCGAAGATTCCATTGCAGACTGGGTGCCACTCGACACACCTCGGAATACCTCCGCTCCGTTAGATCGGAGTCGCTCGGGAACAGATTTCCGAGCTCCAACATTTCCACCAGCCCGGACCACCATCTCGGGACTCGCAACACGACTTGCGATACCGATCGCCACCGGCCCGCTCCGGCTCCTCGGCTCTAAAAGTAGGAGGTGGTGGTGGCGTGGTACCTCATTTTCCGAACCTTGTCACGACTGGCGGGTTCGGACACCGTCATCCTACCCCTACCACGTCCACGGCGTCCACGTCCTCTAGAACTCATTCTATCTACCGCGCTTTTAATCGATTAAGAGAAATTTTATGCGTTAGCACTTGTTTCACTTTATTACTCATGAAGAAGTTTTATGGATGAGATTTAATCGTAGAGATTCTTTCGAGCAAACAATGTTTTGATTTTCTATCCTAGTTCACACACAAAGAAGTCCATGCATCCATTCCTTAATACTTTCCATACCTATTCACTCATCGGACATTTCTGCCCATTTCTAACCCAGGGGTATTTTCGTCTTTTTCCCTACAGGGGTATTTCCGTAATTTTCCAGAACCAACATATTTTACTGATGATTTCCAAAGCTAAGCTACTTGATATTTGTAAAATAGTTGAAATTTTTAAGCAAAACCGTCGAATTAATATTTTATGGGTCAGGGGCATTTTGGTAATTTTACTCCTAAGGGTATTTTTGTAATTTTTCCCCAAACCAAGTTTTCCGAGAAAAACATTGTATACTAAGTGCTCTAGAGTTTGAGAGGGTTATTGGACAAGTTTTGAAAACATTAGGGCTGGTTATTCATTCTATTTTGAAAAACAAGGCTAATTCCCTTCTCGGGTTTTACTCATTGTGTTTAGCCTATGGCCGAGCCTTCCTGGTCAGGGTGAACCAAAGCTACGCACCAGGCAGAGTTCAAGTGAAGAGGAGGTGGGTCACGCGGACCGCTTAAATACCAAGCTCTCACTGAACCTTTCTAGACATGCGCATGAGGTTACCACACCACCGAGCCTTACGAGTTAGGGTGAACAGGAAGCTACGCACGGTAGGATACTGCGAAGAGGAGGTGAGTCACGAGGACCGCTTAAATACCAAGCTCTTCCGGATCCAATCCTAGACATGCGCATGGGTTACCACACCTAGCTCATTGACTAAGTCATAGGTTGGTTTAGTTCTTTAAGTCTTATGCTTCGTTGTGTTTGAGTAATCTAACCCTAGGGTCCAAGTCCTATAAGTCTATCTACGTTCCATGCTTCCTACCCTTCTACAGAATATAATTCACGAAATGTTTAGATGTACTTACCAGGCGGATCGGGTGCCAGGAGACTCGGGCCATGCCGCTTAAAAACCCAGAAATCATACCATAAGGCCTACAAAAACATTTTTGGGCCTTGGGCCCCACAACGAGCTTTGAACTGGCTCGATACCACTTTCAGAACAACCCAAACCCGGCCCAAACACTACGACCGAATTTGAGTTATTACGAAGTAAAACCTTGTGAACGCTATTTCAAAACATTTAATTTTCCATTGAAAACTCCTCGTTTGATTTGTCTTGTTAAAGCTACCTTTAGATCTAATTTGAAATTTTAATTAAGTTCAATTGTTTTACCAGTTCAAGTGTACCCGATGGCACGATTAAACTTTTTCGTGTTAACTTAAGAAAACATGTGATTTAATTCAATTTAATGACATAGTTTTAAGTGAATATCCAACATAAAAAAATAAAACGCAACTATAGTTTATGGAGGCCTTATTACAACCCAAAATAAAAATTAAACAACTTTAAAGTTACTCAGAAATTAAAATCCCTTGCATGGCCGCCGAGTCCCCACCGCTCCTCAACCGCCATCTACGAGTCACCGAAAAATGTTAAAGGAGAAGGTGAGTCACCAAGACTCGATATGTAACCCTTCCCCGGTTAATACAACATTTCATACACAACATATAATGATTAATTAAGCAAAGTATCATGTACCCAACCTAGCCAACCAAACACCTTTGTCTACCCCACGTGGTACCAAACCACTGGTGACCGTAGTCACGTTGTGTTACCAAAACACTTTGGTGGTGCCAAACCACCGGTGACATATAGTCACGATGTGCTACCAAAGCACCGGTGTCCGTAGACACAAATCGGGTGATGGGGCCAACCCATCGTGTGATACCAAATCACCGCGGACGATCCCATATCTCAAGTGGGGCCAACCCACGGTGGTGTTAACCACAGGGGACAAGTCGCTATGAGGTACCAAACCTCTGGAGGTACCAAACCTCCGTGACATATAGTCACAGTGTGCTACCAAAGCACTGGTGCTCGTCAGCACGATATCACTGCCCCCTCCTCTCATCAACCCATGTCAAGCAGTTAATAACAGAACATACATATATCACATGTATCAAATAATCCATGCTTCCCAAAAGCATATTATCCATCTCATACATATAGAGACTTACCGGGATCCTCGCTTGTACCATTAAGGTACTATTGCCACATCTACATAGAGCAGATTTACACATAACATACACTTAATTAACTATTATAAGTGTGTATGTACACACCTGTCACCCTTGGATGTTCTAAATCCCGAAAGAAAGCGTTGGTCACCACAGATCCACTTGCCCTATATTCGGCCAAATCTATGGATTAGTCTTATGGCCTATTCGGCCTAATTAACTTATTTGGGAGGGGTTGCTTGTGAACCCGAGATCTTACCTTAACACTCCTTTACTACTATTCACCGTACTCGATACTCGAATCATTGTACCCAAAACAATCGGTCACAAGCGATGTTAGTAGCTTTCGGCTTTAATCACTTAAAGAATAAACCATTACCATAGATTCCTTACCCTTACTTACCAAAGCCGAATGCTAGAGGTTGAAACTCGGGTTGACCGCTTCACCAACCTGGAGTACCTAAGAGAGACCGTTTACAAAACGTTTTAGAAGCCTTACTTACCATTGCCGAAATCGGCACTTATCCTCCCTTAATAGGAATCGGCAAGAATAGGAAGGAGAATCCATGGGGTTTCGGCACACTTACCTTTACAACCGATCCGAATAACAGAGAAATCCCGAAGTATCTATGCCACTGTATTGTTCGGCCAAAGTGTGTTAAAAAGAGGAAAGGAGATCGGCACCTTCAAGGGAGTGTATTCGGCCAAAGGGAGAAAGAAAGTAATAGGAAAGAAAAGTGCTAGGGGTTTCGGCTTGAAGGGGTTTGAAGGAATGAAGAAAATACGAGAAGAATAGAGGAGGGTTTAGGGATTTCGGCACTTCAGCAAGAATGACAAAAAGAGAAGCAAGGGGGGGTTAACTGATGCTTTTATAGGCACTCGGCCCCCCCTTTCAAGCTTGCCGTCCACTCCTTTGAATAAGGAGTTCAAATTCGGCTCAATACCTAAAACTTCTCTTGGCCACACATTTGCATTAATTCAAAATTAATTTGAATTAATCTCCATTAATCAATTAATAATCAAATAATCCAAATAATATCCCTTTTTAATAAAACCCTTAATTATCTCTTTTTATCCCCTTATTATCTTTTTTAAAAAAAGAATTTAAAGAGAGCAAAACTCTCCCTATGTGCCGTCCAACAATAATGCAAAAATAAGAGGGGAATTCGCGACTCGAACCAAGGCTCCCCTTGCTCCATTGATGGCGTCACATGTAGCTCCCAAGTAGCACTCCTTTTGCCACTTTACCAAGCTGATTTTTGTGTTAAATTACCCACACTTATCCTTATAACACCACTTACCAAGGCTCCCTTCTTTTAAAAGTTAAAAACTAAAATTTTCTACCAAAATGAGACAACTCAAGGCCTTAATTTAAACTCTCTTATTCCATAAATAATATTTCAGTAGTTCATACATAAGAAAATAATGAAATTTCAAATAGCCCCGTTTTTGGGATGTTACAGGGGACCTCTATGTTTATAGAAATTAAAGATATTTTTAATAAAGTTTTTTTTAAAATTTTCTTCTTTTTCTAAAACTTTGTTAGAGTGAGCTTTTTCACTCTTAAGTACTTCAAGTTACTTTTCATGACCATCATGAACTTTAGAAAGTAAATTATGCAAGTTTAAATTCTTCTTTTCAAGCTCATTAATTATTTCTTACATTTTGTTTACTTTCTCTTCAAGTTCATGATTGGTTTTGGAAAGCAAGTCATTTTCATTTTTCAAATTTGAAATATTTTTCTTATGTTTTGAATTCATGAATTCAAATTCCAAACCCAATTCATCATAAGCATCTTGCAACTCATTAAAAGAATAAGAATTTGAAATAGATGAGTTAGAAGTTACCTTAGAATCATCGATGGCCATGAGACACAAGTTGGATACTTCTTGAGTTTCTTCATCAGATGAGTCCTCATCACTCCAAGTAGCAACATTGGCCTTGTATTTTTGTTTTCTAGACCCATTCTTCTTCCATTGAGGACAATCAAACTTGATGTGTCCCTATTTCTAGCATTCATAACAAATGATGGGATATTTTTCCTTGGTTTCTTCAATTTTGAGTCCTTCTGTAACAGTCCAGTTTATACCCTAGTCGAAACAATGGTTTCGAGACCACAAATTCGAGTCCGTATAATATTTTAATATTATTTCCTGTGCCGTTGATAAGTGATTAAGCATGTGTTAAATTTTCGTAAGTTAAATTGCTCGTTTGTGTGTTTAATTTGATGAAAAGGATTGAATTGCATTAAATGTGAAAGTTGTATGCTATTTGTTAAAGTATCAATGTGTTGTGGCTTTGTAAAGGTGGAGGCCTTATATGGGAATTAAACCATTTTTAAAAGATAGTGGATGGTAATGGACATTTATAACCACCCATTATGTATTGTTATATATTTTTATCGATGGATAATTTGGTAAATCTATTAATAATATATGTTATAATAATTTAAAAACAAAATAGTGGTCATTTTGAATGGTGTTCATCCACCAAATGTAGAAAAGAAAAAGAAGGGTTAAGCTTTGTGATTTTCGGCTAACTTTAAACCTCAATTCAAGGTATGATTTCAATTGGTTTTCGATAATTTCTACATTTTTGCAATCGTTGTTTTGATTACTATCAAGCCCATATATTAATTTTGTGTATTGATAATGTTCATGAGAAATGCCATTGATGTTATGTTGAGCTTTGTGTTGATTTATGGTGTTAAATGAAAGATTTGAGCTAGATGAACATATTTTGTTCTTGGAATTTTGATGAATTTAGCTAAATAGGGCTAAATTGAGAAAATGGTAAATTGAAGGACTAAATTGAAAAATTGATGGAAAATATGGGCTTGTATGAGATGTATGAATATTCGGCTATGCATGAGTTTGTGATGATTTTGTGAATTTGAAGTTTTGAGAAAAATGGACTAAATTGTAAAATTGTGCAAATGTGAGGGTTAATTTGCAAATAGCCCTAAATGTGTGTCCTTGAATTGAATTGAATGAGTTAGTGAATAAAAGGATTAATTCTGAATATGTTTAGATCAAGAACCGAGGAAAACGGACCTTGACCGAGGGAAGGCGAAAGTAACCGAGTAGCCGTTTCTATTTCCGATAAATCGAATCCAAGGTAAGTCATATTACAAATAAGTGTAATCATATTGAGTTGAGCATATTTATATGCTTATAGTTGAAAATGAATGTTTATGAAATGTTATGCAAATGAATTCTAAGATAAGATCGACTGAGCGACAATGTCCGAAAAGTCCCGTACGAACCTAGGAATACATAGGTACCTGTTCTATTCATCATGTAAGACCACGTCTGGGACGTCGGCATTGATTTGAGATTTCGTGTAAGACCACGTCTGGGACGTTGGCATCAATATGATCTCTTCGTGTAAGACCACGTCTGGGACGTTGGCATCGATATTATCTGTACGAATAAGACCACGTCTGGGACGTTGGCATCGATATTATCTTTATGTGTAAGACCATGTCTGCGACATCGGCATCGTTTTGATTCATGTAAGACCCTATCTGGGACACTGGCATCGATATTTGAATGCATGTAAGACCTCGTCTGGAACGTTGGCATTGTACTACTACTCCGAGCTTTCTGAGTATCTTATTAGTTCCTAACGGTTCAACGGGCAAGTCTGTGATATGAATGGCTAAGTGAATTGTAAATCTGTTTTAGGTACGTTGATTTATACACTAAGTGTGTATATAAGGTAAGTACCCATGTGATCATACTATGATGATTATGTATATTGGAATAACAATATGATATGTGAGAGTAAGCATGAATGAGCTATGTTTAGATAAGACTTTGAATTGATTAATGTGATAAATATGGTCAAGTACATGGACCAAAGTATATATGTGATAGTTGCTAAGTTTGTTTGTATTTATGACTTACTAAGCTTTTGGAAAGCTTACTCTGTGAGTGTGTTTTCTCTGTTTTATAGGTCGTTAAACCTACTGAAGGCTCGGGACCGTCAAGGATTGTCATCACACTACTAAGCTCATTTTTTGGTACACTTTGGATATGTATATAGCTTGATATGGCATGTATAGGCTAGTATTTGATATGAGTTTGTTATATGAACCTAGCCATGTGATTTGGCTAGCTATGGGTTGAGAATTTGCTTGAATGTATGTGATATATGAAGTATGTTTTTGGCATGGTTAGTTGATGCATGAAATGGTCAAGTTTTGATTAAGCAAAGGAATGAATTGTGCTTGTGATGAGATGAGTTTTAGCCTTGTAATTTGGATGGTTATTTTGGTATGATTTTGGTTGTCAAATAGGCATGAGATGTCTTGATGATTTTACTAGTAGGCATGACCCATTGGGTGACATTTTGGCCTTGCAAATGGCCTATAATGTCACACGGTTGTGGCACACGGGCGTGCCTAGTGACCGTGGGGCTAAGTCAGTAGCTAGCCTAATAGCACACGGCCAAGACACACGGGCGTGTCTAGTAGCCGTGTGAGAAATTCAGTATATGGCCTTAGAGTACACGGCCTTAGCACACGGGGTGCTGGGTGGCCGTGGGTGTAAAGTCGATTCGACCACGCCAAGGCAGGCACGCAGCGCGCTTGGTGACCGTGGATGTGAAGTCAGATTCGACCACGGCCAAGGCACACGGGCGTGCTTGGTGGCCGTGGATGTGAGGTCAGATTCGACCACGGGGGGGGGGACACAAGGGGGTATCTAGCAGCCGTGGGAGGCACACGGCTTGCCTACATGGGCGTGTAACCCCTGAAACTTAGAAAAGTTTTAAATTTCTGTGAAATTTCGTATGTTTTCCGGTTTAGTCCCGACCTGGTTTATAAGCATGTTTTAGGTCTCGTTGATCGTATTAAGGGACATTATGTTTGAGATTGATGGATGAATGTATGAACTTCTGAAAATGTTTCCGATCTGTCCGGTAATGCCTTTAACCCTAATCCGGCGATGGATACGGGTTAGGAGTGTTACACCTTCTTTCTTTTGGAATTATTTTCCTTTATTGAACCTCATGAACCTCTTGAATCTTCTAGCAAACATAGCCATCTCTTTATCCTCATCCATATATTCATTTGTATTACCTTCTTCTATTGTGGACTTGAAGGCAATATCAACCTCCTTCTTCTCCATCTTTTCTTCTTCAACCCTTCCTTGATTATCAACTTATAGGTAAGTAATGAACCAATAAGCTCATCTAAAGAGAGTGTTTCCAACTTCTTTGCTTCTTCTATGGCGGTTACGTTATCTTCTCATGCCTTTGTCAAGTTTCGAAGCATTTTTCTCACAACTTCTTTATTGGTATAAATCTTCCCATATGCTTTTAGCCCACTGATGATAATTGTAAATCAATCTGACATAGCCTTGATGTCTTCCTCGGGTTTCATCTTGAATGTTTCATAGTTGAGTATGAGAATTCCTACCTTAGACTTTTAACTTGACTTGTACCCTCATGAGTGATTTATAACTTGTCCCAAATTTCCTTGGCATTGGAACATGAAGAAACTCTACTATATTCATCCGGACCGAGTGCATAAAAGAGAGTCTACATGAACTTGGTGTTGAGTTGCATGCTCTTCTTATCTTTCTCATTTCATTCCTTCTTACTTTTTGGAACTAGATTTTCTCCTTGCTTTAGAGGTATGGTTGGACCATCCGTGATAACGTCCCAAACAGCGTAATCATTGGCTTGTATAAATAAGGTCATTCTAGTATTCCAATAGGAATAATTTGCACCATTAAAATAAGGAGGTTTGGAGAGGGATCGAGACTCACCAACCATAATGGATTTGGAAGAAGATGTCATCTTTTGCTGTTTAAATAAGATGATGAGCTACCTTTAGGATCTTCTCTTGGTTGTTAGATCATCTTCTAGAGACTAGCTCTGATACCAATTGTTAGCTCGATGGAACAAACCGAAAATGCCAAGAGGGGTGAATTGGCCCTTATAAATTTTGGTGAAAGAAAAGATAGAAAATGAAACAATGAACACAAAGAATTTAGAGTGGTTCGGCCCCAATTACCTACTCCACTACCTTAGCTTTCCACAACAAAGGATTTTCCCAAATTCTCTAATTTGTTCAACCTTTGAGACAAGGTTTAACCTTACAACTCCTTAAAATTTCTACCCCAAATCTTAAGTTACAAACCCTCTCAAAGAAATACAAATAAGCAAACAAAAAAAAATCCTTACAAGATTAAATTGTTTGCAAAATGAAGCTCAAATACAATATAATACACTTGAGCACAAGAATGGAAACAAGCTCACAAATGTATGAAAGAAGAATATTAAAATATTAAGCTCTAAGGTTGTTTGATTGATGATATTTGCTTGAAAGTGCTTTTCTTATTGTTGTAGGTCTTTAGAATATGGTATTTATACCCCTAATAGATTTCTAACTGTTGAGGTTGTTGGTGTAATGAATATGGTCATTGGGGATGTAAAACCAGAGCATTTATTTCACCTGCAACTGCGAGTATCAATACAAAATAAAAAGGTATCGATAATTTTTCTAATAAATGCTAATTCAATGACCGTTGAGATTTATTAATCGATACTAATATTTTATCAGTACTTTTAGAAAAATGTATCGATATTGGATCGATACTTTGTAGGGTTTGTAAGAAACATAATACTATCTTGGTATCGTTTTTAAGAAATGTATCGATTATTTTCAAAAAATATCGATACCTACAAAATGGAATCGATAATTTTTAGGACTTCTAGAAACAGAATGCAAGTTTGGTCTCAATTTTTCTAAAGGTATCGATAAATCCAAAATTATCGATACTTGGCCAAAAGGTATCGATACTTTTTGCCTTGGAGCAATTCAGACTTTTTTAAAAATCATTTTGATGTGTTAAAATGATTTTAACTTGATTGAAATCATTTTGACTTGGTTGAAATCATTTTCACTTGATTTTAAAATTGTTTCAAAATTTTCTAAGAGTTAATGTAAGTATTCAAAATTTTATCTCTTAGACTTCAAATTTAAAAATCATTTTGTCAATTTTAACTTATATTCAAAAACACTTCAATTTGTTATATCAAAATCTTTTATCAAATAAAGCTTGGTTTAACAAATTGCAGTCTCTAATTTTACCTTGTAGGAATTTTCACTCACCAAAATTGGATCATTAATTTGACTTTTGTCACTCAAGGTCTCTTGTCTCTCAGTCTTTATACATGAATCATCCTCACTTCCCTGTAACCCATCACAAAAAATTTCTAAATTGAATTCATCATAAAACAACTCTTTAGGAGGATAACTAAGGTCTAAATCATCCAAATTCATAGGCTCTAGGAAACAATTCTTACTATCAACTTTTTTCGTTTCACAAAGTTCACTATCATTATCATCATAGTTCGCACTATTACTATCAACTTCTTCGACATCAACTTTGAAACAAGGTGCAGTGTTAGCTCTAAACTCAGAAATAAGCACAAAATCACACTTACTGTCTATACAAATGGTGTCACTTGAAGTTTCTTGCTCATTTATATCATCATCGTCAATGATAGGAGTAGACAAAGACTCTTTAATAGGCTCTGTGTCATACTTATGTTCCTCGGCTTGCAAGGATGTTTTCTTAAATGAATATGTTGGACATTCAGAGGCTTTGTGATCCTTTGCATTACACCACATGCACTTGCTAGCTCATTCTCTTTATTTTTCCATAAGTCGTTTAAGCTCGTAGAAGATGCTATGTTTTTTGTACCAATGTCTTTCTTGACAAGTCCATGAACAATAGAATGTTGAATGACATTGGGAACATTTTTTTGCAGGTTCTTTTTACAAATATGACATCTATGCTTTGTCCAAGGTTTATCATTGTTAGTTTTCATTCGAGCCAAAGTTTGGCTGAAAATTTATTGAACCGCCTCGTGATGAAGGACTTGAGCTTGCAATCTGTCAAACTTTTTTTCCAAACGCTTTTACGTCTCTTTGAAATATTTCTGAAGTTTGTTGAATAGTGTTATAAATTGGTCCATGGTAACTATGGATGGATCATGCTCCTCATCCTTACTACGTTTACATACCATTATTAGAGGCTGAAATAAAAAACATTCAAAAAATTGATTAAAGAAAATTAAACCTCACCGTTATACACTCGCTATAAAAATAAACAACTCTAAGAGAAAAATAAAAGAAGTTAAGATTTTATCACTTGTAACTTTTAGAGAGGAATCAAATTATCACTTGTAACTTTTAGAGAGGAATCAAACTCAATAATATTCGAAAAGATGTGAGATCACTCTCTAAGAAAGTTGCCCTAAGGATCTAAGAAGCCAAAGAATAACTCGACTCCAAATGAAGTAAGTTGCACGGGGAAAGGAGAGGCAATTGTTTCTGTAGCTATTAACACAAGAAGTGAAAATGTGTTAGAATGCGTAATATAATAAGAAAATCTAAAAACAAAAGAAAACCTAATGCTAGAATAAAATAATAAACTACCCAACTGAAAACTCGAAACAATGGAAAATAACTTGAATTTTTTCATTTGAGGTGTTCCCGATTTTCAAAAACCATGAAATTTAAACTGGAGTCTCCTCAAATAATGTAGATCTAAAATGAAAAAATTCAGCACAAAATTTAATCCACAAAATATTTTCTTCTTTTTCTTTTTTTTTCCGTATTTTTTTATTTTTGCACTTTTTCGATCACTTTTTTTTTTTTGTGGGAAATATTTTTTTACATTCTAAGAGAGTTCCAAGAATTAGTATGTAAAATTTTAGATCGTTTGGAAAACATTTACCAACTGAAAAATATATTTTTTTCCAAAAAAAAAAACTACTGCCAATATATAAAAAGGGGTCGAGTCTTTTTATTTTCATTATAGACAACTAAATATGCCGTCGGTATATTCAGGTAGATAAATATAGGGGTGAGTAAAATTCAATTGGACTCAATAAAATAAAATAAAAATCGAATTTCGAGTTAAACGAATCGAGTTATTTGAGTTATTCGAGTTAATTCAATTTTTTTTCGAATTTTGAGTTCGATTCGAGTTTAATTTTCGAATTCGAATAACTGAATACCAAACTATAATATTTTACATTTTTACCCCAAACCCCCAAACTTTTTTACTTTCCCCCAATACTTTTACTCCCCTCCCATAACAACCCCCATCTACCCCAAACCCATTTCCCCCCCTCCCTTTTTTTTTTTGAATAGTCCCCATTTACTTTTCCCCAAATTTTTACTCCCCAACCCTGAAAACTTTTTATTTTCCCACTAAACTTTTACTTTTCACATTTTACCCCCAAATAAAAAAATCATTCAAAAAAATCCCTAAACCTAATAGTAATAATTTTATTTATATCTACTATTTATATTATTAAATTAAATTTCACATTTTGTACCATTATATTATTGAATTGTTTAATCATATTAAATCTTTATAAATTTATATTAAAATTGAATTATTAATGATGTCATAAAATATCCGTGTTAAATTTTTATATTAATATCAATTTCACATTTTATCTTTAAAATAAATTTTATTAAAAAAGCACATTTTTTATATTTCATATTTTTTTAATTTCAAAATACATAGTGACAAAAATCAGAAGATAATTGAAGCAACTAAGCAAGCAAATAAGCTAACTCGTATATAAAAGATTAATAAATAAACTATGCGGAGATGAAAGTTAATAACAAATTTAATTACGGTGCGTGACAGTTGTTATAAGGATCCAACGTCATTTTTTTAATTTAACTCGAACAAATATATTTGATTTTATTCAATTCGAATTCCATCTCACTCGACTCAATACGAGAAAATTTCAAATCGAGTTAGGATGATAAAATAAGATTCGTCAACTCGATTAAATAAAAAAACTTTCATTCGATTTAATCGAATGCTCACCCCTAGATAAATATAAAACCTATTTATCTATACCGACGACCAAGTACAATACATCAGTAACACATGGGTAATTACTAACGGCTTCGAATAATTCGTTTGTATATGTCTTTCTATTCTAACGGTTTATATGCCCATCAGTATAGCTTAACCCTATACTAACGATTTATATATTCTTGTCACTAAAACTTGATTATAGCAATGGGTGAAATCAGTTTTGACTTCGAACCCTAACCAATTTTGGCAACATGTGAAAGCTTCTATAGTTGATGGATTGAGTCTATTACGTTGTGCATTAACCAACCTCCCTCCAGTACTAAAAGTAGACTCCAAAGCAATAGTAGAAACTAGTACAACATAAATATCTTTAGTAATAGCTTGTACGGGTTTGGAAAACACAACGGAAAAAAATTTAGGGAAAAACCAGAGTTTTAAACTTTTTTCCAAAATAAGATCTTGGTTGTGATATCTAAAGTAATAAACACTTAATCACAATTGTACCTTTTCGATTCGTCTAGGATGAGCACTTTGACCGAGTAGTTTTCTCCACTATCATCAAGCTCATGTCTGCCGAGTGTGGGCTCAATTCGAATCAGAAAAGTTTTCACAAAAATTACCATTGGGGTAATTTTGCAATTTCTCTAACCTTTTGGGTTAAGCTGTAAATTAGAAAAATATCTCTAGAAATTTTCTGGAATAATCTATTTAGAGAATTTTCTCTCTATAATTTTATCTTGAATTTAAGTGTCTATAAATAATGACCCAAAGCTCTCTTTATATAGGGAGAGTTTAGAGAGTTCAACTATGATTAAACTTAATCACTTTAATATTAAATTATTATAATATTTATTTATCAAGATAAATATTATATTAATTTAATGTTAAATCTTATTAAAATAATAAAATGTTTATCTACAAAATAAACATTAAATTAAATTTAATAATAAACTATTAAAATAATATTATTTTTGGAATAATTAATCTGAAATCAAATTCTCTGGTACAGTCCCAGTAGGAGTGTAACTCTTCCACTACTCAACCACCGATGACCAACCGCCGCCAGCCACCGGGACGTCGCTATCGTAGCCATCGACACCGTCATGTTCGGTGATGCAGTTGCGACACCCTTACAGCACCCCGAGCCAGTTCGATTGCTATCGGTTCAGTCCAAGTCAAGGATGACCCGACCGGTCCGGTCTAGCCACCGGTTGGACCGTCGACCTGGTTTCACATGCCGGGCCCGGTTCAACAAGTTTTTGGGTCTTGGTCTCGATTTTGGGCTCTTGGGCCCAATTTACGATATCAAGTCCAATTTTGAAGTTCAATTACCCATTGGGCCAATTGTCTGACTTGAAAATTAACTTCCAAAAATATCATATTAATTTTAATTGATTTGATTAATTTAATTTTACTTAATCAAAATTAACTTTTCCAAAAATCATTTAGATTTTCAAAATTAATTTTTCAAGAAATTTCTTTAATCAAATTCTCTAGTTGAATAATTCTTACGACCACCTAATTTAATTCCACATCGAATAAATCTACTCAATTAAATTATTCCCAAAGTCGTAGAATCTTCTTTTGATTCAAATGCACTTCGATCGAGTTTTGTTGAGCTAGTGGAGGGACCAATCGGATATATACAATTAGGCTCTAGTGATTGCAATTATGTCCAAAAGCACCATTCCGATAATTCACAAGTACTTAATCATGGAGTCAGTCCACAAGAAGTACCATGATTGAAAACTCCTTATTATATACTCTTTACGAAAGCAATTCATTCAACTGCTTTGTCCAATGACCTCGTCATGTGTGTGTTACCCTCATATGATATCATTGATTCATTTGAGTTAAATTTGTTCACTCAATACAATCCTATCTTATCTCATTATCACCATTGTGTCTTCTTAATGATTAATATGATCACTGTCAACAAATGATTGTGATAAATTACTCATTCGAGAACAAGAAACTCATGGCCACATTCCATATTTATCAATCCACACAATGCCAATGAGAGGATATCATTAACTCTTTAATTGAGCTATGAATTCCACTATTGCTAGTAAAGCCATGCCATACACAAGTCATGTACCCGACATACTGGCTATGGGCTTGATCATTTTTAGAGCATAAGTCTCTACTTATATCAAAGCACATGAGTTTTATACGTATGGTCAGTGGCTAACTCAAGATTTAGGTAAATCACACCATGAATGTCACAAGTGAATTAATTCACAAACGGATTCAGAATTATTTTATCTTGGGTTCAGTCCAATGTATCATTCTACAATGAATACATCTGTCTTTACTCGTGGAGTCAACTGCTTCAATAGCCAAGACTAGCCATCTCCCCAATTGGAATTCTAGATGACATAATAATCCTTCTCAGTATTTGAATAAAATGCTCACTTTGATTCTTTTACGGGATTACGGCTTCATTTAGATTATCTACTTAAGTAAGTTGTCTTTCCCATAATGTAAAAGTTCTTACAATGCCACTTATCTTTAGTTTGAACTTAGACAATCAATGAGCTAATATTTTCTTGTCACAATTTCGCTATGCATGCAAAATATAAATGACATATGTACAAAAGACATAATAGTAAAATGTGAAATTAACTTTATTTATTTATTCATCGTTCAAATAAGTATAAAATAGTTACATGTTTACTACAATATAGGCACATTTCCCAACATTTTTTCTTGACACTCTTGGAGCAAACCTTGACATATTTGTACAATTTTTCTAATTTCATATTTAGCAGCAATCCCATAAAACTGCTAAAAGTAAAACCCCAAAACTCTATATTGTACCTTGGGTCTAAAACTATGGAAACACCCATGATACCATGCACATCACTCCAATACTTCTTAAATTTCTCCAACATACTCATCGTCATGCTTCACATAGTTACATTACTATGCTTGTGTAACACCCCTCACTGGACCCAATTGTCAGGTCTGAGCTACGGAATGTTGCAGTCGTTGCCAAAGCAACTGTGGACGAATAACATTCAATGTAAAACATAAATCATACAAACATAACCATTTCAATACATATTCACGTTACACAACTTTTCTCGAGTCTTATACGAGCCTATGTATGCTCTAAGTTAACTTGGAATCAAACTAGGAAAAAAATGCAACATTTCTAGAATTTCAACTTGACGTCGTGACGTGAGGGAGTTCCTCATGGTGACATAACACACTCACTTATCTCGTTGTGATGATGGGGTTCCTCGTCACACTATGGCCTAAAATCCAAGTCTCGTCTCAACGACCATCACTTGATGTAACACCCTGGTTTAGGGGCTGTGCATATTGGGTATAAATCAAGTGTTAGTAGGTTTTTGGGAGTGCTTGGATGAGTTTTAGAGGTTCTAAGAATGCTTGGATGAAAGGGAAAGGCTTTGGAAAATTTTTGATTTTTAGGGTATAAAGGGGAAATAGGCGGGAAGGCCTTAAAAATAAATTGGGGAGTTTAAAACGCAAGAAAGGATCGGCAAAGTGGCGTGGAGGCGCCGCTTGGGGGCTTTGGAAGGTGACGCCTAGGGGAGCAGGGTTCGAGTCTTTGGGGCAGCAATTTTGTTTTATTTTTGTGCGTCAAGGGACTGGGCTAAGTATGCCTTAAAAATTAATGGTGTGGCTTGGTGGACATGAAAGTCCAATTGGCGGAGTGGCTAGCGTGCATCACTTAGACGCTGGAGGGGAGAGAGGGCGCGGTTTCGAGGGCCTGGAGCGGCATTTTGGCATTTTTATTTTGTTATGTGGTGATGGGCTGAAGAAGGCAGGATTTAAAAATAAATAAGGGGGCTTTATGGCATGAAAGGCGGGGTGGAAGAGTTGGTTGGGGCGCTTAAAGGTGCTGCTGCTTGGGGACGCTGGTTCGAACCCAGTAGTGCACTTTGAGTTTTTATTTGTTTCATTTTATTTTTATCTTTCTTTGGCGTGAATGGATTCAATTTGGACTCTCAAATTCAATTGGAGTGGGGTGGATAATATTAATTTATTTTATTGTTATCTTGAAGAGGTGATAAACAAATAGGATTAAATGGAATTATTATTTGATTATTATTATTAAGTATTCAAATTCAATTTGAATTGCTTCAAATGAGTGGCCTAGAATTATTTTAGGTAGTGAGTGAATTTTTAAACACTTCAAGGAGAAGTGGACGGCAAGCTCAAAGGGGGGTGTGCCGAATGCCTATAAAAGCACCTATGTGCCATCTTTTTTTTCTTCATTTGATGCATAGCCGAATTTTACCCTTCCCAATATTCCATTTTTTCAATTCTTTTTCATTCCCGAAAACCATTCTCTTTTCTTAGTCTTTTGCCGAATTCTCCACACTTCCAAATCTCATCTATTTCTTTTCTTCTTAAACCGAAATCCCTATATTTTTCCTATCTCTCATAGCCAAATAACCTCCACCCTTGTTGCCGAAATCTCCTTCCCCTATTAAGATTCCTTGTGGCGAATATCGGGAAGGCAGAGGTGTTCTCGGGATTTCTTGTGGCAATCGATTAGTGAAGGTACTCGGGGATATTTCAATCAAGCCTTCATTTGTTAATTGTCGACGTTGGTAAGTGGTGGTAAGGGCCTATTGTTAATGGATTATTATTTTAAGTGATTAAAAGTCAAGGCGATTGACATTGTTCAATGACCTGATTATAGTTTGTGAACCAGATTCGTGATTCGGGTCTTTGAAGCTAGTATTCAAAGCGAGTAGGTAAGATCTAATTTGAGCAAGTTATTTAGTTAGTGATTAAGCGAAGATTACTAACATAAGGTTGCCGATTATTAGGAAGCGAGTAACGCTTGGAGTAATTATTTAAAGGCACTCGGGTAAGGATTCGGGTTCAAAAGGAGAACCCTTTTTAAATATTTAGTTTGGCGAGTAGGCCATAGTACTAATCCTATGTTGGCCGAATATAGGTGCAGAGAGAACTGTGGTGACCAACATCTCTTTTTAGGATTTAGGCGATTCGGTGGTGACAGTGTGTACATACACACTTATAATTAACTAATTGTAATAGAATCATTGTGTGTGCTAACTTCGATCTATGTAGATTTGGGTTTAATACCATGAATGGTATAAGCAAGGATCGGGTAAGTCCACGATTGATTATGTGATTTTTATGATGCTTTTGGAAAGCATGAGGTGTTGTTTATGACTAATGATAAATTTTTTATATATGATTGAAAATATGATGGCATGAATATCGTGATTATTTGATACGGGTTGATGAGAGGAGGGGGCAGTAATGTTCGTGCCGACGGGCACCAGTGTTTTGGTAACACACTGTGACTACGGTCACCAGAGGTTTGGTACCTCCAGAGGTTTGGTACCTCATTGCGTCTCGTCCCAGTGGCTTAGCACCACAGTGGGTTGGCCCCACATATTATATAAGGGATTGACGCCAGTGATTTGGCATCACGCGATGGGTTGGCCCCATCAAACGATTTGTGTCTTCGGACACCAGAGGTTTGGCACCTCCAGTGATTTGGCATCACATTTGTGACTATATGTCACCAGTGGTTTGGCACCACCAGTGGTTTGGTACCACAACGGGGTAGACTGTGGCGATTGGTTGGCTAGGTTGGGGCACATAATATTATGCACGTTAATTGTTATATGTTGTGTATGAAAATGTTTAAAATCGGGGGAAGGGTTACATACTGAGTCTTGGTGACTCACCTTCTCCTTAATTTTTCAGGTGATGCATAGATCGCGGATATGGAGCCGGGTGGACTCGAGGTGGCCATGCAGTGGACTTGAATAAATTGAACTTTAAACTTAGCTATTTTATTTTATTATTGGTTTATTTTTATTTTGGATGTAATAAGGCCTCCATATACTTTACTTTTGTTATTTCTCATATGTTGGATACTTTGTTTTAAACTATATTATTAAAATTAAATTAAAATCACATGTTTTTCTTAAATTAACACGAAAATGTTTTATCGTGCCATCGGGCACATTTGAAATTTGTATAATAACTGACTCAATTAAATTTCCAAATTAAATCTAAGTATGGTTTGGCAAGATAACAAAAAGCGAGAAGTTTTCAACAAAACTTAAATTGGTTTTAAAATGGTTTTCAAAAAGTTTTTCTCCATAACAAACCAAATTCGGTCATAATGTTTGGGCCGGGTTCGGGTTGTTACACTTGACGTCACGACATGGACTCTATTTTTGGCACAAATTAGGCATTTTGGTACCAAACTCAATTCAACCCAACTAATTACACATTTTGTGCATAGTTGAACACCTTTACCTACACAAAATCACTTCAAAAACATACCAAAACTGTAACACCCCTAACCCGTATCTATAGTCGAAACAGGGTTACGGAGCATTACCAGAGTTTACAGAACATTTATAGATAAATCATGTCAATAACTATTTATTTTCTGAGATTACTCATAACGTCCCTTAAATGGACCCTCGAGGCCCAATATGATCATTGGAATTGAGTCGGGACTTAATCGCAAACTCTAAAAAATTTTCACGAAATTTCAAAAAAAATTCTATGTTACAGGGCTCACACGCCCGTATGGTCCAAGGGACATGCCCGTGTGACCCTAGGACACGCCCGTGCTACAGGCCATGTTCGACCTCGTGTAACTCTCAGACTTGTGCCACACGGCCGGCCACATGCTCATGTTCTAAGCCGTGTGCTTAATTAAATTCTTCAAAATTAGGTGCAGGTTTCACACGGCCAAGACACACACCCGTGTTCTAGGCCGTGTAGCACACACGACTGAGACACACACACGTGTCTCTGCCCGTGTGCTCAATTCTAAGCATTATGTTTCTCAAATTTAAGGTGCAGGGGACACACGGCCTAACCACACGCCCATGTACCAGGCCGTGTGACACACACTCTGTGCGGACACTGCGCCTGCAGTGTCACGTAAGGTGTGGACGAAATAAAGCCATTTCTAGCTTCATTTTCCACCCACAATCATACCAATAACCTGCACTAAAACTCACATCCAAGTACCAACCTTTTCAAGCACTCAAATTAAGCAAACTCTATCATTCAACATGGCATATCATCACATGCATACATGTTTATAATTGATCAACTACTTAATATATATGTAGCTACCATAGTCTGACATTACAAGTATATCAAAACAAACCATTACTATCCAGTCCAATGGCTAGATTACAAGAATCATTTCAAGCCCATAATGGCCAAGTTATCCTATACATGCCATTATATCAAAATGATTATATTATATATACCAAAAATAAGCTAGTTGATAGTGTGATGATGCTCCAATTGATCTCCAACCTTTGCGAGCTTCCGAGTACTATAAAACAGGGAAAATAAAACTAAGCATTAAATGCTTAGTAAGTTCGTATAATGGGAATTAAAACTTACCAATTTACATTATTTAACAATAAGCATTCAATAAAATGCTTTTTATCAATTTGGCAAATTTACCTAAACACATACACTCAATCAAACAAGTTAGTTACACAAATGTTCACATATGCATCAAGTAAGCATAAATGAGCTCATCATACTATATTCCTTCAAGACATCATTCATTTCATTTCATTCCATTATTCTCTTATCATGCCAAGAGTTTTGTTTCCGTTGAATCATCGAAATTCCAATGGATACTAAAGTAGTACACTCAATGTGTACACTTCAATAACCCGTCAATTCTTATTCACAAGTACCCATTAAGGAACTTAATCAAAGAACACACTCTCGAGCCACATATAGTATAACAGGATTACCAGTCTAGGCTAAATCCTTTGTGTAACGTATGCTCAGAAGAGCTCAATTAAGATTACCAGTCCAGGCTAAATCCTAATTGTAACATACGTTAGAGAGGTATTATATCAGGATTACCCGTCCGGGCTAAATCCTTTCTATAACGAGGTCAATAGGATTACTCATCTGAGACAAATCCCGTCAGCAAAAAATGCAGGACCTCATTCATTTTAGGAAAGCACATATATTCATTGGAATTCAACATTCAAACGGAACTTAACCATTTTTCACCGTTCAAAAATGTAATCAATTCTCCATTATAGCAATCAAAATAATTCACATCAATATAAATCACATTCCATACAAACACAACATTCAATTTAACATATTTACTTGCTCGATTAAATTACACGAACTTACCTCGACACTTGTTCGCGTTTAAAAATTTACTAATCCGAATCATTTTCTTTTCCTCGGTCTAACCTCGAATTTGTGTTGTCCGGATCTATATAAATGAATTTATTCATCAATTTATCACATTTCATATCCAAGTGGACTCAATTTACATCCTAGGAAAAATTACCATTTTGCCCCTAACTTTTCCATAAATTCCAATTTCATCCCTAGGCTCGAAAAATGAAATTTATGCAATTTAATCCATATACCAAGCCTAACCAAAATTTCAATATACAATTTACAGCACATATATTCTATAAATTTTAGAAATTTTCTTCAATTTCCACAACTTTACATTTTAGTCCCTAAATTATGTTTCCATCAAAAATCACTTTGTAAAAGTTGTTTATCTATCAACAACCTTTAATTTTCTACCATAAATTTAAAATTTTCAGCATATTCATCCATGACCTAATTTCCATACTTTGATAACTTTTCAAATTGATCCCCCAAATAGATAGGTTAAGCTATCCTCATTTCAAAATTATCAAAATTACTAAAAACGGGACAAGAAAACTTACCCAATTAAGCCAAGAAAGTTTCTTCTCTCTCTCCTAGGGTTTCCATGTATTTTAGGGTTGAAGATGACATAAAATAAGATGATAATTCTTTTATCATCTTTTAATTAATTTAATTAATTTAATTTCCAATTTAGTCATTGCCCTTTTTCTAAATTTCTATGGATGAGTCACCAAAATATCTACATACTTTTCTTTAATGGTCTAATTACCATATAAGGACCTCAAGTTTTGAATTCCATAGCTATTTAATTCTTCTAGCTACTAGAATTCAACTTTTGCATTTTATGCAATTTAGTCTATCTCGAAATTAAGCACTTAATCGATAAAATTTTCTTATCAAAATTTTCACATGACATTTCTAACATAATACGGACCATGTAATAAAATAAAAATAAATTTTATTTTCGACTCAGATTTGTGGTCCCGAAACCATTGTTCTGATTTCACTGAAATTGGGCTGTTACAACTCTCCCTCCTTAAGGATTTTCGTCGTCGAAAATCTTACCAGTAAAAGGATTCGGCTATTGCTTCCTCATAGTATCCTCCGATTCCCAAGTAGCCTCTTCTATACCGTGTCGTTGCCAAAGAACTTTTACCAATGCTACCTTTTTATTTCTTAACTCTTTTGTTTCACGTGCCAAGATTTTGATCGGTTCTTCACTATATGTCATGTCAGGCTGAATCTCTACCTCTATTGGAGAGATAACATGTGAAGGATCGGATCAATATCGTCGTAGCATAGACACATGAAAAACATTATGAATCCGATCAAGTTCTGATGGCAAAGCTAACCGATATGCAACTGGTCCAATTCTTTCTGTAATCTCATATGGTCCATTGAACTGTGGACTCAGTTTTCCTTTACGACCAAAACGAAGAACTTTTTCCAAGGCGATACTTTCAAGAATACTTTGTCATCGACTTCGAATTCTGTTTCTTTTTGTTTAAGATCAGCATAGGACTTTTGACGATCAGAGGCTGCTTTCAAACTGTCTCGAATTACTTTCACTTTTTCCTCGGTTTCACGGACTAAGTCAACTCTGTGTAAACTTTTCTCACTGAGTTCTGTCCAATACAATGGGGTTCTACATTTGCGACCATATAAGGCTTCATACGGTGCCATTTTGATGCTAGACTGATAACTGTTATTCTAAGCAAATTCAACTAAAGGCAAATATTTTTCCCAGTTACCTTCAAACTCAAGTATACAACACCGAAGCATATCTTCCAAAATCTATATAACACGTTCAGATTGATTGTCTGTCTGGGGATGAAATGCAGGGCTAAAGCGGAACTGGGTACCCAGAGCTTCTTGCAATTTGCTCCAAAATCGAGAGGTAAACCGAGGGTCTCTATTTGAAATAATGGAGACAGGCACTCCATGCAATCTGACAATCTCAGAGACATATAATTCAGCCAATCTATCCAAGGAAAAATCCATACGTACTGGAATAAGTTGTGCAGATTTTGTCAACTGATCAACAATTACCCAAATGGCAACTTTCTTCTTTAGAGACAGAGGTAATCCCGATACAAAGTCCATGCTAATTCTTTCCCATTTCCATTTCGGTATCATAACTGGCTGTAGTAGTCCAGAAGGCAACTGATGTTTAGCTTTTACTTGCTGACATATCAAACATTTAGATACAAATTCAGAAATATCTCGTTTCATACCCGGCCACCAGTATATCTTTTTCAGATCATTATACATTTTATTACTACCAGGACGAATAGACATGTTACCATTATGAGCTTCATTCAAAATCTTCGGTACTAGTTCTGAACTTTTCGGTACACATACTCTGCCTCTGAATAACAAGCAACCATTAGTCCCGATATGAAATTCTGAGTCAAGAGTCGATTCACACTGTATCTGTTTTACTTGTAACTTACTATCATCTTTCTGAGCCTCAGAAATCTGCTACAAATATGTCGGTCTAGCTTTTAACTCAGCTATGATTGAACAGTCATCAGATAATGACAAACGAGTACTCATAGCTCGCAAAGAAAATAGGGATTTTCCGCTCAGAGCATCAGCAACCACATTAGATTTTCCCGGATGATAATCAATAACCAGATCATAATCTTTCAATAATTCAAGCCACATGCACAGCCTCAAATTCAAATCTTTATGTGGCATCAAATATTTCAAACTTTTATGATCAGTGAATATGTGACATTTTTCACCAAACAGATGATGCCGCCAGAATTTTAATGCAAACACAATGGCTGCCAATTCAAGATCATGCGTCGGGTAATTTCTTTCATGTAGTTTTAGCTATCTTGAAGCGTAGGCTACTACTTTACCTTCTTACATCAAAACACAGCCTAAACCATTCAATGACGCATCATTGTAAATTATAAATTCCTTACCCGATTCAGGTTAGACTATGAAACACCCCAAACCCAGCCCACGAGCTTTGACCAGATTTGGTATGTTCCTCAAGTAAACCGGTTCAAAGTTCTTTTGTCCTTAGGAAAAAGTTGTGCGATTTTAAAAAAATTGTTTTGGGTTGGGCTTGTGTTGAAAACCAATTTACCTTATATTGAAATCCATTTATTTAAGGTGACAAAACATGTAGGGTTTATTTTAAATTTAATTAACCTAATCTTTAATAAATAAAATTTAATAACATAATAATTAAAAACAGAGATAAAAGAGTTCACTATGGCCTTATTACATCAAATAATTTCCAAGTAATTCAAGTACTTAAATAGAAATAGTAGTTCATAAAATAAAAACTTCATGTTGAGCATGGCCACCACAAGTTCTGCCGTCCCGGTCCATCACCGATCATCACCGAAAAATATTCCCAACGGGTGAGTCAAACAGACTCAATGTGTACACAAACACTAAATCAAAATAGAATCAGGCATACAAATGTTACGCATTCATATCATAGCATACAAATTATGATGCATTCCCAAACCCAAACCTAATAAGCCATCCGCTACACTCCCCCGTACCAACCTGTACACCGTGGGGACTACTAAGTCGACCCTCCTTCCGCTACACTCCATATCGGGGTCTTAGGTCACCGCATTTGTGGTCTTAGGTCACCACATTCAGATATCGCGGTCTTAGGTCACCGCATTCAGATTACTGTGGTCTTAGGTCACCACATTCAGATACCACGGTCTTAGGTCACCGTGTTCGTGGTCTTAGGTCACCACATTCACTTCCCCTTTCAATAACCCATATGCCCCATTTTGTAATATGCATTAATATGCCAAAGATCACATTCTTATTCTCATGTTACAAATAACATATTTCATATTCCTAGTAGGAGTAGGAAACGTACCTGAGTACTTAGTACCATAACATGGTACCTTAGCCACTTTCTCATTCTTATTATCACATATTTAATTAGACATAGCCATAAAACTTATTATGAAGTAGTGTGGGGTACACACTGATTTGCTTAACCACTTCACTCGAAATCCCGAAATCGATCATCGCTTAGATCTCAAGTTCCTTGGTGTCGATTTGATGATTTAATCAAATCCGTAAACTCGTATTTTTCCCTTTGAAATCGGCTAGTCACTAAATCCCTTGAATTGGTTAGTTTTCACTTAAAACACATAATAATAGATCTACTACTAAAATAGGCCTTGGCCGAATTTACCTTTGTTCTTACCTTCCAAATCTTAAATCCCGAATTGGATCCTTGCTTCTTTATTCTTTGTCAAAATCCCTATGTACCCATGTTAGATCCAATCTAACATTAAATCATAATAATATAGCTTATGGCCGAATGGTATTCATAACTTACCTTAGATCTTAGAAGTTCCGAAAGATACCTTCTTGTAGTTGACAATTTCTTAAATCCTGAAAACACCCTTCCATAACTCGGCCAAAATCCATAATAGAGATTAGTCCCTAAATTTTAGATAGGTTTAAAATATAAAAGAATTGAAACCAAACTTTGGATCTTACCCTTTTAAGAAATCGGTAGCACCCTTGTTAAAAGCCCCTTAAAGAATCGGCCTTGATGACTAGATGATAAAGTTTCGGCTTTTGGGATTTAATGGAGAAGTCGACTAGAGGTTCTCTTGGGGTATTTGGTTTCCACAAAAATAAGGAAAAGAAACTTGAGAATTTTGGCAATGGTGGACTATAGATTCAGCTTGACAAAAGAAAAAGAGAAGAGAAGAGAGGAGAGCACTGAGAAATTCTAGAGAGAGAGAGGAGGAGGAAGAAAAATTTATGAGTAGCCCTATTTCCTTCCTTTTATAGCCGAAACTACTCCTCAGAATCCCTTACTTGGCCACCACTCTTCTTTATTTGATAGCTTTATCTCTTAATTTAAAATAATTAGAGAATAATCCTTTATTATCTCTTCAAAAATAATCCAAATTAAATCCCTTATTTATCACCTTATTAATCGAATATTAAAGAGAATAAAACTCCTCCTTTCTAGAAGGCTTGTGCCGCCCACCTCGAGAGCTTACGGAAGCAAAAATAAAACGTCTTTTATTTGCTTCCCAAGTGACTCGAACCTGTGCCCAACACCTTGCATGTGGCGCCATTTCCAGAGGCCCTAAGTGGCATCTTCGTGCCACTTTTCCAAGCCTGTTTGTGTGTCAAATTTCACAAACTTTTTCTTTTAAGGCCACCTTGCCTTAATTTCCTCTTTTAAACTTTAAAACTCGACATTTCTAAGTCATTTCTAAGTTTCCAAAAATTTTCATTCGGCTCTGTAAACTTGACATTTTCTTACATTTCCAAATTTCCAGAAATGTGCACTTTCCTATTTTGATTCATTTCCAAATCATTTCCATCCATTTCCAAGTTTCCAAAAATGTTCACTTTCCATTTTTTTAACTTAACATTTCCATACATTTTCAGGTTTCCAAAATTGTTCAAAATTTATTCTTAGTACATAAAACATGTTACTTCGTACAATTAAACCGAAAATGCATAGGCCCTTTCTAGGATGTTACAATTCTACCCCCTTAAAATAATTTCATCCTTGAAATTTTCTAACTAAAATAATTGAGGGTATTGTTGTCGCATTGCCTCTTCTGGTTCCCACGAAGCTTCTTCCGATCCATGATTGCGCCATAACACCTTGACTAGAGGAACTGACTTCCTCCGTAGCACTTTCACATCACGTTCCAATATCTGAATCGGCTCTTTCTCGTAGGATAAGTCTGGCCTTAGCTCTACTTCTTCGACAGGTACCACATGAGACGGATCCGATCGGTAACGACGTAGCATGGATACATGGAATACGTCGTGCATCTGCCGCAACTCGGTGGCAACTCCAATTGGTATGCCATCGCTCCAACTCGCTTCGAGACTCGATAGGGCCCTATAAACCTTGGGCTTAACTTCCCTTGCGATCGAACCTCATTACCTTTTCCAAGGCGAGACTTTCAGAAACACTTGGTCTCCAACTTCAAACTCTATTTCCTTCCGCTTAAGGTCTGCGTATGACTTCTTCCTATCAGAGGCTTCCTTTAACCGTGCTCGAATCATCTCAACCTTCTCTTCAGTTTCGGCCACTAACTCTGGACCCAAAACTCGATGTTCTCCTAACTCAGTCCAACAAGTAGGAGTTCTACACTTCCGACCATACAATGCTTCATATGGTGCCATCGAATGCTAGCACGATAGTTTGTTGTTGTAGGCGAACTCACTAAAGGCAAATAGTCTTCCCAACTTCCTCGGAAATCCATCACACAGCCTCTCAACATATCCTCCAACACTTGTATAACTCGTTCGGACTGCCCGTCTGATTGTGGATGAAAAGCCGTAGTGAAGTCCAACTTAGTGCCTAAAGCTTGATGAAGTGCCCTCTAGAACCGAGACGTAAACCTTGGGTCTCTGTCGGAGATGATCGATACTGGTACACCATGTAACCTCACAATTTTCGCCACATATAACTTAGCTACTCAAGAGAATAGTCAACTCTTCACGGGATGAAATGCGCGGACTTAGTCAAACGGTCCACTATCACCCATACCGAGTCCTTCTTAGTAGGCGTAAGGGGAAGCCCACTAACAAAATCCATGGTAATTCTCTCCCACTTCCATTGCGGAATCTCGATTGGTTGAAGCAATCCTGATGGAACTTGGTGTTCAGCCTTAACTTGCTGACACGTCAAACATTTCTGAAACACCCCAAACCCGGCCCACGAGCTTTGACCAGATTTGGTATGTTCCTCAAGTAAACCGGTTCAAAATTCTTTTATTCTTAGGAAAACTTGTGTGATTTTAAGAAAAATATTGTTTTGGGTTGGGCGTGTGTTGAAAACAGGTTCGTTTTATATTGAAATCCCTTTTATCTTAAGTGACAAAATATTTAGGGTTTAGTTTAAAAGAAATTTTAATTAAATTTTAATAGATAAAATTCATAATCATAATAAATAAAAATAAGTGTAAAGTAATTCAACTATGGCCTTATGGCCTTAGTACATCAAATAATTCCCAAAATAATTCAAAGTACTAAAATAAATTCAAGAGTCCTCAAAAATATAAACTTCATGTTGAGTATGGCTACCACAAGTTCTCAGTCCGGTCCATCACTTTGGTCATCACTGAAAAATATTCCCAACGGGGTGAGTCAAACAGACTCAATGTGTACACAAACACTAAATCAAAATAGAATCAGCATACAAATGTTACGCATTCATATCATAGCATACAAATTATGATGCATTCCCAAACCCAAACCTAGTTGTCCATCCGCTACACACCCCGCACTGCCGGTCACACCGTGGGGACTACTAAGTCGACCCTCCATCCGCTACACACCATCGAAGGCGATCATTTGCAATGACGTGCTCATCGCCCATATAAAATTTGTGGCATAGCCACCAGATAATTGTGTCATGAGACACCACATTCAGATAATGTAACCGGTTACCACATTCGAGATAATGTGACCAAGTCACCACATTCGAGATAGTGAGGCCGTAGTCATAACCTTCACTTCCCCTTTTTCATATATCCCGAATGACCCATATTATTCATATCATGCATATCATACTTAAATTCTCATTCTTATAAATTTTCACATGTTATAAATAACATATTTCATAATCCTAGTGGAAGTAGAAACGTGCACTGTGTACTTTGTACCATATCATGGTACCTTAGCCACTTTCATATTCTTAATATCACATATTTTAATTAAACATGACCATAAAACATATTAAGAATTAGTGTAGGGGTACACACTGATTCGCTTAAAATTTCCTTGAGATCCGAAAAGCTTGATCTAATGCTTAGATCCTTAATCCCTACATTGATTTATCACTTATTACCTTAATAAAAAGCCATTCGGCCAAAACTCCAAATCCTAGTAGGATTAGTATTCTTACCTTGTTGCCGATTGGAACACCAACAAATCCCGAAAGCTGTTCCTTGTTTCACTAGGAATGTCAAAATCCCTAAAACCTTACGTTAGACTTAATCTTAATCATCAAACATAAATCAAGGCCTTTGGTAGAATATTCACATGTCTTACCTTAATCTTAGAAATCCCGAATACTCCTCCTTTTAGTCGACTACTCTGATAATCCCGAAAGGTCCTTCCATATTCGGCAACCATAATATGTATGGGGTTAGATTATCTCGGCTAATCTAAAAGAAAAGAATGGGAATCAAACTTGTTCTTACCTTTGAAGAAATCGACAAAGACACCTATGCTTGAAGCCCTTCCAAGATTCGGCTTTTGATGGATTGGAAAGAAAAGAAAAGGAAGAATAAAGATGGAGGATTCGGCTATGGCTTCTAATGGAGAGGAAAATATTCGGCTAGGTTCCAACAATTACTTAATCTCAACTTGACAAAAGAAAAGAAAGAAAAGAAGAGAAGAGAGCACTAAGAATTCGGCAGAGAAAGGAGGAAGCACAAATTGATGAGTAGCCCTCCTTCCTTCCTTTATAGCCGAAATTATCATCTAAGGAGTCCTTACTTGGCCACCACTCCTCTATCTGATAACTTTATCCTTTAATTATCACTTAAAATAAAAGATAATTCAGCAACTATCCTTACTTAGCCGAAATTATTAAACTCAAAGTCCCTTACTTGGCCATCACTTCTCCCTTATTTTCCTCTTTATTTCTTTATTCAAATTAAAAGAATTTAATCCAACAATTATCTCTTGAAAATAATGATAAATAAATACCTTATTTATCCACTATTTATAAAATAATAAAAGCTCCTAATTTATAGCCATGTGCCGTCCACCACAGTCTTCTGGAAGCAAAAATAAAACCTCCTTTATTTGCTTCCCAAGTGACTCGAACTCAGGCCCATTCCTCTTGCATATGGCGCCATTTTCATAGGCCTTAAGTGGCATCTTCAGACCACTTTTCCAAGCCTGTTTGTGTGTCAAATTCCACAAACTTTTTCTTTTAAGGCCACCTTGCCTTAATTTCCCCTTTTAAACCTTAAAACTCGTCATTTCTAGGTCATTTCTAAGTTTCCAAAAATTTTCGATCGGCTCTGTAAACTTGACATTTCCTTACAAGACATTTCCTTACATTTCCAAGACATTTCCTTACATTTCCATGACATTTTCTTACAAGACATTTCCTTACATTTCCAAGGTTCTAAAAATGTTCACTTTCCTCTTTTAAACTTAACATTTCCATACATTTCCGTGTTTCCAAAAGTGTTCAAAATATATTCATAACACATAAGATATGTCATTTCGCATACAATTAAACCAAAAATGCATAGGCCCTTTTCAGGATGTTACAGTTCTACCCTCCTTAAAAATAATTTCGCCTCGAAATTACTTATTAACGAATAATCGTACATCTTAACTCACCGCACTACGCTTATGTCTGCGCACTCTGATCTTAATAGAACCATCATACTTTCTAGCACACAGTCTCTAAGTTCACGCCCCCTAGAACTCATTTCTAACGTCGCGATTTAATCTGATTAAAAGTTTTATGCATCGAAATTTTGTTCCACTCGATTATTCGCGAACGACTTTATGAAAAGAGATGTTGAAGTAGTTCTTTCGATCAACCAAAGTTTCTAGTTCAAGTTCACTACTCTAACTCAGTGGAGTCACATTCACATTCATAAGCGAGAGACACATTCATTTTTCCACGAAGTCACATTCATTCACAACATCATTCACTACACTTTTATGGCCATTCCATCCATTTCCCTACCTGAGGGTATTTTCGTAATTTTGTCCTACTGGTATTTTCGTAATTTGTTAAAATAAGGTTCCTTGGTGATTTTGTCAATAAGGGTATTTTGGTAATTTTGAAATCCCGGGGGTATTTTGAAAAATTTTAAAATTCGGGGGTATTTCGGTAATTTTGGAACTCGGGGTATTTTGGTAATTAACTGTGGTAAATTTGTAAAGTTTAATAAATCAGGATATTTCAAAGTTTGCAAAACTTTGAGGGTTCTTTTTGAGAATTTTACTTTCAAAAGCGGTGATGTTGCAAAAATTTTGAAAATCGAGGTCATTTTGGTAATTTTGTGAGTTAAGGGCAATTTCGTAATTTTTCTCCAAATCAAGGTATTTTTGATAATTTGCAAATTAGGGTTTTTGAACATTTTATAAAGTAATGAAAATTTTGATAAGAACTATGGGTATTTTGGGAATTTCATAAACCAAAGGTATTTTTGTAATTTACCACTGGGGTATTTTTGTAATTTTATAAATCAAAAATTTTTCGAAAGAATTTTGTAAAAATAGTTCTCACAAATTAAAAGGTAATTTTAAGAGTTTTAAAACTAGGGTTTATAAAAACACGGCTAGTTCCCTTTCGGGTTTTAGTCATTGTGTTTAGCCTATGACCGAGTCCTCTTGGTTAGGGTGAACCAGAAAGCTACGCACAGGTAGGATTCAGTGAAGAGAAGGTGAGTCACTAGGATCGCTTAAGTACCAGGCTCTTAGGATCCAATCCTAGACATGCGCACAATGGTTACCACACCCTAACTCTCGGCGTCTTAGTCAAAGGTTTGTTTAATGGAATTAAGTCTTATGTGTTTCGTTTGAGTAAACTAGTCCTAGGGTTCAAGTTCCTATCATGCTATTCTACGTTCCATTCCTCTTCTACCCTTCCATAATTCATAACATAAACCACATAATCACACAAATGGTTAGGGTACTTTACCTGGTGGATCATGCGGGTCGGAGACTTAGGTGCCATGCCGTAAAACCTGTTTATTTCATAAAATTCTTTCAAAAGCTTACTTGGCTCGATTTGAAAACGTTTTGGGCCTTAGCCCACAGTGCCGAGAGTTTAAAGCGGGCTCGATACAAATGAAACACCCCAAACCCGGCCCACGAGCTTTGACCAGATTTGGTATGTTCCTCAAGTAAACCGGTTCAAAATTCTTTCGTTCTTAGGAAAACTTGTGTGATTTTAAGAAAAATATTGTTTTGGGTTGGGCGTGTGTTGAAAACAGGTTCGTTTTATATTGAAATCCCTTTTATCTTAAGTGACAAAATATTTAGGATTTAGTTTAAAAGAAAATTTAATTAAATTTTAATAGATAAAATTCATAATCATAATAAATAAAAATAAGTGTAAAGTAATTCAACTATGGTCTTATGGCCTTAGTACATCAAATAATTCCCAAAATAATTCAAAGTACTAAAATAAATTCAAGAGTCCTCAAAAATATAAACTTCATGTTGAGCATGGCCACCACAAGTTCTGCCGTCCCGGTCCATCACTGATCATCACCTGAAAAATATTCCCCAACGGGGTGAGTCAAACAGACTCAATGTGTACACAAACACTAAATCAAAATAGAATCAGGCATACAAATGTTACGCATTCATATCATAGCATACAAATTATGATGCATTCCCAAACCCAAACCTAGTTGTCCATCCGCTACACACCCCGCACTGCCGGTCCACACACCTGGGACTACTAAGTCGACCCTCCATCCGCTACACACACCATCGAAGGCGATCGCTGCGATCGACGTGCTCATCGCCCATATAAAATTTGTGGCATAGCCACCAGATAATTGTGTCATGAGACACCACATTCGAGATAATGTAACGAAGTTACCACATTCGGATAATGTGACCGAAGTCACCACATTCGAGATAGTGAGACCGTAGTCATCACCTTCACTTCCCCTTTTCATATATCCCGAATGACCCATATTATTCATATCATTCATATCATACTTAAATTCTCATTCTTATAAATTTTCACATGTTATAAATAACATATTTCATAATCCTAGTGGAAGTAGGAAACGTGCTGAGTACTTTGTACCATATCATGGTACCTTAGCCACTTTCATATTCTTAATATCACATATTTTAATTAAACACACGACCAGAAAACATATTAAGAATTAGTGTGGGGTACACACCGATTCGCTTAAAATTTCCTTGAGATCCCGAAAAGCTTGATCTAATGCTTAGATCCTTAATCCCTACATTGATTTATCACTTATTACCTTAATAAAAAGCCATTGGCCAAAACTCCAAATCCTAGTAGGATTAGTATTCTTACCTTGTTGCCGATTGGAACACCAACAAATCCCGAAACTGTTCCTTGTTTCACTAGGAATGTCAAAATCCCTAAAACCTTACGTTAGACTTAGTCTTAATCATCAAACATAAATCAAGGCCTTTGGCCGAATATTCACATGTCTTACCTTAATCTTAGAAATCCCGAATACTCCTCCTTTTAGTCGACTACTCTGATAATCCCGAAAGGTCCTTCCATATTCGGCAACCATAATATGTATGGAGTTAGATTATCTCTCGGCTAATCTAAAAGAAAAGAATGGGAATCAAACTTGTTCTTACCTTTGAAGAAATCGACAGCACCTATGCTTGAAGCCCTTCCAAGATTCGGCTTTTGATGGATTGGAAAGAAAAGAAAAGGAAGAATAAAGATGGAGGATTCGGCTATGGCTTCTAATGGAGAGGAAAATATTCAGCTAGGTTCCAACAATTACTTAATCTCGACTTGACAAAAGAAAAGAAAGAAAAGAAGAGAAGAGAGCACTAAGAATTCGGCAGAGAAAGGAGGAAGCACAAATTGATGAGTAGCCCTCCTTCCTTCCTTTTATAGCCGAAATTATCATCTAAGGAGTCCCTTACTTGGCCACCACTCCTCTATCTGATAACTTTATCCTTTAATTATCACTTAAAATAAAAGATAATTCAGCAACTATCCTTACTTAGCCGAAATTATTAAACTCAAAGTCCCTTACTTGGCCATCACTTCTCCCTTATTTTCCTCTTTATTTCTTTATTCAAATTAAAAGAATTTAATCCAACAATTATCTCTTGAAAATAATGATAAATAAATCCCTTATTTATCCATTATTTATAAAATAATAAAAGCTCCTAATTTATAGCCATGTGCAGTCCACCTCAGTCTTACGGAAGCAAAAATAAAACCTCATTTATTTGCTTCCCAAGTGACTCGAACTCAGGCCCATTCCTCTTGCATATGGCGCCATTTCCATAGGCCCTAAGTGGCATCTTCTGACCACTTTTCCAAGCCTGTTTGTGTGTCAAATTCCACAAACTTTTTCTTTTAAGGCCACCTTGCCTTAATTTCCCTTTTAAACCTTAAAACTCGTCATTTCTAGGTCATTTCTAAGTTTCCAAAAATTTTCGATCGGCTCTGTAAACTTGACATTTCCTTACATTTCCATGACATTTCCTTACAAGACATTTCCTTACATTTCCAAGACATTTCCTTACATTTCCGTGACATTTCCTTACAAGACATTTCCTTACATTTCCAAGGTTCTAAAATGTTCACTTTCCTCTTTTAAACTTAACATTTCCATACATTTCCAGGTTTCCAAAAGTGTTCAAAATATATTCATAACACATAAGATATGTCATTTCGTACAATTAAACCAAAAATGCATAGGCCCTTTTCAGGATGTTACAATTTCCCCACAAAGTCAGTCACTTCTTGCTTAAGATCAGACCACCAAAATTGTTCCCTTAGATCTCTCAGATGCGACTTAATGCCTCCGGGATGCATAGCATAAGGGCTACTATGCGCCTCCCGAAGAATCCTTTGTCTTAACTCCTTGTCCTTCGGCATACAGACTTTTCCTTTGTAACACAATACTCCTTCTTCATTAACGCCATAATCCTTTAATTCCCCCTTCTGCACTTGCTGTAACTTAGCACTTAGATCCTTATCAACCAACTGTCCCTCTTTCACCTCCTTCAGCCATGTGGGCTTGACTTGCAACTCTGCCAATAGGCTTCCATCATCGTACAAACTTAAGTGAGCGAACATAGCCCTTAGATCCGACACAACCTTTTGACTTAGGGCATCGGCTACCACATTCGCCTTGCCGGATGATATTCTATCGAGCGATCGTAGTCCTTCAACAACTCCACCCACCTTCGTTGCCTCAAGTTCAACTCCTTACGAGTCAATAGATACTTAAGGCTCTTGTGCAGTGTGTAGATCACCGACCTTTCTCCATAGAGGTAGTGCCTCCAAACCTTAAGGGCGAAAACCACTGCTTTGCGGTTCCAAGTCATGAGTTGGGTAGTTAACCTCATGAGGCCTTAGTTGTCGAGACGCATAAGCGACTACTTTTCCTTCTTGCATTAGCACACATCCTAATCTCGTATGCGAAGCGTCACAGTACACCACAAAATCCTTCCCAGCCTCTGGCTGAATTAACACTGGAGCCTCCGTCAACACCTTCTTAAGGTTGTCAAAGCTCTTCTGTTGCTTATCAGACCATTCAAAGGGTACTTCCTTCCTTAGTAACTTTGTCAAAGGTGCGGCTATTGACGAGAATCCTTCTACGAACCTTCTGTAATAGCCTGCCAAACCTAAGAAACTTCGAATCTCAGCCACGGACCTAGGTGGTTTCCAATCCAACACTGCTTTGATCTTCCTAGGATCCACTCTTATTCCTTCTGCGGATACCACATGCCCTAAGAATGCCACCTCCTTAAGCCAAAATCCACACTTGCTGAATTTGGCATAGAGCTTCTTCTCCCTTAACACTTGTAGCACCACTCGGAGATGTTCATCATGCTCCTCTTCAGACTTAGAATACACCAAAATATCGTCGATGAACACAACGACGAACCTATCCAAGTAGGGTTGAAAAACTCGGTTCCTCATATCCATGAACGCGGCTGGATCGTTTGTCAATCCAAACGGCATCACCACAAACTCAAAATGGCCGTATCTTGTCCTAAAAGCGGTCTTATGGATATCCGCCTCCTTCACCTTCAATGGTGATATCCCGACCTTAAGTCTATCTTTGAGAATATCATGCGTCTCTTCGGTGATCGAACAAGTCATAGATCCTTGGTAAAGGATACTTGTTCTTGATGGTCAGCTTATTCAACTGACGGTAATCTATGCACATACGCATAGTTCCGTCCTTCTTCTTTACAAACAGAACTGGTGCTCCCCATGGAGACACACCGGGTCGTATGAACCCACGATCCAACAACTCTTTGATTTAAGCCTTGAGCTCAACTAACTCCTTTAGCGCCATTCGGTATGGAGCGATTGACACAGGAGCTGCTCCCGGTAGTAAGTCTATTCCAAACTCCACCTCCTATCCGGGGTATTCACAGTAATTCCTCCGAAATACATCTTCAAAGTCCTTTACCGTTCTAACTCCACTGACACCTTCTTCCTTTCCACCTAACGCACTTACGAAGGCTAAAAATGCCTTGCACCCTTTCTTAACCATTTTCTCAGCCTTCAACGCCGAAACTACGTTGGACAGGTAGTTTCTTCTCTCTCCGATCATTACTACTACTTCATCCTTCGGGGTCCTTAGTTCTATTCGTTTAGCCGCACAATCCAACACGGCTCGGTGGTCTACTAGCCAGTCCATTCCAAGTATAAGTTCAAACTCCTCGAAAGGTAGTTCCATTAAGTCAGCCCGAAAGTTCACTCCCTGAATCTCTAGGGGTACATTCCGAAAGATCTTATCCACCACTACAGTTAGGCCTAATGGGCTTACTATAGTCATCTGCCTATCAGAAGGTTCAGAGTCTAGGCCTAGTGTTTCCACTACACTACATGCAACATAGGAATGGGTCGAGCCCACATCAATTAGAGAAAAATAGGGCTTGTCAAAAATAAAGAACGCTCGGTTATAACGTCCGGCGCGTCTCCATCTTCCCTCCGTGAACCGCATAAACCAAAACTGGTTGTCTTGCCTCAAGATTAGCAAAGCACCTCTACCTTGTGTTCCACGGCCTCTACCAGCACCATTACCTCATTACTCGAACCACGACCTCGTTGAGGCTGCGGTCCTCTCTACCCGGTCGACTAACATTCTGAGGTGTTGGTCGGATTTCATCCGATTGCTTAGGACAATCCTTAATCACATGGTCCTTGGACCCACATCTAAAACATCCTCCTGTTTTCTTCCAAAGACTCTCCTAAGTGCTTCTTTCCACACACATCACAAGGTCGATACCGCTCTTCCGAACCAACTTGTCGACCTCGCGCCCATCAACTCTAGGCCTCTTATGAACCTTTCTAGACGTTCCAAAACCTCTTTTGGGCCTATTCCTATCCATAGCCCGCTTTGTAGAATCCTTGATTCCTCACCACATTGGCCTTTTCTACCAAGCGAGAAAACTCCCCGCTCCCGATGCGGTGCTATCAATGATCTCGAGATCATCCCTTAGCCCGTCCTCAAAATGGCCACAGCGCTCATGCTCGATTGCCACTACTCCTCGAGCATATCGGCTCAACCTCGTGAATTTAGCCTCATACTCCGCCACGGACTTGTTCCCTTGAACCAGCCCAGAAATGCCTTCCTTTGCTCATCAAGATACCCGGTTCCTACATACTTCTTCCGAAATGCTTCCTTAACATATTCCTGTGTCGATCCTCACCGTGGCACCATCCCGAAACAATCAACCACCATCGATACGCTTCATCGCGAATAAAGTGCCACCATTCCTTTTAACTTCTCCTCAAGGGTCAAGTCAAGCTCATCCATGATGTGCTCTGTTGCTTCCAACCGCACTCATTGAACCGGGTGCCACACCCGATACCCCACGAAACATTTCGGCTCCATTAGCTCGTGAGCCGCTCAGTACATGCACTTACGGGTTCGAATTTCCTCCTGCACTAGCCACCAACTCCAAAACTCAAAGACAACCTGCGACACAAAGATCATCCCCGTCCCGAGCTTGCCGCTCAACACCAACAAACTAGGGGTGGTGGTGGCGGTGGTATCTCATTGTCGGACTTCGACCCGATCTAACGGGTTACGACACCGTCATCCTTCCTCTACCTCGCCCACGATGACTACGTCCTCTAGAGCTCATTTCTAACGTCGTGATCCGACTAAGAAGTTTTATGAATTAGTCTTTGTTTCACTTGATTACCCATGAAGAAATTTTATGAAAAGAGTTTTAGGAGTGGTTCTTTTCGTATGCATACACTGATCTTTCCATTCATTCATCCATACATCCATCAAACAATCATGAACTCTCGCTCATTCAGAGAAAGGTTGTAGTTTTCATTGTTATTGTTTTTTTCCTTCCACAACCTAGGGGTATTTTCGCAATGTCCCTCTCTGGTATTTTTCGTAATTTTTCAAAAGGAAAAAGTTCCTTGGTGATTTTGTCACAAAGTATTTTGGTATTTTCAAATTGGGGGTATTTTGAAAAATTTTGAAATCCAGGTATTTCGGTGATTTTGGACCCGGGGTATTTTGGTGATTTTTTTTCCAAGGGGGTAAATTTGTAAAATCTTATAAATCAGGGATATTTCAAAGGTCGCAAAACTTTGAGGGTTCTTTTTGAGAATTGTACTTTTCAAAACGGTGATGTTGCAAAAATTTTGGAAATCAGGGTCATTTTGGTAATTTTATAAGTTAGGGGCAATTTTGAAATTTCCAAAATTTAAGGTATTTTTGATAATTTGCAAATTAGGTTTTTGAACATTGATAAAATAATGAAATTTTGGCAAAAGCTGTTGGGTAGTTGGTCATTTTATAAACCAAGGGTATTTTGGTAATTTTACCACTAGGGGCATTTTTGTATAAATCGAAAATCTTTCGGAAAATTTTGTAAAGATGGTTTTCATGAATTTAGAAGAAAGTTTTAAGAGTTCTAAAACTAGGGTTTTGTTGTTTTTATAAAAACACGGCCAATCCCCTTTCGGTTTTAGTTATTGTGTTTAGCCTATGACCGAGTCCTCTTGGTCGTGGTGAACTAAAGCTACGCACTGAGCGGGGTTCGGGTGGAGAGGAGGTGAGTCACGCGGACTGCTTAAATACCAAGCTCCCACCGAAACCATTCCTAGACATGCGCATGAGAGGTTGCCACACCCCACCGAGCCCTCCGGGTTAGGGTGAGGAACCGGCTACGCACTGTAGGATTCTGCGAAGAGGAGGTGAGTCACTAGGGCTCGCTTAAATACTGTGCTCTTCTGGATCCAATCCTATACATGCGTCTGGGGTTACCACACCCCTAACTTAGTGACTTAGCCATGGGTTTGTTTAACGTTCCTTAAGTCTTATGTGTTTGTGTTTGAGTAGACTAGTCCTAGGGTTCAAGTTCCTATCATGCTATTCTACGTTCCATTCCTTTTCTACCCTTCTAATATTCATTACACATAATCACACAAATAGTTAGGGTACTTACTTACAGTGGATGGATGGGTCGAGACTTTAGGTGCCATGCCGTAAAAACTCGCTTGTTTCATAAAATATTTCAAAAAAACTCATTTGGGCTCGCTTTGAAAATGTTTTGGGCCTTGGCCCACGTGCCGAGATTTTTAAAACTAGGCTCTGATACCAAACTGAAACACCCCAAACCCGGCCCACGAGCTTTGACCAGATTTGGTATGTTCCTCAAGTAAACCGGTTCAAAGTTCTTTTGTCCTTAGGAAAAAGTTGTGCGATTTTAAAAAAATTGTTTTGGGTTGGGCTTGTGTTGAAAACCAATTTACCTTATATTGAAATCCATTTATTTAAGGTGACAAAACATGTAGGGTTTATTTTAAATTTAATTAACCTTAGAACCGGTGCACCCCAAGGTGAAAAACTAGGTCGAGCAAAACCTCTGTCAATCAATTCTTGCAACTGTGCTTTCAACTCTTTCAATTCAGTAAGAGCCATTCTGTAAGGTGCTATGGATATCGGTGTTGACCCCGGAATAAGGTCAATAGAGAACTCCACTTCTCTAATCGGTGGTAAACTAGGTAATTTTTCCGAAAATACATTAGGAAATTCACAAACAACTGGCACTGATTGAATCTTCGTCTCAGATACTTTAGTATCCAGTACATATGCAAGGTAAGCATCATAACCCTTTCTGACATAGATATTGCTGAAATCACATTAGGTAATCCATCCAATTTATCAGATTCAACATGAAGTAATTCACCACTCTGACATTTCAATACAATATATTTCTACTTACAATTTACCACAGCATCATATTGGGTTAACCAATCCATTCCCAAAATCACGTCAAATTCATCAAATGGTAATAACATCAAGTTAACCGAAAAGCAATAACCTTTTACCATCAATGGACAGTTTTTATAGACTTTATCCACCATAACACACTGGCCTAGGGGTTTGAAACTTTAACCACAAATTCATTGAATTCAACAGGTAAATTTTTAATAGACACTAGGGTTGTGCATGTGTATGAATGTGTGGAACCACTAGGGTTGTGCAAATGTATGAATGTGTGGAACCAGGATCAATCAAAGCAGTAATATCAGTATCAAGTAGAGAAAATGTACCAGTATTGACATCTGATTCAGAAGCATCTTTTCTAGCACGAATAGTATATGTCCATGCCAGTGCTCGTGCCTCAGGTTTAACGGTTGAATCTTTTGTAGCACTTCGTCTACCGCTAACATTACCGGGGTGACGGGGTAGTCTGCCTCTCAAAACAGGATTACTCGATTTTGGAGTCTGTTCAACTTTTTTTTCAATTCTTTCCGGACAGTCTTTAAGAAAATGATCAAGGGATCCACATCGGTAACAAGCTCCACTTCTAAACTAACATTCTCCATGATGAAATTTATTACAATGCTTACATTTTGGTTTGGGTTACCGACACTACCCACACTGGTTATAGATGGAGATGAAGATCTTGGGTTGGAGCGTTGGGAACCTCGCTCTTTCCCTGAATATCCCACTGATGTTGTAAAACGGTGATAAAAATTCTTTGACTTCTTAGAAGCAGATGATTGTGACTTACTCATAATCATTTTCCCAGAAACCCGAGCCTCTCTTTTAGCTTGTTTCTTTTCTTTACTCAATTCCTCAGCTTTATGTGCTCGATCAGCTAACACCAAAAATTCCCTTATTTCGAGAATTCCAATCAACAATTTATTGTCTTCATTTAAACCCTCTTTAAAGCATTTACACATCTCAGCCTCAGACTGGACCCATTCTCTGGCATATTTGCTCAACCGAACCAATTCTCGTTCATATTCAGATACAGTCATATTTCCCTGTTTGAGCTCTAAAAATTCTTTCTTTTTCTGATCCATAAATCTTTGACTAACATACTTCTTTCTGAATTCAGCCTAGAAGAATTCCCATGTAACATTCTCTCTCAGTACTACTGAAGTTATGGTATTCCACCAATGATAAACTGTATCTTTCAGTAGAGATACTACACATTTCAAACATTCAGCGGGTGTACAAGATAATTCATACCAAACTCGGATAGTATTTTCCAACCAAAATTCAGCCCTTTTGGGATCATCATCTGCGATAGCTCTAAATTCTTCTGCACCATATTTACGAATTTTATCTACCGGAGGCTTACCAGTTCTAGCGGGTTCAGCACCCTGTGGTATCTCAAGAACCGGTTGAGGAGCTGGTGGGAGAGGTCGTTGTACAGCGGCGTTTGTTCTTAAATACTCAGTAAACCATTCATTCATCATTTGAAAGAAGGCCTGTTTTGCCTCCTCACTTCGGCCTTCAGATACGGACCTTTCACTACCAGATGCAGATGCAACTCTTTGAACTGAAGCTGAAGCATTGCTCCCAGCTTCCTCGGATTCAGCTCTAGCTCGGTTGGATGACATTACTATATGAAAATCACATTTAAAATGATTAGGAGACATCACACTATCACAAATTATATAATGGCATGTATAGCTAAACTCGTGTTTGCTACGTTAAATCCGAGAATCGGCTAAACCGTAGCTTTGATACCACTAAATGTAACACCCTTTAACTCAGTATCCACATCAAAACAGGTTACACAAAGATTACGAGTTTACTGGAATATTTATATATAAATCATGTCAATCACTGTTCATTTTTTGAGATTATTCATAACGTCCCTTAAATGGACCCTCGAGGCCCAATATGAGCATTGGAATCGAGTCAGGACTTAATCGCAAACTCTAAAAAAATTTCGCAAAATTTCAAAAAAATTTCTAAGTTACAGGGCTCACACGCCGGTGTGGTCCAAGGGACATGCCCGTGTAACCTTAGGACACGCCCGTACTACAGGCCCTGTTCGACCCCGTGTAACTCTCTGACTTGTACCACACGGCCGGCCACACGCCCGTATGCTAGGCCGTATGGTTAATTAAATTCTTCGAAATTAGGTGCAGGTTTCACCCGGCCAAGACACACGCCCGTGTTCTAGGCCTTGTAGCACACACGGCTGAAACACACGCCTGTGTCTCTACCCGTGTGCTCAATTCTAAGCATTCTGTTTCTCAAATTTAAGGTGCAGGGGACACACGGCCTAACCACACGCCCATGTATCAGGCCGTGTGTCACACACAGTCTGGACACACACCCGTGTGTCTGCCCGTGTGGATGAAATAAAGCCATTTCTAGATTCATTTCTCACCCACAGTCATACCAATAACCTACACTAAAACTCACATCCAAATACCAACCTTTTCAAGCATTCAAATTAAGCAAACTCTATCATTCAACATGGCATATCATCACATGCATACATGTTTATAATCTTACCTTGGTTTAGTCCATATGTAGACATAATTTGATCAACTACTTAATATATATGTAGCTACAATAGTATGACATTACAAGTATATCAAAACAAACCATTACTAGCCATTCCAATGGCTAGATTACAAGCATAATTTTCAAGCCCATAATGGCCAAGTTATCCTATTCATGCCTTTATATCAAAATGATTATATTATATATACCCAAAATAAGCTAGTGGATAGTGTGATGATGCTCCAACTGATCTCCAACCTTCACGAGCATCTAAGTACTATAAAACAGGGAAAATAAAACTAAGTAAGCATTACATTTTTAGTAAGTTCGTATAACGATAATTAAAACGTACCAATTTACATTATTTAACAATAAGCAATCAATAACATGCTTTTCATCAATTTGGAAAATTTACCTAAACACATACACTCAATCAAACAAGTTAGTTACACAAATGTTCACATATGCATCAAGTAAGCATAGATGAGCTCATCATACTATATTCCTTCAAGACATCATTAATTTCATTCCATAATTCTCTTATCATGCCAAGAGTTTTGTGTTCGTTGAATCATCAAAATTTCAATGGATACTCAAGTAGTACACTCAAGGTGTACACTTCAATAACCCGTCAATTCTTATTCAAAAGTACCCAGTAGGGCACTTATTCAAAGAACACACTCTCGAGCCACATATAGTATAACAAGATTACTAGTCCAGGCTAAATCCTTTATGTAATGTATGCTCAAAAGAGCTCAATTAGGATTACCAGTCCAGGCTAAATCCTAATTGTAACATACGCTCAAGAGGGATTATATCAGGATTACCCGTCCGGGCTAAATCCTTTCTAAAACGAGGTCAATAGGATTACTCATCCGAGACAAATCCCATCAGGAACAAATGCAGGACCTTATTCATTTCGGGAAAGCACATATATTCATCGGAATTCAATATTCAAACGGAATTTAACCCTTTTTCACCGTTCAAACATGTAATCAACTCTTCATTATAGCAATCAAAACAATTCACATCAATATAAATCACATTCTATACAAACACAACATTCAATTTAACATATTTACTTACTCGATTAAATTACACGAACTTACCTCGACACTTGTTCGTGTTTAAAAATCTACTAATCCGAAACTTTTTCTTTTCCTCGGTCTAACCTTGAATTTGTGTTGTCCGGATCTATATAAATGAATTTATTCATCAATTTATCACATTTAATATCCAAGTGGACTCAATTTACATCCTAGGAAAAATTATCATTTTGCCCCTAACTTTTCCATAAATTCCAATTTCATCCCTAGGCTTGGAAAATGAAATTTATGCAATTTACTCCCTATTCCAAGCCTAACTGAAATTTCAATATACAATTTACAGCACATATATTCTATAAATTTTAGAAATTTTCTTCAATTTCCACAACTTTACATTTTAGTCCTGAATCATGTTTCCATCAAAAATCACTTTGTAAAAGTTGTTTACCTATCAACAACATTTCATTTTCTACCATAAATTTTAAATTTTCAGCATATTCATCCATGACCTAATTTCCCTACTTTGATAATTTTTCAAATTGATCCCCCAAATAGATAGATTAAGCTATCCCAGTTTCAAAAATATCAAAATTACTAAAAACGGGACAAGAAAACTTACCCAATTAAGCCAAGAAAGTTTCTTCTCTCTCTCCTAGGGTTTCCATGTATTTTGGGGTTGAAGATGACATAAAATAAGATGATAATTCTTTTATCATCTTTTAATTAATTTAATTAATTCAATTTCCAATTTAGTCCTTGCCCTTTTTCTAAATTTCTATGGATGAGTCACCAAAATATCTACATACTTTTCCTTAATGGTCTAATTACCATATAAGGACCTCAAGTTTTTAATTCCATAGCTATTTAATCCTTCTAGCTACTAGAATTCAACTTTTGCATTTTATGCGATTTAGTCTAACTCGAAATTAAACACTTAATCGATAAAATTTTCTAATCAGAATTTTCACATGACATTTCTAACATAATACGAACCATGTAATAAAATAAAAATAAATTTTATTTTCGACTCGGATTTGTGGTCCCGAAACCGTTGTTACAAAAACATCACATATAAACCAATTCAAATCAATCAACCCAATATGCCACAATTTGGCACCCAAACATACCAATTCAACTTAATCAAACTCAACCTATACAATTATGCCTTTTAGTCATTCAAAACCAACCCTTTTCCATTCCATTTCATGTACAACTATGCTATTTAAACACCATTCAAAATGCCAACACATAATACCAAAACAATCACATATTCATATAGGTATTAAATTTATCAAAGGTCAAACATTAGTTCAACTAAACTATCAATTTAGACTAACAAAACAACACCTATGTACATGCCACATAATTGAGTCTAAAAAAGATCAAAAGACTACCAAGTCTATAGTAGGATAGTGTGGTCTTTGAGTTGATCTGATCGAAACGTTCCGCAAATCAACAATTTACAGGGAGAAGAGAAAAAAATAGGTAAGCAAAACAAATGTAACACCCTCAACGTGATCTGATTTGCCGGATCCGGATCGCAAGTATTACCACACGAATAAAAACAAAGCTTAATCTACTTATACAAATTAAGAATTTATATACACGTTAACTTCATACATATTCAAACCAAATTACATAAATATATATACAATGGGTAGATACAACTGCGGCACATGATAATTTAATTAAAAGGATATCTAAAATGAAATCATAATCTATTACAGTTACCCCAAAATATGGTTTCCTAAGTAACATTTCAGACTTTAAACACGCCATCAAACTTGCTCTGTATGCATAATAACCCGATATGCCACTTCAATCGGCGTAGTCCTAATACCGCCCCTCTTGGAGCATACTCACATTCAAACCAAAACATAAAATGTAACTCATGTAAGTTCATAATAACTCAGTGAGAAATAATCTCTTATACCTTAGTTGTCGTAAAGTAACAGGTAGTTCATCACCGACGTCTTCTCTTCTTTCATTATCCACTATCTATCACAATCAGTGTCACCCAAATTGCAAAACATTTTCATTCCTTCTATCTGTTATGTCATAATATGAATCCATTACCACCATATATCAATAACTTCATTTTCTCAGGAACCTCTTTGAACTTATCTTGATCATGGATCCTTACCCTTATTCTTTGCAAACCATTGTTCAATTTTTTTTTTTTCATACCTAACCTTAACTTCTACTACTCTTTTCTATTACTGTTTATAGACAGATGCCCTTCTTCGAATTATTAGACGCAACCTTTATTCAAATTTGTTCTTTCAATGAAAGCTCATCCATCTCATTATCTCTTCAAACTATCATTTTCAATCATTTCCTGAATTTACTTGGTCCTTACCTTGAAATCATTAAACACTCTAGCTCATTCTAGTCTTTCTGATCGTGATTAAAGGTGATATGCCATATCGCTTCATACGGAGCCCATCACAAAGGCTATTCTTTCATAGTTCGCAGCTTATTCCTTCGTAGTTCGCCACAAAAGCTTATTCTTTCCTAACATGTTTACAACAGGGATTTGCCTAAACTCACAATACATGAGGTTTGCCCATCATCATCCTAGGATATGCAGATAACCCCATTGGGTAGTCACCATCCTTTAGTTCCTTTCAGAGGGTGTCATGGCTATGGACTTTTCTTTTAGAGTTTCATTTCAAAATTCGTGTTTAAAGTCCCGACGGACCCCTTTTTGACAACTCCATGAAGAACAAACACAAACTCACTTAACAGACTCTTCATGCATTGTCACAATCTAAATTCAACCCTTTACCTCACTAACATTTACCCAAACAAAATACACATCTCATAGCATACATTTCAAACATATACATACTCAACCATACTTCAATATTTCAATACCCATACACCAATCTTCACATACTATATACTCTTCATGGCTTCGGATCCATAGTTTAATCAATTTTCTATAGATGACTCACAATATGAACAGTACACATGCATGAGTCAGTACAGGACTCACCTGACCACTATGGACAGGAACTTGAACTCCAGATTTAACCTCCAACAAGTAACTGCAACCATCACTACTTATAAAACATAGGAACACCATTAAAACTCATTCAAATATTATATATCATCATCTCAAGCATTGATGACCCTCATGCAAAGTCTTATTTCTTCATTTTACTATCCAATCATATAAAATAGGCCTACTCTTTTAGAAGTTAACATGCAAGACTATAATGCTTACCTAGGATGTGAAACAACCTTCTGAATGAACTCAGATCCTTAGTTTCAGCTTAACAAGAAATGCTCAACTCCAAGGAAATCACATCAATATTTTTAAATGGAAGAAATAAGAGAAACTCCCCTTTTTCTCAAGTCCATATCATAATATATATTTATCGCCCACGTTCTCATAGCGGAACCTGACAAGCGTCACATCCTTACTGAATTGTCTTTTAGAAAGGTTTACAACTTCCGAGAAACCTAAGTGAGTACCCTTTTATTTTAATTACCCTAATTTACATCCAGTTGGTTCCTAACCAGGTTATCTTGCAACTTAACTTGCATAGTGCTACAAATAAAGGGCGCACTACCCCTCAGGCGTGAACTCATTCCATAATACCTTTAAAATGGTATTCATTTAGCATCCTTATACTTTCATATTCAATTCGACAATGCAACTGAAAGGTTAGTTCATTAACATAACAAGTTCACAGTACTCAATTCATATACATATACAACCATATCATTTTATATCATATACCATTCAAATCATGCTCATTTTGCAAACATTACAATTTAATTCATATTGAATCTTTTCAACCATTTCATTTCCATTTAATTATCGTTTTCGCCCAAGTGAAATAGTAAATTGATTTTGGATGTTGGACTTGTGTGCTTTCATAAGCTGATAAATATTGCGCTGCATACACAAGCTTCAAATCAAGTGCGATGATTGCTCACACTAGCTTTAGAGAACCCACAACACATGCTGGATATCAAATCATCATATAAGTTTCTGATCAAACACTCATTTCCTTTTTCATTTGAACCATTTCCTTTTCTGTTTGGACCCTACTGACATGCTATTCGTATCCTAATCGTTTACTAAGTTCACATGGGCACTATTACCGTTTTCATATCATTTCAAATCTTGAAACATCATCATTTACATATCATTCAATTATATAAAAAAATTTACATCCATCCGATACCATGTACCTGTTCATATTTGTCATATATTTCATATTTTTTTTTCAATTTAGTCCGTTTGATGCCAAAAAACATTATATTTATAACAATTCAAATTAGAAAGTAAAAACAATACAATACAAACATATCATTAATTAGTAAAGTAAGTCCCATATGAACTTACCTGGAAAAAAAAACAACAAGCTTTACTAATTCGTTTGGCGTCGAGGTCTAATTCATAATTTTTCTTTTTTCTCGATTATCCTCCAATTAATTCAATTCTCAATCTATACGGTAATCCATTTCAATTTATTAATTCCGAATAACTTATTTCATCCTATTATAAGAATAAGTTAGTTCAATTTCACTTTTCAAATGAACCCTAAATTTTGCATTTGATTCAATTTAGTCCCTAAAACCGAAGTTGCCACAACTTTCAAATTTGAGCTTCGATTTTAAAACTGATCTCAATTTCATCCTTCTATACCCCTCTATTATCAAAATTTATGAAATATTATAGTAATTTTGAAATTCATGCACTTTAGTCTCTATGTTCAAAAACTAGCAATTAAACTTTAGAAACTATTCATTTTTCACTTCTAAGCCTAAAATCTAACAATTTAATACCAAAAAATTCAAGAAATCAATAATGAAAACTTTTGAAAACTTTAACAGTTTTACAAATTGATACACAAGCTAGCTAAATCAATCTCTCGAGACCTCAAAAGCATAAAAATTACAAGAAACAGACTAGATTGAACATACCTATTAATGGCCAAAAGTTCAAAGCCCTCAAATCCTATTCTTTTCTTTTTGCTTCGTAAGGTTGAAGAAGATGAGAAAAAATGTCTTATTTTCTTTTAATTTTTGGTTTAAATACTTTGTTTAATAATTAATTAATCTTAATTAATTAACTCAATTTTAACATTAATTAGAAACTTAGTGGGCGACAATTAACATCCACCACCCCTTGTTGATTTTAGAAAGTCCAATTTCTCAATTGGTCATTCAGTTAATTAAAAATTGATAGTGGTTAATTTTTACTATTTTTATAATTTAGTCTCTATACCTTAATTAATTTTTCGATTGGCAAAATTAAGGGACTAAAATTTAATTAAACTTTATACTAACCTCGTAAATATTAAATAATAATATTTACAAACTCGAATATCGAAAATAGAATTCCGAAACCACTATCTCGACACCACAAAAAAAAAAGTTGTTACAGCTTGATCCGTTCATTTAATGTCAATCTAATCTTGCATATTTTAGGAAAACAAAGATTAGATGTTGCATAATTTGAGCCTAAAAACCTTTCTGAGATGTTATAAAAGAATTCTTTTCACAAATCTCTCCTGCGAGGGCTCAATCATTTTCAATTCGCAAATATTTGTATAAACGATCACAATGTAATTGCACACAATGAGAGAATACATCCTTATAAGCTAAAGAAGTTTGGAACATCAAATAGGTAGAATTCCATAGCATTTTAAAATCAATGCGTATTTTTTTAGAATTGGAATGCGCAATTGTAGCGTTGCCTTTTCAAAATTTTCCCATCTTTTTAGAGTATACTCCCAAAAAGGACACTTCCACGAATTCTTTCTATTCCATCCCCAGTCACAGTCAATCCATCGTTAATAATTAAATGCAAAATGCGTGTACAACAGCGCATATGGAAGAATATTCCATTAAGCATGAGTGTATCACTACCAAGTTTATCACCTAACAACTCAACCACACCATCGTTCACACTACAATGATCATTGTGATAGATGAGAATTTCCTATCGATCTTCCAATCTAAAAAGCATTTCATTAAGCTTGAAGCGAAGACATCTCTTGTGGGTCGGCACATGTACAGGCCCAAATCTGCTCGGGGCCCAAACAAAACCAAACCAAAATACAACCCAAATAAAAACAATCCAAAAATATCCAAATAACATGACCCAAAAATCTGAAAGGCCCAATAGGCCCAAAACTTTAAGTTTTTTTCAGGAAATTTTTGGGGTTTTTGAAACCCTAAAATAACATAGCCGCCGACCTTTCATCCGCCTCCACAGCAGCCCCACGCCTCGCCCCTCGCCCGCACGCCTCGACGCCTCTACGGCACCACACGCAACAACAAGACGAAGAGAAAATGACAAGGAAAAGAAGAAAACAAAATAGAAAAAAACAAAGACGAATCTTTGCAAACCGGTTATAAAAAACCCAAGCAAATCTTGTATTTCTTCTTCTTTTTGGAACGAATGATTAACGATCAAAAAAATCAAGGTTGATATCTTTATTTTTATTTTCTCGCCATTCTTTGCTTTTTTTTTTCTTTTCTTTTATTATTTTATCTTTTTATTTCAAATCTCTACAAACGAAGCAAAAAAAGAGAAGGGAGAGGGGTTACCTAAAGCCCATTGTTTCGCTTCACGGTCACCAGTGTGACGGTGGTGCGATGGGCGGCGGTGGAAGCCCAATCGTGGGGCACGAAAGGGAGAAGGAGAGAATGATTTTTTTTTCTTTGGGGTTTTATGGAGAAAAAGTCTGAAATGAGAAAAAATGGTGAAATTTGGGCTTAAATATGCCTACCAAAATGGCACCATTTCAAGGGTCTCCCCAGGCGCCAAAACGGCGTCGTTCTGGGGAGACCCGTGCGACCCGACCCGTATAGCAGGGGATCCGTGCGTTTTTACCCTGAATGGGTAAATTTCGCATTTGGTCCTTCCATGTTGTGCCATCATTTTATTGCACCCGATTTCACTTTTTTTTTTAAATTTAAATTTTACCCCGAACTTTAGGCCCTATTTCAATTCGGTCCAAACAGAAACGCAGCGCATTAGGGGCTGGGTTATTCACCCATTTAGTCCCCGTAAGTTTGCGCACGTGGCGTTGTGGTCCCTGTTCTCCCTTTTTTTTGATTTATTGCGTTTTTGGTCCCCATTATTTTATTCTGACTTCAATCTAGTTCCCAATCTGTTTAAACAGTTTATGTATTTATTTTTTCTTCAAAATTGACTTATTATTATTTTTATTATTTATTTTGAGTTCTTGTAAATTATCTTTATTAAAACTATATATATATTGTTTATTTTAGATTTTGATATATATATTTTCTATTTTAAGAATTTTCTATGTATTATTTGGTTTAAACCATCTTATATTCCATTCATTTTAAATATTATGTTATTTATTTTAAATCACTCCTATATTTTTATATATTATGTATCTTAAGTTTCCTTTTAGATATTATTTATTTCAAACTTTTGACATTGTTTTAAATTGTTTCATATATTAGTTTATTTTATTTTATTTTTTAGTATGTTTCTTTACTTAAATTGTTTTGCTAATTATTTTAAGTTGATCTATGTATCATTTCTCTTTAAGTTGTTTAACTCATTGGTCCTTGTTTATTAATGTTATTACTTAGATGGTGTATATTGTTTAGTTATTGCTTTTGCATGTGCTATAATTTATTTATTTGTATTGTCATATTATTATAGTTCATTATATAATTTCGTATTCATGTACTATTGTTCCATAATTGTTATTATTATTCATGCATGTTAATATTTTAGATTAATGATTCCAATGTCATGTATTATGTGTATTAGGTTATCGTTACGCCAAATTCGTGTCACATTACCATTATTCGTCGAGCATAACCTCATTTCACGCTTTAATTAATATTTCTTTAAAACATAATCTAAATTTTTTTATAAATTTCATCCAAAAACAAAAGTTTTCAAAATAAGGCAATATTCTATGTTTGGAAACCCGAGAGATCGTGCCCTACGTGCTGGGTTTCGGTTTTTTGTTTGGCCAAATACTCGAATATCCTTTTGATACCTTCAATGCATGAGTCTCGTGAATTATAAGATGATCTTGGATTCGAGGATTTAAATTATCGTGTCCTAACGTACTGGATGTGATATTTTGTTCCTTCGAAGCGAGAAAATCTTGATATTCAATTTGAGAAAATTCAAATATTCTTAAAAGAGATCGTATTTTTAATCTTTTTTAAATTTTTAACTTTCGACATTAAGACATTAAATAATCAATTAGGTACCAAGTTTGGGCGTGACGAGGGTGCTAACCCTTTCTCGCACGTAACCGACTCCCGAACTCGTTTTCTAAAATTCGCAGACCAAAAAATCGTCGTTTTAGTAAATTACAAATTTTATTAAAATGACCAAATTACACGGTGACCCGATCACACCTCATCCAAAAGGATTGGTGGCGACTTCTGTTTTATTTTTGTTTTCAAAACCAAAGTCAATTCCCGTTTTCAAAAAAATGGTTACGACAGCTTGGCGACTCCACTAGGGAGTAATATGAGAGTCGAGCCGTAAAATTGATTATTTTCTGTCTTGTTGTCGAAAATTGAAAATCTGATTTGAAAAATTACGATCCTTCCATTTGCATTTGTTTGTGAAATATGACTATTGTTGGTTTGAGTCTTGTAAAATACTTTTGCATCATATTGCATGACCGCCGGGTCACACCTTTTAAGTGGGAGTGAGAAGCTACTCCTTCGTGAGGTTTTCACCTCCGTGTAGGATAGTGGATCGCTTTCGGGATACATCCGTACCTATGTCTTCGTGAGATTTTCATCTCCGTGCAGCCATAGGGAAATGTATCCCCCTGAACCGAACTCGATCTATATGAGCCTATAATGGGTGAAGATCGAGGAATCTGCTGGTTCGGGTACCATTTCTTTAGAACCAAACCACATATAATGAGCCCTAAGAGCCCACCTTAGGTAGAACCATTCCAAACCCTTAGTGGTCACCCGGATAGGTACTCTAATTTGTTTATTTCTCCTGTGCTAACATGTTGCTTTGTTTATGATTGCATTGCATTGCATCGCACCGCATCATCTTAGAAAGGAGGTGTTGATTCATATTCGATTGCTAGGTAGAAGAGTTTTTCATAAGGAAATGGGTTACTTGATAAAGTGGATTATAATACGGTCGTTCGAACATAGTCCAGGTAAACAACGAGAGAGGGCTGATAGTCCGCAGAAGAATACAAGACTTTGCTCGAGGATCCAAGCCGACAAGAATTATTCAAGAGTCATCATATCTCAATTTTCTTAAACAAGCTTATGAACATCGTGGAGGATAAGTGAGTAAAGAGGTACGGCCCGGACCAAGCAACAAGGAGCTAGAGGAGGCATCTATTGAAAAAATTCACGGGACACGTCCATAACATCTGGATACGAAGAAAAGGATTGGTGTTTTCACCTGGACTACGAGGAAAAAGCCGCATATGTAATCCATTTTATGTAAAGAAATTTATTTTCTAGAAAAGTTCTTCTAATAGAATTGAATTCATAATCAACGCCTCTCTTTCTTTTTGCATTCATTCCATGCATTTGCATTGCATTTCATGCATTTGCATTACATCATATCACATGCATTAAAATTTGTAGGAAGACCCTAATTAGGTGAAATTATTTCAGTTAACCTAGGAAGACATGGAACAAAGGTTGGAAAGAATAGAGAAAATGCAAATACAGATGCAAGAGCAATTGACCAAAATTCAACAAGAGATGCGGGAACAAATGCTAGAATTCCAAAGGAATATGATAGGCCAGCTAACCCAGTTACTAGCCGGAGGATTTGAAAAAAGGAATGGCCCAGTGGTCAACAGTGTGGATGATGATGAAGAAATTGTTTATTCCCCGATAAATATCCCGACTCAACCAGACGCGCATTCACATGGGGTACCCATCATTATTGGACCCAAATGTCAGACTGATACTTTGACCCTGTTGAGCTTCTCAATGGGTTCAGCTTTTAATTCGGGGGATGATCGAGTCAATCCATTGGTACATGGCTTAGCCGAAACAAAGGAAAAGGGAGAGTGGACTTTAAAAACCCCGAAGAAAAAAGAAAATAAAGTGAATAGTACGAGAAGGTATAACAAGGGCCATTCAGAGCCGATTACAGTGAGCCAGCCAAGGACGGTAACTACCAGCCATCAGGTCTCCCCAAGGCAAGAACCCAATTCAAGACCGAACTCAGAGAAACCCCAGTTCATACCTATTCCAATGACGTATAGGGAGTTATATCGGAGCTTATTTTATATGCATGCTGTAGCTCCTCATTACCTGAAACCAATACAACCCCCGTACCCCAAATGGTATGATTCGAACGCTCAATGCGAGTACCATGCGGGAATAACGGATCATTCAATCGATAACTGCATTACATTTAAGAAGTTGGTCGAAAGGTTCATTAAAATAGGAATTGTGAAATTCGATGATTTTCCTAAACCTGATCATTCTAACGAAGTAGTAAAATGTGATAATTGAAACTGAGATGGGGCAGGAGAGTGCGTTTCCTTGAAGAAGTCATCAGAGGCCTAGAAATCGGGAAATTTGAACATTAACGACGTATCTGAAGAGTGAACCGAGGAATCAAAGTTTCTGAGCCCTTACATACTTGGGAGTGTTTTGAACAATGGGACTGTGGAAGAGATCCCTGTATTTTTATAACTGATTCGGATTAATGTCCAAAACACGCTTATTGCTCTAAGCCTAGGAGCAATAAGAATCTTTTTGTGAAATAGGCTTATGTTCAATATCTATATTTTCAATGAAAATGCATTTTGTGTCTCACTTTGAGCAAATATTCATTTATTCCTTTATTTCATTCATGTTCATACCACAAATAATCATTCTTAGATTCTTTTAAATCTTTCTTCATACCTACAATGGGTACCCAGATATCAATAACATGAGCGACGTTGTTACTAACCCAGAATCTCCTTTTGAGCAAGATATGTGTCTAGAGGGATCTCAGGACTTTGAAGATGACAGAGATTATGGCTTATCTACCTAATTCGTTAAGAATGGTAGGGCAAGATGAAGAATAGATCCTACCTTACGAAGGGTCAGTGCACATTGCGAGCCTAGGAAAGAGAGCCTAGCTCACCAACAAGGCGAGACATTGTTTCAAAGATGTTTTCGCGCGATCAAATCAAGAAACGCCCGAACTACTGAGACATGGGTATGTTGTTAAGGCTAAGGGAATTTTAGAAGACGAGGATCATATTCACGATAGCCAAGCTAATCATGAGATTCAGATTTTCCTGGTCCATCATAGGAGAGGATTGCATCAGTTATGCCGTGAATGCCAAATTTATGAAGACAAGATTCATGTACCTCCTTCGTTTCTTCGTAGACCTCATCTATGTGGGGCATAGAGTTTATTGGGACGATCTCGTCGAAGCTTCTTCTATGAGCATTAATTATTTCGCTAAGAGGGTGGAAATAGCTTCGTAGGCCAATGTTACAATGTCGATAGTCATCAGAACAAAAAAGAGAAAAAGAAAAAAAGAATACTGACAAAAAAAAGAAAATTCAAAGAATCACATTCAACCACACAATGTCAAAAGTTTGCAGATCAGGTGCCACATCACCGTGCAGCAAAGGCAACAAAAAAAAGGAGAGCAACAAAACAAGGATCATTAGGAAGATGACCTAGACTTGTAAAGATTGGCATATAGAAGTTACGTTTACCCTTTTTGCTTATTAAACGTCGACCAGGACCTTCGTCGGGGCAACGCCTTTTTCATCGAAGCTGAGGTTCCTTCTCTTCAAGTCTTGTCAGAGATGAAGTTGGACCTAATTTCGATATGATCAAGTAAACCTGATTGAAGAAAAGAGGTGGAAAGCTATCCAAGGTTATGACAAAAAGGTTCGCCCTAAAGAATTCCATAAAGGAGACCTAGTTTTGAAAAGGATCCTTCCCATACAAAAGGACTTCTGAGAAAAATGGATGCCAAACTGGGAAAGACCGTATGGGGTAAAGAATGCCTTCTCTAGAAATGTGTTGATTTTGACTGAGAGGGATAACCAGGACTTGCCTAATCCTATGAGTTCAAATCAAGAAATATTTAAAAAAAAGGGGGAAAAGAAAAGAAGAAAAAAGAAAAGAAAAGAAAAGAAAGAAAAAAAAAAAGGAGAGGCCAAGGCGAAAACCCGCAAAGGGCGCCTTGAGACCAAAGGGGATTTAAGTTGAAAACCCGAAAAGGGCAGCTCAAATTTTGATTGAAAATGGGGCATGCGGTTGTCTCGCTTTCTCCGAATTAACAAGGAGAGATGTTACGTCTTGGGGCATCAACAGAGTACTCTAGATCCCCTTAGCACATATTGAGCTTAAAATGGCCCTCAAGAGGTTCGTACAGAGAAGCTCAGGCTGTGATATCTGGGGCACCTAGTTTCCATTTTACCCATTTAGAGTTTGTTATCTTTGATTACCTTATTCTTTTCAAAATACACTCTTAATAAACTTTCTTCTTCATTGCATTTGCTAGCTTTGATTAACTTGTTCATTTCGAGCTTTGCTCTCAATAAATTTCCGTTTCGTCCATCATTATGATCTTTTTCAAGCATTTTTCATTGAAATAACGATTAGTGGACAAATAATAATTTCATAAAAGGAGTTTCGCATATTACTCTGGAAGCTTCTGAATAATACAAGAACTTGAAACAAGACTATTGTTTAAAACTCATTAAGTTTAAGGGATAGAAATATTGGTGGAGGAAAAGTCTAAACTGAGACTATCTCTTTGAATTTTGTCAAAAGATGTGGTTGAACAAAAAGACAAGACATTTCATCGGTGATACAACCTCGACAAATAACGAGCAATGTCAACCCAAGTGTACAAGGGGATCATTCTCGAGAAAAAGAAAATGATACTTTGCATTCATGCAAATATCAAGCATATACATCTGGTCATTACACCCAGCGAATGGTGTAACAGATCAAATTGATCCTATACCTCGGAGTTGCAGCAGGATGGATAGAAAACAAACGTTATTCTCCTAAAGTTGCAGTGGGAGGTACAAACTTTATGTCCCAGAAGGTACAGTGGAAGGGGCTCTAAAATTACAGCGGGGCAAGCTTGCTGAGCAGAATATGATCGTTTCTTTGGGTTTTCTGTCAAAGATACCGGCTAAATGAGAAAGAATGGTAACGCATCAGTGATAGAAAATTGATGAACTATGAGCAGTGACAACCCAAACAGTAAAAAAGGGGATCAGTCTCATTCATACATTTTCAATTAGGAGTATTTGATTCATTTCGATCATTGTATCCTAATCGTTGTTCAAAAAAAAAAGGGGAAATCATTCTCATGACATTCTGCATTCAAATGCCATCCTTAATACCATTCAGTTAGGAGCATTAGATTCATCCCGATTATTGCATCCTAATCATTATACATTCTTATGGCATTCTGCATTCATGTAAATGTCGTCCATAACACATTCGAGTCTACAGAACATGTCCCTCAGAGGACGGTGTAGCAAACCAAAAAGTTCAGATTTTGTTCCCTAGAGATGTTAGCGGAGCAGACTGAAGATTGAAGTCTTCCTGAAGATAGTAAGGAAGAAAATTGAAAAGTTCAGATTTTGTTCCCAAGAGATGATAGTGGAGCGGACTGAAGATTGAAGTCTTCCTGAAGATAGTAAGGAAGCAAATTAAAAAGTTTAGATTTTGTTCCCTAGAGATGATAGTGGAGCAGACTGAAGATTGAAGTCTTCCTGAAGATAGTAAGGAAGAAAATTGAAAAGTTCAGATTTTGTTCCCTAGAGATGATAGTGGAGCAGACTGAAGATTGAAGTCTTCCTGAAGATAGTAAGGAAGCAAATTGAAAAGTTTAGATTTTATTCCCTAGAGATGATAGTGGAGCAGACTGAAGATTTAAGTCTTCCCAATGATAGTAAGGAAGCAAATTGAAAAGTTCAGATTTTGTTCCCTAGAGATGATAGTGGAGCAGACTGAAGATTGAAGTCTTTCTGAAGATAGTAAGGAAGCAAATTTAAAAGTTCAGATTTTGTTCCCTAGAGATGATAGTGGAGCAGACTGAAGATTGAAGTCTTCCTGAAGATAGTAAGGAAGCAAATTGAAAATTTCAGATTTTATTCCCTAGAGGTGATAGTGGAGCAGACTGAAGATTGAAGTCTTCCTGAAGATAGTAAGGAAGCAAATTGAAAAGTTCATATTTTGTTCCCTAGAGGTGATAGTGGAGCAGACTGAAGATTGAAGTCTTCCTGAAGATAGTAAGGAAGCAAATTGAAAAGTTGATTTTGTTCCCTAGAGATGATAGTGAAGCTGATCAAGATTGAAGTCTTCACGAAGATAGTAAGGAAGCAAATTGAAAAGTTCAGATTTTGTTCCCTAGAGATGATAGTGGGAGCAGCATGAAGATTGAAGTCTTCTGAATATAGTAAGGAAGCAAATTGAAAGTTGATTTTGTTCCCTAGAGATGATAGTGGAGCAGACTGAAGATTGAAGTCTTCCTGAAGATAGTAAGGAAGCAAATTGAAAGTTTAGATTTTGTTCCCTAGAGATGATAGTGGAGCAGACTAAAGATTGAAGTCTTCCCGAAGATAGTAAGGAAGCAAATTGAAAGTTTAGATTTTGTTCCCTAAAGATGATAGTGGAGCAGACTGAATATTGAAGTCTTCCCGAAGATAGTAAGGAAGCAAATTGAAAGTTCAGATTTTGTTCCCTAAAGATGATAGTGGAGTAGACTGAAGATTGAAGTCTTCCTGAAGATAGTAAGGAAGCAAATTGAAAAGTTCAGATTTTGTTCCCTAGAGATGATAGTGGAGCAAACTGAAGATTGAAGTCTTCCTGAAGATAGAGCAGATCGAAGTTAGCAAGTCTGGCATTCTTGATGTTGCAGGAGCAAATTGAAGATAGCAGGTCTGGCATTCCTGATGTTGCAGGAGCAGATTGAAGATAGCAAGTCTGGCATTTTTGAAGTTGCAGGAGCAGATCGGAGACATCACATCTTATCTCTCTGAAGTTGCAATAGAACAGATCATATTAATCCTACCCCCCTGAAGTTGCAGTGGGTCAAAGCGAGGCTACCTGAAGAAGAAAAGAAGCACCGAGACTCAGCAAGACCGGGCAAATTTGGTCCTTCTAAAGTCTTTGCTCCAATCTCGTTACACGATAACAAGCAAAGAGGGGCAGCTGTACAGGCCCAAATCTGCCCGGGGCCCAAACAAAACCAAACCAAAATACAACCCAAATAAAAACAGTCCAAAAATATCCAAATAACATGACCCAAAAATCTGAAAGGCCCAATAGGCCCAAACTTTAAGTTTTTTTCAGAAAATTTTTGGGGTTTTTGAAACCCTTAAATAACATAGCCGCCGACCTTCCATCTGCCTCCATCGCAGCACGCCACGCCCCTCGCTCGCACGCCTCGACGTATCGGCACCACCGCAACAACAAGACGAAGAGAAAACGACAAGGAAACGAAGAAAACAAAATAGAAAAAAACAAAGACGAATCTTTGCAAATCGGTTATAAAAAACCGAAGCAAATCTTGTATTTCTTCTTCTTTTTTGGAACGAACGATTAACGATCAAAAAAAAATCAAGGTTGATATCTTTATTTTTATTTTCTGCCATTCTTTGCTTTTTTTTTTCTTTTCTTTTTATTATTTTATCTTTTTTATTTCAAATCTCTACAAAGGAAGCAAAAAAAGAGAAGGAGAGAGGGTTACCTAAAGCCCATTGTTACTCGTCACGATCACGTGTGTGACGGTGGTGCGACGAGCGGCGGTGGAAGCCCAATCGTGGGGCACGAAAGGGAGAAGGAGAGAATGATTTTTTTTTTTCTTTGGGGTTTTACGGAGAAAAGGGGTCTGAAATGAGAAAAAATGGTGAAATTTGGGCTTAAATATGCCTACCAAAAGCGGCACCATTTCAAGGGTCTCCCAGCGCCAAAACGGCGGCGTCGTTTTGGGAGACCCGTGCGACCGACCAGTATATAGCGGGGATCCGTGCGTTTTTACCTGAATGGGTAAATTTCGCATTTGGTCCTTCCATGTTGCGCCATCATTTTATTGCACCCGATTTCACTTTTTTTTTAAATATAAATTTTGCCCGAACTTTAGGCCCTATTTCAATTCGGTCCAAGCGAAACGCAGCGCATTAGGGGTGGGTTATTCACCCATTTAGTCCCGTAAGTTTTTGCGCTGCGTGGCGTTGTGGTCCTGTCGCCTTTTTTTTTTTGATTTATTGCGTTTTTGGTCCCCATTATTTTATTCGACTTCAATCTAGTTCCCAATCTGTTTAAACAGTTTATGTATTTATTTTTTCTTCAAAATTGTATTATTATTTTTAGTATTTATTTTGAGTTCTTGTAAATTATCTTTATTAAAACTATATATATATTGTTTATTTTAGATTTTGATATATATATTTTCTATTTTAAGAATTTTCTATGTATTATTTGGTTTAAACCATCTTATATTCCATTCATTTTAAATATTATGTTATTTATTTTAAATCACTCCTATATTTTTATATATTATGTATCTTAAGTTTCCTTTTAGATATTATTTATTTCAAACTTTTGACATTGTTTTAAATTGTTTCATATATTAGTTTATTTTATTTTATTTTTTACTATGTTTCTTTACTTAAATTGTTTTGCTAATTATTTTAAGTTGATCTATGTATCATTTCTCTTTAAGTTGTTTAATTCATTGGTCCTTGTTTATTAATGTTATTACTTAGATGGTGTATATTTTTTAGTTATTGCTTTTGCATGTGCCATAATTTATTTATTTGTATTGTCATATTATTATAGTTCATTATATAATTTCGTATTCATGTACTATTGTTCCATTATTGTTATTATTATTCATGCATGTTAATATTTTAGATTAACGATTCCAATGTCATGTATTATGTGTATTAGGTTATCGTTACGCCAAATTCGTGTCACATTACCATTATTCGTCGAGCATAACCCCATTTCACGCTTTAATTAATGTTTCTTTAAAACATAATCTAAAATTTTTTATAAATTTCATCCAAAAACAAAAGTTTTCAAAATAAGGCAATATTCTATGTTTGGAAACTCGAGAGATCGTGCCCTACGTGCTGGGTTTCGATTTTTCGTTTGGCCAAATACTCGAATATCCTTTTGATACCTTCAATGCATGAGTCTCGAGAATTATGAGATGATCTTGGATTCGAGGATTTAAATTATCGTGTCCTAACGTACTGGATGTGATATTTTGTTCGTTCGAAGCGAGAAAATCTTGATATTCAATTTGAGAAAATTCAAATATTCTTAAAAGAGATCGTATTTTTAATCTTTTTTAAATTTTCAACTTTCGACATTAAGACATTAAATAATCAATTAGGTACCAAGTTTGGGCGTGACGAGGGTGCTAACCCTTCCTCGCACGTAACCGACTCCCAAACTCGTTTTTTAAAATCCGCAGACCAAAAAATCGTCGTTTTAGTAAATTACAAATTTTATTAAAATGATCAAATTACACGGTGACCCGATCACACCTCATCAAAAAGGAATTGTGGCGACTCCTGTTTTATTTTCGTTTTCAAAACCAAAGTCGATTCCCGTTTTCAAAAAAATGGTTACAACAGCACATACTCCAACCTAATTAAAAAATAAAAAATATGCATAAGTTTAAAAATAAATATACTCTTTGTGGTTAAATATTATGCACAAATTTAGAATAAAATACCTGATGATTCGTTTTTGTAAAGTCCATGAATTATCAATGTAATGAGCAATGACGGCCATGTATGGTGTACCCTCTCTTTTGATGGTCCGCAATCCACATATCACTTGTAATATCACTCATTAGAATCTCCACCAAGCTTTCATTTGCAATAATCACGTATTGCCTTCCACTCATTGTTGATTTTTTTTTTTTAAGTGCTCCCACAGTTTTGATTTTAACTTCGTTTGATCGTATTCGGTTGACTAATTTTCAATCACATTTTTAGAACATGTAATTAGAGTTGAATTTCCAACGAAACTTGAAATTAGAGTTTCTTCGGTCGGGGATTGAGGGGAGTTATAAGTAAGAGATGTAGAGGACATGAAATTCTTTCCTCTATTAGACATTTACCTACGTAAATAATAAAATGAGGATTGAACTCACAATCTTTGCAATCTGTTGAGTTTGCCAATGCTGGGAGATATTGACCCTCCTAATTGCATGTATGAGAAAGCAAATATCAAGCTAAAATGGGAAAGTTCAACTCCAAAATAAAAAACTAAGATTGAAAACCTACTGGGATGAGAAAGTTTCTTAGCAAAAAAAATCAAGCTGAAAAATTTTAGAACTTTCCCATCACCATCCAACCAAAAGAAAGAGCAAAAAAGACAAACTTAAAATAACTAAAAAACCAAACCGCGGATTATTGCAGAGATAGCTGCCGAAATAGTAATAGTAAGCCAATTAAAATATCTAATGATATGGCTGTCGAAATTGTCAATTTGTCGATAATTGCAGAGATGGTGAAGACCGAAGACATATATGGTGTTAGACTGAACGGCTATGTCGATTTTAGGGAGACTGAAGACGGAAGATGGGAGAAATTTTAGGGTTTCGCCGTTTCAAAGTAAGTCTAAACAGCGGAGTCAGCAAAAAAAATTCATGCCCTAAGAGAGTTTTCCTATTAAAATTATTGAGGGGTCAAATTGTAATTAAAATCAAAATAGGGTAATTCTGTAAATATTTTGGGGCGGTGTAGGTTTATCTTAAACCCGACCCCGATTAGTTTTTAAAATTAACCCAACCCAAACTCAATTTTAGAATAAAACCCCAACCTATGAAATTAGATCAGGTAAAAATAATCAATTTCGAGGTTTTTTTTCATCCTTAAGTAAAATTGTTGCTTTAGTTGCATTCCACGTGTTCCATACCTTGAGAGATTAATAAAATGAAATATTTAAATTAAGATAGAAATAAATATGCTTTTAGTGATATCTCAATATAGAAATTTTGAAATATGTTAAATCATATCTCGAAATATTCCTTACATGAGTTTGATCTATGTTGATGGGTCAAAGCAAACCTCATCAATTAAAATAATGAGTAAATAATTTAAATAGTCACCCAATTATATCTTTTGTTATATTTTAGCTATACAACTATTAATTCTTTTTATTTAATCACTAAACTCTTATAAATTAAATATTTTAGTCACTCTCCCGTTAGTTATCGTTACATGAGTAATGGAAAGCTGACATGGGATTTTCTTATTAGTCTTATAGCAAATTTAACCTTCTAATATTTACACATTGTACCAATTTGATCCTAAATATTAAAAATTTAACAAATTTAATCCTCAATGTTTACCTAATTTGTCATTTTAGTTCAAATTTTTAAAAAAAATCATTAAATTTAGCTCTCACATTTATAAAATTTGTCAATTTAGTTCTAATTCTAAAAATTTCAAAAAAACAAAAGAGAAAAGAGAAAGATATTTAAAAAAAAAAATTTTTTAGCCCATTTGCTCACCCTTGGACTCGAGTGTAAACATGATGTAAAAAAAAATGAATACAATATAAATTTTTGCAAATCAAGCACAATTTGCCACCTCTCGGGGTTTAAAAAGAGTTGTTGTGGTTGAAATGATAACTAACTCTTACAACTTATCTAAAGCTAAAACCAAATCGAAAAAATCGAATAGGGTCAATTTAGGGTGGATTTAGATGGGCGGTGGAGTGCGGTGCGGTGTGTTTAGCTTATTTTTTTTGTCTCACGCTACAGTATCGCTATAGTATCTAATCTCACTACCACCTATGTTTTTACACAAACCGTAGATAAACGCACTGCCCATCCTTACCCACCTTTAGGCTGCCTTTGGTTGAGCTTTTAACATCAGTGAGGTGCAGTTTGGGTACCAATCTCATCAGATCGCTATTTGACTCAAAGATTCCAAAGGTCACGGTGAAAATTGATTTCAACCTCATCTGCTTTGTCTTTGAAACTGAAGTGGAGATTTTACATGTAGTGAAAATTTGCAACTCCATTTGAAAGATGGAAAGTATCATTTCATCCATGCTTTTTACTTTTTCTTTTATCCTTTTATATCTTATTTTTTTTAATTTAAAAATTTCAAATAATATTATTAATATTAAATTTAATATGTATTTTTTATAATTAAAAAATTTAAATTATTTATTATTTTAACTTTTCATATTTTGATGTAAAGGTTTCCAATATTTTATTTGTTATTTATTATATATAATTTCTAATCTGATGTCCTTAATAGTCATTTTATATTCTCACCTCACCGCTACAGCTGCGTTTGAATCCAAACACACACTCCACCATTGTTTCTAATCTCACTGCTACAGTATCCAATCTCACCGCAACAATAACTAATCTCACCGCCACCGCTATTTTTAACCTCACCGAAGGTAAACACACCGCCCATCCAAACTAAGCCTTAGTCGATTTGGGTGGTTTCCATTAAATTTTGCACATACCTAGCTAGCCATATTATAAAAAAGTATGTTAGGTTGAATATCTAAAATATTAATAGTACAAAAAAAAATTTAATTTTACCCTGCTGTAAGTTAATCTCTCCATATATATTATATTTGTAAAGATAATATCTTTTAGCTTAATCATAATTTACAACTCTTAATTTTTAGTTGATTTAATCCTCCATGTTTCTTAGAAAAGCAATCTCATTTAATAAGTGATATTTTAGTAACATATATTGGATTTAATGATAAGTTTAATAGCAGTTGAGATAAAAAAGAATAATGTTAAAAGAAGCTTATCCTCATTTAAAGGTTCAAATTAAGTCAAACCGAATTAACTTTAAATCTAATTAAACCCAATATAAATATCAGAAAAAAAATCACTTAATAGTATTACTTCTATTATCCATCCGCATTGATACTTGCTTCAATTTTCAATTAAATGACATTAAATAATGAACGTGACTGCAATCGTTAATAAATATAGCCCTAAAAGGGAATACCCTCCCTCACTCAAAAAGGTTTTTTTAAATATCAATATAATACTTTTATTTTGAAATACGTACTTCTTGAATAAATTCATTAATATTACTATTTTATTCAGATAGTCTCAACAGCATACTTAATTTCTTATATATATTATACTTGAAGATTTCTTTTATATATATATATATATATATTCAGTAATTTCTTGTATCCATTTTTATTTTTTATTAAAAAAGAGAGAAAGAACACTCCCTATCCACGAGTATCTATTATCTGTTAATGAAATCGATAAGGAATATTTGAGAATATTTATAGAAAGAGTTGTGCATTAAGTAATGAACGTGACTGACTGCGTTTCAAGATGCCATTGCATTCATTCTCAATTGCCTCAAAAATGGTGGTCCAGCATTATTAGTTCCTAATCCCATACTTCTATATATAAATAAATGGTATATTTTCATCTTATTGTTATATCTTACATATGATTATGATCATCGTAAGTCAACCTTAAAATGTTATTAAAATTCAGCTGTCATAATTCTTTCCTTAAATCATGAAACAAAGATGACGGTTGTCTTATGCCCCATTCATATCATATAATATGAAGTTGCAATTATTAAAAGTATTCTTGTGGCATAGTTGTATCCATATCATTTGTCACCATAAATATTAGACATGTGACAAGTTACATTTCTAAATAAAATACATGGTAAAATTATATAAATAATGCAAATTTTATGGTAGAAAAACGATATTTTTTCCTTTCAAACTATTTAAGGAATCATCAATATTGATTATACTAATAAATAAAAGCATACAATTACATTCATAGTCAGATTCCTTTTTTTTTTTTTTAAATGAAGGAATTATAGATACTCTAATGAATATATGAGAGATTTGGGTTAAAATGACTTCTAATTCCCTTCTCTTTTATCTTTTAAGTTTATTTTGTGATCATAAATATGAATACTTATTGTTTTGATGCTTCTATTTTAATTAAAATGACTTAAATATCATTTTGTGTTAGATTGATTGTATTATGTCCACTTAAATTGTTAAAATCATGTTTGTGTTGTTATAGGCCTTGGTAATTTGTTCAATTAGATAAAATCATGCCTATTTATGCTTGCATTATAACCTCTAAGATAACAATTGAATTAATTATTAATCGGATTGAAATTATATTGATTGACACAATATCTAATTGGTGCATGTTTAATCTTCTAAGGTAAATGAAGGTTAAATTAGCAATCATATTAAACAATCTTTTTGCATTGCATAACTTGTATGATTGTTATGATTAAATTGTTTAGTATAAAAATATATTTTATTCATTGTCTTATACTTGCTTATGAATTGATTAACTAATTCAACATAGGAATATGTTTATTTGATTAATTCAATAATTATGTATGTGCACTAGTTAGCAAAAGACCAAGTTGCCATGAAATTATTCGTAACAACATGAACATAGTTTTAGTAATTCTAAGTTAAAGAATGAAATTAATCTAACACACTTACGTCATATTGACTAAAACCTTTTTTTTGGAAATCGTGCATTGGAATTTTACTTTTTATTTTAGTTGATTACTTAGTTAATTTTTAGTTTTTAGATCATCTATTTCAAATCAATATATTTTCTCTACCAATTTGTTTAAATTTATATTTCATAAACATTTGCTTATACAATCCCTATAGGTATGATAATTCGACATACTTGATACTTTATTACTTGTTACTATTGTGTACACTTGCACATTTTCGTCGTTTCAATATTTTTGCGCTGTTGTCAGGAACTGTTTTAAAAGGCATTATTTGTGAAATTGTTAATTTTTGCATTTTGGTCTATTTTTTCTGTTTAATTTTAATTTAATTATTTTTTCTGTGATTGTTTTAGGTGTTTATGTGTAACATCCCCAAACCCGGCCTATTCACTACGACCAAATCTGGTTATGTTAGTGAAAATATGTTTCTTTACTTAGAATTTAAAACATGAAAATTTATTATCTTTGGAAAATTATGTCCACAAAAATTTAATACATAATATAAGTTTGTTCAAAATTTCTGAATTAAAACATTGTTATAAATTACTATAATATGAACCTTTTTAATAAAAATATTTCTGAATATAATGTAAACTTCAACAAAATTAAATAGAGTATTGTAATCATAGTGGCCCTTATTACATCAAATAAATTGAAACCAAGTAATTAAAATGCTTGAAATAAAAATATTCAAAAGCGTCAACTTCTCGCATGAAAATCCGTCGCATGGGCCACCTTGTATCCACTCCAACCCGTCCACTAATCACGACTCACCTGCGATGATGGATAAATAATTGGGTGAGTCACAATGACTCAGTGTGTAAGTTAACCACTGAAATCCACCCACATGCTAGCCACATAATATCCCAATTATCAAATGCAACAAGTAATATATATATCATTTTAACAATTACCACAATCTGGGCTTGGCCCACATTCAAATCACATCACATACTGGGCTTGGCCCATTTCTCAATAAACCACATATCAACTGGGCTTGGCCCATTTCCACGTATGGTTCCAAAACATACCTATCCACATGTCGTATTGGGCTTGGCCCATTTCCATATCAATTCATAACGAAACCATGCAATCATGATACCCAACCCAACCTAGGGTCCATCCGCTACACACCCCCTTATCCAGCCTACCACACACCAGGGGACTATCGAGTCACCCTCTCCTTTTCCCTCCAAAAAGGCAACCAATGCCATCCACGATGTAGCGTATAGCTAACATCAAACCACGATGGAGCACACAGCAATCCATCAAGCCACGATATGGCATAAAGCCCATATCAACCAAGGTAACCACGCGAACTAAATCGCAAAGATCCACAACGCGACCTCAGTCAGCGCCAATCCACGATGTAGCACAAAGCTGACATCAACCACGTACTCGAAGTACACCCGTACCTTCTTTTCATAACCCACCCATGCACATGTAACATAAAATGATGATAAGGTGGTGCATGTACATGTTAAACACAATCATAGGCATACTCACATAATAAGATCAGTGATCACATATTTACAAACTTTGCTACTAACTTTGATCATCTTCGCATTCTTAAGGGTACCATTTTCACATTTATCTGCGCACCTGGTTAGCATACATATAAAATAGACATTTATCACGCAAATCCCGGAAACAATGGCTAACTACACACCTTATCACTAGGAGTTCTAGACTCGATCCTCGACGCTATCGTCTCAGCGAAACTACGACTTTACGCCTAACGTTTCTTCTGTTGTTGGCCCACACCCTGGTGGCCAATCTCGAACAGCAGAAACGGATCTCTTCTTGAACTTTGGGATGGGAGCTTTCCCTTGCCCACCTTGACTGGTACTCGAACCCACGTCCATCGTAATCACTTAATTAGAACCCTTTGGTTAAACACCATAATACAAAATCTCAAGCGAACAACTACAATTTAACTACTTACCGAAACGATCTTAAATCTCAAAGGCTCCTCTGTACTTTTGTCGATTTGCCCCTTGATGAGTCCAAACAATTCGAGACCTTCCTTTAGACTCCTTGGCGCTGGCTACAAGCTCTAAATGTCGACAGCACTACACCTCACCGGTTCGGCTTCAAACTTGATAAAGTAGAAGAGAGATGGAGGGCTAAGGATTTCGGCTATCAAGGGATTAAAAGAAAACAAAAGAAATACTTGGCTACAAAGGCCAAAGGAGAAATCGACACACCAAGAGGGAGAGGCAAAAGACTTGATGAATAACTAGCACTCTACCCTCCCCTATTTATAGCATTCTACCAACACCCCTTGAAGTCTCCAAGATTTGGCCAACACCTCACTAATTCAATTCCATTTGAATTAGTTAAAAACAACTTGAATTGTTCTACTATTATCCCACTTATCAAAATAAAAAAAACCAAATAAATAATAATTATCCCTACTTAATCTAATTAATAATAAATAATAAATAATTATCCCACACTCAAATAGATAAATAAATAATAAAAACCCACCCTTATCACTCCTTCCAGCCGAATTCAAGAAGAACTAAACAACTCACCCATGTGCCGTCCAATCTTTACCAAGTTCTTTGCAAAAATAATGGTGAAATAAAAATAAAACTTCAATTGCATGACCTTGGATTCGAACACAGGACCAAGCTGCTGCACGCCTCCCTCCAAAGCCCCAGGCCACTCGGCCACTTTGATTTTTATGCCATAAAGCCCCAACATTTATTCTTAAACCCTTTCTACTCCAGCCCATAACCACCAACAAAAATAAAAACGCCAAATGCTTCTCCAGGCCCCTCGAAACCGCGACCTCTCCTCCTCTCTCCAGCGCCTAAGTAGCGCCCAAGAGCCACTTCTCCCAATTGGACTTTCATGTCCATCAACTTGGACATTTATTCTTAAGGCCTACTTAGCCCAGTCTCTTGACGCAAAAATAAAACCAAAATGTTGCCGCTTGGACTCGAACCCTTGCTCACTTAGGCGCCACCTTCCAAAGCCCCAAGCGGCGCCTCAATCGCCACTTTGCGAGTCTTTCTTGTGTCATAAACTCCCTAAATTATTTTAAGGCCTTCCCGCCCCATTTCCCCTTTTACCCCAAAAATCTAAAAATTTTCTAAGGCATTCTTTGCCTTCTAGGGTTCTCCAAACCCCAAAAAATCTATCCAACATGACCATAAGCCTACTAACTGCTCGAGCTATGCTCCAAGCGCATAACCCCTAAAACCAGGGTGTTACATTATGAGTATTGATCGAATTATCGACTTATTTCCCGTAGATCCTGAAATAGAATGGACTTTCAGACAAAGGAGAATACAAGCAAATCAAAGAAGGATCGATGAGACGAATTTCGAAAATCAAAACCAAAACCAAGGAAATGGAGTGAATCATGCTCAAAATCCTATCCTTATTGCTGATGATAAGGATAGAGCCTTAAGACAGTATGTCGTGGCATTGTTTCATGAGCTTAATATGAGTATTAGGAGACCCGAGATCAAGGCACAACAGTTCGAGCTGAAGCCAGTCATGTTCCAAATGCTTCAGACAGTGGGCTAGATCAGTGGAATACCTACTAAAGATCCTCACCTTCACCTCAGATTATTTATGGAGGTGAGTGATTCCTTTAAGTTAGCCAGAGTACCCGAAGATGCACTAAGATTAAGTTGTTCCCATATTCACTAAGGGACAGAGCTCGAGCCTAGTTGAACTCATTGCCACCAGATTCTATTACCACATGTCAAGAGTTAGTAGAACGCTTCCTTATGAAATATTTCCCTCCTAGAAGAATGTTAAGTTGCAGAATGAGATCACTACCCTCCAACACATGAATGACGAGTCCTTGTATGAAACATGAGAAAGATTTAAAGAACTGCTACGAAAATACCCTCATCATGGAATCCCGCATTGCATCCAACTATAGACATTCTACAATGGTCTCAATACTCACACGAGGATGGTAGTAGACACTTATGCCAATGGTGCTCTGCTTTCTAAGTTTTATAATGAGGCTTATGAAATCATCGAAAGAATTTCTAGCAATAATTACCAATGGCCAACCAATCGAGCAGTTTCAAGATGAGTCGTAGGAGTACATGAACTGGACATCCTCACTTCACTTACAGCTCAGGTATCTTCGATATTCTCAATGCTTAAAAATTTTACTACTAATGGGTATAATAATATTGCAGCTCAGCCACCCAATTAATTAGAGAATATAGCCTGTGTTTATTGTGGGGAAGGGCACTTGTTCAAAAATTACCCATCAAACCCAGAATCCGTGTATTAGATGGGTAACCAAAACCAGAACCAAGGTAGGTAGGGACCACAATCAAATTTTTATAACCTATCTTGGTGAAACCACTCGAATTTTTCCTGGAGTAACCAAAGGTCTGGTCCCGGTAACACTTATCTATAACCCAGACTGACCCAGCCACCTGGATTTACTCAACAAGTTCAGAAACCACCATAAGTCGAACCTTCCAATAGTTTGGAAAACCTATTGAAGGCATATATGGCAAAGAATAATGCCATTTTAAGGAATTCGGAGAATCAAGTGGGTCAACTTGCATCTGAACTTAGGAACCGACCACAAGGTGCTTTGCCTAGTGATACGAAAAATCCAAGAAATCTGGAAAAGGAGTATTGTAAAGCATTGACTCTAAAGAGTGGAAAAATGATACAGCCCAACACTGTCGAAGTTGAAGTGGAGCCAGTTGATGTTCGAGATAAAGTGGAAGTTCAATCGAGTGTTGAAGATCCAACTCTTCCAGAACCAAAATTTACAAAATCTAATAAGGTAATTTATAACCCAGTTAATTTTGATAAACTAACATCTTTGTTAGACGCAAAAATGTCACAACAGAAAAATTGTCCAGCGCAAGTAAATAATCCTCCACCACCCTACACTCAAAGACTTCAGAAGTAAAAACAGGAAGTCCAGTTTACGAAGTTCCTAGACGTACTCAAGCAACTTCACATCAACATTCCATTGGTAGAAGCTCTTAAGCAAATGCCAAACTACGTCAAATTTATGAAGGATATCCTGTCCAAGAAACAGAGACTTGGAGAATTTGAGCCAGTAGCTCTGAAAAAGGAGTGTAGTGCATTACTGCAAGATAAGCTACCCCTAAAATTGAAGGATCTAGGATGTTTTACCATACCCTGCAATATCGGGGAAACTTATTATGGTAAGGCATTGTGTGACTTAGGAGCAAGTATCAACTTGATACCCATGTTCATGTTCTAGAAACTAGGGATAGGGGAAGTTAAACCAACTATGGTTATGCTTCAGTTAGTAGATTGATCTTTAGCACATCCGGAACGTAAAATCAAGGATGTATTAGTACGTGAAGACAAATTTATCTTTCATACTAACCTTGTTGTTTTAAACTTTGAAGTAGATTAAGAAGTGTCAATCATCTTAGGAAGGCCTTTCCTAGTAACCGAAAAGATCCTATTGATGTGCAGAAGGATGAGCTTACCATGCGTGTTCAAGGCGACCAGGTAATATTTAACATATTTAAATCTATACGATTTCCTGATGCAATTGATGAATGTTCTGCAGTGATCGAGTTAGAGGAATTAGCCGCAGAATGGGAACTCAATTCTACTAAGGACCCATTAGAACGAGTCTTAATGTCAGACCCCCCAAGTGATGAGGAAGGGAGAAATATTTAGCTTTGCTTGAAGCTAACTCAAGGGGATTTGTTCCTCAATCCCACTTTGAATCATTGGAATTAGCAAACCAAAAAAAATGTCTAACCAAAAGCATCAATCGAGGAGTCATCTAAATTAGAACTTCAGGTACTTCTTTCACACTTAAAATATGTTTATTTAGGTGACGCCTCTACTTTTCTTGTGATTATTTCAGCTAAGCTAACTAAAGGTCAGGAAGAAAAACTCATTGTGATGCTGAAACAATTTAAGAAAGCTATCGGATGGACCATAGCCAATATCCGTGGTATTAGTCCATCCGTGTGCATGCACGAAATCGTCCTAGAAGATGGCAAAAAAGAAATGATTGATGGACAACGGAGACTGAACCCCATTATGAAGGATATGGTGAAAAAAGAAATTATTAAGTGATTAGATACGTGTATAATTTACCTCATCTTAAACAGTTCATGGGTAAGTCCAGTCTAGTGCGTGCCAAAGAAAGCAGGCATTACAGTTGTGGAGAACAAAAAAATGAGTTAATACCAACCAGAATGGTTACAAAATAGAGAATATGCATATATTACCAGAAATTGAACAAGGCGAATCGAAAAAACTACTTTCCTTTTTTTTCTTGGATAAAAGGCTAGATAGACTTGCAGGGCGAGACTATTACTGCTTCCTAGATGGATACTCAAGATACAACCAAATCATGGTAGCATCAGAGGATCAACACAAAACAACATTCACATGCACATAAGGTACATTTGCCTTTAGACGTATGCATTTTAGTTTATGTAATGCTCCTGCTGCATTTCAAAGATGTATAATGACAATTTTTACTGACATGGTGGAAAGGTTTTTGGAAGTTTTTATGGCCGATTTTTCAGTGTTCGGAGACACTTACGATGACTATCTAGCCAATCTAGCAAAGGTACTAAGGCGATGCGAAGAAACAAATCTTGTACTCAATTGAGAAAAGTGTCACTTCATGGTACGAGAAGGTATTATTTTGGGACATTGAAAAATGAGACAAGGGATTGAGGTAGATAAAGCAAAGGTAGATGTCATTGAGAAACTTCGACCTCCAATATCTATAAAGGGTGTTAGGAGCTTTTTGGTACATGCCAAATTCTATCGGAGATTTATCAAACACTTTTCCAAAATTGCTAAACCCTTATGCAAATAAATGGAGAAGGACACAACATTCAACTTTGATGAAGAATGCTTGAAAGCTTTTAATGATTTGAAGAATTGGTTGGTTTCGGCACCAATTATTGTCACACTAGATTGGGAATTTCCATTTGAATTAATGTGTGATGCAAGTGACCTCATGGTAGGAGCTGTAATGGGCCAGCGAAGAAAAAAGTTTTTCATTCCATCTACTACGTAAGTCAAAATCTAACCGGAGCTCAATTGAATTACACGGTAACAGAAAAAGAGTTACTTGCTATTGTATTTACATTTTACAAGTTCTGATCTTATCTTGTAGGTACCAAAGTGACTGTCTATATGGATCATTCGACAATTAACGACTTACTTACCAAGAAAGATGATAAGCTAAGATTGATCTAATGGGTACTTCTACTTTAAGAGTTTGATCTAGAAATTCAATATCGAAAAGGGGTAGAAATTCAAGTAGCAGATCACTTATTCAAATTGGAGGCGTAAGAAGGAACTTCTCCTCATATACCCATTCATAAGACATTTTTGGACGAGCACATACTTAAGGTAAATCACGTCCATAACATTCATTGGTTTGCTGATTTTACTAACTATTTAACTTGTGGTTTGATGTTGCTTGAGAAGATGTATTAGCAAAGGAAAAAGTTTCTCCATGATGTCAAATACTATTTTTGGGAGGAGCCATACTTGTTCAAACAATACGGTGATCAAATGGTCAGGAAATGTGTGACAGAAAATGAGGTACACGGAATTTTATATCATTGTCATACAACTCCAAGTGGGGGACACTTAAGAGGATCAGGTACCGCGTCCAAAGCTTTACAAGCAAGATTCTTTTGGCCAACTTTGTTCAAAGATGCGTATACCTACGTGAAAGATTGTGATCGATTATGTGTCTGAGTGGGTTGAGGTCGAGCCATATCCGACGAACGATGCCAAAGTAGTGATGAATTTTTTCAGGAACATGTGCTCACAAGGTTTGGAACTCCTAGAGCTATCACCAGTAATGAGGGGTCCTACTTTGTGAACAAATGGTTGAAATGGTTTCTCGATAAACATGGAGTAAAGCACAAGATTGTCACAGCTTACCATCCATAAACAAATGGGCAAGCTGAATTGGCGAATAAAGAGATAAAAGGTATGCTCAAGAAGGTAGTTTGTCCAAATCGATGAGACTGTATGATGCCTTATATGGGCCTACAGGACAACATACAAAACACCTTTAGGGATGTCTCCCTATCAGTTGGTTTTTTGGAAAACCTATCATTTGCCCTTGGAGTTAGACTATAGAGCTTACCGGGCTCTCAAGCAACTCAATTTGGATCTCAAGCTGCTAAAGAGAAACAGATGCTTCAACTTAATGAGTTAGAAGAATTCCGAATGTTCTCGTATGAAAATGCCAATTTGTTCTCGCTATTCATCAAGTTTTCTCATATGGGGTTGTTGAACTTCATGGCAAGAAAGGTAATTTCAGAGTTAACGCTCAACACTTGAAACATTAATGGGGTGATAAAATCGAGTGAAATAAAACCTCGCTTATTTTATAGGATTCATAATTTTCTATTCTTATTTTCAAATAAATGACTTAGGTGATATTTTCTAGATCATTATGTTAAAATCAATTTTGTCTAGAAGATTGGAATTTAAGTGGGACCGCCTGTGACCCATCTAACCTTTCCTGGGAATTGATTTTAAAATAATTTTTCGAGAAAATATTTTCTAAGTGGTAAAATAAATTTTAATTTGCTGAATAAAAGGGTCAATTTTGATCTAAGTGTTAGTTTTTTGTTTTCTTTTCAAATTATTTTTCAGTATAGGTATTTAATTAATTTGTTTTCAATAATTAGCTTATTCTCTGTAAATATTTTAAATAGCTAAAATAAAAATACCCTTCTACTTATTTTACTGAAGAGTTTGATTTAAACACCTTCATACTTACACTTTAAATCCACCACCTTTATTCAATTCCCATAAATTCTCTCCACCATCAGCCTCTCTCCCACAAAACCCCTACTATCGCTGGCCTCACCCTTTTCTTTTCTTCTCCACTGTTGCCAACTATAGCAAATTTTGTTGCATCACCGTTGGTCGTCTTCCTTCCCAAACTGCTAGCCGCCGTAAGTGATAACAAGGCAATCGAGCAGCACCTTGCACTGTAACACCCCAAACCCGGCCTAGACGTTATGGCCGTATCTGGCAATGTCACACAATAGTGTTTTTGAAACCTCGTTGTTATGATGAAAAAATTCTATGTTATTATCTTTAGTAAACCTTTGTTAGAACTTAGGAAGTCGTCTTTATTCATTTAAAACATTTGTTTTGAAACATCCCTCGTTGCGGAAGTTTTAATAAAACAGTCCAGGTGATCATGCGTTTAGAAATTACTTTAACTTTTTGAAAACTGAATTTCTTACGGCCACCAGGTATAAATCCATAAAGTAAAATAAATAAATAAAAACCCAAATTTAAAACCAAAGTCCCAGAGGGTCCTTAAATTACAACCCAAATAATCAATAATAATCAAATCATAAATCGTAAATTGAAACCCATGAAGTCTAAAAATTACTGTGGTCACCGCTGAGTCCTCCGTCGCACCGATCTGTCTAAGTCTGGGGATTACCTGTACACATTAAACAAAAATGGTGAGTTTACATAAACTCTGTGTGTAATCTCGCATAAACAAACAAACAATCAGTATTCACAGTGCATAGTTGAGCAGTCTTGGGCCTAAGCCTTTTTGAGATCGGTGTGATGGGTTTGGGCCTTAGCCCATCTCGATCTGATGTCAAAAATGCGATGAGGGCCTTAGCCCATCACGATGTCGATGTGATAAAAGTTATGCAGTAGCAAAATCCTACCCAACTAGCCTCTACACAGTCCAACCCTACACTCCATGTGGGGATATAATCAACCCACCCATCCTTACACTCCAAGTAGTACCGAATGCGGCTGTCTGAGAGTTTGCAGTGAGTCACTTGAAGAAATTAGGCTTAAAGCTTTTTAGTACACTTCCTCCGAATAACAACCCTCAACCCAATGCAATGCAACACACAATGGATGACTTGCTATTATGCAATTTCAGTACATATATTCAGTTCAGATATTAACATGCCCAGTACAGATATCATTCAGTCAATTTCACACATTTAGGGGTCCAAGTAGCGCTTACCGACCCTATAGTAGGTTCACAGTCGACTTGGGTGGCCCGTGCAACCTTAAAAATATTTCGGCAAAAATGGGCCCACACGCCTATGTGATGTGCCCGTGTGGGCCCACACGCCCGTGTGGCCCACTCGGCCCAAGTTGGTATTGGCCGTGTGATCCATTTTTAAAGTAACTCATGCTGGCTCAATACTTATATATGTTTTCACTATTTACTTATATGTTCATTCAACGTTGTCTACTTGAGTCATTATCACTAAATTATTTATATCTTGAGCTACAGAATTTCAAATTAAGATCTGCTTGATGTTTTCTAAACTAGACTCAAATACCTTTCTACCATAAAATTTTCAGAATTTATAGTTTATCAAATAAGTACAGTAAAATCTTTAAAGTTATCCCTATTCTGCTGTTTGACAGCTTCATCCTTTCCTTACTAAAAATTATTTATCTCTTAGTACGAAATTTAGATGATGTTTCTGTTTGTTTCTCTTGAAAATAGACTCATTAAAGATTTAAAAACATAAATTTAAGCCCCTAATTATTTTTTTACAATTTTTGATGATTTTCCTAAGTCAGAACAGGGGAACCCGAAATCATTCTAAACTTGTCTCACAAAATTTATTATATATCATGATTTACAATTCCATTGCTTACACTGTTTCTTCCATGAAAAACTAGACTCAATAAAATTTAATTTCATATTTTGTTCAACCTCTAACTCAATTTCCACTATTTTTGATGATTTTTCAAAGTTAGACTACTACTGCTGTCCAAAACTATTTTAGTGTAAAATTTTGATTTCCAAGTTTATAACGCCCTTATTTCCTTTCTCTGCAATTTTTCGCATCATATTCTCTTATTTCTCGACAGCAAGCAATTTTGGCTTTTCGCCGAATCTCATTTTCTGCATTTCAGATACACACCTGGTATCATTTCTGATGCGTAAGCACTCCTAAGCCTCCAGAACCTAAAAATCGACCAACATATCTCCAGATTAATAACTTAATTCATTTTTAATCAACCAATTTCGGAAGGAACTCGACTAAAAACCTAACAAAACCCTTACCTCGCTTGAGTAACCACGACTTCGCACAATCACAGTCTCGATTCAAAACCACCAGCCCCTTGATTAACTCCTAAACACAAAAAAGGAATCCCCCTTTTAGAGATTAACCAAGAACGATTAACAATAGACAAAACCGTTACTTACCGAACACATGCAACCAACGATGAACAACCGAATCAATTGCAAAAAGAGAAGAAGAAAGAAACGGAAGGGGAAAAAATAATGGAAATTTCGCCAGCAACAAAGGGAAAGAATCGGCAGAGGAGGGAAAAGAAGAAGAAGAAGAAAATGTCAGAAAAAGTTTGGGGAATTGGAGAGAAAACCGAAACTCTACTCTCTTTTTTTGCAACAAAAAGATAATCAGATTATTTTCTAATAACCTCTCCTCAATTAGCTCCTAAAATCACTCCCTATTAACCTACTAAAACACAACTACTCAGAATTTTGCCCCAACCCAATTCTCAGCCAAAATTGGAATAAAAATACTATCTCCACGCCATCACAGAGAATTGAACACAGGACCTCCAACACTCCAACACTCCACTTAACCACCAGACCAGCAGGCCCATTCTGATATAAACTTACCAACAATTAAACTTAAGCCCTTTGCACAAGGTTAAGGCTTTATTTATAAAAATACCAAAATTTGCCCAAGTAAGGCTTGAACTTGGGACCTCTCACACATACCCAGAACACATAACCACTGAAGCAGATAGACATTATGTGTCACACATACACGAAATCAAAAATTAAAATTTTGGGGCGTTACATGCACCCTCTCCCACTATGCGCTGCAGCAATCTCTAACCATCACCAATGAAGTTGCACACCTTGTTGCACCTTGCCGCTCTCTTCAACCCACCATTCCATTATTTACCAGTAGCCACCATAAGCCATCACACCTACCAAATCCACCACTTAACTCATCGTTAGTCACCCTCCAACCGTAGCCCGACGCCACTTTGCTTCCCTTCCAAAATCATTTTTTAGTTCTTACAAAGGTGGTAAGAAATTTCTTTCCAAAATTTTATTTTAATTTGATTATTTAACTTTTCAATTTTATATGAATTGTTAATATTTTATTCTAATTAAATTTTAGGAAATTATTACTTGTCGCATTTCTATGTAATGTTTAAGTTGAATCATGCCACGTAAAAGAACTCGAGCATCTATCCAAATCGATGAATCACAAGACAAGTTTCATTTCGAAGAAGCTAAGTCAAGACACGGGAGCATATTTAAGAAACAACAAATGCTTCCGGATAAAGTTTCTACTTTGGGAAAAAGTAACTACACTGATCTCATGGCAAGCATTCAAAAAGTTGTTGAAGTTTTTAAGTGGGAAGTGTTTTGTGATGAAAGGTCAAATTCAAACGATGAGTTAGTTCAAAAAATTTATGTGAATTTCACCTTAAGTGCTTTAATAGAAGTTCCCGTCCAAGGAGTTAAGCTACCTCTAAACCCAATTTCCATTAATAAATTTTATGAATTACCTTATTTCGAAAACAACGAATAGTCTTCCTTAATGGAAAATATTGAAGCGAAGAAATTGTAAGCAATTCTACAAGAACTCAAAGTTCTATGTTCTAAATAGATTGTGTCGAAACAGATGACTCATACTTTTCGCAGAGAATACTTGACCCCATTAGCAAAGGTATGGTTTTATTTTGTCCAATTTAGTCTTATGCCTATCTCACATGGGACTACGTTTCCGGTGGAACGAATGCTCTTGTTATACTCAATTATGACAACAAAGACCATTAATGTGGGAAAAATCATTCTAAAAGAAATTCAAAACTGTACAACAAGACATTCTGGTCCAGCCTATTTCCCTTTTACGATAACAGTTTTATGTTTGAAAGCTAGTATTCGTGCAAACGTAAAGACCACAGGACATAGCCAAGGTACAATTGTCGATTGGGATCTTGTCCGAGTAGCAGGAAATTCTATTCTACAAAAGAAATTTGAATCAAACAATGACACTAAAGAAGAGGATATCCATACAGAACCAGCGTAGCCAACCGAAATTCCTGATTTGGCAGAACAAACTGAACCAGTTTTCGAACCTGACATGGCTACCCCAACGTTTAAAACTCATTTGCCTAGCCCAAATCTTCGAGATGAGCTTTCAAAGTTAATGGACTTACTACAACAAATGCAGTGGCAACAAAAAGCTTATTGAAGATACTAAAAAATATGAGATGACTCAATTAGAAATGCTTTTAAAGAAAATATTTCATAAGCCATTTGTTTTTGTGCCTGAATTTCCAGACTTTATATTCAAACCATGGACTCAAAAATCGAGGAAGGAACGAGGCGATTCAAGAAAAACAAGAAAGGTTTAGCAAAAGATGGGTCAAATTCTAAGGGGTTTGCAAATAAATAAAAAAGGGGGATCTTGTCTTTACTTTATTTTACTTTTTAGGATATTTTTAGTTTTAAGATTTTTTAGGATATTTTTATTTCTCATATAATAAAACAAGAGGTTGAAAATGTAGCACCCCAAACCCGGCCTAGATGTTACGGCCAAATCTGGCGATGTCACATGCTAGTGCTTTAGAAAACATAATTACAATAAAGCCATTTTCGATATCTTAGGTTACCGTCAAAAACGTGTCGTTTATTCATTCATTATCCATTTTAAAAACATTATACGTTGCGGAAGCTTTTAAAATAATTCACGAATTCGTGTGTATTTGATAAAACATTTGTTTATTTTGAAAACTCGAGTTTTCCTACTTCTAACCGTAATACCATAAACGTCACAAATCCAAAATTAAACAAAAATCCGTAATGGCCATATTACAAGGTATACCCAGATATAATCAAAACCGTAAATGGAATAAATAAAATAAAACCATAAAGGTTCAGAACCGTGGTCACCGCCGAGTCTTTATTTGCCAGACCGAAGTCGCTTCATCTGGGATTACCAACAGCAGTAAATGCAAAAGGGTGAGTTTTTGCAAACTCAGTGTGTAATTCCCCACAAAAAACATACACACAGTAATATCAGATAACAGACATAAATTTACAGTTCGGGTCTGAGCCCATTACAGAAACGGTGTGGACCTTAGCCCACTCAGATACAGAATCAGATATATTCTAAGGCCTTAGCCTATTTCAGACATAATATGCAGATCAGAACAGAATAGCAAAATCCTACCCACCAGCCTCTACACACCAACTCCGTCCAACCCTACACACCATGTGGGGATAAAATCAACCCACCCATCCCTACACACCATGCTGTACCAAATGCGGCACATAAACAGAAAGTTGCAACTGAGCTGCCAGATAATAAGCTTGAGAGCCTTTCAGATACTTCCTCCAGATACCATCAACCCACCCTGATGCAATGCAACATACATAATATGACATGCTTTTATGCAAATAACAGTCCATACATTCAAATCAGTATAAATGTTCAGTACAGCTTTCACATAATCAAATCACAGAGCTACGAGTCTAAGTACTGCTTACGGACCCTTCATTAGGTTCACAGTAGACTTGGGCGACCCGTGCAACTTTTCAGAACATTTCATTAAAATGGGCTCACACGCCCATGTGGCCCACACGGCCCAAATTGGCCTTGGTCGTGTGGATCACACGGCCCAGCCAGAATCCCACACGCCCGTATGGTTCACCCGTATGGGCCCACATGCCCGCGTGGCCCACACGACCCAATTGGTCGAGCCCGTGTGTCGCACACGGCCTTGCCCGACCATCACACGGCCATGTCACTCGCACACGGCCTGGCTCATCGATCACACGGCCGTGTGGTGACTTAAAGCCTTGCACACGGCCTACCACACGGGCGACCACACGCTCGTGTGGCATCAATAGAGAGGTTTTTGACTTTCGTCGAAACCTCGTTTTTTTGCATTTCTGGGTACACACCTGTTACTGTTTCGCAGCGAAGACACTCCCGAACCCTCAGAAACCTAAATATTGACATAATAACGCCCTTATTCAGTAACATCTTCCAAACCTTAATAGAAAAATTCCACGAACGAAATCTCATAACAACCAACAACGTTATCGGAACTTACCAGAGATGATCAGAACCTCTAACGCTTAACTCACGGTAGAAGCACCCACCGAAACTTGATCTTCCCCTAACGAAAGAACCGAAACAGTCCCCTTTTAGCAAACTAACACGAACAAAAAAGTAACAGCAAAATAGTTACTTACCGATCAGTGTGAAATAGTCAGACAATTTGAAAACTATTGCTAAAAATCAAGAAGGGAAAGCAGAGTAAAAATTTTGGCAGAGGAAAGGGGAACCCAACGTCAGAAGGTTTTTTGGGAGGAGAAATTTTTGCAAAAAGAAAGGGAACCAAAATCTGATAACCCTCAAATCCCTTATTTTTCTCACCCCCTACTCCACTACTCAGTTTTCGAAACCAACTCAAACTCTCTGAATCGTGATAGAAAAAAATAATGCTCATGTCGCAACTCAAACACAAGACCTTTTCCATCCTAGCACTCCTCTTAACCACCAGAACAGCAGGCCCATTCTGACATATTCTTACAAGTAAATACTTATAAGCCTACTAACCAAAGTTTGAGCTTTATTCATTAAAAAACCAAAATTTACCCAAGTTGAGACTTGAACTTGGGACCTCTCACACACACCCAGAACACATAACCATTAAAGCAGATAGACAGTTGTGTCACCAAATACACGGAAATAGTTATACAAATATTAGGGCATTACAACTCTACCCCCTAAAAGAAAATTTCGTACTCGAAATTTTACCTGATCAGAAAAGGTGAGGATACTGGTGGCGCATTGACTCCTCCGGCTCCCAGGTGGCCTCTTCAGATCTATGATTCCACCACAGCACCTTCACTAAGGGGATAGACTTCCTTCGCAGAACTTTAGTGTCGCGATTCAGGATTTGGACTGGCTTCTCCTCAAACGTCAGATCTGGTCTAATCTCAAAGTCTTCAATGGGGACAAAATGCGTGGGATCAGAGCGGAAGCATCTCAACACTGAGACATGGAACACATCATGAATGTGATCCAACTCCGGAGGAAGCTCCAACTGATATGCGATTGGCCCCACTCACTTCAGAATACGGTACGGCCCAATAAATCGAGGACTCAGCTTACTCTTGCGACTGAACCTTAATACCTTTTTTCCATGGTGAAACCTTGAGAAAGACTAAGTTGCCCACAAAATACTCATTATCCTTTTTCTTCAGATCGGTATAGGACTTCTGCCTATCAGATGCCACTTTCAGTCGATCCCGGATAAATCGGACCTTATCTTCAGTTTCAGAAACCAATTTCAGACCCAGAACACGTCGCTCACCCAACTCAGTCCAGCACTAGGGAGTGCGGCACTTACGACCGTAAAAGGCCTCGTAAGGCGCAATCTGGATGCTAGACTTGTAGCTGTTATTGTAGGCAAACTCTGCCAATGGCAAATACTCCTCCCAACTGCCTCGAAAATCTGTAACACAGCTCCTCAACATATCCTCCAGTACTTGAATCACCCTCTTCGACTGACCATCTGTCTGAGGATGGAAAGCAATACTAAAGTCCAACCTTAAACCCAGAGCCTCATGTAATTTCTTCCAGAATCAAGACGTGAAACGAGGATCCCTATCGGAGATGATCGAAACAGGAACCCCATGCAGCCTCACTATTTCAGATACATGGAGCTTAGCTAACTTTTGGAGAGAAAAGTCTGTCCTGACTGGAATGAAGTGAGAAAACTTGGTCAGTCAGTCCACGATGACCCAGATCAAATCCTTCTTACTGGGTGTTAAAGGTAACCCACTAACGAAATCCATCGTTACTCGCTCCCATTTCCACATCGGTATCTTTACTGGCTACAGCAACCCCGAAGGCAACTGATGCTCAGCCTTAACCTGCTGACAAGTCAGACAGCGAGCAACAAAGTCCGTGACCTCTCGCTTCAACCCTGGCCACCAGTACAACTCTCGAAGATCTCGGTACATTTTATTCCGACTGGGATGCATAGCGTAAGGGCTACTATGCGCTTCCCTCAAAATCGACTGTTTCAAGTCCTCATCATTCGGTACACAGATCCAACCACGGAAATAAAGTACCCCGTCACAGTTAACCCCAAAATCAGTAGTATCCCCATTCTCAAATTGACGGAACCACACCTCAAGTGACTTATCCTCCCTCTGTTTATCTCTAATCTGATCAATCCACGTGGGCTTAACCTGAAGTTCTGCTAACAGATTCTCATCGTTGAATAAGTTGAGTCGAGCGAACATCGTTCTCAGATCGGTCATAGCCCTACGGCTCAAAGCATCTGCCACCACATTAGCCTTACCAGGATGGTACTCGATGGTGCAGTCATAATCCTTAAGCAGTTCAACCCATCTACGCTGCCTAAGGTTTTACTCCTTCTGAGTGAGGAGATACTTGAGGCTTTTGTTATCAGTGTAGATGGTACACTTCTCACCATACAGGTAATGCCTCTAGATTTTCAAAGCGAAGACTACAACAGCCAGCTCCAAATCATGCGTCGGGTAGTTAGCCTCATGCGTCTTGAGCTGACGTGACGCAGAGCTACCACCTTACCATCCTGTATCAGTACGCAACCCAGACCCACATGTGACGCATCACTGTATACCACGAAGTCTCTACCAGCTCTCTCTGCAGATCGAGCAGAGCACGAGTTAGAATGATTTGAGCTTCTCGAAGCTCTCTTGTTGCTTATCAGTCCAGGCAAAGGGAACTCCCTTGCGCAAAAGCTTGGTCAACGGTGCTGCGATCAAGGAGAACCCTTCTACAAAGAATCGGTAATAACCCGCTAACCCCAGAAAGCTACAAATTTCGGACACATTCTTCGGTTGTTTCTAATCCAACACAGCCTCAATCTTACGAGGATCAATACGAATCCCCTCCGCAAAAACCACATGCCTCAAAAAGGTTACTTCTCGAAGCCAAAACTAACACTTACTGAACTTCGCATGCAACTGTTTCTCACGCAGAGTCTGTAATACCACTCGGAGATGCTCATCATGCTCGTCCTTAGTCCTCGAATACACCAGAATGTCGTCAATGAAGACTACCACGAACCGATCTAGATAGGGCTGGAGCACTTGGTTCATCAGATCCATAAAAGTTGCTGGAGCATTCGTCAGTCCAAATGGCATCACTAGGAACTCGTAATGGCCGTAGTGAATCCTAAATGTCGTTTTATGCACGTCATCCTCTTTAACTTTTAACTGGTGATACCCTGATCGAAGATTAATCTTAGAGAAAACTGAAGCTCCTCGGAACTGGTCAAACAGATCATGAATCCTCGGTAGGGGGAACTTATTCTTGATGGTCAGCTTATTCAATTGACAGTAATCGATACACATACACATGGATCCATCCTTCTTTTTCACAAACAGGATAGGTGCTCCCCACGGAGACGCACTAGGGCGGATGAACCCACGGTCCAGTAACTCTTGAATCTGAGCCTTAAGCTCCACAAGCTCCTTCGGTGCCATTCTATAAGGGGCGATGGACACCGGAGCTGTACCAGGAAAGAGATCAATCCCAAACTCTACTTCGCGGTTCGGCGGTAACCCAGGTAACTCTTTAGGGAAGACGTCCGGAAAGTATTTAACCGTTCTGATTTCCCTAACAAAAAAATCCTCAGAATTCGGAACACTAATGTAGGCCAGATACGCCTCACACCCCTTACGAACCAACTTCTCGGCCCTCAATGCAGAAATCACATTTGACAAGTAATTTCGACGTTCCCCAATTACAACTACTTCGTTGTCCTCCTCAGTTTTCAATACCACCCATTTAGTGGCACAATCCAAGTTCACTCGGTGCTTGACTAGCCAATCCATGCCCAATATCAGATCAAATTCTCCAAAAGGGAGTTCCATTAGCTCGGCCAGAAAAATAACTCATTGTACCTCTAAAGGGATGTCTCAAAATAACTTATTAAACCGGACGAACTGCCCCAATGGACTTAATATCGTAATTTCACTCGGAGTACTCTCAACCAAAATCCCTAAGTTTTCAGCAATAGAGCATGCAACATAGGAATGAGCGGATCCTATGTCTATCAATGCAGTATAGGGTACATTAAAAATTAAGAACGTACTTTTAATGACGTCCGGAGCATCACCATCTTCTCGGCGACGTACAGCATAAACCAGTGCAGGCTGCCTCACCTCAGTCAGTCCCGCACCCCTGCCCGGTGCTCTCTATCCTTGGCCCATGCCATTTCCACCCCTGGCCTGACCTCGGCCCCTAGGTGGCTGCTGAACTACTCTCGGTGGCTGCGCAGTACCAGTGCCCGTAACTTGCATCTGATCAGTCCTCAGTGGACAATCCCGGACACGGTGCTGAGTTGACCTACATCTCAAACATGCCCCAGTCATCCTCTAGCACTCGCCCGGATGGCGTCTACTACAGTGCCCACAAAGCGCCACCCCATCAGGTGCAACAGGAGGCCCAACTCTCACTGGCCCATCAGATCTGACCTTTTTCTTAGGCCTCATCACAGAATTCGAGGGCTCCGATTTCCTCTCATTCTTTTTTTTCTCGCGGTTTTGGCGCTCAGCGCGCTTAACCTCCTCGGTGATCTTCGTCTTCTCAACCAGTGTAGCAAACTCACGCTCCCTCTGCAGAGCTATCAGAACTCGCAAACTATCCCTGAGTCCATCCTCAAAACGAATGCACCGCTCATACTCGGTCGCCACCATGCCCCGGGCATAACGGCTCAATCTCAGGAACTCGGCCTCATACTCAGCCACTGAACGATCCCCCTGTGTGAGATTAAGAAACTCACGCCTCCTAGCATCGATGTAGATGGCTCCCACATATTTACTCTGGAACGCCGTCTTAAAATAGTCTCAAGTCAAACGGTCGGGCTGAGTGCCCTCCTTAACTGTCAGCCACTACTGGTACACTTCGTCGTGAAGCAGAGAAACAACCCCCTTAAGCTTCTGCTCCACGGTATAATCCAGATCATCCATGATTCTTTTCGTGGCCTCCAACCAATATTTGGCCACACTAAGGGTGACTCCAGTGACACCCCTGAATAGTTCAGCCCATTAGACCGGAGTTGTTCCGTAATCGACCCTCGGCCCCTAGATCCGGTTTTAGGTCCAGCGACCCTCTCTAAAATTAGTAGCATGGCTCGGGATAGTGCGTCATCCCCAGCCCCATGATCATGAGATCTAGTCTCTGTAGCAGGTGAGATCGGCGTCTCACCTGTATCCAGATTAGGCAGATTCTCAGATGCTGAGGACCCAGCTCGAGCCCCCTGCGGCCTTTACCACGGCCTCTAGTACCCTGTCCGCGGATACCTCGTGCACCCATCGTAAATTTAGAGTTTATCTGGATTAACAGTTTTATGCATTAGTTACAGTTCCAGTATTTGTTAACAGATGTTTTATGCAAAATAGTATCAGAAGTTCAGAGTTCGTTATCGCGAATCGCAGTTTTACTACGATTTTTAGTTTCGCTACAGTTTTCAGTTTACACTACCTAAAGTGTTTTCAGTACAGTATACTACCTATGGCTATTTCAAGCATACAAGTAGTATTTTCAGACAAATTTAAACAAAATTCAGAACACTTACAGAATCGGCGCTGGAGACTCGGTGTACCACATACTCAGTCAAAAATATTTTAAATCATAAAAAAACTCATTTTGGAAAACCCAATTTTAAAACCCAAATCCACAGTCGAGTTTTGCAACCTGGCTATGATACCACTAAATGTAACACCCCAAACCCGGCCTAGACGTTACGGTTGAATCTGACAATGTCACATGATAGTGCTTTAGAAAACATAATTACAATAAAGCCATTTTCGATATCTTAGGTTACCGTAAAAAACGTGTCATTTATACATTGATTATCCATTTTAAAAACAATATACATTGCAAAAGCTTTTAAAATAATTCGCGAATTTGTGTGTATTTGATAAAATATTTATTTATTTTGAAAACTCGAATTTTCCTACTTCTAACCATAATACCATAAACGTCACAAATCCAAAATTAAACAAAAATCCGTAATGGCCATATTACAAGGTATACCCATATATAATCAAAACCATAAATGGAATAAATAAAATAAAACCATAAAGGTTTAGAATCGTGGTCACTGCCGAGTCTTCCACTACGCTGACCCGTCTACTACTAGGGATTACCTGAACCAATTAAATAGAAAAGGGTGAGTTTTTGCAAACTCAGTGTGTAATTCCCCACAGAAAACATACTCACAGAAATATCAGATAATAGACATAAATTCACAGTTCGGGCCTGAGCCCATTACAGAAACGGTGTGGACCTTAGCCCACTCAGATACAGAATCAGATATATTCTAGGGCCTTAGCCCATTTCAGACATAATATGCAGATCAGAACAGAATAGCAGAATCCTACCCGCCAGCTTTTACACACCATGTGTGGATAAAATCAACCCACCCATCCTTACACACCATGCTGTACCGAATACGGCACATAAACAGAAAGTTACAACTGAGCTGCCAGATAAGAGGCTTGAGAGCCTTTCAGATAATTCCTCCAAATATCATCAACCCATCCCGATGCAATGCAAATATATAATATGACATGCTTTTATGCAAATAACAGTCCATACATTCAAATCAGTATACATTTTCAGTACAGATTTCACATAATCAAATCATAGAGCTACGGGTCTAAGTACTGCTTAGGGACCCTTCATTAGGTATACAGTCGACTTGGGCAACCCGTGCAATCTTTCAGAACAGTTCAATAAAATGGGCTCACACGCCCATGTGGCCCGCCCGTGTGGCCCACATGGCCCAAATTAGCCTTGGCCGTGTTGATCACACGGCCCGGTCCAGAATCTCACACTCCCGTGCAGTTCACTCATGTGGGCCTACACGCCCGTGTGGCCTACACAGCCAAATTGGTCGAGCCCGTGTGTCGCACACGGCCTTGCCCTGTCGTCACACGGCCGTGTCACTTGCGCATGGCCTGGCTCGTCGATCACACGGCCGTGTGGTGACTTACAATCTTGCACACGGCCTACCACACGGGCGACCACACGCCCGTGTGGCGTCGATAGAGAAGTTTTCGGCTTTCACCGAAACCTCATTTTCTGCGTTTTTGGGTACACACCTGTTACTGTTTCATAGCGCAGACACTCCTGAACCCTCAGAAACCTAAATATTGACATAACAACGCCCTTATTTAGTAAGATCTTCCAAACCTTAATAGAAAAATTCCACGAGCGAAATCTCATAACAACCAACAATGTTATCGGAACTTACCGGAGATGATCAGAACCTCTAACGGTTAACTCACGTTAGCAGCACCCACCGAAACTTGATCTTTCCCTAACGAAAGAACCGAAACCGTCCCCTTTTAGCAAACTAACACGAACAAAAAAGTAACAGCAAAATAGTTACTTACCGATCAGCGTGAAACATTCAGATAATTTGAAAACTATTACTAAAAATCGAGAAGGGAAAGCAGAGTAAAAATTTTGGCAGAGGAAAGGGGAACCCAACGTCAGAAGGTTTTTTGGGAGGAGAAATTTTTTCAAAAAGAAAGGGAACCAAAATCTGATAACCCTCAAATCCCTTATTTTTCTCACCCCCTACTCCACTACACAGTTTTCGAAATCAACTCAAACTCTCTGAATCGTGATAGACAAAAATAATACTCATGTCGCAACTCGAACACAAGACCTTTTCCATCCCAGCACTCCTCTTAACCACCATACCAGCAGGCCCATTCTGACATGTTCTTACAAGTAAATACTTGTAAGCCTACTAACCAAAGTTTGGGCTTTATTCATAAAAATACCAAAATTTACCCAAGTTGAGACTTGAACTTGGGATCTCTCACACACACCCAGAACACATAACCACTGAAGCAGACAGACAGTTGTGTCACAAATACACGAAAACAGTTATACAAATATTGGGGCGTTACAGAAATCATTAATAAAATTGAACAATTTGCAAAATAAGAAGTGTGGCAATAGATATGTACATGTTTAGAATTGGATCTGTCTAGGAAAATCTTGGTATTTAAACAGTCAAACTTAACTCATCTCCTTTTCCTAGGATCCTACCTGGTGTACAGTATCTATTCACTTCTATATTTTCATTCCTTCTATGTATTGTTTTTAACAATGGGGACATTGTTCATCATAAGTAGGGGGACAAAAAATTGAAATTGTGTTATTTTCAGAATTCATTTTTCCTATCCAATTATGATTAAGTTATATTTTATTCAAAAATTTGAAATTTTGTTAATTATGTTAAACTTTAGTATAAATAAAGTTCTATTATCTCAATAATTGCTATGTTAGCTGAATTATGACATAAATATTACTCTTAATAAAGTATGCAAATCAAACCATGATTTTTTAATTCCTTAGAAAAGCTAAGAATGAATGAAAGTTTAAGTCTCTAGAATTGATTTAGTAATTTCTTAAAGCGAAATACTCGAAGGCATGAAATTTTGAAAATGATTTAGGTAGACTTTGTTTGGACCGTTTGAGCCTTTCAAGCCAACCTTAATGAATAATTATACCCTGAAACTGAATTTTGAGACTATATGGCCTGATTTTTTTTTAACCCAACAATAATAAGCCATCCATTCTATTTAATTAAGCCTTATTGGATAATATGTTTTTATATAACAAATTAAAGTGTTTATGAATAAAAATAAAGTTAAGAAATTTCATAAAATAAAGTTGAATTGGTTTCAATTGAGTCAAACATTTTCAAATATGTTTTAATCATTTTCAAACAAGTTAGATTTGACCTAGGACAAAACGTATCTATACTTTTTGTCTAAGTATCAATATTCTGCAAGATATCGATATCAAATTGACATTTTGGAATTTGTAGCCTCTACTAGGTATCGATCTGGTATAAAAGTATCGATACTTCCCTCAGGTATAGATATTCCTACTTCAACGGTCACTAAAATCAACATTAATTACAAAAAATATCGATACCCTTTTACTAGGTATCGATACTCGTTGTTGCAGGTGAAGTTAATGACCTGGTATTTCATCCCCAACCTCTATATTCACTTTAACAACAACCACAACGATTGGAAATCAATTAGAGGGTATAAATACCATTTTCCAAAGGTTTAGCAAAAAGAAGAGCATTGCACAAAGATTTAAATCAAAACAACCTAGAGCTTAATTCTTTCATACCTTTTCTTGCAAACACTTGTGAGCTTTCATTGTATTCATTTAGCTCAAGTGTTCTTCTTTGTATTTGTGCTTAATTGGCAAACATCCTGATCTTGTAAGGATTGTTTCTTTGTTTGCTTATTTGTTTCTCTTTGAGAGAGGGTTAATTCTTAAGGTTTGGGTAGAAACCTTAAGGGAGTTGTATCTTAAGATTTTGGGGTATAAATCTTAAGGGAAATTGTAAGGTTAAACCTTGTCCTCAAAGGTTGCCAAATTAGTGAATTTGGAAAAGTCCTTAGTTGTAGTAAGCTAAGGTAGTGGAGTAGGCAATTGGGGTTGAACCACTATAAATCATTATGTTCTTTATTACGCAATTTTCATTGCTTCCACCACAAATCTCAAAGGCCTATTCAGCTTCCCTATTGGCGATATCGTGTTGATCCTTATGAGCTAACACATTCTCTCATAAATATCTTTAAATTTTCTTAAACCCTAGACTCTATCTATCCATAATATTCTTTGAAAATAAGTTTGGGGGAGTTGAGAAGAAGTATCAAATGCTCAAAAACTTGTAGTACATGTAGTAATATGCTCGAGTGTGTAAAAAAAAAAAGAGCATGTGTACTAAAAAAATAGATGTACAAGGAGCATGTGTACTCAAGTGCAAAATTAGTTGGTGAATTTTGAGGTTTATTCCAAAGGTCCGTTGCAAGCTAAGTATATGGTTTTTAGCTTAAAATTATTTATCTTTTACCTACCCCTAGCTAAGCCACATTACAACCTATTTAAAATACATATTGATTCAAATTTCTGTGTTGATTGAAGAGAAATTGCTAAACTCAACTTATGAAGGCATAATTAAACTTAGGGATTGCAGTTTAGTCTTAAATAAGGAAATAAATTTTAATTGGTAAGAATTTAGCATATCTGTATTGAGAAAGCATTTAGTCTATGTAAAAGCCCATTTTCGCCCGGGCCCATTATTAACCACAA